>JAJHZJ010000006.1:70000-670000 GCA_023548195.1 Bettongia penicillata ogilbyi
TGGAACTCCTAGAAGAAACTTCTTCTACCTATTAGTTGTACACCTTCTCTACAACTTAAAAGTATGCCAAGGGCAGAGATATCATACACCCAATACTCCCTAGTGCCATTGGACCAGATTAAAATATAATCATGATGTAATCAACTGAATAAACATGAATACCATAAGGCATAGACAATGTTGATATGTGGTTTTCTAAGTCAATAGCGATCTCTGTTTCTATTTGAGTTTGACACCACTGGCCATGGAACATTGAGAGCATAAGAGCCCTCCCCAGTCAGGAGTATTCAGCCAATCTTCACCAAAGGCAGACCTTAAACTTAGGTCCTTTGACCTCAAGGTTGGAACTCTGTCCACTATGCCATCCAGTCTGAGGAAGAGAAGACAAAACGAAACAGGAGAACTGCTTTCATACATTTGAAGAGTTGCCATCTGGAAGAAAATTACACTTATTCTTGTGTAGTTCCGGAGAGTAGAATTAGAAATGTTATAAGAAGACAGATTTCAGCTTAATATAAGCAAGAACTTCCATTTAGAAATATCCAAAAAGGAAATATGCTTCCTCATCATCAAAAACGTTCAAACAGAGGCCGCATGACCTTACTATCAATGTGACATTGGGGAAGTCTTTTAGACTTTCTATATCTCAGTTTCCTCATCTGTAAATGAAGATGAACTAAATGACCTTTGAAGTCCCTTTCAACTTTCCATTTCTGATCTTATCATGCCAGGAACCACATGTCTAGGATGCTTACAAAGGGGAATCCTGGACTAAATTCTTCCCCAACTTTAAAAGTCTATAATTTAGTGGATTTCACATAATGGAATTATTTGAGCTGATTATTTAAGTCTGTCAGCTGACATTTAAAAAAGGACATGCTTTCATAAAAATAAAATAGATTTATTTTGGAAAATAACCTGCATCATATGCAATCAAGGGCTTAATGAATGCTTTCTTATTAAGATGACAATGATGATGATTATAGTGTTGAAGATAATAATCCTGATAAACTTTCCAGTTTTGTGTATTAATGACTGAAATCACCAGAAGGATGGAGGAGGGTTTGAAACTGACAATTTCGTATTACATATTATAGGCATGAGTCAGATAATCTTCAAACAGTCCATCATTATTTCATCATTCAGTATGTGGAAACAGGTGTATATTTGAGTTAGAACCAGAGTGCTATACGTTCTGGAAATATCCCCAGTGCCTGATGTTTCAGTACTAGTCCAGCTTCACAAAAGATGTAACTGCTAGGGCATGGTGTAGTGGGGAGACAGCTAATTTCAGCATCAAAAGACTTGGATTTGAATCTGACCTCTTCCACATTAATAGCTGTACAATCCTAGGAAAGTCTTAACCTCTCTGAATCTCTTTCTTCTATAGCCACAGCTATGGTGAGGGGTGGGGTCTTTGCCCCCAGGGCACTGAAATTTATAGAGTTCTGAAAGCATTTTCAATTTCTTTACCAGAAGGAATGAAACAACTGAGCTGAACACCTACTAAGCAACAATAATTGGTTAGGATGGGAACATTACCAGGTGGCACACTTCCTTGCCAACACCACCTCAATTGCACTCCAGCTGAGCTCCCCCATCCCCATCCTAGTGCATCCCACACACATTTGCTCTCCCCAGTCTCCTTGCTGCAACCTTCCCCACAGAGTCTTTTTGGTGTCCACAGGTCTCTACTTACCCAATCCCCTGCATTGGGACCTCCGCTTCTCTCCCACAGAATCTCTCCCCACATAAGACCCTGTCTCAGAGTCTCCCCTTTTGAATGTGGGCACTCACACATGCACACACACATGCACACACACACACACATGCACACACACACACACACATGCACACACACATTGATTTTATCATCCAAGTTGATTTGAGGTCATATTTCAAGCAGTTTGCCACAGGTGCCAAAATTGCTCTAGGCAATTATTTCCTTCATCAGCTTTCAACTCAACATGTATTAAACATGTGTACTGTGTGAAAGGTCCTATGGTAGGACAATGGATACAAAGACAGCTGTGACATAGGTGCTGTTTAAAGAAGCTTATACTTGTATGTTTGTAGAATTTAATTGAATTGAAAGACCTGGACATATATAACTATGACAGAAGGGAGAATGTAATAAGTGCAAGGAATAGATCTACACAAAATAATATAAGAAATTTAAAGAGAGAATTTGGGGGGGGGAGATACATATAATCAGAAAAATCTTCATGAAAGAGGTAGCCTCTGAACCAGACTTTGAAATAAGAGAAGGATTTCAGCAGGCAGGTAAGGATAGGGCTATACAGATACTTTAGAGATACATCTCCTTTATTTTACATATTAGGAAACCGAGGCTTTCTAGAGTTCTGAAAGCACTTGCAATTTCTTTACCAGAAGGAATGAAATAACTGAGCTGAACACCTAAGCAACAGTAATTGGTTGAGATGGAAGTACTACCAGGTGGCACACTCCCTTGCCAATCCCACCTCAATTACCCTCCAACTGACTCCCCCATCCCCATCCCAATGCATTCCCACACACATTTGCTCTGCCCAATCTCCCATGAGGAGCTGTAAAAGTGATTTGCTCAAGATCCTAATAAGACATAAAATCAGAATTTGAACTCATGTTTCTTACTAAATTCAATGTTCTTTCCATTCACCATAATTCTAGGAATGTGGTAGTAGGACGAGTAAAGGCATGGAAAAGAGAGAGGGCAGAATGAGAACAAAGGATGAAGGGTAGACCCATTTGGACAGAGCATCATAGTGAGGTTGAAAAGGTGGGATGAAGTCAAATTGTGGCAGGCCTCAAACGCTGGATTTAGGAACTAAATTCAGTAGGCAAGGGAAATCCCAATACTTGTACTACCTCCCTCGTGGGGTTGTAGCAAGAAGAATGCTTTGTGAATTATAAAGCGTTATAGAAATGAGGAGACTTTGGTGGAGTAGAAGGATGAAGGGGGGATGGTGCTATGTCAGATAATGTCACCCCTCACCCCATTCAATAGATTCCAGTGGCTTCCTTTTGCCTATAGGAGCAAATTCAAAATGCTCTATTTGGCATGCAAAGCCCTTCCTAACCTAACCTTCCTATGTTTCCAGTCTTCTTACACCTGATCCACTGACCCTACCCTCCATTCCAGATACTTTAAAATTCATTTTGATTTTGTGCCATCATTTTGGATACTCTAAAAAGATTTTGATACTGCATTTTCATTCCAGGCATTTTGCTCTGGCTATCCTCTATGCCTAGAACATCATCTCTCCTTATCCCTACCTACTGGCTTCCTTTAAGTCCCACCTAAAATCCCATCTTCTACAAGAAGCCTTTCCCAACTCCTCTTAATGCTAGCACCATTTCTCTAAGCATCCCTTATTATGTTGCATATAGCCTATTTGGGCATATTTGTTTGATTGGTATCTATCTCCTTAGATTGTTAGCTCCTTGAGGGCAGGGACTGCCTTTTGACTCTTTTAGTATCCCTAGCACTTAACACAGTGCCTGGCACATAGTAGGCCCTTAAAAAATATTTATTGACTGAAAAACGTCCCCATCATTATCATCCCAGTCATTCCTACAACATTCATTGGGGCCCCTAGGCTCAGATGTATCTCTTGGATGGTTTGGTGATGCCCAAAGAAATCCAGTTAAAAATACGTAGAGATTTGTGGCATCTACAATGCCCCAAATTGGGCATAGATAAATTTATTAGGGAATACGGAAGGGTAAGTTTTCTCCTTTGGAGGAACTTGTGTACCTTCCTCATTCCAGGTACTCAACCTTCCTCATTTGAACTGGAAAGAGGTCTAGTCCCCCAAATCATAGAGCATATCAGAGAAGACTATCTTATATGGTTCAACTAGAGTATCCCTCTATATACTGAGAAACTGAGGTTTAGGAAGGTGACGTCACACAGCTGTTGACTGCTACTTACTACCTATTAGTTCCTCATTTATAGGGTGAGGCAATGGGACTGAGGTGGTCTCTAAAGGTCCCTTTGAATTATAAATCTATCATGTTGTGAATGAGGACAGCTCCATATAAAAGTAAAAACAAGCCAGGGAGGTGTCCCACTTTTGATAAACTGGTCCAAAATGGTCTCCCCCCACTCCAGGTTCTAAGGCCCAAAACTTTCAGCCGGATGCAGATGATTTCTCCCACCCACGGGCAGATCTGGAGGTGTCTCTGCCCTTTTGCTTAAACCGTTCTTGGAACTGCAGTAGAAACAGCTATTATGCATCAACTAATTCATTCACCCACACTTGGAGAAAACAAAAGCTGCTTGGATCTCCCAAGGCTCAGCTAATAACCCAGCTTTCAGATACGAATGAATCTGCTTTTTGAGCATGGAGTAGGGAAGAGGTCCTGAAACAGGAGTAGGTAGAAAGGTGGATGGATCTCCAATTCCAGCAGAAGATGTAAATATAGGCAAATCCTGCCATAAAGTCCTTTCCCACACTAGTTTTGTTGAATCAGATTCCTTTGTGTACAGGGCATGCAGAATTTCTGCCACCATAACATGCAAAATAAAGGACACAGGCAAACTTTTCCTTCCCAATACCAGCTTTGTAATAGGTGGTTTGGGGGCATTGTTTAGGGCAATGTGCTCTCCAAGTTACCCACCTCCATGAAGGCCCAGACTGAGGCAGAAAGATGCCATGCAGATAAGACAGAACCAGCCCACTGATTGATAACTAACCTAGGAACCCAATCAGGGTCATAAGGTCATCATTCTAGTGCTGGAAAGGACCTCAGAGGTCAACTACTATAACCACATTTAGAGAAATTGATCCAAAGAGGTAGTAAAATGACTCATCCAGGGTCACATTGGTAGGGAAAGTGCTTGCTTCTTGGTCAGGCTTTCCACTTTATATCCTACATGGAAGCCTGAAGGGGAAACTAGGTGGTGCAGTGGATAGAGCACTGGTCCTGGAGTCAGGAAGACCCGAGTTCAAACCTGGCCTCAGATCCTTACTGTGTGAACCTGAGCAAGTCATTTAACCCTATTTGCCTCAGTTTCTTCACCTGTTAAATGAGCTGGAGAAGGAAATGGCAAACCAATCCAGTATCTTTGCCAAGAAAATGCCAAATAGGGTCCTAAAGAGTTGGACACAACTGGATTGAATGATTGAATAACATGAAAGCCTGAAAAGCAAGGCCTACATCCCCTAAAGAGGAATTGCATTCCTTGGAGAAGTGGGATTGGGAATGGTTTATCACCAGGAAATCATCCATCCACCCAAGAGTATTGATTAAGCATGTACTGCTTAGAGCTTGCATGGGATGGTGGCAAACATACTCAGTTTAGAGGCAGGGGGCTCCAAGCTCCTCTCTGCTGCTTTCTCCCTCTGTGACCTCAGTCAAGTCTCTTCACCTCCCTTGGCCTCAGTTTCTCCATTTGGAAAATAAAAGATCATCTCTAAGGTTCCTGTCAGCTCTAAATGAAGTGTCCAGGCCTTCTCTGACTTCAAGGGTGTACAAAATGGAAGACACATTCCTCCACTCAAAGATTTTGTAGTCAATCATGTAAGACTAAATTAGCATAGAGGAGAATCAGGGCAAGATAATGCGTAATTCAGAATGAAGTGTTGCAGAGGAAAGAGCCCTTGATTTGGATGGATCCAGTGTATCTGCCATTTTCAAACTACGTAATTAGATACCTCTGGGCCTCAGTTATCTCATCTGTAAAATGGGGAGTAATGATACCACCTTCCACTGAGGGTTATTGTGAAGATGAAATAAAATAATGCATGTAAAGGGATGGAGCCTTAAATTGCTCCATAAATGTAAGCTATTATAATAACAATAACTAGCACTTATGTGATAATTTAATGCTTCCAATTGCAAACATCCTCTAATCTGATTCTCACAGCTACCTTGAGAGGTGGGTGCTATTACTATCCAGCTTTTACCGATCAGGAGATAAAGGGACTTGTCTAGGATCACATAACTTGTAGGTGTCTGAGGCAGGATTTCAACTCAGGTCTTTCTGATTCTAAGAGCAGCACTCTCTCCACTGTACCAGACCTGACACTTCCTTTATGTTATGTACAGGCATGCCCTGAATAATGTTATCCCTCTAAATTACGATTATCTTTCCGGATCCTCCAAGAATTCACACACTCTCACTCTTGTAATTTATTGTGCATTACCTTGTATATATTTGTGTTGTTACTTGTATATGCAAAATACATTCTCCCCTCTCCTCCAGCAGACTATAAGCTCCTTGAAGGTAGGAACTCTTCTCGTTTTTGCTTTTGAATCCCCAGCATCTAGCTCAGATTCTGGCACATTATAAATAACTAATAAATGTTTATTAAATTGACTTGGATATTTTTTCGTATTAACATGAATTAACATATAATTATATGTAATAACATATTAACATTAACATTTCATGTTAACATTTTTAATATTAACATTTTAATATTTAGCAAAATATTTGATTGACTGAATGAGCCATTCATGATAATCTAACTCCACCACAAAGTCCTGAAACCCACTAGATTCAGCTGATCTCTTATCACAACTCCTGTGGAACTCACTGCACTAGTGTGTGCGTCAATAAACGTTGATTAAACACCTACTATTTCTTAGGCACAGTACTCCACCATTTAACCCTCCACACGCTGTATTGTGGTTATCAAGGCAAATGTGGCTGAAAACTGCATTTCCCTACAGCCCTCCTAGGCTCTCTAAATTTAGCTTTAGTCAGTCCTCAAGCAATAGTCTAGCCCTGGGTCTCCGCTGCTTAGTGGGACCTTTTAGAGTTTTCTCTCTACTAGTACAGGTCATTTCCACTCCAATGAGAAGTCAGAGAAGGACTAGAAAATTAGCATGGCCCCATATAGGGATGTTATATCAAAGGTAGTATGGCACAACGAATAAAATGTTGGCCTTGGAATCGGTAAGAACTAGGTCCAAATACCTTTACCATTTACTAGCTGTATGCCACAGACAACTCACTTAACTAGTCTAAGCCTCAGAATCTAAGCCCATTAATATAAGGAAAAGATTGAACCAAATAGAAGTCCCTCTCAGCTCTACATAATAATAATAGTTAGCATTTGTATAGTGCTTCAACATTTATAAAGTATTCTACAAATATTATCTCATTTGCATGGGAGGTAGGTGCTATTATCATCTCATTTTACAGATGAGGAAACTGAGGCAGACAGAGGTTAAAGTGCCCAGGATCACATTATTAATACCTGAATTCAAATCCAGCACTCTACCCAAAGGGCCAGCTCTGCTCCTATGACGGGCTCATGAAATTTTCTATTGTTCCCCCTAATCTTGTGCTCCCCCCAAACTAATCAATGACCTTAAGCAAGATATAACTGTATACATGAGAAGCAGGGGGCAGAGCATGGCTGTGGTAAAATATCATAATTTTGTTCTTTCTGAGTTCCTCTCGTTAATGACTGTAGTGATTTCTAGAATGAAATTTTGCCCAGAGCAGTTTTGCAGCAATTAAAATCTGTCATAAGAAGGCCCACTTCTTTACTTGCTTGCCGATACTACTGCAACAATGTTGTCTCCATGGGAACAGGTGGGAGACATCTTTGAGGGGTGGGAGGTGGATTAGAAGAGCACATGCCAGCATGGAATGAGAAATATTCACAGAAGATGTTGCAATTGATAGCATTTTGCCAGAACTGTGTTATTTACCTTCTGCTAGTGGAATATTCCGTACCTGACCTGCAATGGATTATTTTCATTATTATTCTGTATGGGAAGCATGGCCACAGCAAAGTGGCACTGATATGATTAACTCTGGATACCATGGGCCTCTCTACTGTGTTCAGAGCCAAAATATTTGCATCCCTGCACCTTTGATTAAAAAGTTGGCATGAAAACAAAAGTGACCTCCATCAATCTGTTTTCAAGTCACTGAACGAGGAGATTAGCCAAAGAGTGGACAGAATATAGAGAAGCAAGGGGCAGATTCTGAACCCATCAGCCCAGTCCTCACTTAAGAACCCAAGTCATTCTGACCTTTCACTGCAAATAACTGGAAGAGAAAATGAAAGTTTAATGATGCTGGCCGACTTGTTACAGTGATTGCAATAAATTCCCAGTAAATTGCAGGCTGCGGCATGGCACAGGTAAGCTGCTTTCTCAGGGACAAGAATGAATATCTTGTAAAGGACAAAAAAGGCAGGGGAACCCAAAAGCGATAGAGGAATGTGACAGCTCCCTCTGGCTCTCAAAGAGAATAAGGCTTAGGTCACAGGAGGAAGGATGCAAATATCTTAGCTGTGGGTCTGTTGGCCCTGAATACACACACACACACACACACACACACACACACACACACATATTCAGAGTAAAGTCAATAGTATAAGTATATATGTGTATACACACATATATATTTACATATATATATTCATAAATATATGTATCTGTATGGTAGCTAGGTAGTACAATAGATAGAATGCCAGTCTCAGAATCAAGAAAATATGAGTTCAAATCCATCCTTAGATATTTGCTAGCTATGTGACCCTGGGAAAATCACTTAACCCTGTTTGCCTCAGTTTCCTCATCTGTAACATGAGTTGGAGAAGGAAATGGCAAACTCCTCCAGTATCTTTGCCAAGAAAACCTTAAATGGGGTCAGGAAGTTGTGAAATTACTGAATGACAAAAAAAAGGTGTGTTTATATGTGTTATATAATATATGTCATACTTATGTGAACGCATATTTTCTTTCTCTGCAGTTCTCTGGGCAATTATCCTCACCCATAAGATCTAGGGAGAGGCCAGTGCCCTCCCCTCTAAATAGAGCACTGCAGAGGTATAGAAGTATGGGATTTATGGAAGAGAACTCATAGATCACCTTCTCTACTTCCCTTATTTAGCAGGTAAGGAAAATGGGGTCCAGAACAGGGAAAGAAGTGACTGCTCAAAGTCACCCAGATCAATGGTCATAGGATTATAAACCTAGAATTAACTCACCCAAATCCCTTTTTTTTCACAGATGGGGAAAATGAGACCAAGGGTGGTCACATGATTTGACCAAGGTCACATAGGTCATAAGTGTTAGAGGTTGAATTTAAAACCAGGTCCTCCAACTTGAGAGTCAATAATCTCTCCATGATGCCACTTATAGTTAAATGCTTCAAAGTAAATGGCAGAGCCAGTATTTTAGTCTAAGTCTTTTGACTCTAAATCCTTCTAAAACATCAAGACCAACCAGTCTAGGACTCCCATTTCAGATACTAGTCTGCTTCTGGTTTTCTGATTTCTGTTCCATGACTTGGCTTTGATGACTTTGCTGACTCCTGGTATTGACACAGCCTTTTAGTCACCTCTAATACTGTTCTTAATAACTGCCCCTCTAACTATATGTTTCCTAAGAAGGGAATCTGCTGAACTGTGTGGGACCTACTTGAGCCCCTTATCATCCAAAGACCGAAAACTTGGACTAGCCAATCGAGAGGATGATTTGAGCCCTTCTGGACTAACATATTAACTATCCTTTGCAGTGCTCTCTGAGTGAACCCCAAATCCTGCTACTATATCAACAACCACAAGACCCAGTTAAGCTTGCACAGACATCTGAATCAGGGGCACTTCCTCACTTATTGGAAACTAATCTTAGCTGACAGAAGGTCAGACATTCTGAGTCAGGGACTCTTCCTTGCTTCAGGGTTTCATAATCTGTGCAGCCTAACCCCAAAGGGAGCTCAGTGCCAACTGCAGCTCCCATGCATGCCCGCATGCTGAGAGAAAAATAAACATGCATACAAAGGAATTTTGTTTGTCTTTCCTAGACCAAACTCTGAAGATTGACAGTTATCAGGGGAAAGGAGGAGTACTCAGGTTCCAGGCTGTGGGGAAGACCTTCCATATCTCGGAATCACAAAACTCAAACCCTGACAGAGACTGATGGTTCTTGACCCAGAAGACTGATAACAGAGATGAAATTTTATGGGAAAAATGGGAGGGGCAATGAGGCACATTAAGATGTCATAAGAATCTCAAGAAATTTCATCCTGGCTCTATAGTAATCCATTGTTCAAAATATTTTCTTTATTTTGAGAACTCTGAAAGAAAAGCAAGTGTTTTCAAGACTAATTTAGATTTTATAGGGGCTACTTCTAGCCCAGAAGTTCATAACTTTTTCTTTTTTACATTTTTTACTTTTTACAACCCCTTTGGTTGTCTGATAAAGTCTATGGACATTTTCTTAGAATGATGTTTTTAAATGCATAGAAGAATATATATATAAAATTATGAAAAAATAATTATATTGAAATAGTTACAAGGAACAAAGTTGATGCTCATTAATTAGGGACTAGCTAAACAAAATGTGATATAAGAATGTAATGGAATATTACTCTGCTACAAGAAACGAGCAATGTGACGAATACAGAGCAACATAGAAAGAGCTACATGAACTGATGCAGAGCAAAGAAAGCAGACCCAAGAAAAAGAGCACATGTAATGATTACAACAATGTAAATGGAAAGACAGTCACCAAAAAAAGTTAAAGAGAATGTTGCAAAATTATCAAGAACAAGCACGTCACTAAAGAGAATATATGAGAAGACACTCCCTATCCCAGCCCTTTATCGAGGCAAGATGTCCACAAGTTGTACATTGTGCATATTTTCAGATTTTTGCAATGCATTCATCAGTTTTACTGAATTCTTCTTTTCCGTTTTTATTTTTAAAAAATCAGAAAAGACTGTTCACAGAAGAATTATATGAGCTGAACCTTTGGAAAGAGCCAAATATCTGAAGAGGAAGAGGTAAATGAAAAGTATATTCCAAATATGGAGGACAAGAGGTGGGAAAAGGCACAGAGGCTGGAGAGGGAACACCAAGATCAAGAAAGAGCAGTAGACCAGTTTAACTGGAACATAGACTGCATTTACCAGGAGGTTTGGGGGAGAGGGAATGGAAAGATATGGGTATTTTTTGTATATGTTGAACTTGAAATGCTTACAGATGCCCAATAGGCACTTGATTTTGAGGAACCAAAGCTCAAGAAAGAGGTCAGGGCTAGATACATAAAGCTTGGCTGAAGTCATAGGTGCAGAGATAATTGGTGAACAATAGGAGTGTATGAGATCACCGAGAGAGAGATGAAGGAAGAGAAAAGGGCACAAGATAGAAGCATTCATGATAAGAGGGCAGGACTTGATCGACAATGAAGACTGAGAAGTGTTCTCAGTTATGTAGGAATAGAAGAAGGGAGAATCTAAAGAGAAAAAAGAATGGAAGGAAGGGAAAGAAAGAAAGAAAGAAAGAAAGAAAGAAAGAAAGAAAGAAAGAAAGAAAGAAAGAAAGAAAGAAGGAAGGAAGGAAGGAAGGAAGGAAGGAAGGAAGGAAGGAAGGAAGGAAGGAAGGAAGGAAGGAAGGAAGGAAGGAAGGAAGGAAGGAAAGAGAGAGAGAAAGAAAGAAAGAAAGAAAGAAAGAAAGAAAGAGAGAGAGAGAGAGAGAAAGGAAGGAAGGAAGGAAGGAAGGAAGGAAGGAAGGAAGGAAGGAAGGAAGGAAGGAAGGAAGGAAGGAAGGAAGGAAGGAAGGAAGGAAGGAAGGAAGGAAGGAAGGAAGGAGGAAAATGAAGTCAGGGACTTTGAAATCTATGAGTTTTGAAGATATCTGTTGAACCAACAGCACTCTGAGACAACGTGTCAAGTATATGTCAAAGGCATGTGCCAATGAGTCATCTTTGTGGGGCTACTGATGAGGAAAATGGATGCAAGTTTGCATACTGGGTATTGAGAGGTTGGTTTTGTTTTGGGTTTTTTTCGGGGGGAGGGTTTCAGGTGCAGCCTGCTGTCTATAAGTAAGACTGCCCAGTCTCCAATCCTACCCTTTGCCCTGATTCTCTCTCAATAGGAGAATAAGCATTTATACAGCAGCTACTAAATACCAGACACTGCTAAGCACTTTACAAATATAATCACATTTGATCCTTAGAGCTCTTCCAGGTAGGATCTATTATTATTCCTACTTCACAGCTGAGAAAACTGAGGCAAACAGAGGTTAAGGGTCTTCTCACGATCACACAGCTAGTTGAGTGTCTGAGGCCATAGTCTGATCTTCCTAGATCCAGACCCGGTTCTCTATTTATACTACCTAACTGCTTCAATAGCTATTTTGAGTTGACCTGAGTCGTTTTTCAGTTGAGTCCAACTCTTTGTGACCCCTTATGGACTTTTCTTGACAAAGGTACTAAGGTAATTTGCCATTTCCTCCTCCAGCTCATTTTACAGATGAGGAAACTGAGGAAAACAGGGTTAAGTGAGTTGCCCAGGATCACACAGGTAGTAAGTATCTGAAACCAAATTTGAACTCATAAAAGATTAGTGTTCCTAACTCCAGGACTGGTACTCTATCCAGTGTGTCATCTAGCTGCCTAGCAACCTACAGCTATTCTAAGAAACATTCATCATAAAGTTAGGTCTGGAACGGACCTCAGAGGTCATAGTATCACATTTGGAGCTTGAAGGGACCCCCTCATTTTACAGATAAGGAAACTGAGGCCCAGGGAGATTGTGACTTGCCCAAGGATATCAAGTCAGGATTCTAACCCAGGTCCTCTTAATTCCTCTTAATTCTTAATTATCTACCCCTGCTTCCCCTATACCAAACTATTACTGGCATTCTAACTCCTAGGTGGTTAAAGTGCAATTTTTATTAAATAGCTTACAGGAAATAATCCCTTCTCAAGTTGTTGTTTTAGGCTGTTCCCTAATGTAAATTTAATACCACTTTGTTGGAAATCATTGGAACAGCAAGGTTGCTGAGTGCCTGCTATGTAGTGAAGATGACCTAGTTTGCTGTACTGGGCCTTGGGTAGTAAATCTCTAATGACCTTATCTAATGATTTTTTTTCCCTTTAGTTCAAAAACCTCATCATAACTTGTGGTCAGGAGGTGATTAAGTGCGTTCCTTAACAGCTCTCAACAGATAATATTATTTATGTCTCGTCATTCTCCCCCTATCACTGATCTGGGTAATAAAGAGTCTGGCTCACAGCTATTAGCTCTGGTTAATCTGTCATGATGGACTCCATCCCCCATTAGAAGGATTATGCTGAATTGTGGCTCTCATCAGAGATGCATCTGCAACTGAGTCTTCTTCCCTTGACCTTCCCTTACATTTCCTCTCTCTCCAGACTGGACTTCACTTGAAACTTCATGGTAATACTTCCTTTTTGGAGGAAGGCTTTGGTAGAGAGAAAGTTACCAATTAACTGTGGCCTGGAAAGTCTATTTCTCTAGCTAAACTTTAGGAGAGCAGGAATTTATGTCCCCTCATTTCAAGGAGTTGTAAATTTGAATGGAGAAAATTATATCTTTATTTTCACTAACCTCTAACTGAAATTTAAGATTCTTTTTGATTATGAATGTGGTCAACAAGTTATTATTCTGAAAAGGGGTCCCTAGAGTTCACCAAAGTACTAAAAGGGGTCCATGAAACAAAAAAAAACTTAAGAAGCCTTGATCTAGTTCAGTCTTCTCCATTTTACAAATGAGAAACTGAAGCAAAGTGACTCACCCAAGGTCACTATTTTACTATTCCAGTAAATAGGAAAGCTGATATTGAACCCAGACCCTTTGCTTTCAAATTTGATGCTCTTGCCATTACTGGGCCATATTGCATTCTACCTGTTCATTTGTTGGTTGATTCTCTCCTAGAATGTTTGTAAGCATAGACATGTAATCTGCCTGGCATATTGGCAAGGAGTACAACAGACCACAGGAATAAACAATGGGTAAAAGAAGAACCTCTAAGCTATTCCCACCAGCTTTCCCTAATCTTAACTCTTTACTTCCCTCAACCTCCTTCCCTACCCCTAATTTCTCCCTGTCCCTATCCCTAATTCCTTACCTTTTCCACCAATAACTTCCATATCCCCTGCCCATATGATCTCACTCACCCCTCACTCATCACATTCCCTGATATCTAGCTCGGGGATGGGAACCTGTGACCTCAAAGTGGTCTTCTAGGTCCTTGGGTGCAGCCTTTTGACTGAGTCCAAGTTTTACAGAACAAATCCTTTTATTAAAACTTCTGTGAAGTTTGGATTCAGGCAAAGGGTCACACTTGAAGACCTAGAGGGCCACATGTGGCCTCAAGGCAGCCGGTTCCCCATCCCTGATAGCACTTTGCATTTATCCCAATTTCCTTGTCTCACATCTGCCCATTGCTTTGCCTCTAACTTATCATCTTATCTCCAGTTCCTCTTCTCTATCCCCACCCAATACATACACAAAAGTCTCCCAATGTATTATGTGTTTTGCAAAATTTCATAAATTTCTTGAATGTTCAACAGTTAAGTCTCCCATGTCAGAGGAGGCATCTGACACTGAAAACCCTAGGCTGAAAATGTAAAATTCGTCTCATCAGTATAAGAGTTCTTTCATCGTCATGGAAGACTATAACCCATGCTGGCCTTCTCATCCTGTGTGGCTATTGGCCATGTCTTTCTATAACTAAACACACACAAAAATAACAACTACCTAATGTTCTGTAAGTCCCCTCTAAGTCTTTTAATATTTTCTGCATTACAGAGTGCTTCTAAATGCATAGCTTCCCAAAGTGAGTCACCTGGGGGCACTAGAATGATCCAGGGGGGTGGTAGTAGCTTCAGGTGCAACTGGGGGCCATTGAACAAAAATAAGGGGGGCAGTGGAAGCATAAGCAAAGAAAAGAAGAAAATTTTGAAAAACTTCAAACGTTTCATCTGTTTTGTAACAGAGTTAAAGTCATAGTGATTATGTTATTTTCCAAATAAGTATACAAAATGCAAATTATAACTGATCACTGGTCAAGTCCACCAACAGGTCTTAGCAAGCAAGTGTTGGCAGGTTAGCCTGTCACACATTGCCAGGAATGTGTGCATGTAATGAGTTGTTTACAATACAATACTATTCAGTTACACAATGCAATACTGTGTCATCAAAATTTCAATGCAGGGGGAAAAAGCCACAAATATTCAAGAAATTATTAAATTTAAGATGCATCATTTTAAAAAAAAGATTTTATATTTTTTTAAAAGATTCAGATTTCCCTGAAAAAAGAAAAACTGTTAAAGGGTTAAATAAAGTCAATTTCCAGAGGGGTGCTGAGTAATATTTTTAAAGGAAGTGGTAGGCCAAATAAGTTTGGGAACCTCTATTCTAGAGTTATCTGTCTATTCTCCATTGCTCTGACTATATGACTGGCCCATCTTCCTTTCTGATTGTACATATCTTTAATGATATGTGGCAGTGGACCTCAAAAGTACAAGATAAGAAAATCTATAAAGTGGTTCATCTGAAAAATATCTGGGGGTTATAATGGACCATGAGCTCAATATACATCAACAATGCGGAAAAGAAAGCTAATTCAATCTTGATTACATAGAGAATGTCATAGCATCCAAGAAAATAGGGTTTCACTGCACTCTGTCCTATTTAAGCCACATTAGGAGGTTTATGCTCTGGTGTGAGAACACATTTTAGGAAGGATGTTAATAGATTGCCAAAAAAAAGGCAAACAAGATGGCAAAGGGCTTCCAGTTCATTCCATGCATGAGTAGGTTGAAGGATCATGAGATCACAGTTTTAGAAACAGAAGGGACCTCAGAGACTAAGTAGGATGTTTAGCCCGGAGAAGACTCAAGGGAAACATGATAACTGTCTTAAAGCATTTGAAGAGCTTTCATGTGGAAGAAAGATTAAGCTTGCTCTGTTTGGTACCCAAGGGCAGAACTAGGAAAGATGGCTAGAAGCAGTAAAGATGCTCATTTCAACTTTGCATGAGGGAAAAAATCTCCCAACAAGTAATAGAATGAGATCCTTCAGAAGGCAATGAATTCCCCCTTCTAGGAGGTCTTCAAGAAAAGGTCAGATGACCATCTGAGTGTGTGCCAGCTGGGCTTTTGCAGCTAGTACACACTAAATAATCTTTGACCCTTCTAATTTTGAAATTCTCTGATTCTGCCGCTGATTTCATCTGTGTATATTGGAATGCAAGATACAGATACCCAACATTGAGAAAGAACACCAAAATCTGTCTATCTCTCTGCTCCCTGAATTGGGTATTAAACCCTGAAACACCCATCCTCTCCCCACTTTTTTTAAATCTCTCTTTTCATTATTTTCTACCTTTTATGATCTGACTGCTCCTGACTTTGCTTGGAGAGCAGTGATCCGTAATGAGAGGTGTTACGGACTGGCTTGATGCCAATACCCTGTTAGTATAAATTTGATTTGCAGATGAAATGAGACACTCATAAGTCACTGAATAGCTAACTAAATGAATTTTACTTTGTCCTAATACACGGTGTCTCAAAAGTCTTCCCACCATTTTAAGCTGCTATAGTTATAATACCTTAAAATATTACATAAACAAATGAATATTAAGTAACTATTATAGCTGTAACAGCTTAAAACTGTACTAAGACTTTTGGGACCTCCTGTATTGCAAGGATATGCCACAAGAATTACAAAGATACTTATCTACTATTGATGCACAACCCCCTCCCAGCTTCTATATGGAAAACATCAGGATGTTGAGACTCACATGGTCTTGACATTCACCAGACAGACCGGATCCCTTTCCATGTGGTTGGGACTTTTTATGCCTTAAAGTGTCTAGGAAACAACATCAAGGGAGGCAGGGGCTTTGGCACTTTTTAGAGAAGAATAATCTCTGTTGAGGGGTAGTTCAGCGGATAGTGTGCCAGGCCTGGAATCAGGAAGACTCATCTTCCTGAGTTCAAATCTGACCTCAGACACTTGCTAGCTGTTTGACTCTGAGCAAGTCACTTAACCCTATTTGCCTCAGTTTCCTCATCTGCAAAATGAGGTGAGAAGGAAATGGCAAACCACTCCAATATCTTTGCCAAGAAAAGCCCAGAGAGTCAGACATGATTGAAAAAACGACTGAAGAACATTAACCATTCTTGCTGAATCCCTGTTACAGGAGGAAAAGGGACTCCTTATAGATATTGGTCCTATCACAGAAGACAAAAACAATTTATTCAACCCAATGTAGCACTTGGTAGGAAGCTGGCTTAAAGCTACAGATCAGTCAGATGTCAGGAACAAGAGAGCCACAGCTCTCAGACACTGACAAGAGCACTTCCTTGTCTGGGATCTCAAGTTCCCTAAAATTAGGGTTTTCTTTTTCTTTTTCAATCAAGTATCTTTGTCTAGTTATCGTCTTGGCTCTGGAAGCTTGGACATAAGAATGGCTAGATCAAAGGCATGGAATCTTTCCCCAGGTCAATCTAATGGGCAAATAATCAACCTCAACCCAGGACCCAGCTGGGTTTCTGCTAATCCAGCCTGAATTGGGTATAGGTCATCATTACCCCATTCTGTCCTCTCCTCAGAGTGAATGTCAATAGTAACCGTTTCTCTTGACAAGCAACCCTGAAGGTCTTCCCCTCCAAGTTTGATTTTGTTTTTAAATGAAATCCATGCCTTGACTTACTTCATAAAGAGACCTATTCACTGCATGGGCATTACCTCACTCAAAGTGAGAACCTAAAAAGTTCTTAGCCTAAAAGGGCCAGGGTTTCCCATTGCATCCTGGGCCATCTATATTCATCCTGATGAATATCAGGCCACTGGACCCAGATGGCTCTGGAGGAGAAAGTGAGGTTGGTGACTTTATACAGCCTTCTCTCACTCAAATCCAAGTCAACTGAAAATCATGTCATCATCTCCCTGATGTCATGGTCCTCTTCAAGAACAAACGATAAATATAACACCATGCATGCCAGGATGACTGAACTCAGACTAGAGGAAGGGCCTTTGTCCTAGAGCGCCTGTCTAAGGACAGAGAAGATTCAAGGTGCTTTTTGATGGGCCAATAGACTCTTTTTCTGGGTAAAACAAGTTCTGCTCTGCCATACTGTATCACTCAGAGCCTGTTTCTCCCTGTGCCTCAGTAACTCTCCTATTCACATTGGTACACTTAAGGTGTCTCAAAATAATGTCAAATGTCTCAAAGAAAAGTGAAATTTCATCCATCATCCAACCATTTCCCAATATCCAGATGTTTCCCAATTACCTAAATGTTTCCCAAATATCCAGATACCTGACATCAGATATCTGACCTCCCTATTCCTCTCATCTCCCACCTTTGTCCTTCACCTTTGTCCTGCCTATCTCCCATGTCCGGAGAGTAATTCCTTCTCTTAAAGACCTCTATTTCATTTTGAACTCATTTTGAATTTCATGTTGAATTTCATTTCAGATATTTCATATTTGAACTCAGATGAAGTGCCACCTTCTACATAAAGCCTTCCCCAATTCCCAACCACCCTCAGTTGCTAGTTTCTCTTATACCCTTAAAATCACATTACATTGATTTTTAGCGTGTCTATATATATATATATATATGCATGTATGAATGAATGTATGTATATACATGTGCGAACCCTCCCCTGACAGAAAAACCAAGACTATTTCTCTATGTCTGAAGCATTCAGTGCATAGTAGGCATTTAATAAATGGTTGTTAGTCACATTTCATTGACTGATAATAGCCCAAGAAACCCAGTTATCTTGATGATGGGATGATTGATGTTACACACAAATTCACCGCCCCCCTCCCCCCACACACACACACATATGGGGGAAGGGGAAAGAGAGAGAGAGAAATTTAACCTAAGTAAGTTGGGATTATGTACAAGTGAAAGACCAGTTACCCAATAGATGTCTCGATAGCCCTCTGCTTTCAGGATCAGGTAAATCTTCAATTTTTTGGTCTTCTGTTTCTCAGGGCCAAAACTCTCTTGGCAATGTTATTATAAAATTTCCATGAGTTCATTCTTCTTGTTAACACTGATAGACCCGGCAGAGAAATTGCCTCTGGTCTTCAAGGGCACTGAAGAGGAATGGGTCGTTCATTACCAATCATTCATCTCTCTTGTCTGGATTGCAAGAAGAGGCGACAAAATACTTGACTCTAAAGGCCAATTGAGAGGGATAGGTAGGTGTTGGAATATACCTAGCTCAAGGAATATGGATTCCCTTCAGTGGGAAATAGTGGAACTGGAATATTATTGACTAAAGCTCATACCATTGAAGATGGTCTTCAATACCTCCCATAATTTAGTGTCACTGAATTTTTTCTTATTTCATACTTTTCTTTTTACAAAAGAAGACTACTTTAGGGGGGCAGAGCCAAGATGGCAGAGTAGAAGGACGCACATTCACGAGCTCCGAGCCCACAACCCATGGAATTGAGGTAAAAGGAGAGCCCCATAAATTCTGAATCTCTGCAGGGGGTGCACAAACATAGGGGAAGAGATTTCCGTTCCACTGAACCCTGGAGAGCCGTCCCCGGGGTCCATCGCAGCCAGGAAAGCGGACCCCACCCCCACCCCTGGCCGCGACCCAGAGAAGCTGACCTGAGCAGACTTCAGAGAGGAAAGCTCCGGGAGAATCTCCAGCAGCCGGGAAAGTCCCTCTGCCCACAGAAGCTAAAGGTCAGTTAAAAAGAAGCCTGCGCTAGGGGAGGGGAGCGGGCCCCCTCGGGAGGAAGCGGCTGCGGCAGAGACGGGGGCAGGAAGCGGCGGAGGCAGAGGCGTGGGCGGGCGGCTGAGGCGGCAACGGCCCGGGACTCAGGAATCCCCCAGCAGCAGGTAGGATCTTCAATACTGAAGGTCTTTCCAACCTGAGGGAGCCGAGCAGGGGAGACGGCCCTGCCCCCACCCTGCTCTACTGCTGAACGCCTCTGAATAAAACCCCCAAGGGAGCTGAGCACAGCAGGCGGGGTCCCTCACCCCGCCCCCATCGGCTCTGTTCCTGAAAGTCTCTTCAGAACGCCCCTGAGGGCCCAAGCTAGGAAGCGGCCCTGCCCCCACCCTGTGCCAGAACTAAAGCTTGCCGTGGGAAAGCGCATTTGAATCTCAGAGGTCAAGTACTAGCTGGGCGGATCCAGGCGGAGGTGGAAAGGAATCTCAGAAGTCAAGTAACTGGCTGGGAAAATGCCTAGAAAGGGAAAGAAAAATAAGACTTTAGAGAGTTTTTTCCAACAAATGCAAATGATCCCGACCTTCGGATCTGATGGGGAGGACGAGGACGTATTTTTCCCATCAGGGAAAGATGTGGAGGGCGGGGCCTCAGTACCCCAGACACCCCAGGGGGGTGTTGGGTGGGCTCAGGCCTTGGAAGAGCTTAAAAAGGATTTTGAAAAGCAAGTTAGACAGGTAGAGGAAAGACTGGGAAGAGAAATGACAAAGATGCAAGAAGAGTAAGAAAAAAAGGTCAATATCTTGGTAAAGGAGTCCCAAAAAAATGCTGAGGAAATTAACACCCTGAAAAATAGGCTCACTCAATTGGCAAAAGAGGTTCAAAAAGCCAATGAGGAGAAGAATGCATTCAAAAGCAGAATGAGCCAAATGGAAAAAGAGGCTCAAAAGCTCACTGAATTTAATAGTTCTCTCAAAATTAGAATGGAACAGATGGAGTCTAATGACTTTATGAGAAACCAAGAAATCACCAAACAAAACCAAAAGAATGATAAAATGGAAGAGAATGTGAAATATCTCATGGGAAAAACAACTGACCTGGAAAATAGATCAAGGAGAAACAACTTAAAAATTATGGGACTACCTGAAAGCCATGATCAAAAAAAGAGCCTAGACATCGTCTTGCATGAAATTATCAAGGAAAACTGCCCTGACATTCTAGGACCAGAGGGCAAAATAAGTATTGAAAGAATCCATCGATCACCACCTGAAAGAGATCCAAAAAGAGAAACTCCTAGGAACATTGTGGCCAAATTCCAGAACTCCCAGCTCAAGGAAAAAATCTTGCAAGCAGCCAGAAACAAACAATTCCAGTACTGTGGAAATACAATCAGGATAACCCAAGATCTAGCAGCTTCTACATTAAGGGATCGAAGGGCGTGGAATAGGATATTCCAGAAGGCAAAGGAACTAGGACTCAAACCAAGAATCACCTACCCAGCTAAACTGAGTATAATACTGCAAGG
Organism: Bettongia penicillata ogilbyi; assembly: GCA_023548195.1. Taxonomy (NCBI): domain Eukaryota; kingdom Metazoa; phylum Chordata; class Mammalia; order Diprotodontia; family Potoroidae; genus Bettongia; species Bettongia penicillata. The sequence goes on from JAJHZJ010000006.1 coordinate 90,957, forward strand.
GAAAATATGGTCTTTCAATGAAACAGAGGACTTTCAATCATTCTTAATGAAAAGACCAGAGCTGAAAAGAAAATTTGACTTTCAAACACAAGAATGAGAGGAAGCATGCAAAAGTAAACAGCAAGGAGAAGTATTAAGGGACTTACCAGAAATGAACTGTTTGCATTCATACAGGGAAGGACAATATTTCTAACTCTTAAAACTTTTCAGTATCTGGGTGGTTGGTGGGATCACACATACACATGTACACGCATGCACACACATACACACATGCATTCACATGCAGAGACAGAGAGCACAGATTGAACTGAATAGGATGGGACCATACCTTAAAAGAAATTAAGGTAAATGGTGAGAGAGAAATGTAGTGAGAGGAAAGAGGGGGAAATGGAAGGGGGTAACTATATGTCATTTAAGAGGCAAGTAGGAGATGTTTTTAGTGGAGGGAAAAAGAGGAGAGCTGAGAAAAAAAAAAAACAAACAAACAAACAAAAGTTTACCCTCATCACATTTGACTAAACGAAGGAGTGAAATGCACACTCATTTTGGTATGAAAACCTATCTTACAGTATAAGAAAGCGGGGGAGAAGGAGATATTGGGGGGGGGATGATGGAAGGGAGGGCAAAGGGAGGAGGGAGTAATTGAAAGTCAACACTTGGGGAGGGACAGGATCAAAGGACAGAAGAGAAACAATGAGGGGCAGGTTAAGAGGGATGGCAATTCAGTTAGTCTTACACAACACGACTATCAGGAAGGTCACTTGCAAAGCTACACAGATATGGCCTATAATGAATTGCCTGCCGTACCAAAGGGAATGGATGGGGAGGGAGGGATGGGGAGAATTTGGAACTCAAAGTTTCAGGAACAATTGTTTAGTATTGTTGTTGCAACTAGGAAAGAAGACATACAGTTAATGAGGAATAGAAAGTCATCTGGCCCTACAGGAGAAAAGAGAAGATAGAGACAAGGGAAGGGAGGGATGACAGAAGAGAGGACAGATTGAAGATAGGGAAAATTAGATTGCTTGGGGTATTGGGGTGGGGGGAGGGGAGAAAAGGGGAGAAAATTTGGAACCCAAAAATTTGTGAAAATGAAAGTAAAAAGCTAAATAAATAAATTAAAAAAAAAAAATAAAAAAAAAATAAAAAAATAAAAAATAAAAAAAAAAAAAAAGAAGACTACTTTATAGTCCTGAAATGTTAACATAAGGGTGATGGGGGTGGGGGGAGACTTAAAGATTTTCCCTAACCATTAATAGGCCTCAGGTACCTTCTGATCATTTCTAATGAGACACTGGGTTATGAGAGTCGTGTCTTCTAGCTTTGAGAAGTGTGTGTGTGTATATATATGTGTGTGTATATATGTATATATACATACACAAACATGTATGTATGTGTATATTGTATTATGTATATATGTGCATTGTGTGTATATATACGTGCATGTATGTATATATACATGTATGTGTATGTGTGTATAGATATAAATAGAGATATAGATACACTCTGAGGTGAGATTTTACTTTGGGGCTTAGTTTTTGGAAGAAGGTTCATGTGCCAAATGAGACTCTGAGCAGCCATTTTAAGAAGCCTCCCCCCACCCACCCCAGATGTTGGTGCTTCTCTCTCTGGTAATGATGTATGTATTGCCTATGGTCAGACAGCTAGATGCCTTGTCTGTTGGTGCTGCTTGTATTTTCTCTGTTGATATGTGTTGGATTAAAGTAACTGTTGACCCCTCAAAAGTTGCTTTCCTTTTAGAAAAGCAGATCTAAGATCCTGTGCAGCAGACCCTCCTGTGTTTGTCGAGGTGCTTACTGCTACAACCCCCAGAACACACCCAATATATACTGTTTTCCTTTGTGCACGCTATTTTTCATGACTAGAAAATTCTTCTTCCTCATCTTCCCCTGTTGAATTCCTACCCACCCTTTGTCTGTTGTGGTTTGTCCTTCATTCTGAAAGAGGACCATGACATTAAGAAGATGATGCCATGACTTGCAGTTGAATTGGATTTAAGTGAGGGAGGGCTGTGCAAGGTCACCAGCCTCACTTTCTTCTCCAGAGTCATCTGGGTCCAGTGGACAGATATTGATCAGGATGACTGGATATGGTCCAGGACATAGTTGGAGACATTGGCCCTTTTGAGTTAAGGTCTCTTCTAGTTCTCACTTTGAGTGAGGCAATGCTTTTTCTGTGATTAGATCTATTTAACAAGTGAGTCAAGGAATGGCCCTTTTAAAAAATAAATCAAACTGGGAGGGAAAGACCTTCAAGGTAGATGGCTCAAAGAGAAACAATTTTAGAGCCCAACTAAAATGCCACTTCCACTATGAAGCCATCCTTTCTCAAGTGTCTCCTATCAGTGGTGACTTTTTCTCTCAGACCTCATATAACATTTTGTTTTGAAAATCTCTTGCAAAGCAATTCTCAACACAACATGTATTATTCATCATACAGGCTTTCTTGAAATGAAAATTCATTGTTTTATATTTTGAATCCTCTCTTATGTTCTGCTATGCACATGACATGTTTTTTCTTTATTACTTTGTGTTTAAGTTGCAATATTTAAGTGCATGATATATTTTTGTTTCTTTTCTCTATTCTGTATTTGTGATTTGGCCCTTGACTCCAAAAGAAAAGAAAAAAAAAGAAAATCTCTAATTTCCTCTTCTATTGTTTTTCATTGTTATCAATGTGAGTCATATTCCCCTATTAGACTATAAGCTCCTTGAGGACAGAAACAGTTTATTATCTAAACTATGAATTTTTCCCCATTTTCTAGCACAGCACTTTGCACACTGTAGGTACACAACAATGTCCCATGTTCTCCATGATATACCTCTCTTTAGAAAGTCTTTGAAATTTTTATTGATATCTTTTGGTTTTACATCACCTTTGTTCCTGAGTATATTCCACCTTCTCTGGTTCTTGGTGCCTTTGCCTAGATTTTCCATGAGATTCATGTCAATGTTAACATTCTGTATGGAGCATCTGTGGAGGTATCTGGTCTTCTAACTTCTGCTTTGGACAGGGGCACAATGATGTCTGAAGATGTCAGTAGCATGGATGCTGGGTGGGAATAGGTTCCTGCCATTTCTTTATACCCACAGCACCAATGTAACAAAGAATGAGAAACAGAAAAAAGCAGGCGAGCAAAACTAACCAACATATCAACTGAATCACACGGTGTAAAATAATAACAAACATATATAGTGCATTAAATTTTACATGTTTCCCATATGTTATTGATGTCATCATTATAATAGCCATGTAAGTGTACGCAAAATCCATGCCTAGAGTCTTTCACCTCTGCAAAGAAGAGGATTTCTAATCTTTTTTAGATGAACTAATACTTATGCCTCTTGGAGCTGTGATTTTGGGAACTAAAGGCATAGAAGACATGTATGAGAAAAGGTAGTCATTCAGCCAGATATGTTTCAAAAACAAAGAATGATATATGGACATATATGGACAGCTCTAGAGTTGTCCTGTTATCTACAAAATTTAAGACAAAAAAATTCTCCCATAGCTTTTCAGCTTCCTTTTGTATATTTTGCTTTCTCTTTTTCAATTGTAAATTCCTTGATGGCAAGGATTGCCTTTGTTTTTATTTGTATCTCCATCATTTAAGATAGTGCCTGACATTTAGAAGGCATCTAATAAATTGACCATTGACAGACTAAGAGACCTAGAAGGATGTCTCCAGCACATTGAATTATATGGACTATCTATGGACAGTTTTGGAAGATCATGACACAGTCAAAGGAAAGTTAACGCTAATGGAGGGGTTTTCCACATCAACGAAACCATAGATCAATTTGAAAAACCTACGTTCCAAGTTTCATAACATCTAAAACTTCCCATGACCTGAGTGCCCCAAACCCTGGTAACCATCTGAGAAGTTTATGAATTTCTATAAAATACACACACATTCACATACAAAACACAACACAGTACATTGGGAAATAGTCAAACAGTGGTCTATGTGTGTGGCGGAGAGGGAGTGTTGGACAGGAACGAAAGAAAGGATGGGAGGTAGGAAATTAAAGAAAGGGGGTGGGAATGGAAAAGGATTTAGAGAGGAAAAAAGGAAAGAATGGAGATGAGAAAAGTCGGGAATGAAGGGCAGAAAATTAATTGATAAATAATGAATGAGAAGAATGTAGAATCAAGAAAGGAATTATAGATAGGGGAAAGTAGAAGGAATTGAAAAGTTTGTTGTGAAGGAAGGAGTCTAGGGAGTCGTGGTGGCTAGGATCAAGCGGGTCATTATGTCAGCAGCCTCTGCCTTCCCTATTCAGACCACATCTGTAATATTGTGCCAAATACTACATCTGTAGTAATGGTTTAGGTACCACATTTTAGGAAGGATGTGAATAGACTAAAAATTATTCAAAGAGTCACCAGAATGGTGAAATGATTCAATATCTTGCCATGAGAAGATTGGCTGAAGGAACTGAGGTATGTTTAACTGCAGCAGAAAAGATTTTAAGGGAAAGATGAAAGCTGCCTTCAAGGATTTGAAGGATTTTTATATAGGAGAGAATTTAGATGGTTCAGCTTAGCTGTATGAGCAGATGTTAGAAGGAACAAGATTTTGGCCTGAAGAACCATTAGGACTACTTTTCTAACAATCTGAGCTACCCAAAGTGAAATAGGCTGCTTCAAAGGTTAGAATGTAGGGTCCTTACAAACTGCAATTGTTTCATTCATTGTATTTACATCCCCAGTGCCTGGTATATAGCAGGCATTTGATATATTTTTTATTAATTTATTGATTATGGCCTCTCCCTAGCTAGAGACCTTCAAGCAAAGGTCAGATGATCACCTCAGGAGGCCATAAGGGGATTTGTCTTCAGGTACAGCTTCTAATTCCCCTTCCGATTGTGGAATTCTGTGGTTTTGTGATCTCACTCAGTCCTTACAGCAGTCCTAGGGGGTCAGGTACAATGGACAGTGTTATTTTCATTTGACAGATAAGGATACTAAGATTCAGAAAGACTTAATGACTTACTAAGTAACCTAAGTGTCCTCTGAAAGCATCTACTTTTCTCAGTTTATTACAAGGAAAAGGAAACAACATCTATTTGTTTTTCTTGGTAGTTTAAATAAATTTGACACATATATTACACATTTAAATATACCTACTATGTGCAATCATATTTCCCATTAAGAACTTTACTCCATTTTAATATATTATCCAAATTTTGGGGAACAGTGGGTGTAAGTTCATGTCAATTACCTATTCCCAATCAGCATTCACACATCTAACATTTTTAGACACCACTGTCCCCTAAGCCAGTGCTGAAGCTATAAAATTCAGCTCACCCAGAGTTCCACCTTGGAGGATGCTAGCATTAATACAAAGCTTATAGAAAATCTGGACAGTGGCACTGAGTATGTATTTTTCTTGCCAGCCAGTAGCTCTCCTCCATCTGGACCAGGATTTTAGGATATTTAACTACTACACAAAGCAAACCCAAGGCAATTGCAAAGAAAAAAAATAATCTTGCTGAAATTCCCTGTATCCTGTCACTTCTATCATTCAAAAACCTTCAACAATTGCTGGGCAATGCAAATTCAAATGTGTTGCCTGACCTTAAATGTGGTCCAAACTTACCTTACCAGATTTATCCCTCCATTCTCCCCTCTACCCAAACTAGTCAGCTCACTATTCCCCACGTTTAGACTCAAAACTTTAGAGCGGGGAGGGACCATAGGGACCATTGAGTCTAATTTGGAAGGTTGATAAGTGCCTAAGGCAGAATTTGAACTCATATCTTCCAGATTCCAGGACTTGTGCTTCATCTATTACATCACCTGTTCACTTACATTCCTGCCTCTGGGTATTAACTGACATAATTCCATTATCTAAAGAGTCCTCCAACCTCTTCTCTGCTTAGCTGCATCTGCCACATTTTTAAAGGCCTAGACTAAATCTCACTTTCTCTGCAAAGAATTTCCTGAATGGGCATCTATAGTATTTTCTCACTCCTCTCGATGCTTAAGGTATTTGTTTTCTGTCATTTGTACATTGTTGTCATTTACTGTTCAAGTTTGTGTGTCCTGGCTCCCCTACCAAACTGTAAGCTAGAAAGCAGAAACTGTCTCAGACTTCCTTACATTCCCATCATGGTAACGTGTTTTACATATTGCCACAAAGTGCTTGATGGTATCATAGAATCACCAGTTTTAAGACTAGAAGGGACTTGTTACTCTTCCTGCTGTTGTTTGGTTGTTTTCAGTCATGTCTGACTCTTCCTGACCCTATTCTGAGTTTTCTTGGCAAAGATACTGGAGTGGTTTGCCATTTCCTTCTCTAGCTCATTTGACAGATAAGGAAACTTAGCAAACAGGCCAAGTGACTGGCCCAGGGTCACATAGCTAGTTATAGTCTGAGACCAGATTTGAACTCAGGTCTGTCTCCCTCTAGACTGGCCACCCTGTCCACTAGCTGCCCCCTTTAGAGAATATATAGTCCAATCCTCCCATTTTACAAGTGAATAAACTAGGGTCCAGAGAGGTTAAGTCAATTCCCTAAGATCATACAGGTTGAAATTGACAGCAAAGTTGTGATCCTAGGCCATGTGCATTGACTTCAAATGCAATGTCTTTTCACTGCCTCTGTATATATTTCTTGAACAAACCAACAATAATAGTACACAACTTCCAGTAGCTAGCCATATGGTAACTTAGGGAGCCCCAAGGCCAGGCTTCCTTGAATCAAATGTTGCCAGTTCAATTTAATTCAGTAAGAGCCTACTATGGGCAAAGCAGAAGACTTGTCAGATTCTGTTATTTCAAATATGTCATCCTGCCTGATGGCTTTTCTTGTATATTATGCTCTTAAGGGGCCTTCTAGGCTGAGGAGCATATTTCTTTGACTTTTGGAATAAGCATGCATAGTGCAAATGGGAATCAGGCCAGCTAATTAATAATTACAGCAATCTAACTCAGCATTTAATAATTTTTCATCAAAATTAATAATTTTCATTGCCCTTATTAATGAAAAAATTTGTATCAAAACTTTTATTTTGTATAAAGCATGGTTACCATAATAGCAATGCCTATTTCTATATGACTTTAAGATTTGCCAGTGTTTAGAACAACCCTGTAAGGCAAGTAGGGAAATTATTCCTATTCCCATTTTATAAATGAGCAAAGTGAGACTCCTAGAGGTAATGTCTTGCCCACACTAATAAGTATTAAAAAATAAAAGTCTAACCCAAGTCTCCTGACTCCAAGGCTTCAGTTCTGTCCTTGGAAGCTGCCCTGTGAAGGAACTTATAAATTAATTAGGAATAAAACAGATACATGAAACGATAAATTAACAGTAATATCTAATATTTATATGGCACTTTAAAGTTTGCAAAGTCCTTTACACAGGTTTTCTCATTTCATTCTTGCAGAGATACATGCTTTATTATTCTCAGTCTATAGATGAGGAAATTGAGGTTTATGGAGACTTACCCATGATCATACAACTAGTAAGTCCCTGAAGAAGGATTTGAACTCAGACCTTCATGATTCTAAATCCAGAATTCTATGCAGTGACCCACTTAGCTGCCTTTATACAATACAGTGTCAAGAATCAATGTGGAATAATGGAAAGAGACACTACTTGGAGTCAGGACAAACTGGATTCCTTTTCTATCTCTGACACACATTAGCTGTGTGTCTTTGGGCAAGTCCTTCAAAGCCTTTGCTGTTCTTGTTCAGTTGTTTCAGTCATGTCCAACTCTTCATGACCCCATTTGGCATTTCGGCAGAGATACTGGAGTGACTGATCATTTCCTTCTCCAACTCATTTTACAGATAAGGAAACTGAGGCAAACAGGGCTATCAACTCTATAGTTTGCAGAACAGTTGCTGATCTGCATTGTTAGAGGAATTTTCCTCTTTGGGGAACCATCTACCACTGGAGAATCAGCAATACCACTGAGGAACTATCTGAAACATTAGGGAACCATCTACATCATTGGGGAGTCAACCATCTACACCATTAAAAGTTTAAGTCCAAACTAATACTACAGCAGAAGCTGAAAATGGATTGCCCAGTGTCATAGGAGTTCAGGAGACAAATAAATTGCCTCTGATTGGGGTGACCAAGGGACATAGAAAATGAAAACTTGAACTGAGCCTTAAAGAATGGATAGGAGTTGTTCATATAGTGTACAAACAGAATAGTAGCCACATGATATTCATAATTATCATGTCATATAATAGTTATTGTATGGTCTCAATGTGAATGAAAAGAGTATCAGCCCTGGTATTTACTTTGTGACTGAGCAGATTACTTAACTTCTCCATGCCTAATCTGGAAAGTGAAGGAGTTGGGCCAGATAGCTTCTTGGCTCTCCCCAGTTTTAAATCCATATTCCTATATATGAGAGATGAAGAAGTTGACTAACCTGATTGCTTCATGTTGGAAAGTAAGAGGAAATAATATGGGATAGAATGAGGTCAGAGCAAAGAGGGTTTTGAACTCCAAGTAGAAATATTTAAAGTTAATACACTGAGGAAGGTCATGAGTCAGGGGTTTCAATTACCTGCCTATTCTGAAGATAATCATTTATTAGATGGAGAAAGATGCTATAGCTTAATAATAGATTTCAGGACACTGGGAAAACCTGAGTCCCTCCTGTGAAATATGTGTGCAATTCAAACACTTCACAACTTCAAAGATTTATATTTTCTATATTAGAAGGTCATCAACCTTCTAATGTAATGGTCAATTTTCTGACGACTAATTTCTTGGAATTTAGCTAAACAAGTCCTTCGACCACAAACATATAGTCTTCAATAGACCTGATTCTTCCAGCTTGGTGAGACCTACCAGAATACACTTTCCACTGGGATGGTCCTTGAAAATCCAGGATCACCTCTCCACTATGTTGAGGCATCAAAGGAAGACTCTAGTACAGGACTTTGATACTACTAGATACTTAATAACTGTTTGTTGAATGAATTCATGGCCACTCAAAAGAGATGAGCCTAATAACCTATACCCAACAAAACAGATAGTTGAAAAACATCTATCATCCAAACTATGACAATTAGCTGAATAGTTTGTTGAATGAATCCATCAATATACATGTCTAGGCAGGGATATCAGTTAGACAATGAACAGAGCCCAAAATTGACTAGAAGGAAGAAAGCAGGATGGATAGCATATGAGAAACTTCCCACTGCCTTAAATGATCCTAAGCTGCCACTCTCCAGCACAAATGCACATAATTTTAGCGCCATTATTTTTTCAACAACACTGTATGGTTGTAAATACTACAATGCCATAATCTCTTAAGAATAAAAAAAAATGAGTGACCCCCAAAAGCAATGAAGAGAAATACAGGATACAAGTAAGCTGCAAAATACTTCCAAAAATAATCTTTGTTCAAGAAGTGGAGATTAATCATTATGTAAATGATGAAAAGAGTTGGACTGGTGATGTAGCGAGAGAAAGAGATAACAAGTGAATAGCTAGAGTACTGCATCAGTACTCATGAAATAGGAAAGCCGCTAACAGAGTGTGTAAATCATCTTTGCAGGACTTATGGGAAATCATACGCACAAATAACACAAGGTGAGGGGACATAGATAAGTCCAATTTGTACTGATGGAGAGGAGTACCTCTATCAGTGATTTCATGAATGTCATTGAGCATTTGAAGTCTTCATTTTATTACATTCTAATTCATTTAAAGCATATTGCCTATTTGTGCTGGATATGACAGCCCTGTTTTCTAGCATGCTGGATTAACCCAGTACTTCCACAGCCTAGTACTCCCATTTTGTTTTGATGGAAAGGGGAGAAAGGGGGAAGAACTAACCAAAACTTGTGATCTCATCAATGTAAGGAAGTCCATTTACCAATGCAGACCAGCAGCTCAGCTACAACATATAAATTCCAAGCTCTTTGGCACACTACAAGTCATCTCATTTATAAATTTTATAAACAAGAATACAGAGTTTTATTTCATAAATTAAAATAAAATAAAATTTTAAAAAAGAACACAGAAGCCTAAAAGGGTCACCCAGGTAGTAATTAGAGAGTTACCTAAGATACTAAGAGGTTACCTAGTTTACTCTTGCTCACAGCTAACATCCTACTTCGGTCTGGCACATGGCCCTTCCTGACTCCAAAGCCAGGCCTCTAGCTACCGTAATGGGCTGCGTCTTTCCTTGCACTCCATATTTGTTTTCTAATTTATTTGGGTGATTTTCAGTTGTGATGAGAACTCCCCCTTCCAACCAAAAATTAAATTCAAGTCCTAGGACTTTTCAAACTGCAATCATCAGTCAGGAAGTTAGTGCTACAGGTGCTTGGCTGCCTTGAGAAATGCTTTGAATAGCTAAAGGCACCCCGGCTGCCTTGTCTTTGCTTGTGCATGCTGTCCTAGTTCTGATGCTCATCAGCACATTTCTGCTGAACAGACTAAAATGATGAGAGGGCTTATTTCCCACCACATTTCTGCTGATCAAAGCCTTCAACAGATAAACTGACTTGGCTTCTGATCCACAGCTGCCCTTCCAAACCCCAAAGCCGCTGAGCTGCACTCTTATTTCCCCTCAAGTGTTCATCAAGGCCCCCTTAGGAAGAGGAGAGGTTCGTGCAGTCAGTCCTCTGAGAGGTGAGGGCATTGGTCTGTTTTATGAGGATCCACACCACCCCCATTCCTTTTTATGTAACCAATGCGTCACTGAAAAGGTCTGTATCTCTCCTGCATCTGTAGCTCAAATCACATTTTTCCATTGCCTTTCATAATTTCAGACCCAATTTATCTTCATTGAGAAAGATAAATAGATGGTAGGTAAGTAGATACAGACAGATAGAGACAGACAGAAGCGGGTAGGGAGAGGCAGATGATAGATGTATGGATGGATGGATGGATGGATGGATGGATGGATGGATGGATGGATGGATGGATAGGCAGACATACAAACAGAGAGACAGATAGATAGATAGATAGATAGATAGATAGATAGATAGATAGATAGATAGATAGATAGATAGATAGATAGATGATAGATAGATAAACACAGCTAGAGATAGAGCATAAATTAAGTACTTGCCACAACCCAGGCACTATGCTAAATGCTGGAAATGCAAAGAGAAGCAAGTAAGAAGACAGTCCCTACTCCAAAGAGTTTACATTCCTAATGAGTAAGCTAAAGGGGGTAAGGAGGAACAGAGTTCCAGGGGCAGAGTCTAAGTTTCTGATGGGAAGTAGGTTAGGTTGACATCCAGAGAGTAGCCAGGAGATGGGCAGGAAAGGAGGGAGAGACTGGATAAAGGCAAAAGCTCATCTAACAAAACCCAGAGTGATTCCAAGGATAATCTGTGAAGAAGCAGTGATAATGTCTGGAGATTTTATAACTCAGTGGAGAGATGACTGGGAAATGGATTGAACAAGGATATTCAACTGCCATCAGCTCCTAACACTTTTGCTTGAAGTGTCCTCAAGAGACTCTACCATTTCTGTGACCTCCTTGTCAAGCAGTTGCCCTTACATTAGTGTTTCATGGATTTATATTTTCTCTCCTCTCAGTACTCCCTCCACCAGTTAAAGTTGCAAATCTTCTATGATTTAATAAATGGTCTTTGAGAAAGGTTGAAAGATTCATCTCCCTGTGATGCCTCTTCAATGTAGTTACTTATCTGTAAATATTCCTTTAAATTACTTTAAAACTCAGAAACACAGAAGATACTGTACTGGGCTTAGAATCAGAAAACCTAAGTTCAAATCCAGCCCCAAATACTAGTTGTGTGATCTTGGGCAAGTCGCTTAACCTCTATTTGCCCCAGTTTCCTCAATTATAAAATGAAGATAATAATATCACCCATCTCCCAGGATTGTTGTGAATATCGTGAGATAACATTTACAAAGTACCTATCTCACAGTTGTTGTGTTCATCCTTCATTGCCGAAGAAGACCATGTCATCAGAGAAATGATGGCATGACTTGCACTTGACTTTGTTTTGAGTGAGGAGGGTTGTACAAAGTCACCACCTTCTCCTCCAGACCCATCTGAATCCAGTGATCAGATATTCATCGGGATGACTGGAGATGACCCAGGATGCACTGGGAGACCTCTAGACCTGGAACATTGTAGCTGCTATATAAATGTTAGCTATTATTATTATGAAGAATGATCAAGGACCATGCTCTTCAAAGTAAGCCTCTCTGAGAGAAGTTTGAGAAGACTTACGTGAACTGATGCAAAGTGAGATAAGCACAATGAGGAAAACAGCATACATGATGACTACAGCAATGTAGTGGAAACAACGATAACAATGAGACAATAGAAACTGAATGCTCTGAAATTATGGGGACCAATCGTTGTTTTCTTTCAGTCATTTCAGTTGTGTCCAACTCTCCATGACCCTATTTGGGGTTTTCTTGGCAAAAATACTAGAGTGGTTCGCCATTTCCTTCTCTGGCTCATTTTACAAATGAGTAACTGAAGTAAACAGGGTTAAGTGACTTGCCCAGGGTCATACAACTAATAAGTGCCAGAGGTGAGATTTGAACTCAGGAAGACACATCTTCCTGACTCCAGGCCTGGCGTTCTCATCCACTGCACCATCTAGCTGTGTCTCATTTTCCTCAACTGTAAAACACATTTATCTCCTAGAATTTTTGTGAGGATCAAAAGAGAAAATATTTGTAAAATTTTTGGCATAGAATAAGTGCCTAATTAGTGCTCGTATCCTTCCTTCCTACTTGCAAGTCTAAGTATTACATGAAGCCTTAAGGGAAAGGTAGTTTCTTGCCCCAAAAGGCGGATTTCATGGAAGAGCCTTTGAACTAAGCTATAAAAGACTGAGAGGGATTCAGTGGTGAAGAAAAGTTGGATGAACATTTTAAGCATAGGAAATAATATGAGCTAAAGCATGGAAGTAGGAAAGCTGAGGTCACTGCATGTATGAAGAGACTGAACAAGCCTTTAAGGATTCTCTCCTCACTTCTCTCTCTTCACTTCTTTTCCTTATCAATTCAAAAAGTCTTAGAAATTATTTAATCTAACCTTTTCATTTTGCTGAGGGATAAATGAGACCAAATTTTAAATTCATTATTAAAAATAATTTTAAGTGATTTACCCATGGTCATATGTCATTATTGCCATGCCATTATTGGCATGATTGGCAGAACTGAAATTAGAACTCAGGTTCCCTGACTCCTAATCATTTCTCCATCTTTTTTTCTCTTACCTTTCTCATTTTATCTTCCTTTCCTCTTGTTCTCTCTCTTTTCCCATCTTTCCTTCTCATTCCCTCCCCCCCTTTTCTCTTTTCTCCTCTTTTCTTTTTTCCTCCTATTGTCTTTTCCTTTTCTTCTCTCTTCCTCTTTTTCTCTCCCTTATCTCCCCTTCTTTTCCCACTTATCCTCTCTTGCCTTCCCTTCTCCTTCCCTCCTCCTTCTCTTTTATTATCTGCCTTTCATATTTTACAAAGCCAGATAGACAATAATACAAATATGCATGAGAAATTACTCTTAAGGACAGCATCATCAGCTATACCTCAAAAAACAATCCTTCAACTGCTTCTTTGTCCTTGGAATTATGTGTAAGGGACTCAATTCAATGGATTCAATACAAAGAGACCCCAAACCTCCCATTAATTTGCATGGCAGACTAGTAACTATTCTTGTCCCAATAGTGGGGGAAAGGAAGAGGGGAGATTTCATCCGTTGTGCCTAGAATAGAACCACCTAATTATTAATAGCCCTAGGGCTTGCAATGGAAGGTTAGTTCAAGTCAATTAAATAAATATTTATTAGATAGTTAATAAACATTTATAAACATTTCTTATGAGGTTCTAGATAGAAACTTTTTTTTGACCAGACCTCTGATTTCATCCACATAGGAAACTCTATCAGTGCAGATTTGTAACTATTCTACTCTTTCCAATATGAGAAAGTTACTTGGGGAGCTGAAAAATTAAATGACTTTTCCAAGGTCACACAGCCAACCTGCTTTAGAGAGAGAACCAAAAGAATAATTAATAATTATCACTCATATAGATCTTTGAAATTTACAAAGCATTCTACAAATGTTATCTCATTTGATCCTTATAACAACTTTGGCAAGTGGGTGCCATCATCATCCCTACTTTACAAATAAAGAAACTCAGGCAGATAGAGATGAAGCAATTTGCCCACAGTCACACAGCTAGTGAGGATTTGAAGCTTGATTTGAACTCTGGTCTTCCTGTCTCCAAGATGAGGAATTCACTTTATCTACTACTCTATGCTGTCTCTAAGGAAACTAGAAAGATTAATCAAACCCTTTCATTTAACAGAGGGTAACTAACTTGACCAAAGTCACACAACTTATTGGTGCCAAACACAGAGATGAAAAGTGAGTCTTTTGACTTTCTGGTCTAGTGATGTTTGAGAGACAGCATGAAACAATAGATAAACTCCTAGATTTAGAGTCAAGAAGATCCAAATTCAACTTGTACTTCTGGACACTAACTGGGTAACCATGAGTAGCTCTCTTAGCCTCAGTTCTACCACCCACAACCACAAAAATAGGACTATTACTGTCCATAGTACCTATAACACAGAGCTTTGTAAGGCTTGAATGAGTTCATACATGTGAAGTGTTACACAAATATCAATTGTTGTTTCTATTTCCATTATACCATGAAGTGGCATTGAAAGCATGCAGTGGAATCGACAGTCTTCTGGTAAGATCAGGTGAAACAGGAAATTTTCAAGGCCATTTACCATCAAGTAACTCAGTACTGAAGAATGTATTATGTCAAATACACCCCAAATAAAGAATAATAGTACAGAAATCTCCTAAAAGAATCCTTTCTGCTTGCATACCTCAACCATAGCTCTTTTTCTTAAAGAGGTTGCGTAAGATGTAAAAGGTTTATGTCTGAATTAGAACAGTCACTAAACAGTCTGCAGAATTCCCATGAAAACACCTAAAAAACAAAGAATTGGCACCTTCCCTAACCTTGTTAGAAGGTATTTGAAATGTTGTAGAACTGAGAGACAGCTGTGTTGTAGCAGAAAGAGTCTTAGAAACCAGAAGATGGGTTCTAGGATTTCAACTCTGTTATTTAATCTTTTCCCTATGCAAACCTCAATCTCCTATCTACAAAATGGGCAGTTGGACTAGATCAGGGATTCTTAACTTGGAGTCTGTGAATACTTTTAAAAATTATTTTAATAATTATATTTCAATATAATTTATTTCCTTCGTAATTGTGTGTATGTATTTTATTTTATTTACATTCCTTTTAGGAAAGCACCCACAGGTAGGGGTATGACACTCTATATGGACAGGGGAAAGGAGAAGAGAGGAGAGCAGAGCAGAGCAGAGGAGATGAGGGAAAGAAGCTGTGTTCCTAACTGGCCAGTTCCAGTTGAGCATCTCCTCTTTCTTCTCACAGAGGTTGTTCATTCTCAAAGAGGACCATGACATCAAGGAGATGATGCCATGACATCCAAGTAAACTAGATTCAGGTCGGGCAGGGATATGCAAATTCACCAGCCTGAGCCCTGATTGGTTCAGAGTAAATTTAAATAACAATTTTTTCTGTTTTGGCCAGAAATCCTGAGGATCTTCCCCTCCCAGACTGACTTTTTTCTTTTTTTTTAAGTAGGTAAAGAGACCATTTTCTGCCTCATTTCTTACCTAGCCTTAATCACTGAATGGGCACTGCCTCAGTCAGACTAAGACTTTTTAAAGACCTTAGCTTAAAAAGGTCAAGGTCTCCCACTGCGTCCCAGGCCATCTCCAGTCATTCTGATCTATATCTTGCCGCTAGACCCAGATGGCTCTCCAGGAGAAAGTGAAGCTGGTGACTGTGCACAGCCCTGCCTTACTTAAATCCAATTCAGTTGCATGGTCCTCCTGCATGGTTCAACAATAACAATTTTATTTAATGCATTTAAAAACATTCCAGTACTTGAGGCAGAAGCTCCAACACTTGGCACAGTAACTGGCACATATCATAGGTACTTAATGGACATCTACTGACTGAGAAGGGGCCAATAGACTCCACCAAACTGCCAAAGGGACCTATAAAGCACCAAAAAAGGTTGAGAAATCTTGCTGTAAGGACTAAGAACCTAAACTAAGCAATCCAAATAGCTCCCGGTGACCCTATAATTCACTTAGAACTCAAAGAGACAGGATCACTGAATCAGCCATCTCCAACAGAAGAATTTAATAAAAACAGTTCTTTTGCTCATAAAAATATGAGAGAAAATCACTAAATCTATAGAAACAAAAAAATTAAGAATCGATTTAAAAAAACATATGAGTTTATGGTTTTGTAACAATACCCCACTATGCTGTCTCAGCAGCTAGAAGGAATCAATGTGCCTTCCAAAGGCCTAAATATATTTTAGGAAGAAAAACTCCCAATATAAAAATCTGTCTACGGCAAAGTCTTACATATCATAGGTATTCATTTAGCATTTTCTGAATGAATATTGCATGGTTTATGGTGGTCCCTTGGACACAAAGACTGAAAAAAGAGGACAGTTAGAACATGTCCTGCATGAAGTACATGCTCAGAAAAGAAACAAGTTATCCAGGATTTTTTTTTTCTCCTCAAAAAAAAAAATTGCATCATGTTCATTGACCAAATTGGAGCAGTCCTTGGTGCATTCGTAGTTGATTGATCTTATTTCCTGGCAAGACCATGCCCATCTCCCAGGAATACTCTTTAGTTTTCTTCTTTAATGTTTATGACCTGAATTTGAGGATGCCATCAGAGATATATAACCTTACCTCAAGCCTCAGAGATCTATGCAGCTAATTTCCATTAGGGCTAATGAAAGAAAGAAGTAGCAATTTTTCTTATAATTAGAAAAGAATTCAACCTTCACAACCAACCTGCCTGATATCTCTACTTATACAACAAAGAAAAAGGAAGTAAATGGTAACAATTAGGAAAGGGGAGAACCATTTTGGATTATTGGCCTCAGACAAGATGGAATGCAATTAAATCCAATTCCATATCAAAATACTCCTCTGTGGGCAATTGGGATTTGTTTCTGAGAGTAATATTTGCCAGTGTGGACAAATGCAGAACTGTTTACCACACTGAAACCTGACTATCAGAAGGATAAGGTAGGCGGGATAGAAAGGCAGACAGAAAACAAAGGAAGAGTGAAAAGAATCTGCGATCAGTCATCAGTAAAATAACTCTGTAAACAAACTGACATGCTGCTGAAAAATCCAAAAGTTGTCTAAGATGCTTCTTTTTAGGGTCTCATAATCCTTTCCACATACCAATACCAAACTTATGCAGAGAATACCCCACTTGGAATTTTGTTTTCATTTATATTTATTTATACTTATACACTTATGCTTATACATTTATACTCATACATTTATACTTTTATATATTTATACTTATACGTATACATATACATTTATGCTTACACATTTATACTTATACATTTAGACTTTTATACATTTATACTACTACTTATTCATTTGTAATTCATTTATACTCTTTCTTAGATGTCTTGGTTTACAGGAGCCTCCCTGACCTAGGTCATTAAAAACAATAAGCATGAACCTTGTCAATTTTACATCCACAGCTCTCACATCCATCCCATTTCCTCTATTCACATGACCATACCCTTTTGCTCAAATACTCATGACTTTTCACCTGGACTATTGAAAAACTCTTCTCCTCCTCCTGCCTTCCCTACCTCAACTGTTTCCCCTCTCCAATTCATCTTCCATACAGCTGCCAACATGATAACCCTCAAGCATAAGCCATATCATTGTTACACTGAATAAACATTACCCTCAGAATCAAACACAAACTCCTCTATTTGGCCTTTAAAGCTCTTCGTAAACTGGATCCAATGTGCCTTTCCAGCCTCATTCTATATTACTCCCCTTTAAAAACTCTTCAGGCTAGTCAAATTGGTTTTCTTGCTTTTGCTCCCATAAAATAATCCATCTCCTATTTCTGGGCTTTTGAATAAGCTATTTTCCACAACTATGATGCAGTCCTTCCTCAGCTCCACCTCTTAGAATCCCAATTTCTTTCAAAGTTTAGCTCACATGTTACTTTCTACATGAGAATTTTCCTAATCTTCCTCCATGTCATAATATCTCCTAGTTATCTTGCATTTGTTATGATTCATTTGTTTTGATTTTGATTGGTAATATACATAGGTATATGTAGATTTATATCTGTATAGTTATATATCTACATATATCTGTGGATATATGTACATAAAGAAATATGTATGTATATACATACACATAAATACACATATACATACACATATATAGCTATGTATATATATTGATATAGGTATAGATACATGCATATATATTTGTGTGTATGCATATACAAATGTATATATATATATGAATTTGTATGTACACACACACACACACATATATATATATATGTATGTTTATATAGTTTCCTCATATAGAATGTAAGTTACTTGAAGACAGGAACTTTTTTTCACCTTTATATAACCTAATGTCTAGCTCGGTGCCTGGCACAAAGTAGGCGTTTTTGTCATTTTTGTTGAGTTGTTTTCAGCAGTGTCAGACTCTTCTTAACCCTTTCTTTATGGATTTTCTTTGCAAATACACTGGAGTGGTTTGCCATTTCCTTCTCCAGTTCATTTAACAGATGAGGAAACTGACACAATGTTAAATAACTTGTCTAGAGTCACACAGCTACTAAGTGTATGAGGCTGGATTTGAATTCAGTCTTCCTGACTCAGGGCCCAGAGCTGGATCTACTCAATCACTGAGCTGCCCAATAGAGTGGGTGTTTAATAAATGCTTCTTGATTGGTTGCTTGTTATATTTATTTTTGAAATATGCTTATTTAGTTATGGAGTTGCGATCTCATCAAAGTATTTCCTCTAACAGCATTGCCCTCCTTTCATCTGAGAAGGTAATAACAGGATAACTTACAAAGACTTTATAGAGATTTTATGTGAGTATGCAATGGAGGTGGCCAAGGAATAATGTCCCACATAAGATACCATTCTTTTACATCAAAGTTCCATTATCCTTATTAGTTGGGGATGGGAATCTTTGAATAATTTTAATTTTCAGATTCATTAACCAGAAAATCCTTTCTTTTTTAACCTATATTGAAAATCTTTCTAATATAGGAATTTCTTTCTCTGCTTTAGTAAAGTGAAGCCAGTGAATCAAATTTATTTAAGTAAATACCTGCCATATTTTAGACACTGCTGGTCCATAAAGAAACAAAGAGAAAAATGAAAGTTACTGTCCTCAAATAGCTTTCATTCTCTTTAGAGAAGCTGAATCTCTGATAGTGGAGAACCCAGGAATTCTTACAGAAAACTGAATTGCCATTAAACACCATTTCCCTCTGAACCAAGCTTAAATGTACAGTGGAAGGTATAGGAGATTGGGTTGAGACTGCAGGAATGTTGCTTTCAAGTTATTCTTTTTGGGATCTCATTTTGTTTTCTTATTATTTTCCATTTGTCTAAAAGACCATTCTCCTAACCACAAAGTCTTTCAGGTTTTGTACCAGTTCCAGGAAGCTATATTAAGTGAATAAAACACTCTAATGCATTTGGTCTTAAAAATTCTAAATCTAAGGTCAGAATATATATATATATATAATCATTGTTTTTTATTAAATTGGGAAAATCTGAACTTTAACTAGTATTTCCCAAATCCTGCTTAACTTCAGGTTGACATTGAATTTCAAAACAAAAGGCAGGGCCCCTGGTCTGATACTGGGCCATCTTTGCAAGGTTTAATTTGATAGGTAGGATGTGAACTAGACTCATGATTTCATTGATATAGGGAACTGCAGATGAGGAAATGCTCTCCACTAATGAAGACTGGCACCTTCTCTTCAATTTTGAGTCTTAGGAAAGTTCTTAACCCAGGGTTAATGAACCTGGGAATTTCATGTAGTATTTTGATAACCGTATTTCAACATAATTGCTTTCCCCTGTGACTCTATTTATTGTATGTATTTAAAAACATTATTCTGAGAAGGGGTCCATACCCTTACCATACTGCCAAAGGGGATAATCACACACACACACACAAACAAACAAACAAAAGGTTGTAAACCCCTGGCCTAAAAGTAGTCCCTATGTAAACTAACATAGACAGATGCTTTTCTTTATTGTCCTGACAATACAGAATATGTTCTGGGCATGCTCAGCCCAAGGAAGTTCTTCCTCCAGAGTTATAAAGAGTTTGAGTGCAATTTCTAGAGATTCTTATATACTGATTGTCTCCTTGCCCAACCCATCTTCCTCGTGAGAACTCAAGGCCCCTGTCATTCTGGGAAGGGAGACTTGGCTTTACCAGACTGCCGAAGAGAAAGAAGTCCATGAATCAGAAGAGTTTGTAATCCTGTTTTATAGAGTTGGCTAGAGCACTGCAAGATTCAGTGACTTTCTGAGGGAAAATATATCAGAAGAAGTACCTGAATACAGATCCTCCTGGCTCTAAGACCATCTCTCTATCCATTACCTCATTTGGGTCAAGATGTCAATAAAAGTCATTTTTCTGTAATAAAAACCTCTCTTTGCTTTTTAGACTCCTAATCTTACTCTGATTCCTGTTCTAATTATATTGACTTTTGGAGAGTTATCAGAATTTGGTTATCCAAAGAATACGTCTAGAGGAACAAGACAGCATTGGGGTACAGCAGGAAGCACGCTAACTCCAGAGTCAGAGGATCTGCATTCAAACCTCATCTTTGACCCTCATCTCCTTTGTGACCTTAGACAAATCATTTGACCTCTAGGAGCCTTAACTTCCTCATTTATAAAAGGAGGGAGTGTTAGACAAGATAACCTTATTCTAGGGGATGGTTTCAGAGTAAAGCTGGAAAGAACTGTATGAATTGATGCAGATTTTAAAAAGCAGAACTGAAACAGTGTATACAGTAACAAAATTGCAAGATTCAGGAGCCCTGACCAACATGATGACTTGTTACAATTCCAGAAGATTCATAGTGAAATGTGATATTAATATTCTTACAGAGAGGTGATACACTCAGTAGAGGAAGGGAAGAGGGCAAGCATTTTTCAAGAACCTCCTTAGTGCTAAGAGTTTTACAAATATTATCTAATCCTCTCAAAAACCCTGAGAGGTAGATGCTATTATCCCTATGTTACAGTTGAGGAAATTGAAGCAGAGAGAGGTTCAATGACTTGCTCAGGGTCACACAGTCAGTAAGTATCTAAGGCCACATGTGAACATAGATCTTCTTGACTCCAGGTCCAGCATTGTGAGATCTAGGTGCCTCTAATACAGATTAAGACTTATGTTTTTTCATTTTTATTTGTTTTTTTGGATATGGGGATTTTGTTTTGTTTAACTCTACATATTTGATATTTGTAGCGGGGTTTTTTTTGTTTGTTTGTTTGTTTGCTTTCTCAATATCCAGGAGAGAGAAGGAGGCCGAAGGAAAGAGGAAGAGAATCTAGGACCTGAAAATAAAATATGTCAATTTAAAAAATATTAAGTCCCTTCTAAATCCATGATCATTCAATCTAGGAGCTTAGAGACTGGAGTTTGGCAGAGGTAAGTAACTCTTATCCAACTTCTAATAAAAAGAGATTGTAAAAGAAAAAAAATAGAGTAGAGAAATGGTGTGTAGACTCTACTTCTAATAACTCTATAGTTGGCAACAAGGCAGTGTTTGAAGTTGGTGATTTGAAGTTGGTGATTTATAGCATCTTCATTTCACTTAGGAATTTCTCTGCATCATCAGTAAAAATAACTCTTTCAAATATTCCATTATATAGTAGGAGTGAATGACGAGGTATAGACTTCATCACAAACAATTAGCCAGGCCAACTCAAATGGTTTCTCCTAGCTGCCAGGCTCTGAGACTTATGGTTTTGGGTTACTCCCTAAGGCTTCCAAAGGGAAGTTTGGCCAACTCTTTATTAATGGAGACAAGTCCAGGGGAGTCTGCTCTGATACAGAGGGTGTGATCTGAGGTTTTGGCTGGCCAGTAGGTCAAGGCTATGTTTACAGAGCACCAAATTGTTTACCACCCAGCTGAATACAGACTCAGAATAATGAATGGCCCAACCTAGTACCTTCTTCTGGGATCACATTGAGCAATGTTGTCAAGAAATCTTATACAGCAATAAAGGACCACAAAAAAAACTGTTAAGTCTTGAGTGAATGGATTAATTAAATTAAATAATTAGTTAAATTTTAGGGTTTTTTTTTAATTGAAAGGGCCTGTAGATAGGCAGCATGGCACAGTGGGGAGAGTGCTAGATTTAGATTACCGAAGGCTTAGGTTGAAAAATCACACCCAGACACTAATGTACTAACTGTGTTACCCTGGGTAACGCTTACCCACTTTGGGCTTCACTTTCCTTATCTCTAAAATGAGGCCGCTGGAATAGATGGTTTAAGGAGTCCCTTCCAGATCTAAATCTTATGATTCTATGTTCCTATCATCATCCCTCCTCATGTTATAAATGGAAAAACTGAGACTGATGGTTGAAGTGACTTACTCCAAGTCACAAGACACTCCAAGTCACATAGCTATTTAATGGAGGAGTCAATACTAGAAACCAAGTCTCCAAAGGTTCTTTTTTGTGGGGGAAAGGAGAGAGAGGAGTTGGACTTTGTTTCAAACACATTCTCACTAATGTTTTGCCAGGGCAGCTAAGCTGTACAGTGGATAGAACATCTGACAAATTTAGTAGCTCTATGACCCTGGGCAAGTCATTTAATCCCATTTACCTCAGTTTTCTCATCTGTTTGACTTTTTGAGGCAGTCGGGGCTAAGTGAATTGCCCAGAGTCACACAGCTAGTAAGTGTCTGAGGCTGTGTTTGAACTCAGGTTCTCCTGATTACAGGTCCAGTACTATATCCACTGTGCCACCTCGCTGCCCGGCCTCATCTGTAAAATGAGCTGGAGAAGGAAATGACAAACCACTACTGTATCTTTGCCAGGAAAACCCCAACTGGGGTCATGGAAAGTCAGACATGACTGAAAAATAATGAAACAACAAGTGTTTTGCATAAAGGGTTGTTCTGACATATAGTCAAAACATCAGGCTGCACAGCTGATTCTCCAACTCACATTTTTTATTTCCATGAATTACTTATTCACTCCCAGATTGACCTATCTTGAGCCCAGTCTAATTTCTTCCAGGACTTTTTGACATGGACAGAAGATTTTGTTTTAATGGAAAGAGCAACAGATTTAGAATCTGTAGACTTGAGTTCGAATCCTACTTTTGGTTACTACCTCTATGACCTTGAACAAATCACTTAATGACTTTGAGGTTCCCGTTCCTTATTAGTGAAAGAATGGATTTGGACTGGGTGACATCTGAAGTCCATTTCATTTCTAAAGCTATAATCCTATGAGTTTATTGGGATGACAACTAAACTCATGGTGATTTGTTAATGGTTGATGAGTAGATAGCTCTTTCTATTCTATCAGATTGCTTTCCTCATATAATTGGAGTTGTGATGCTTTATTCCTATGGACAGAAACCGACAAAACCAAAGGGGAAAGGGGCACAATTTCTTAATGCTCAAATGCGTTGCCATGGCCAAAGAATTCGTTATTTAGTGACCAGTCCACAGGTGATGAGCTTCTCAGTATGTTATAGAACATAGAATCATAGATTTAGAGATGGGAAGCATCTTAAAAGTCATTGAGTACAAATCTCTCATTTTACAGCTGAGGAAACAGAGGTCCATATATGCTAAGCAATTTACCCAGAGTCATTCAGCTAGTTTCCAAGGGAGAGTTTGAATCCAGATCTTTCTAACGTTTCTTTCCTAAATCCAGATCTCTATCCCCACAGTGCTTCCAAACAACTTAGCTGGATTGGTCTTTGGACAAGCAGAATCAATTCACTTCCCAGCCTATATGAGAAGTCTTTTCAGTTCAGTAGAACCCGCCAGGGCTTATGTTCCACATGCAAAGCCTTCAAGCACCCAGAGTCACCTTGACATCACAACAAAGCATTGGCACAGGACTAAAGGACTCTAAAAGACATATGCCCAGGACACAGGACCTTAACCATGACAAACAGCTGCCTTTTATCAGACTCAAAATAACAGTTTTAGCCATGTTTCCTGTGTCACATCACCAGCAAAGGACATCAAGGGAGTAAAATAACTTTTTAGTCCACTTCTTACCCTGGTTATTATAATAAATAGAAGCTTCATCTCTCCTTTGAATACAGTTGGAGAGGAACAGACATTTGGCATTTAATCAAATTAAATGCCTTAACTTGGGAGTCAGCAAATGTTTTATCCACTAAGCTTAGGAGAGTGAGAAAAGGGGGTGGAATTAGAATCTGTGATCAGTGGAAGATCTTGGCAGGAATTCAGCTTGTTTGACTCAATAAGAAGACTAAAGATATGTGGGCATAGAGGGATTGTTTATCCTACATCCCCTCTCCTACCCCTCAATCACTGTTGGAGATTAGCGGTCATAGATCACAGAAACACAAACGCTCTAAGTTGAAAAGGATCCTAGAAGACATCTTGCATAAACCACAGCAAAATAGAAACACTTCACCACCCCCACCCAACCCTACCCTACCATGATGCCCCTGGCAGGTGGTCATCCAACCTCCATTTGAAAACCTCAAGTGAGAGGAAACCCACCACCTCCCAAAATAACCCAAGCCACCTCTAGACAACTCTAATTATTAAAAATGTTTTTTCTTAGGCCAAACCCAAATCTACTTCTCTACAATATCTACCTATTAATCCCAAAAGAAGAACAAGTCTATTCCCCTTTCCATATAATAAATAAATTAAAATGCCTGAAGGCATCTATTAAGTCTCACCTCTTCCCATCCTTATCCCACAGATATCTCTTCCTCAAATGTAAAAATCTCCATTTCCTTTAACTATCTTCACATGGGACGGTTTCTATTCACTTCCCATTCTGGTCAAGATTTAGCTTCCAAACTAAACCATTGAAGGTTTAGTTTATTAATGCCCTTTCTAAATTGTAGAATGTAGAATTAAACACACACTAAATAATGCATCCCTCTGAAGCAGCTGCATTATTTGAATTTACACGGTATATTCCCATTGGATGGAACTAACTACCACGTGTGTAACTTCAAACAGTCCCAAACTAAATACATGTTACCACATCAGGGAATTCATTGTTCAAACTAATCAGGACGTGGCCATACTCCACAAATGGTCTAACCAGGGAAGAACACAGCAGAATTATTGCCTTCCTCTTTCAGGTCACTGTCTCTTTCAGAGTAGCCTAAAATGGCAGTTTATTAGATATTAGATAGTATATAGATATTAGATAGTATATTAGACCCAGAGTTGGAAGATGTGAATTTGAATCCTACCTCAGTTTTTTTATTTTTTCCCTCCCTCATCCTCAGTTTTTTCATCTGTTAAATGGGAATAATAGTACTTCCTTCACAAGGTTGGTGTGAGGCTCAAATGAGACAATATATGTAAAGTATTTTACAAACCTAAAGTTACTGTGTAACTACTAATTATTATTTTAGTCTAAGTGTAGAACTTTAACTTTATGCCTGTCAAATTTAATCTCATTAAATCTGGACTATCATTCTATTATGAAAATATTTTTTTGAATCCTTAGTCTGCTATCCAACATCTTAGCTCCCTGTCCTAGATTCAAGTCATCTGAAAATTTTCTAAGTATTCTATGCCTTCAACTAAACCGTAAATTATAAGCACCAAAAAGTATGCCCTTAAAGAGAGATCCCTAGAATGTTCCACTGGTGTCCTCCCTCCAAGTTAACATTAAGCACAATTACTGCTCCTTGGATCCAGTGACAGTCCTTCAAATATCTGAACATCTATCTTGCTCTAACACCTCCTGAAAAAGAGGTTTTGGTTTCTTCAGGTAAAATCATTTCCCTGGCTCTTTGACCCATTCCTGAAAATGACATGATTTCCAGTCCACACTCCATCCTCTTCCTCCTCCAGAAAGCTAGAAGTTTGATTTTTTTATTAAAGGAGCCATCCCTTGAGCACATACTTAAAGATTCCTCTTCATTGAATGGGTGTATCTCACTCAAAGTGAGCATGCTATAAGATCTTAACCTGAAAGAGCCAGGGTCTCACATGGCATCCTGGGTCATCACCCATTCTTTTGAATATCAGGACATTGGACCCAGATGACTCTGGGGGGAAAAGTGAGGTTGGTGACCTTGCTCACTCAAATCAAAGTCAGCTGCAAGTCATGTCATCATCTTGATGTCATGGTCCTCTTTGAGCATGAAGGAGAAATGCCATAACAACAGAAGTGGTCACCCTAAAGAGCTAGGGAAATCTCCCACATGAGAAATGTCTCTAAGACTTTCCAGAGAAAGATTCTGAATGCTTTTACTATAAGTGTGGCACTGAATTCAAGGTATTCCAACAACAGTAATTGTTATTCCAACAACTACTAGTCCTGAGCAGATAGGGACTAGGGGGAAATGACCCAGGAAAAAATCCACAATTGAGGTTTTTTTGGCTAAGGAATACTTCTCCATCAGCCTGCCAAGTAGGCTGGCCTCTTCTGTTGACAACAACTTATTCCATTTTACATTTATACAGTGCATTTTAACTTAACACCATAATCTTAAATGTGTTACCATATTCACTCTCTATCACCACCACCTACTTTTGGACCCAATTTATGTTTTTATTGGTGTGGGGAACCAATGAAGAAACAACCTACTACACCTGTTCTATATTATAGTCTTCTGAGAGTTGCCTAGGGTACACTGAAAGAATAAGTAACTTGGGAGGACAGAGTAGGAGTAACAGCACGGACTTTTTAGAGTGCTCCCACCAAGCCCAGCCTGTAAAAAAAAATGACTCTAAACAAATTCTGGAGCTGCAGAACCTACAGAATGACAGAGTGAAGCAAATCTCCAGCCCAAGACAGCCTGGAAGGTTGCCAGGAAGTGTCTATGTTGCCACACAGAGAGCAGGGTGCAGTCCAGTGTGGGCTATGCTGGCACAGGTAGGACCTGAGTTGGCCCTGAAGGCACTGAATCTCTCATATCTGTGATGGTTTCCAGACTTCATGACCCCAGAATAGAAGGTCAGTGGAAAAAGCCCATGAGACCAGTGCAGGAGAATGTGTCGGGCCCTAGCCCCAGGGTAGCAGAGAGGGGAGGGGGCAGAGGAAACTACAGCAGCCACAGCAGCAGTGGGGCAGCTGCAGTCATTGTTTCTGGAGCTCTAGGCCCACAGATAATGGGGAATCAAGCAGCTGACAGTACACTCCCCACCCCCACTGGAAACAGAGAACCATCTTGACAAAGAGCTTAAAAGTCAAGCAAATGTCTGGGGAAGTGAGCAAAAACCAGAAAAAGAATCAGACTATAGAATCTTACTTTGATGACAAGGAAGAGCAAAACATGCAAACAGAAGAAAATAAAGTCAAAGTTCCTTCATCCAAAGTCTCCAAGAAAAATATGAATTGGATTCAGGCCTTGGAAGAGCTTCAAAATGGATTTTGAAAATCAAGTAAGAGAAGTAGAGCAAAAATTCAGAAGAGAAATGAGAGTGATGCAAGAAAATCATGAAAGACAAGTCAACTGCTTGCCAAAGGAGACCCCAAAAAGTGCTGAAGAAAATAGCACTTTAAAAAATAGACTAACTCAATTGTCAAAAGAGATCCAAAAAGCCAATAGGGAGAAGAATGCCCTAAAAAGCAGAATTGATTAGATGGAAAAGGAAATACAAAAGCTCACTGAAGAAAATAGTTCCTTAAAGATTAGAATGGAACAGACGGAAGCTAATGGCTGTGAAAAATCAAGAAATTACAGAACAAAACTAAAAGAATGAAAAAATAGAAGACAATGTGGAATATCTCATTGGAAAAACACCTGACCTGGAAAATAGATGCAGGAGAGACAATTTAAAAATTAAGGGACTACTTGGAAGACATGATCAAAAAAAAAAAGAGCCTAGCCATCATCTTTCATGAAATTATCAAGGAAAACTGCCCTGATAGTCTAGAACCAAAGGATAAAATAAATATTGAAAGAATCCACTGATCATCTCCTGAAAAACTCCTAAGAATATTGTAGCCAAATTCCAGAGCTCCCAGGCCAAGGAGAAAATATTGCAAGCATCCAGAAAGAAACAATTCAAGTACTGTGGAAATAGAATCAGGATAACACAAAATCTAGCAGCTTCTACATTAAGGGATTGAAAAGCATGGAATATGATATTTCAGAAGTCAAAGGAACTAGGATTAAAACCAAGCATCACCTACCCAGCAAAACTGAATATAATACTTCAGGGGGGAAAATGGTCATTCAATGAAATAGAGGACTTTCAAGCATTCTTGATAAAAAGACCAGAACTGAATAGAAAATTTGACTTTCAGACACAAGAATCAAGAGAAGCATGAAAAGGTAAACAGGAAAGAGAAATCATAAGGGACTTACTAAAGTTGAACTGTTTACATTCTTACATGGAAAGATAATATTTGTAACTCTTGAGATTTTTCTCTGTATTTGGGTAGTTGGAGGGATTATATACATATAGACAGAGGGCACAGGGTGAGTTGAATAAGAAGGGGTGATATCAAAAAAATAAAATTCAGAGGTGAGAGAGAAATATATTTGGAGGAGAAAGGGAGAAATGGAATGGGGCAAATTATCTCTCATAAAAGATGCAAGAAAAAGCTTTTTCAATGGAGGGGAAAGGGTGATGGGTGAGAGGGAAAAAGTGAAGCTTACTTTCATCACATTTGGCTTAAGGAGGGAATAACATACACACTCAATTTGGTATGAAAATCTATCTTGCACTACAGGAAATAGGGGAGAAGAGGATAAGTGCGGTGTGGGGGGGATGATAGAAGGGATGGCAAATGGGAGGAGGGGATAGTTAGAAGAAAATACATTTTGGGGAGGGACAAGTTTAAAAGAGAGAATAGAATAAATGGGGGAGGCAGGATAGGATGGAGGGAAATATAGTTTGTCTTCCACAACATGACTTTTATGGAAGTCTTTTTCATAACTATACATGTATAACCTATATTGAATTGCTTGCCTTCTCAGTGGAATGGGTGGGGAGGGAGGAAGGGAGAGAAGCTGGAATTTAAAGTTTTAAAAGCAAATGTTAAAAACTGTTTTTACATGCAACTGGGAAATAAGAAATACAGGTAATGGGATATAGAAATCTATCTTGCCCTACAAGAAAATAGAGGAGATGGGGATAAGGGAAGAGAGGGGTTGTGATGGAAGGAAGGGTAGATTGGGGGAAGAGGTAATCAGAATGCACTGTGTCTTGGGTGGGGGAGGGGAGAGATGGAGAGAAAATTTGGAACTCAAAATCTTGTGGAAATGAATGTTGAAAACTAAAAACAAACAAATAAATTTTTGAAAACAGAATAATTAACTTGCTGTAATGGTAAGTTAAATGGGAAGATCTTTTCCATTCATTAGTAGGCCCATGTGACCTGCCTGGGTCATATGGAAGTCTGAGTCACATGAAGTCTGTGGTGGGAAGAGATTGCTGAACAGGTGAAACAGGAAGAGGCAGAGCTGGAACAGAGCTGAGAGGAAGTTAGTTATGAGAGAAGTCAGAGATAGGAATGACAGAAGCAGGCAGCTAGGATTGTGAGCATTTGTTTGTGAGAAGGCCTGATAATGTGTATAGACTTGATTATTATGATGGAGTTCTGTGTTGCTATGATGGATTTGGATTTCTGATGTCTGAATAAATGCTTTTCTTCTACATGGAGAGTCTGTTATACTTTGTGATTCAGAAATATACCGGCATATTCATAGTCACCGTTGGTGCTGTGAATATTGCCTTGGTGATAGCCTTGTCCAAGGTCACACAGCTGGTATAAGTCAGAGGCAAAATTTAGGATCCTAGATCTAGAACTCAGAAGGGACTTTAAAGTTTATCCAGTCCAAACCCTTCAGTTTACAGATGAGCCCTAGGGTAATTGAGTGCAGAAGAATTTAAACTAAAATTCACTGACTCAAAGTTAGTGTTCTTTCAAGGGGCACTGAGAAGTTGCCAGGGTCATATAGTCACATAAGCCTCAAAAAGAGTAGTTAAGCCTCCATATTCCTGATTCTGCATCCATCAAACACATTGCTTCTCAATTACTATCTCATTTAATCCACTCAACAGGTCTTTGAAATAAGCTGGATGAAAATCATCTTCAGCATTTTGAAGAAACAAAGTGACTTGCCCACTGTCAGATAGCTAAATAGTGACAGAATTGAAAAAAATAAATAGACAACAGGTTTCCTGATAACAATTCTCTTTCTTCTATTCCACAGTAACATTTTTTAGTAACTTGGATTTCTTTTCCATTTCTTTTTCTAATTTCAGAAGGGTTTTGTCATCATTTCTGATGAGTTAGTAATTGAGACTGGTTTCCACCTCCAGCTTTAAATTCCTCTCACCCTCAAGTTCCTTTGGTGAACATTTAAACAAAATGCTTAAATATACCATGCTGAAACTTTAGGTGTTTTCGAAAGTCCTCCTCTGATGCTTCATCGGAGGCAGGAAGGGGACTCCAGGTTTTCCAAGGCTGTGACACTGAAGCAAAGGTTTTGGCAAGTTACAGAAAACTAGAGAACCTTCAGTTATAGACTATGTCTCTTTTCCAAGGACCAACCATCCTATCAAAATACTGAAAGACAATCAGAAAGTTGGTTAATCTGCAGAGATTTTTTTAAAATATTTTTTATTTCCACCCAATTAACATGTTAAAAACAATTGTTAGCATTTTTTTTAACATTTTGAGTTCCAAATTCCATCTCTTCTTTTCTCCCTCCTCTCTTCCCTCCCCAAGATGATAAGCAATCAGATATAGGTAGTGTGTGTGATCGTGTAAAACATTTCCACATTAGTTATTTTGTACAATAAGACTCAAATTTTTTTTAAAAAAGAATGAAAGTGAAAAATGACAAGCTTCAGTCTATATTCAAAGAGTATCAGTTTTTTTCTGGGGGTGGATAGAATGCTTCATTATTTGTCCCTTATTTGTCTTGGATCATTGTATTGCTGAGTAGCTATCATTCACAGTTCTTCATTGTATAATATTTCTGACTGAGTACAACATTCTCCTGGTTCTGCTCACTTCACTTTGCATCAGTTCATGTAAGTTTTTCAGGTTTTTCTGAAATCATCTTGCTTGTCATTTCTTATAGCACAATAATATTTCATCACAATCATATACCCCAAGCTGTGGAGACTCTCAAGAGGTTATAATCTGCTTTGCTGGACAGAGCATCTACCCAAAGAAAAGCAGAGATCAGTAGAAAGAGCACTGTCTCTAAAGTCAAAAGACCTGATTTCAACTACCATCTCTGAAGCTTACTACCTGTGTGACCTTGATTGAGTCCCCTTAATCTCCTTCAGCCTCAGCTTCTTCATCTGTAAAATAAAGACTTTGGACTACATACTCTCTACAATTCCTTTTCTAGCTCAAGAACTACAAGCCTATAAGGTACTGTACACACAGGAGGCAACTATACTTGTCTTTCAATGGGGTTAATCAAGACAAACACAGCTCGACCACTCCCCTATATCCCCTCATGCCTCAGTGAGGCATGGTTGAGGTACACACAGATTCGCCTATGAGTTCCCTGTGGTTTTCTCCCATGGGTTCCCTTATGGATTTTCCCCATAGATTCTTCATGATCTTTCCCCATTCACTGAGTAGTACCTACTTGCTCTTATAGATCAACACACAAAGAAAGCCTATTGCCAACAAAAAGTTAACTTTAGCAATATCATCATTCTGGACAAGCATAGTCAATATCAATTACGCCACCCCTTACCTCAGGGTACAGCCTCAGTATGACTACATGTCACTATGATTCTAAGAACTACTATCTAGAATCCTTAAGACTATTCTAGGAGATATCTAATACCTGGAAATGAGACATTCCTATGGCCATTGATCCTGAGAAACTGACTCTAAGAAGGTACCAAAATTCTCCTTACATACAGATATCAAAGTAATAAACCCTTTAGTAATTTGGAGGGCAGAAGAAATCACATCTTGAAGAAACTCTTTGGTGAGTGACATATTCAGGTAAATTTATAGAGAACTGGCCTTATAGTCAAAAAGACTTGACTATGTAAGCCTGGTCAAGCCATGTAACTTCTGGTTGTCTTAGGTGACTTGCTTAGATTATATGGTGCCAACCTACATTGGTAAAGAGACTTTCTCCATCTTGGAGTTCCTGTACCAATGAAATAACATGTCCCTATCCCTCTATTTTTTTTCTGTAAATAAATGTTCAGATCCATGTGTACTCTGCCCCTCTACCCACCCTGGCTAAACATCCATGCTTCCCCACCATACAATCCTTTGCTTTTTGAGGCCAACTGTCTACTGAAACCTAGATTCTTCATCAGAATATGTCAGTTGCAGTGGTGTGTGGGGACCCTGAGCTAGGAGCCTCCAGTAACCACTTACATAGAGAAGTTTAAAATCCACTTGACAAACCCTGTGGAGACAGGACAAACTTCCTGCTTAGGTTGTCCTTTGTAGTTCTTCCTAATGGGTAAGAAGAAGTTCTATAGAGCTGCTCAAACCCACAATGGTTGTGCCTGAGCATGATGTCCATGATGTTAAAGATGTCCAAGCAAATCACTGTTAGAACTGAATCCAGGAAAGGGGAAATAACTCAGAATCAATACTACACGTGGTATAATCCTTTCACTCCTTTCAAGACTCATCTCAGAGCTTAATGCAATGCCTGCAAATAGTAGTCACTAGATAAATGTTTGCTGACTTGGTTTGATTTGGCCAACTCTTACTAGAGGCCTTTCCTAACTCCCAAAATCATTTTGAATTTATCTTATATTGGCTTTTCTGCATGCATTTGTGCCCCTTCCCCTAGTAGGACCCCAAGTTCCTTGAGAATGAAAGCCTGCTTCATTTTTGTTCTTGCGTTGCCAATCTCTAGAACAGTGACAGATGCATAGTAGCCACTTGATATATACTTATTAAATTGCATTAAATGCATCATGAGAGCAAACAGGAAGGAGAAATAGTCAAGATGGAATTCCTAACTAAACCTGCTTTCTAATTAGGAGTTTCAGTCCACAGTCTACTTCTTTCTCAATGCCTTGGTATTAAGAAGGAAGGCTCTCTTCCAAGAGTTCATCTCCGTCCTTCCCCACGGTTAAAAAAGCCAAATCCCTGTAACCATGCTCATTGCCATCCCGTGTAGCATCACCAACTTTGAGCCACCCTAAGGAGTCCCCTCTGCTCAGATGTGGTATATTTGGCTCCACTCCTGACCCTTTGGACTTTCTCTATCATGCCCCAGAAGCCCCCTCACCCTGTTCACTCTACCCTGGACTTTTCATGCTGGAAGTAAATGCCACCCTCTTAGCTACTTCCTCTGATTGTCTGGTTCCTCCTAGAACCTCCATTTTAAAGAAAAAATTCCCAAACCGGGCTCCATTCCTAACTGTACTATACCTTACAAGTACTTTCTCTCTCCAACCCCTCTTCACAGTTTCCCTTTCTGTATTTTCTTTTCCCATTAGAATGTAAGTTCCTTGAGGGCAAGAACTGTCTCTTTTTGCTTCTATTTATATTCCCAACATTTAGCACAGTGCCTGGCACATAGTCAGCACTTAATAAATGCTTGTGGATTTGATTTGATTTCTCTTCTTGCCCTTCTAAGCTAAGGTCCCTTCATCTCCAAAGATATTTCCTGATCACTTTCCCTCTCCTCACCCCTAGTTGTACAATTCCTGTCCCCAGCAGAATTGCTTTTTATTTATTTTATATGTCATTCTTCCTTATCTCTGAATACGCTGTATTCTCCAGGGCAATGTAAACTCTTTGAAGGTAGGTAGTTTCATTTTTTGTCTTTCTATCTCTAGGGATTAAACTGTCTTGCACATTTGTGGTTCATTTGTTTCAGTTTTGTCTAACTCTTCACGAGCCCATTTTGGGATTTTCTCAGCCAAGATGATAAAGTGGTTTGCCATCTCCTTCTCCAGCTCATCTTACAGAAGAGGAAACTGAGGAAAATGGTGTTAAGTTACTTCCCTAGTTCACATAGCTAGTAAGTATCTGAGGTCATATTTGAACTCAGGTCTCCCTGACTTCAGGCCTGGCACTCTATCCATTGTGCCACCTAACTGCCCTGTCTTGAGTATAATAGGTACTTAATATATGCTTATGGAATTAAACATCAGCTTCCTACTCCTCAAACAGTTTTTGTCATTCTGAACATCACATTAGCCAGAGAATCCCATGAAAGGGAAACTAGGGTTTTGGCTCTAGCCCAAATTGGAGAGTACCCAGACATAGGTTTAGCATCAGTTCAGATAGGTTCACAGTGCATTAAGCAAACAAAAAAGCTCTAATAGTTCAGTTAAAAATTAATGTTGATGGAGTTCAGCAAATTAGTGGAGGTACCTACAAGCTTCTAGACCAAGATTCCATTTGGTTCCAGGCCTGATGCCAACACTTAGCTTTTGATCCTCATTCACTGTTGTCTGACAAAGGTTCTTAGCGGGAAGGAAAGGTGATGAAAACATCACCTCTTGATACTCCCCTACACAGCCTCAAACAATGGTCCCTGCTCTCCTATCCTGTCACACAGGCAAAAGCTCTGATTTCTACTCCCAGCCCAGTCCTCAGATGAGAACAGTTAAGCAGACCATCAGGTTGGCATTTGTCAGGCAGCCTGGGACTGGCATTATCTAATGGAATGTTGATTTTTTAAGAGGGAAAAGAGAATGAAGTGGCTCAGGAAATCAGTGGAGAAAGGGAGAAAAGGAGATGGGCACAATGGAAGCTTCATGTCCACTCCTAAAACTTTGTTTTTTATGAGCAACTTAATGATTCCTCCATTGGGAATCAGAAATCTGAGTTCTAGACCTGACTCTACCACTAATAGTAAAAACCTGCATTTATAGAGATGGAACCTCTCCTGGGCCACATGTTTTTCCTTCTGTATTTTCCAGCTCTCTCACTGGGCTGGATGAGAGGAATAGATGTGAATCTAGGACATTTCATTTAAAAGCAGTGGATAAGAGTTATTTCAATAGCCTATTAAAACAAATGGAAAACAAAACAAGATTTAGGGAGAAGCTGACAGGGAAGGATACTTCAGAAACATCGCAGAGATCTTCATAAAGTGACATCAAGATGGCACCTGAGTATAAGCTTACTACTGAGAGATTGTGGAGTAGTCAGCCGCCAGCCAGAAGAACATTAGAGAGCCCAAGAGGAAACAAGGATCAATTGTTACAGGTCCAGACAGACAGTACCAATCAATCAAACAAGTATTAATTAAGCAAGTGCAATGTACCAGATGGGCAGCAAGGTAGTGCAGTGGACAGAGCACTGGAACTGGAATAAGACTCATCTGTAAAATGATCTGGAGAAGGAAATAGCAAACCACTCTAGGATCTTTACCAAGAAAATCTCAGTTTGTGGTCACAAAGAGTCAGACATGATGGGACAACAACCATATAACAGGATACACCGAACACTGAGGATACAAAGATGAAACTACCTGCTCTCAAGTAATTTATCAGGAGTGAGTGAGGGAAGTCAAGGGAGAAACCACCTGCTAACTTGGCCTTTTGGCATCAAATTCTCGGGACAATTCAATCCCAATACAGTCTTTGAAAATGCCTGAAAAACACACCAGGCACAGACGAATGGGTAAGGAACTTGAGGTTTCAGATCTTATTGAGAACTGCCAAGTGATCAGGAGTTTTAAAGATGTCATGAATTAATTTTGATTTTTCCATGATAAAGAGTTCATTTAACCTACATGTGAATGAGCAATTCTTGCTCCAAGTTGGGAAAGAAATTAGAATTTCAATGGGATGGAGGCAAACAAGAGCCAAATAAACTATGAATTACAGTCAGGAAAATTCACATTGTAGACCAGAACCTGGGCTGAGACATTAAAAGGAAAAGCCTAGATATGGAAGAATCAGGGCAAGTTCCATCCACACATGTGACAAGAACTGAAAGAGGCCCAAGATTTAGAATATCTGGGACCTGCTCATGTCAAAGAATGAGCTGGAGCAGTTAAAGCTTAGGTGAACTGCCTTTGTGAGCTATTATTAGCAGGGGTTTGGAGTGGGGGCAGGTAGATGGCACAATGGATAGACTTGCCTTCCTGGGTTCAAATCTGGCCTCTGACACTTACTAGCTATGTGATCCTGGGCAAGTCACTTAACTGTTTGCCTCAGTTTCTTCACCTATAAAATGAGCTGGAGAAAGAAATGGCAAACCATTCCAGTACATCTGCCAAGAAAACCCCAAATGGGACCATGAAGAGTTGGACACAATCAAAGAACAACAAAAATGAGTTTTGGAGAGTCAGTTGTTAAATTTTCAGCATAAGTATTCACACCTAGGAAATAAGAAAATACTATTGATCAGTGCTTATTTTACTCTTTCATTGGTGCTCTAAACTTACAAAAATAATAAAGAAAAGGTTAGTAATATAGATTAGACTTAAAAGTCATCCTTCTCTCCTACCTTTGGAAAGTTGGTTCTTAAATATTTACTAACACACCACTGCATGAAACATCGGTCCTGCCTATGCCAAAGAGAAACACAGTATTTGATGGCATTTCAAGGTTTGATGAACACTTTTTTCCCATGCTGAACAGTATATAGTGCAAGCTTAGATGAGTATCATAATTTTAGAGATGAGAAAACAATTTCTAAGGGAATAAGAGGTTTGCCTAAGGGGAGGCAGTATGGCAATGTCAAATGTTTACTGACTCTGAAGTCAAAGGATCAGAGTTCAAAACTTGCCTCTACTGCCAGCTCCCTATGTGATCATAAGCAAGACATTTATTCTCTTTGGGCCTCGGTTTCCTCATTTATAAATAGAAAGAGGTCAGACTAGATAACCTCTAAGATCTTTACTGGTTCTAGATCTTTTATCCATGATCAGTCCATAGGAGTTCTCATGCTAAAGATGGGGCAGCTAGGTGGTACAGTGGATAGAGCACCAGTACAGGAGTCAGGAGGACCTGAGTTCAAATCTCACCTCAAACACTTGACACTCACTAGCTGTGTGACTTTGGACAAGTTATTTAACCCCAATTGCCTTATCCTGGGTCATCTCCAGTCATCCTGATGAATGTCTGGTCACTGGATTCAGATGGCTCTGGAGGAGAAGTGAGGCTGGTGACCTGCACAGCCCTCCCTCACTCAAAACAAAATCAAGTGCAAGCCATGTCATGATTTCTTTGATGGCATGGTCTTCTTCAGCAACGAAGGACTAACACACACATACATCCTAAAGACAGCGTCTCTCAAGATTTACAGACATATTTGAGACTAATGTTTGCTCATTCCATTTACAGTTTATTTTGTTGTCCAGTCACATCCACAGATAAACTGAGGCAAATGGAGTTAAGTGACTTACTCAGGTTCACACAACTAGTAAATATCTGATGCCCTATTTGAACTCAGAAAGATGAGTCTTCCTGACTCTAGGCTCTGCACTGTATCCACTGCATCACCTAGTTGCACTTACATTGTATTTTATCCTCCTTTCAATAAAACCCTGTTCATCTACCAAGATTTTCTTTTGTTTTATTTTAGGTTTTACTTGAGAGAAGGAAGGGAAATTCTTAGAATAACTGATTTAGAGTTAGAAGGGGTCCTAGAATTTGTGATGTGCTAGTGAATATTTAAAAACCAGCTCTCCCCCTCAAAAAAAAAACCCAACTTGATATACTTTAAAGTTTTATCTGCATTATTTACATTTTCTCCATCACTTTTTTAAATCCACCACAGGTTCCCAAAGTGGGCAATAGCAATACTAGGAGGAACTGGAACAATCAAGGGGGTCAGTAGTAGCCTCTGGTGCAATTAGGTGGCATTGAATAAAAATAAGGGATGATGAAAACAAGGAAAGAAGAAAAGATAAAAATATTCTAAGAAACCATTCATATATGTTTCAACTGTTGTGTAACAGAGTTAAAGTCATAGTGACTGCATTATTTTCCAAATAAACGTACACAGTGCAAGTTTTAATCTATCAATGGTCAAATCCAAAAACAGGTCTTAACAAATGTTGGCAGGTGAGTATATCATGCATTATCAGAAAGTCCAGCTCACATAGGCAAGAATATATGCATATAATGACTTGTTTATAATGTGATATTACATGTTGTATAGTACGCGTTTACGTGATTCAATATTGTATCATCAAAATTTCAATGAAGGAAAAAATCCACAAATTTACAATAAATTTTTGTTTCATATGCTTCATTTTTTAAAAATCTATATATTTTATATATTTTAAAATGACACATTTAAAAAAAACTGTTGAAGGGTTAAAGAAAGCAAATTTCTGGGGCAAGTGGGCACTGAGTAATTATTTTTACAAAGAGGGTGGTAAGCCAAATAAGTTTTGGAACCTCTGGTCTAGACAATCAACAGATTATTATGTTCATCCTTTGTTGCCGAAGAAGACCATGCCATCAGAGAAATGATGACATGATTTGCACTTGACTTTGTTTTGAGTGAGGGAGGGCTGTGCAGGTCACCAGCCTCACTTGTCCTCGAGAGCCATCTGAATCCAGTGACCAGATATTCATCAGGATGACTGGAGATGAGCCAGGGTGCGCTGGGAGACCTTGGCCCCTTTAGACCAAGGTCTATTTAGGTACTCACTTAGGGTGAGGTAATGCCCATTCGTTGAATAGGCCTGTTTAAGAGGTAGCCAGGGGATGGTCCCTTTAATGGGGCAAAGAAAAAGAAAGACATTAGTCTGGGATGAAAACAGCAACAGTTACTACTGGCTTAAGAGTGATTATCAATAGTAACTGTTGCTGTTTCCCTCTCAGACAATCAACAAAAAAAAATAAAGCCCTGATCTATAATATCTGCTGATTTTTAAGGTATAAATAAAATGCTCATGCTAAAAATTTAACAATAGGCTCTCCCTACTCTATTCAAGTTGACTCCAGCAGATCCCTGCCAAGAAGTTATCTATTCCAAGCTTTTTGTTTTACAGAAGAAGTAACTGAAGTCCAAAGGAGGTTATGTGACTTGGACAAGGTCACACAGGCTTTAAGTAGCAGATCCAAGATAAAAACCCAAGCCTTCTGAATCCAAATCCAATTCCTACTCTGTCACAACCACACTGTTAACACAAAACCCAAAGAGAAAGAAAAGCCAAATGGGCAGATTGCATCAAGCTGTTCCACTTTTAAGGAAAAAGAGAACTAGGGTGAGTCTTGGATGTCAAGAGTTGGAGAAAGATGGAGGGAGAGAGGAGAAATGGAAAGCAAAGTTGTTTCTGTTCATGAGCTGAAGAAGACTGCTTACTTAGCTATGGGATCCTGGGTAAGTCACCTAACATCTTTCAGCTTCAATTTATTCATCTGTAAAATGGGGGTGTTAATAATAGATCTTGCCCTACAAGATTTTTGTGAGGATAAAATGAGACAATCTGCATAAAGTAGGCTGCGTACCATAAAATATTATATGTTGTTTAGTCATGTCTGACACTTTGTAACCCCATTTGGAGCTTTCTTGGGAAAGGGACTGGAGTGGTTTGCCATTTCCTTCTCCAGTTGATTTTACATATGAGGAAACTGAAGCAAACAGGGATAAGTGACTTGCCCAGGGTCACAAAGCTAGCAAGTGTCTGAGGCTGGATTTGAATTTAGATCTTCCTGACTCTAGCTCTGGTGCTTTATCCACTGTGACAGCTATCTGCCTTTAAAATTTTATATAAGGGGCGGAGCCAAGATGGCGGAGAAGGACACACGTTTACGAGCTCCGAAACCAAAGCCCATAGAATTAATGTAAAAAGAGACCCCCATAACTTCTGGGTCAATACAAGGTGTGCAGAAACGGAGTGGAAGAGATTTCCGTGCCAGAGAGCCCTGAAGAGCCGTCCCCGGGTCCGTCGTGCCCCGGAAAGCGGACCCCACCCCAACGCTGCCCTGGCCGCGCCCCAGAGAAGCTGACCCGAGCAGGCTTCAGGGACGGAAGCTCCGGCAGCCGGGAAAGTCCCTCTGCCCACAGAAGCTACAGGTCAGTGAGAAAGAAGGCTGGGCTAGAGGAGGGGAGCAGAGCATCTCCATGACTCAGGCCCCCTCGGGAGGAAGCAGCGGCAGCAGAGACGGGGGCAGGAAGCGGCGGAGGCAGAGGGGTGGGCGGCGGCTGAGGCGGCAGTGGCCCGGGACTCAGGAATCCCCCAGTAGCAGGCAGGATCTTCATCATGGAAGGTATCTGCAGAACGGCCTGAGGGGGCTGAGCCTAGGAGACGGCCCTGCCTCCACCCCAGCATCTGAACTAAAGCTTGCCGCGGAAAGCACATTTGAATCTCAGAGGCCAAGCACTAGCTGGGCGGATCCAGGCGGGGGTGGAAAGGAATCTCAGAAGTCAAGTAACTGGCTGAGAAAATGCCTAGAAAAGGGAAGAAAAATAAGACTATAGAGAGTTTTTTCCAACAAATGCAAATGATCCCGACCTTCGGATCTGATGACGAGGACATATTCTTGCCATCAGGGAAAGACATGGAGGGCGGGGCCTCAGTACCCCAGACACCCCAGGGGGGTGGTGGGTGGGCTCAGGCCTTGGAAGAGCTCAAAAAGGATTTTGAAAAGCAAGTTAGACAGGTGGAGGAAAAACTGGGAAGAGAAATGACAGAGATGCAAGAAAAGTATGAAAAACGGGTCAATACCTTGGTAAAGGAGACCCAAAAAAATGCTGAGGAAATTAACACCTTGAAAAATAGGCTCACTCAATTGGCAAAGGAGGTTCAAAAAGCCAATGAGGAGAAATTCAAAAGCAGAATGAGCCAAATGGAAAAAGAGGCTCAAAAGCTCACTGAATTTAATAGTTCTCTCAAAATTAGAATGGAACAGATGGAGTCTAATGACTTTACGAGAAACCAAGAAATCACCAAACAAAACCAAAAGAACGAAAAAATGGAAGAGAATGTGAAATATCTCATGGGAAAAACAACTGACCTGGAAAATAGATCCAGGAGAGACAATTTAAAAATTATGGTACTACCTGAAACTCATGATCAAAAAAAAGAGCCTACACATCATCTTGCATGAAATTATCAAGGAAAACTGCCCTGACATTCTAGAACCAGAGGGCAAAATAAGTATTGAAAGAATCCATCGATCACCACCTGAAAGAGATCCAAAAAGAGAAACTCCTAGGAACATTGTGGCCAAATTCCAGAACTCTCAGCTCAAGGAGAAAATCTTGCAAGCAGCTAGAAAGAAATAATTCCAGTACTGTGGAAATACAATCAGGATAACTCAAGATCTAGCAGCTTCTACATTAAGGGATCAAAGGGCGTGGAATAGGATATTCCAGAAGGCAAAGGAACTAGGACTCAAACCAAGAATCACCTACCCAGCTAAACTGAGTATAATACTTCAAGGGAAAATATGGTCTTTCAATGAAACAGAGGACTTTCAATCATTCTTGATGAAAAAACCAGAGCTGAAAAGAAAATTTGACTTTCAAACACAAGAATGAGAAGAAGCATGAAAAAGGAAACAGCAAAGAGAAGTCTTAAGGGACTTACCAGAAGTGAACTGTTTACATTCATACAGGAAAAGACAATATTTCTAACTCTTAAAACTTTTCAGTATCTGGGTAGTTGGTGGGACCACACATACACATGTACATGCATGCACACACATACACACATGCACACACATACAGAGATAGAGAGCACAGGTTGAACTGAATAGGATAGGACCACACCTTAAAAGAAATTAAGGTAAATGGTGAGAGAGAAATGTAGTGGGAGGAAAGAGGGGGAAATGGAAGGGGGTAACTATATGTCATTTAAGAGGCAGGTAGGAGTTTTTTTTAGTGGAGGGAAAAAGAGGAGAGCTGAGAAAAAAAAAAAACAAAACAAAAAACAAGAAATTTACCCTCATCACATATGACTAAACGAAGGAGTGAAATGCACACTCATTTTGGTATGAAAACCTATCTTACAGTATAAGAAAGTGGGGGAGAAGGAGATATTGCAAGGGGGGGATGATGGAAGGGAGGGCAAAGGGAGGAGGGAGCAATCTGAAGTCAACACTTGGGGAGGGACAGGATCAAAAGACAGAAGAGAAACAAGGAGGGGCAGGTTAGGAGGGATGGTAATTCAGTTAGTCTTACACAACACGACTATCAGGGAGGTCATTTGCAAAACTACACAGATATGGCCTATATTGAATTGCCTGCCATCCCAAAGGGAATGGGTGGGGAGGGAGGGATGGGGAGAATTTGGAACTCAAAGTTTTAGGAACAACTGTTTAGTATTGTTGTAGCAACTAGGAAAGAAGACATACAGTTAATGAGGAATAGAAAGTCATCTAGCCCTACAGGAGAAAAGAGAAGATGGAGACAAGAGAAGGGAGGGATGACAGAAGAGAGGGCGGATTGGAGATAGGGAAAATTAGATTGCTTGGGGTATTGGGGTGGGGGGAGGGGATAAAAGGGGTGAAAATTTGGAACCCAAAAATTTGTGAAAATGAATGTAAAAAGTTAAATAAATAAATAAATTTAAAAAATAAAATAAAATAAAATAAAATTTTATATAAATCCTATGTAATATTACATTACTATTATTATTATTATTAACAAAAGAAAACTACTCAGGGCACCAGCACAGGTGCCAAAGAAGTGCTCTCAGACAAAGTTTCTTCTCTGAGAGAGACTGAGGGAATGGAGAGATATTCCTCAGAGTACCCAACTACTAGAGGGTGTGAAAGAGATGCCATACCTCCACATCTCTGCACCAATTTGCCTCGCAATGGAATATCGCTAGAGCCATTCAGGAGTCCTAGAGACAGTTTCACATATAAGAGAGGTGGATGAAGCCCAAGATCATAGCACTAGAAATGCCTGGACCCTGAGAACCTAACACAACAAAATAATCACCCCTGCCTTGCATCACTCCATCCATTTTCCACTCCCTTTGCCTGGAAGGATCACTTCCTGTAGATACTGCTTTCTTCTAAAAGAAAGCTGTTTTCAGTCAAGCCTTTATACCTGTTAAGGTGTCTCAAGTCACTCCTAAAATCTGAAAAGGTTTATGCTTGGAGAAGCTGGGAAATGGAATTTCTGGATCATCACTGCACAGTTATTTCTAAGGGTGAAGGTTCCCACAATGTAAAATGGATGTGCTTCCTTTATCTCCTTCTCTGCTTCCATCTCTTTTCCTAAGACTTATCCCTCTCCCTAAGCCAGGTTACTGAGGTGTTTGGAATAGGATTTGGAACAAATATCATTCAGGTTAGAGCCAGAGTTGACTCTAACTTTTTATCTCTCTAACTTTTGGAAAACTTCTCAGCCTCCAGCTTTCCCACCCCTGAAAAGATGAACAAGACATTCTGCCCATGAATGCCAAAATTATCTTCCCAAAGAACTTCGATCATAGGGTGGAACTGAAATGGACATCATGTTCAAGCTCCTCATTTTATAGACGAGGAAGCTGAGAAATGGAGAGGTTAAGTAACTTGCCTAAGGACCCACATCATGCCATTTCCCAATGGCTTTGTGTGGCCTAAAGAATAAAATCCAAACAGCTTAGGAAGGATGCTCTACATCTGTCCTCAATTTTCCTTTGCAGCCTTATCTTTTTAATGCTCTCTTTCACACAGCTACCCTCTGGCAAAACTGAACTGGTGACCCTTCTACAAAACACTGTGTGCTTCTCCGTCTCCAGGTCTTTGCTCACACTACGCCTTCCTTTCTATCTCTGCCAGGCATAATTCTCCTCATTCTTCAAAACTGTTTCCAATGCCAATTCTTCCAGGAAACATTCCCACTGGGAAGACATGTTATCTCCCTTTCCTATCCTCCCATAATATTTCATAAAGGACTCTTCTACAGCTCTGATCATATTCTATCTTATACTATTTGTGGATAGGCTTCATTTCCTCTTCTGGCTCCTTGAAAGCAGGAACCATGCCTAACTTATTTTAGTTCTCCCCAAAGTACCCACCAGTGTCTTTTGAAGAAATGAGTTGAATTTCCTTTATCTGCTCTTATCCTCAATATTCTCTGCAAAATGGAGATAGTTAATGTTAACAGGATTTTTACTGAGCCAGTCTCTAACCTGAGAATTCTCAGAGCAACATAAAGCAGGCCTAGAGATGGGAGAAGCAGTAATCAAATAGTTTAATTAATCAGTTTCAGAGTGAGGAATGTTCTCATAGCACTTAGATCACAGAGGGGAAGGATGGGGAGAAGGTGTGTTACAAGCAACTATTTAAGGGTTTCCCATGAGAAATCCATAAATCTCACAATACAACAGTTTGGGAATCAAGTCTTTGGGGGTCGGGACCACCTCCCCTAGGGAACAGAACCAGAGTTCTGTGATGGGAACGGGTTCTACGAGCTTTGATTCACCTCACGGTAGGTATACTGGCACAAGAATGCCAATGACTGTGAGCATGGTCAAAGTTTTGATTGATCAGTTCAAGCTACATTGTGAGCTCTAACTCATGAGCCAGAAAGGCAGCTTCTGAGAAAACTAAATTATTAGTATAGTCATTACATATGATATTGATAAATATAAAAAATCATAATTCCCTTCTTTAAAAAAATCCTCTAGAATTTGGAGGGGAAGCTATGTTGCTAAAAAGCATAAGAAGAGTACACCTTTGAAATTAATTTATGATATAATTGTGTTTATCCAGAATGGTTCAGGCATAGCATATTCTGCTTAATTGAATATTCTAGTTAAGTGAATTACCATATATGACTTGCACAAATTTCCAGTTCTCGAAATATTTGACCACAATTAGCAAAAGACAGGTGTCATCATCTCTCTTAAATACATGAAAAACAGTCATGTTCTTCTAGTAGAACTAAAATGATTATGTCCAGCCTCAGAAGGCAAAACCAGGAAAAATGAATGGGAAAAACATTTAGAGTTACCCCAAAATCAAGTGGCCTGCTTTGTGAGGTGGTAGATTCCTCCTAATCAGAGGCCTTCCAGAAAAAGCTGGACTGGGTAGGTTTGCCCTAGAGGACCACTGACATTTC
This sequence comes from Bettongia penicillata ogilbyi, assembly GCA_023548195.1. Taxonomy (NCBI): domain Eukaryota; kingdom Metazoa; phylum Chordata; class Mammalia; order Diprotodontia; family Potoroidae; genus Bettongia; species Bettongia penicillata. The sequence continues at coordinate 135,943 of JAJHZJ010000006.1, forward strand.
TTCCAACACCAAAACTCTATGATTCAAACTTCAACCTACAAAACAGATTTCACTGAAATATCTTAATTTTTTAAGTCTATTTATTTTGTATTTTTTCAATTAATGAAAATTCCCTCTCTCCCTCCCCAACTTGGGGGAAGAAAAAAAAGGAAAAAAACCCTTGTAACAAGTAAGTGAGTCAAGTAGAAATTAGTTAAATTTCATAGGAGACACGACCATTGGAAAATTACTATTTATCATTTCACTTCAATGTCAACAAGAACCTGCTAGTTCAGAGGGAACTAGTACCCTCTCCTCTATAAATTCCTCTCCTGCTAAAAGACACCAACTCTGGAATCACCTAGACTGAGTTCAGTTCTGGAGGAGCCTGCTCTCTAAAGTGAGTTGTCTTTGCCTTTCTTGCTGTTTCTGGCTCATTGAACTTCAATATACAATCACTTAAAGCATACAGTTAGCTCAAGTCCAGGGTCTCCATAAGACATGTCAATAGAATCTTTACTTGAAAAGGACTTGGTGGACATGGCAAATCAGGCACAGGACAGCTATTTATTTCTTCCATATGAAAGAAATGCTTAAAATACAAAAGGCTCACAAGGTCACACTGACAAAAACTTAAAACATGGAACAGTAACCTATAATTCCTAGTAATATACTTCTGGGGACAGTAATACTCAAAACATTAAAACATAAAACAATCTGTGAATCTATGGAACAGGCTTTCTCTTTCACCTAAGCTCTTCAAGGTCCAGAATACACTTTCAAATTCTTCTGGTAAGTCAAAGTCATGTCCTGGACTCATTCTTCTTCCATCTTCCATCTTCAATCTACTACACTGAAATGGAAGGAGAAAAACACAAAGGAAAATTAAAATACATATTAGCACTATTTGTCATTGTTCTATGTATGTTCAAGATTCATTTCCTATAATAAAAATAAGCTGCCATGACAGAGAGGCTAGAAATAATCTTGGAGTCAGAAAGACCCAGGTTCAGGTTTCACTTCTGCCATATGCTGGCTGTATGACCCTGGGAAAATCATTTAACCTCTCAGTACTCTAGGCAACTCTCAAAGACTGTTAGTTGCAAAGTGCTGATTTACATTCATAGAGGAAATTTCTTGCCCAGAGATCTTCATACTGATGAAATTACAGGTCTGGTCAAATATAACAATAATAGCTCACATTCATTTAGTACTTTAAAGTTTTCAAAGATGTATGCACTCATACATACATATAACTATATTTATACACACATATACATATATACACATGTATCCATATGTATGTATATATATATATACACTATCTCAAAATGTCCATAAACAATATTTTTTTTAAATGAGTAAAAAGTGAAATAGTTTGCTCTACACAAGGGACTCTCCCCAAGTCATCAATTAAATGATTTTGTTGTCAACAGGCTATGAAAAGGAAATTCAGCATCCTCTTCTAGTAAATGAAAGATAATGCCTTCCAGCTCTAACAGCATAAAGACTCATACATTTAGAGGGCAAATCCTTCATGTTTACGATGGTACAAAGCAATGAAATGCCTTGTCCAAGGTTGCACAGGTAGTTAAGTTCAAGAGAGATCATTTGAACTCAGATCTTCTAGCTCTACATCCAACCCTCTTTCCACTGAAATAGGATATGTCCAGGATTCCTATTCCCATTCCTGAGTACTCTTCTGAGTAATTAACCAGAAAAGAAAAAGATCCATCGCATGGATAGCCAGCTCTGCTCCTCTTTCTTTCACCAAGCTCACCAAAGGGATTCTCCAAAGAGACCCCTCAACTTCTTTCCAGGATCCCAAAGCTGGCAAGCTGGTAGTTCACTATTTGCACATTTATATAAAGACTAAATTGAATCATCCTGATTAATATTAGCATCATTTTCATGTCTCAGAGGGAGACATGTCAATTGTGTATATTAAACTCCTCCTCATTGCCCTCTTTGTCAACTCCTGCTATGTACCAGTCCCATCAGCTTTCTCCAAAAACGTTTCTAAATTGTATTTCCATGTGAGCACTCCTCACCTAATGCTTAAGTAATGCCAATTTAGCTGAAGTGGAACACTTAAAACACCGAGGGAACTACATATGAAATGCATGAATATTAAACGAATTCATTTAGATTAGCATCATTAAAATGAAGAAAGAATTCAAAATAAGAATACTTGTAAGAGATCCTTCCCAAAAAGAGAACTTAAGAAATGATTTCAACAAACTAAAGGAGGGTTAACTATTTAGGGTCTGTCTTCCTCAACTACCTGACCCACTTACTACCCACAGACCCTCCCCACATATATAGGAATAGCCCCTGAGCCATTCTCCCCAGTAAATCCACTTTTGTTAATAAGTAAAGTCTAAAAGAACAGGTACCTTAAAAATCAGTCTGAGCCAATGAAGATTAGGATGCCAGAAAAAAAAAAGCAAAGGCATGTTAATTTTACCACTAGTTTAGTATAAAACAAAATGAATTTGAAAATCTGAAATCTTGCAGGGTTGTATGAGATTCAAATGATATAATATTTATAAATGAAACACAATATTTATAAATGAAATAATATTTATAAAGGCACATATTAGGTGCTATAGAATAGTTTGCTCTCATCCCCTTCTGCTACAGGACGATAGAATACATGAGAAAAGAGTGTTGCGTTTGAAGTCAGAGGACTTCAGTTCAAATCCTACCTACCTCAGTTACTTACTTGGGCATCAGTTTCCCTTTCTGGACTTCATTTTTCTTAACTGAAAAACAAGGTGATTGGATTAGGTGATCTCTAAGCAAGCCTATACCGATAAATGTTTAACTGTATTTCTAACCAGAAAAGCATTCATGGGACTCCCTTTCAAATTTGATCTGCATCACTGGCATTTTGTTTCCTATCTCTTACTGAAGTCTAATCAATATTTTATTTTTTTCGATTATATTAGATTTATATTAGATAAAATAACACACTGAAAACCTAATAATTGACTCCGTAGCTGGTTAGAGCTGGGTCCAACATACCTTGACCTCTAAGAGATCATGCATTTCTCCTTCTAGAGGCTGGGAACCAACCTTTTTTGAACAATTACTTCATCACTAGTATTTTACTGATCAGTATTTTACTGACCTAACTGCTCTCATGGGTCTCACAATTAAAAAATGCCCAGAGTCCTCTGTCCTAAAGGAACATCGAATGAGACAGTGTCTTGGTGTCTGATCACATCGTTCAAAACCCCAGAGAACATCCAAATAGGAACCCAGCCCTCCCTGCTATCACTCTGCTCACATCAGCACACCAAGTCAAAGACTACTTCCCAAATCTCTCTGAAACTCTCACCACCCTGTTCCATACTCTGCCTCTGCACAATGGTAGGAGGTGGGGGAGAGGAGGGGAGGGATAGTCTCAAATCACGAGTAGCCTCCTGCTGTTGGGACCTCCACAAAATACTCTATGGGTAATTATAACCTCTCTCCAGAGTAGAATTCCCGGCAGGTGTTCTTGCCAGGTGGCAGCAGGTTTTCTTCCCTTTCCTATGCCACGTTGAGATGTGATTGTCCTACATCGCTGCATGCTGCTGACAGTGCATTTGAATGAAGTCATGCCATGGACCAGGCAGAGATACTGCTACTTACAAAGTGGCAGAGGGTAGAAAGGAGAGACGAAAAGGAGCTCCAAGTTAGTGACCTTCAGACAAAGGCATTGAGATCTTAGACCAAAAGAATGCATTTCCCAAACCAAGACAGATTGGTGTAGCGGATAAGGTACTGGCTTTGGAGTCAGGAAAACCTAAGTTCAAATCCCATTTCAAGCACTTATTAGCTGTGTGACCACAGGCAAGTCATAAATTCCTTGTGCCTGAATTATAAATGTATGTATAAAATTAGAGGACCAGTGATCTCAGAGACCCCTTCCAACTCAAAATCTATGCTCTTAGAAGAAAAGATTGCTTATGAGAACATCTGGAAGAGCTGGGGCAAAAAGTAAGGAGAAATAGTTCAAAGGGGGTAAAGCACTAAAACAAGATCTCTTTTAAAAAAAATTAATGTTTTCTAACAAAAATCCACCTTCCTTCCCTTCCATGTCCTCCCTACCTCCAATGAGAAAGAAAGAAACACAAAACCCCTATTATGAAAATATATTCAAGCAAAACAGATTCCTACGTTGGTCATGCTCCTCATCCCCCCTCCAAAAAATGTCTCAATCTGCACTGTGAATCTATCACATCTGTCTTGGGGGGGGGGTTCAGGGGTTAATCATGTTTCATCATGACTCCTCTAGAATTGTGATTGATCATTGCAATGATCTGGATTTAAGTCAGGGGCTCTAAAACCTATTTTTTGTGCTACAGACTCTCAAAATGATTTTAAATGCAGAAGCTAAAACGCATAGAATTACAAAGAAAATCAATTATATTGAAATAGATTTATCAGAATACTTAAAACCACAAACAAATTCATGGACCTTAGGTACAGAATACGAAGAGGAAATCAGAAAAAATGGGACAAGCATTGCTGAGAAACAAGGGTAGAAGAAAAATTGCCTCTGTAAGGAAAAATACTAAAAAAGGGAAATCACAAGAAAAGTCAGGGCAGAAGGAGAAGAGGAAGCAGAGAAATCCTATTAACTGACAAGTGTTTTTCTAGGAGGCCCTCAGATAGGAGAGAAAAGTAGAAAATGAACACTAATTATGAAACATTTAGGAAGCTTATCTTCTTAAATAAGTCATCCCTTCTTGCCTTTTTTTTTTACAGAAAAGGGAAAGAGACTAGACTTGTCCAAGAGACTAGAACTTGTCCAAAAGACACGACTCAGACCTTGATCTCTTCTTTCCCACTCTTTCCTTTGTAATACATTTTACCCAGATATACTTTTGGAGCAAGGCAAAGAGAAAATAAAGTTCTGGAGTTTGAAAAGGATGCTATGGGAAATCTTGAAAGGATGAATTCAAATCAGACTCCAAAGTTTCTAAGGCTATTCCACCAGCCAACTTATTGAGATCTCTTGTCACCGCTAATAAGCCTGCAGCCAGCATCCTGGGAACAGTGTGCACTATTTTACAATGCAGAATGGGATATTTTAAGGGAAGTAGTTTAACTAACAGCGGTTTGAATTGAAACCAATTTTAATGTCTTTTTTGTTTTCGTCAGAGTGTCATAGAAATTACCACAAATGATGTGTTAATTCTCTTTCCTAGTGGGTCTCCAATATGGCAACGGATGAATTTTCATTTGTTTGATCAGAATTAGCAACATTAGTCATTGCAAATAGCCTTTTAATTTCCACTGAGCTGCCAAAGGGAGCAAGGCAAGGGAAGCAAAAATAGAAGTCACACTAAGGGTTTTTTACCAAGGCAGATGTGCTGAATCGAAGTGGCTTCACACCAGATCCTGACAATAGAATTCAGGGAATAGTCTGCTAGCAGGTGTATGGGCTGGATTTCAGTTCTGATATCTGGCTTCCTGCTGACATGATGTCTCATAAGGTAGCCATGTGCAATCAGGAATAAGATTGGCCTAAATTATTTTGGACCAATCTTATCCAGAAGTGATGAGGAAGCAAAGTTTGTCTCCAGTACCCCCACACTTCCCTCCTTAGTGCCCCATCCCCTCCCACTGCCCTCTCCTGGCTTCTCTAATCCCTCCCAAATACCTGTTTTATGTTCTATGATTATTGTCAGCTGACTGTCAACTAGTCCTTGATAAAATCATAAATGATCATAGACTTGTTGGCTACTGACAGCTTAAGGTGATCAATTACTTTCCAAGGGAGTTTGCCCTAGATTAAGAGATGTTTATTTCCACATGGAAAGCCTTCAAGGCCCTAAAGAGTGCAACAATTATAGCCATATGACAGGTGATAGGGTTGAGACTTTGTAAAAGGAGGCTGCCAACATGTAAGGTAAATTCTGGATATAGAGACTGAAGTGATAGAGGGAGGCCATGAATATATGTATGGGGTGGGGAGATATACACATGCAATGCTCTCAAGGGAGTGCCTAACATTTTGACAGGCCCCCTTTAAAAGACTGGCAACCACATGCAGACTTGGGGAGAGGGGAGAGGAGAGAAGCAGAGAAAATTTAAAACTTATGAAGTGAATGTTGAAAACTAAAAATAAATATTTTTTTAAAAAAAGAAAAGGTTAGCATCCTCTACTCCAAAGTCACAAAACCCCTGGCAGGGCTGTGTTCCAGGTCCGCAAGTCCTAAACAATAAAATAGCCCTGACCACTTCATCACAATGCTGAAGTTGGTTATGGCCACCACTTAGAAATGGCAACGGATTTCCTTATCTTTCCTGGTATATTTGTAAAGTTACTCTACACAAACCTAAAGCCAGATGCACAAATCCTTACTCTCAGTCCATCTCTTTTTGATAGAAACGCATACAAGGAAGGCAAAGATGAAAACCAAATGCCAGAAATATCCTTCTCAGGACATGTTCATGCAGGATAGTGGTATTATATCTGCAGCACAAATTAAAAATGCCTGCAGAGAGGACACAGCACATCTTAAACTGGAATTTGCAAACCCATAGGATCATGAAGAATTTGGCAACAGTAAAAGAATTCTGAATGTGCAAGGACCAAAAATTAATTAAAAAATCAAACACATAATGAAATCATGGCACTTCTGGCAGCACTTGCCCATGTTGCATCCTGCAACTTCACTGCAGCCTTGGTTCTGAACACACAGGATGCACACTTTGAACCTCATGTCCCCTCATGCCACTCAACACCAATGAATGTTGCTGAAATGTGAAAGGGTTCTAGAGTAGAAAAAGTTTAGCAAACCCAGGGTTAGAATGTCTGCTATATAATAGATTTCGATACAAGACTTAGCTGAAGGAGTAGTTGCTAAAGATGTGAGCCAAGTAGAAGATGATCCAGTGATAGCAACTGACTTGTACTAACCTTCATGCACAGAGAAAATGTTCTTGACCCACTAGACATTTTCAGCAACTTTGCTGGTGGAAAGGGTAGATAAGCAAGAAACTGGCTACATTCCATTACCAGGTACCTCTTATGACCAATGGAATGCATGCAGTTGGGATACTCTGTAATGTGGATGTGGAATGTAGCCTGTTGTCATGGAAGGCAGAGGAACTTGACTGGCCTACAAAGTATACATTCCGAATCAGACCAATATTTATACAGCCCAGGATTCTGCCACAGACAGTGGCACCAAGCAATGACATAGTAATTATCCTGAATTATGTTATTACCAAAGGTCAGGAAAATATCTTAAACATCCCTATGTCCTCAATCTCTGGGCTTTGTTTTGTTTTGTTTTTTATCATAATCCTTCATAAAGTCAAAATTAGCCTAGTTGGAGCATCCCATAAACAATATTCTATATCCCACCTCTGGGCCATAATGGAAGCTATCCTCTATGTCTGAAATGTTCTCTCTTCATCTCCACTTCTGAGAACCCCTGACTCCCTTCAAGACCTAACTCCAACAGCTGGGTGGAGCAGTAGACAGAACCTAGACCTGGAGTCAGCTCAGATTCAGTCTCAGACATTTTCTAGCTGTGTGACCCTAGGCAAATTCAAAAAGAAAAATCCTCTGTTTGACTCAGTTTCCTCTGGAAATTGAGGATAACAGGATTTATGTCCCAGAGTTATTATAATGATTAAATGAGGCAAGATTCATGAAAAGTGTTTAGCCCCATGCCTGGCACATAGTAGGCACTATGTACATGTTTCTTCTCATCTACTTTCACTTCCCCTTCCCTCAAGTGCCACTTCCTATAAAGACTTTCTCATATCCTCCCCCTTCTCCAGTTGCTAGTACTCTCACTCGACCTCTCAAATTATGTTGAACTTACATTGTATGTTTTTCATATTTCCTTATCTGTATACCTACTATATTCCATCCAATAGAACATAAGCTCCCTGGGGGCAGGGAATATCTCATTTTTGTCTTTGTATCCCCAATGCCTAAGACAATACCTTGCACAAAGTTGGCGCTTAATAAATGCTCATTTAATTGAATTGAATGGAACTGAACCGAATCACATTGAACCTACTTTAATTTCTTCTTGTATGACTTCTTGGGTTAATAAAGTTCATAAATTTGCCACTCATAGTATAAATGACATGATTTTATTATTACATATTAAACTTGCTTTCTTCTGTCTTCAGTTCAGAAGAGAAAGATACCTAGTATGAATGCCCTGGGATTTAGGGACCACGTTTGTGTTGTCCCAACCCGCAACCTTCAAGATTTTATAAACTTTTATCATACTCAGTCTCATATATAGAGTCTTCATTCTTTTAGTCTGCGCTTCACTCTGATGACTAAAATTGATCTTCTCTACATCCTACCAAAGCTGTAGTATGTCTTTCATGAGGTATAATGAACAGAACTGCATGTAATCTGCCAGGTGTAGGTGCTGCTATGGAGATCAGAGTCACAACCTTAGCTTTATAAGCATTAGGATCAAATGAGCTACCCTAAGTACCAACAGAATAGAAGGAATTTAAAGGTAGGTCTAGGAACAGAAAAAGAAAGAGATTTCAATCAAATATGGTAAAGCAGCAGGAAGAAGTATAGTCATGCTCTCCTTCACAATTCATTTATAAAAATTAAGAAAACAAGTACTGATAAAGAGATTTTTTTAAAAAATCACAGTGAATAATTGTTCTGTCCCAGAGAAATCAACATAGGGAGATAAACAGTAAGGTCTATAAACATTGAGGATTGGTAACAAGGAATATATTCCACAGAACTATCTAGCTTGGGTCTGAATAAGGGCAGTGGCTGTGCAACTGGACAATAAGAAGTCCTAGACTCACACAGAAGGATCTGACTTTGTGCAGGCAGCAGGAAGAGGTGTTAACTGGCAGCTGTGTTGCTCTCTATGTATTTCCAGGTTACACAAATCCAATGTGGATTAAGAAGAGGCATATTCCTAACACTGGTGGTCCAGGGTGAGAAATGGTCATAGGCCTTAGGATCTAAGCTCAGAAATAAGCAGCAGTTGTTTATCTTGGACCAGGAGCAGGGCAGAGTATCTGTTCTAGCCCTTAGCCAAATTTGAAGCCTGTGTTTGAAGAACTCGGGCAAGAATGATAGACCAAAAGGGAACTTACAATTCTCTCACTCTGAACCTGCAGGACTTTCTAGATAGCTATACAGTAGTCTACTGAAACACCAACTAGGAGAAAACCCATAAGCGTGTTGCTCAGGGCCAAACTCAGATCAGGAACTTGCAGAGCTCAGAAGAAAAGGTTGACAGTTCATCCTCAATCTGCTTTGAGAACACTGAAAGCTTGTAAGTCCACAGCCTAAACTGTCTCTGAGATCCTAGAATAAAAACACATTCAATACCCCCCAAAAACTAGCAACAGGACCAAAGAAGATACAAACATACCCCAGACATTTCCTCCAAAACTCATGGAGCCTACCCTAATATAAAGTCTGAAGTCAGGAAACTGGCTGGAAGAATGAACATACTTATGCAAAGATTAAGTCTAAGTCAATTCCAAATCCCAGTCAAAATCTGTCCATGCCTCCCTGTTGTCCAGACTCTTCAACCATAGTCCAGTTTCCTTAGCTTTCTATTCAAGGTCCTTTGCAGTTGGACATTACCCTACCTTTTCAGTTATATCCTATATACCCTACAATCCTGCCAAACTAGACTTCTCACTTTCTTGTGCTTTGATGCCTTTGTCTTTGTTTATGCTATTTTGTGTACCTGGAATACCCCTCTACCCACCTTCTGATAAATTTTGAAATGCTGTCCAGTGCTAAAGATTTAACTCTGATGCCTCTCTAACTTACCCATTCACAAATAACCTTTCCCTTCCTCAGGTCATTTAATGAACTTTGTATCTCTCTTATGCTTATGCTAGGATCTTAATAGTTATTTCTATATCTACCCTATCCTCCCCATTCCTTAAATGATCACTGCAAACTCTATGAGGGAAGAGACCATATTGAACATAGTGTCTTGCTCATTTTTTAACAGTTTTCATTGATGTAGAGAATTCTGAGTGATGAAAATGCCTTTACCGAGGAATCTCAGAAGTCAAGTAACTGGCTGGGAAAATGTCTAGAAAAGGGAAGAAAAATAAGACTTCAGAGAGTTTTTTCCAACAAATGCAAATGATCCCGACCTTCGGATCTGACGAAGATGAGGACGTATTCTTGCCATCAGGGAAAGATGTGGAGGGTGGGGCCTCAGTACCCCAGACACCCCAGGAGGGTGGTGGGTGGGCTCAGGCCCTGGAAGAGCTCAAAAAGGATTTTGAAAAGCAAGTTAGACAGGTGGAGGAAAAACTGGGAAGAGAAATGTCAGAGATGCAACAAAAGTATGAAAAACAGGTCAATACCTTGGTAAAGGAGACCCAAAAAAATGCTGAGGAAATTAACACCTTGAAAAATAGGCTCACCCAATTGGCAAAGGAGGTTCAAAAAGCCAACGAGGAGAAGAATGCTTTCAAAAGCAGAATGAGCCAAATGGAAAAAGAGGCTCAAAAGCTCACTGAATTTAATAGTTCTCTCAAAATTAAAATGGAACAGATGGAGTCTAATGACTTTACGAGAAACCAAGAAATCACCAAACAAAATCAAAAGAATGAAAAAATGGAAGAGAATGTGAAATATCTCATGGGAAAAACAACTGACCTGGAAAATAGATCCAGGAGAGACAATTTAAAAATTATGGGACTAACTGAAAGTCATGATCAAAAAAAGAGCCTAGACATCATCTTCCATGAAATTATCAAGGAAAACTGCCCTGACATTCTAGAACCAGAGGGCAAAATAAGTATTGAAAGAATCCATCGATCACCACCTGAAAGAGATCCAAAAAGAGAAACTCCTAGGAACATTGTGGCCAAATTCCAGAACTCCCAGCTCAAGGAAAAAATCTTGCAAGCAACTAGAAAGAAACAATTCCAGTACTGTGGAAATACAATCAGGATAACTCAAGATCTAGCAGCTTCTACATTAAGGGATCGAAGGGCATGGAATAGGATATTCCAGAAGGCAAAGGAACTAGGACTCAAACCAAGAATCACCTACCCAGCTAAACTGAGTATAATACTTCAAGGGAAAATATGGTCTTTCAATGAAACAGAGGACTTTCAATCATTCTTGATGAAAAAACCAGAGCTGAAAAGAAAATTTGACTTTCAAACACAAGAATGAGAAGAAGCATGAAAAAGGAAACAGCAAAGAGAAGTCTTAAGGGACTTACCATGAGTGAACTGTTTACATTCCTACATGGAAAGACAATATTTGTAACTCTTAAAACTTTTCAGTATCTGGGTAGTTGGTGGGACCACACATACACATGTACACGTATGCACACACATACACACATGCACACACATACAGAGATAGAGAGCACAGATTGAACTGAATAGGATGGGACCATACCTTAAAAGAAACTAGGGTAAATGGTGAGAGAGAAATGTAGGGGGAGGGAAAGGGAAGGGGGTAACTATATGTCATTTAAGAGGCAGGTAGTTTTTCTTAGTGGAGGGAAAAAGAGGAGAGCTGAGAAAAAACAAAAAACAAAAAACAAAAGCAAGAAGTTTACCCTCATCACATTTGACTAAACGAAGGAGTGAAATGCACACTCATTTTGGTATGAAAACCTATCTTACAGTATAAGAAAGTGGGGGAGAAAGAGATATTGCAAGGGGGGGGATGATGGAAGGGAGGGCAAAGGGAGGAGGGAGCAATTTGAAGTCAACACTTGGGGAGGGACAGGATCAAAAGACAGAAGAGAAACAATGAGGGGCAGGTTAGGAGGGATGGTAATCCAGTTAGTCTTACACAACACGACTATCAGGGAGGTCACTGGCAAAACTACACAGATATGGCCTATATTGAATTGCCTGCTGTCCCAAAGGGAATGGGTGGGGAGGGAGGGATGAGGAGAATTTGGAACTCAAAGTTTTAGGAACAACTGTTTAGTATTGTTGTTGCAACTAGGAAAGAAGACATACAGTTAAGGAGGAATAGAAAGTCATCTGGCCCTACAGGAGAAAAGAGAAGATGGAGACAAGAGAAGGGAGAGATGACAGAAGAGAGGGCAGATTGGAGATAGGGAAAATTAGATTGCTTGGGGTATTGGGGTGGGGGGAGGGGATAAAAAGGGAGAAAATTTGGAACCCAAAAATTTGTGAAAATGAATGTAAAAAATTTAAATAAATAAATAAATAAATAAAATAAAATAAAATAAAATAAAGAAAATGCCTTTACCAATGCAAATCAACAATTGCTTTGCAGCTAGAGACTTGCTCTGGGCACTTAAAGACTTAGAAATTTGCCTGGAGTCACACAGCCAGGACACCTCAGGTTGAGACTTGAACCCAAGCATTCATGACTCCCAGGCCAGCTTGTTATCCACTAGCCACACTGCCTAACCACACACATAGCCAACTCTGACAATTGTTCATGCATGTGTTTTTAATTGAATGGAATGGAACCTAGCTAAAGGGAGGGAACATTGGCACAGTTCACTGGACAAGAAGACAGAAGAGCTGAGCTTGCATCTCAAATTTGCTATGAACTAGCTGTGTCACCTTACAAGTGTCACTTAGCCTCTTAAAGCCTCAGTTCATAAAACATAGCTATTGATTCCCTGCATGCTTCACTAGATTGTTTCTCACAGATAGGGCAGTGTTTTGTAACTCTGAAGTGCTCTGCAGATACACTATTGTTGTTGCGACTTAAACTCATGTTGAAATTGAAAAATTCACGTCTACCCTAACTTCCTAAACTCTAACTCCCTCAAACTAAAATCATTAAACCTTAAAACATCTTTCAAAACACTGTTCAATCCATCTAAAGCCCACCAGAATCAAGAAACCCTAAGTTCAAATGGGAGCTAAATGAGCGTTCATGAAACATTTTTAAAGTCTCTCCCGTGCATTCTGCTAGGCACCGGGATAAACAGAAAATTCAGATGAGATACAGATCCTTCTTTCATGAAACTTATACTCTAGTGGGGTGATAAGACACAAACAAAGGCAGAACATTTAGTTCGTTAGAGGAATATGAAACAAAGTATTACGTAAAAACCAAGAGGGAAGATCTTGGTATTTAATATAAGGTCTTACTTATTACAAGTAATTACAGATAAGTTATCTTCATGACAGACAATGTACCCAGAGGGTAGAGGAGAGCCCAAGAGAGCTTTGCTTCTTTTCATAACCAGTCTTTCAAGTTCTTCAAGGTCCCTCAGCTACAGGCAAAACCTGAGTAACTGGAATATTTGGAGAACAGGAACTGAGAGTTAATGAAGTTCTCTCATTAGCTTAACCTTTTATCTCAACTCATGGGACTAAAGATCATTTTAAAAATATCCTAGTCCATTTTCCTGACTCAGTAAGTAGAGTTTAGTAAATGGATTTGGAAATTTCTTTGCTAATTGAAGGCTTGCGGTGAAATGGAGAGGAGGGGGAGAAGGGAAAATAGCAGAATTATCTCCTTGAAAGTGAGATCTCATTGTATAGTGGATCATAGGCTCATAGATTTAGAGCCAGAAGTGATCCTAATAGTCTAAGTCCAAGCCCATCATTTTACAGGTAAATAAACACTCAAAATGAAGAACTAACGCTGCCTCAGAAATGAGCCGGGAGTGGGCTGCAGGGAGTGGGGATTGATTGGAAAAGAATGAGCTATGAAGCTTGAAAGTGGCAAAGGTTATTGGAAATTAGCCATAGAATTCAAGGTCTACAACGGAGATCAACTTTGTCATCTTGTGGGGTCAAACAAAACTCTAGAGAGTTACTGGCATGCTCAAACTTGGAGAAGAAAAAAAAGAAAGGCGTGGAAGAAGAAGAATGGGAAAAAACAGATGGAGAGAGAAATAAAATGCAGTGTAGAATGAGTGCACCTTCAAATTTCATCAACAGAAGCCTGCCTCAGATGGCATTCAGTGACAATGCCCAGGCTACTGATGCCCCTTCTCTGAGTCATTGGCAGATATTCAGCCACTCAGATTAGAATGAAATTCAAGATGATAGTGTATTCTTAGAGCTGCCCCTAGCATATACCTGGAGTTTATCTCTACTCAGTATTCCTGAGGAAATCAATCAAGAAGCCTTTTTTTGATTGGGTGCAGAACCAAAACTGCCTTCAGAAGGCACTGGCCAACCAAAGTCTTGGTCTACTTTCTTTGGCTGACTTCTTTCATCTTTCAGTATAGTTGAGAGAGGAGAAACAATGATTTAAAGGAAAAGGCCTTACTCATCTGATAAAGTGGCTTGTGAATGCAAGCCTTTAGTTTTAGATGACAAAGCATGGAGATGATTATGACCCTTTAAGTTTTGAGAAGTCCAATAGTTGAATCCATGACAGAATTTGCTGTGATCTGTGTCAGCTTTGAGGCTCTGAGGAGGAAGAAGCGACCTTTGAGACTCAGTCAAAAGGTAAGTAAGACAAGAGTTCATCCAGCAGGGATGCTGCTTTTGGATGTGAGACTAATGATGTGAAGAAACTGTTAAATCGGAGCCCATTCTCCCCAGGGACTGAGGCATTATGGGGAAATGTTTATCTTAGAAGGCTTTATAAGAATATCTAACTCTATTATGCTGACTTAATAAGTAGAGTTTAGAAAATGGAATTGGAACTATCTATGCTAATTAAAGGTTTTCTGCAGCAAAATGGTGGGCATAGGTGGCACAGTCAATCATTTGAAAGCCAAATCTCATTGGATAGTGGACCATAGCTTACAGATTTAGAGCTGGAAGTGATCTCAGTGACAAATGTTGGAGGGAAACATTTGTACTCTTGCTATATCTGCAAAGTAAATATCTCTTTGTAGAAGCTAATTGATGTTAATTGGTTTAAGGGAACTGAGGTGCTAGTCACTGATGGCTAAAAGCAGGGGAACTATACTGGAACAGGGGCTAATGCCATTTGCATTAGGAAAGAAACATCTCAACCCCTCAAGGGTAACCAATAAGTTCTGATGGGACAATGTAACCACCCTCACCCTGGAAATGAAGCCAGAGAATTTGCTAAATATAAAAAATAAATACAAGGTCATTTGAGGTGAGTGAGGAAGCATTATCAACTGGAGTGGGGGCAGGGTACATACCAGAAAAATTTTCATTTAGAGAGTAGATCTTTAGCAGAATTTTGAAAGAAGCAAAGAATTCTAAGAGGTAGGAATGAGTGCAAGAATATGAGAGCACAGAAATATGGAAGTGAATTCCAGAAATTGGGGCCTGTCACATAAAGGCTTATGTGTGGGGAAGAGTGAAGGCAATTTAGCTGGATTGTGTAGAGTGGGAAGGGCATAATATATAATAATCTTGGAAAGGTAGGCTAGAAAGGGCTTTCAAAGCTAAAGAGAGGTTCTTTTTGTGTCTTGATTATTTTCTCTAATTTTTTTTTCAATTACATGTAAAAAAGTTTTAACATTTCTTTTTTTTACAATTCTGAGTTCCAACAAAGAGAAGTTCTTAAATTTGATATCAGAGTTAATAGGGAACCATTGTACTTTTTCCAGAAGAAGAGATGGCATAACAACAATGTTATAAGATGATCAGCTGTGAATGACTTAGCTATTCTCAGCAATACAAAGTTCCAAGACAATTCTGAAGGACCTAGGATGAAAATGCTGTCCATCCCCAGAGAAAGAACTAATGGTGTCTGAATACAGATTAAAGTACAACTTTTTTATTTTATTTTTCTTGAGTTTTTTTGTCCATGTTTTCTTATACAACATGACTCTTATGGATATGTTTTGTATGATTATATGTGTATAACCTACATAGAATTGCTTGCTTTCTCAATAGGGAGGGAAGAGGGAGGAAGGGAGAATTTGGAACTCAAAGTTTTAAAAATGAATGTTAAAAATTGTTTTTATATGTAACTGGGGAAAACAAAATACTAAATAAAGAAGAAGAATGAAAAGGACAGATAGCCATATCTATACTCTAGGAAAACTAATTTTGACTGCTATTGTAGAGAGCGAATTGGAAAATCATGGGATTTTCCTCCATGTTTTCTCCAAATGTAAATGTAACATATATTTGGAGTGAGGGAAACACTACAGACTCCAAGTTCAGCAGAGTTCCATTTTTTAAACTCATTGTGAAACCTGGTATACCAAAGAGCATGGTATCCAATGCACTCGTGTTTTAATTAATGAGATAAACAAGACAGAAAGTATTAGCCTTGTTTCACAGAGGAAGGAACTGAAGTCCCAAGAAGTTACAGTAAAATAATGGTGAAGCTTTACCACTTGCCCAAACTTCATGGATCTCCAGGTCAGCCTTGTCCTTTCTATTCAGCTAAAGCTTAACTGTCCTGAGTTCCAGTCAGAGGAACAGAGAAAGGAAAGTGGTAAGAGACGGAGAGAGAGAAAGAGAGAGACAGACAGACGGAAGAGAGAGACAGATATACAGAGAGAGACTCAGAGAGAGAGAAAGAGACAGAGAGAGAGAGATCTCTTTTTGGAAGTCACCTGAAACCCAAGTGGAAACAATTATAATAATTCATTTTAATGTCAGGTGTATATATATATATATATATATATATATAGAGAGAGAGAGAGAGAGAGAGAGAGAGAGAGAGAGAGAGAGAGAGAGAGAAAATATGTGTGTGTATATCTGTGTGCATGTACATATATGTATATGTGCATATATATACATACATATAAACTATATAAAAAGAGAGAAAGGAGAGAAGAAAGAAGAGAGGTAAGTAAAGGAGGGAGGACATGGGGGGAGAGAGGAGTTAGAGGAAGTGAGGAGTAGTAGATACAAAGCTTGCTTTATAACCAAAAAGACACTAAATGCAAGCCTCCCCTCTGACTTATCCTTGCTACGTGACCCTGGACAAACACCAGCATCTCAGTCCTCAAGGTGACTCTCCAAGACAATACATTGTAGATAAGTCCTGACCTGCATGAGTAGGAAAATGTTCCTTATTTGAGATTTCCCTTATTTGAGGGGTCTTTGCCTTATCTTACCCACATCCATGTCTTCACCTCACTTCTTGGTCATGATCCCTCTCTTTCCAAGTCTCTTTTTTGTGTTTTCTTCCCTCATTGGAACATAAGTTCCTTGAGAATATTTATATCACCAGGGCTTAGCACAGCACCTAGAACATAATAAATTCTTAGTAAATTCCTTATATATTTGTCTATCACCTGCCTATCTACATATATACATATATGTGTGTCAATGTGTGTACATTTTTCCTCCAATATATTTGTACAGCACTTAGCACACTGCCTAGTATATAGTAGGCACCTAATAAATGCTTGTCCGCTTCCTCTCTTGCTTGCCTCCTCTTCCCCAAAGTAGAATATAAACTCCTTGAGGGCAGACACTGCTTCACTGCTGCCTTTGTATCCCCAGAGACGGGTACAAAGTAGGCCTTTAATAAATGTTATATTATAAATGTTATATAATAAATGTTTAATAAATGTAAAAGGATAAATGTTGTTAATTGATGATGATGATGATGATGATGATACTAATAAGAAGAAGCTTTATATGGAGCTTTAAGTTTTGAAAGGTGCTTTATATGTATTATCTGATTTGAGTTTCATTACAACCCTGTGGGGTCAGTGCCATTTTGATCTCCATTTTACAGAGAAGGAAACAGAAGCTGAGGGGTGTGAAGTGACAGAGGACACTAAGCGACACTTGCAAGTACATGAAGAAGTGGTTGGATTCAGTCTTTCAGACTCTAATTGCTTGGGTTTTAAAGCTTACAAATGGGTTATCTTACAACTATCCTACAAAGGAAAGTTGTGGAAGGACCGTGGAGAGCTCTCGTCTAAGGGTTAATGGAGGTGCATCTCAGTAGAAGAGCAATGTGGGGTCTTTAGCCTAGATTTGTGTCCCCTGAGCAGTGTTGTGACTTTGTAAGTCCTTGGGGGAGGCAAGGGGGAGAGAAATTCCAGAGAACAAAATCAAGGGGAACCAACAAGAGACCCAGGCTTTCTGTTGTTATTTATATACAAGAGAGGATGTGGCTGTAAATCACCTCCCCATAAATAGCTTCAGATGCCTGTAAGTCACTTCTGAGTGACCTTGGCAAAGGGGAAAGGAGGAGAAGGGGGGAGAAAGAGAGAGAGGGAGGGAGGGAAAAGGTAGAGGAGAGAGAAAAGAGGGAGACAGAGAGGAGGAGGGAAGAGAAAGGGAGAGAGAGAGAGGGAGAGAGAGAGAAAGAGAGAGAGAGAAAGTATCCCATGCTAGGACTGGACAAGACCCTTTTTGGCATGAATTACAATGGTTCCACATCCTTGCTGATGAGGCACTAAAAAAAGGTAGCAAGGAAAGCTGGACCGTTTCATTGCCAAGTTCTCCTGGTTCCATCATCTGGCCCCTGACAATGGGCTCTCTCTTACTGCCTTTTACCTCGAACTACTCTGTACTTGAAGTGTCTGATATCCCTAGCAAATGGCCCTTCAAGGTCATAGTATATTGAGCTGGAAAGGACATTCTAGATTATTTAGTCCAAGTCCCTCATTTCCCAAGTGATAAAATAGGCCCAGAGTTAAAGTTGCTTGCTTGAGGTCTCATAGCTAGTTAATACTGTAGCTAAGATAAGGACCCAAAGGCACTAACTACCAGGCTTGGAGTCAGAAAGACTGACTTCTCTTCCTATGGTCAAAATTTGGCCTCAGATACTTGCTACCTGTGTGATCCTGGACAAGTCACTTAACCCCATTTGCCTCAGTTTACTCATCTGTCAAATGAACTAAAGAAGGAAATGGCAAACCAGTCTGGTATCTTTGCCAAGAAAATTCCAAATGGGGTCACAAAGAATTCAACACAACTGGAAGATAAGGACTCACGTCACCTCTTAAACTCTTTCCACTACTCTATCATTGACTGACATGATTAGAGTTGTCATTAACATCCTCAGTTAGCTTGAGTTAATTGGAAATTTTTCGAGCTCACATTTAAATTGAGAGCCTAGACCAGGGCGCAGGGGGAATGGGACAAAGAAAGGATAAACTTTGAAAGGAAGGAGAAGAAGGATGGAGGCCCAGAGGCACACTGCTCAGGTAATGCAAGCCTAGATAGGAATCCCTGGACAGCAAGAGTCAGTATGAAGACATTGAGCATGAGGAGGGGAAAGTTGACTGAGGTGAGGGAAAGCAGAAGAGTTTGGGGAAATAAAGAAACAGTGGTCCTACAATAGTCAGCAGGAAGGTCCCTTGTGTCATCAAAGGTTCAGAGATTTAGAAGTGGAAGGGAACTGAGAAGTTCCATCAAAACTCTTCATTTTGCAGCAAAGGAAATTGAAGCTGAGAGAAGTTCAATAATTTGTCCAGGTTCACCCAGCTCAGTAACAAGCACAAAACATTCATTTACATGACTAGTAAGTTATTGAGGCAGGATTTGGACTCAGTCTTCCTGAGTTCAATTCTAGTGCTCTTTCTACTATAGTAGAGCTGTTGCTAATATAATATATGGTGATTGAGAGTTCTTGGGGTATATTAAGTGGCTATAAAAGTAGCCTATATAAGATGAGAACATAAGCGTTCTGATTTTCTGATTTCTTTTCAGCCCAGAGTGAGAACGTCAATCTGCTGATTTTAACATTAACATTTAACATTTATTAAATGCCTACTGTGTGCCAGTCATCAAGCTAAGCATTGAAGACATGAAAATGAAACAGAAGCTTCAGCTAGAAGCTGTTGGGATTAGGAAACATTTCACATTGAAGATACTTGAGCTGAGCTTTGTCAGAATGTCAAGAATCATGGTTTCCCAAAGCCACACCGCAAATGAATGAAGAATTAGGGATCCAACCCTGTGGAATAAGTAGGTATGGGTGCCCCTTTTAAAAGGACACTCTCTCTTCTCATTCATTATAAGTATCAATATAATGCCCTGAAAATACCATTAACTAAATGACACAGTGGTGGTAGAGAAGCTGTAAGTTCCAGGGGAGTGGGATTGGTCTCATGCATTTAGCCTAAAGAAGATGGCACATGCTCCCAACAAGCATTGCAATCCTTAAAAGCAAATTCTTTGTTCCACAAACTCAAAAGCCTTTCTCTCTTCTGCCTGCTAGATCCCAATGGTAAAATCTCTAGCAAGAGCTGAGCGAAAAGAGTACAACACAGAATGAGAATGCAATGAAAGGAGACCAAAATTGAAGTCACGCAGCATTTCCATTATAAAACCTGTCAGAGGGATAAGTAAATAAACACTCTGTAATTTTCTATTCTGGAAAGCCTAACTCAGAGAATCTGAATGCCTCATCAGTTCTCAGTGACAGGCATGTTTTCTCTTCCCTTGGTCTAAAAAGAACAGATCATAGGTTCTGGGCAGCTGGGCTATGTTCCTCTTCCTTCTGGGCTAGAGAATAGTTCCAATGGAGTCATAGTTGTTCTGAAGTGAGCATCCATCATTCATTCACTTCCCAGGATATTTTCTTTTATAGAAATTCACTGCCAACAAAAGACCCCAAGACATCAGTTTAGACTAATGTGGGCAGCAAGATCATTTCCAATAGTCATCCTTGGGCATCTAAATTACTAGACTGTGGAGGTGGGAAGGGGACTAAGTCATTGATCTGGGATTCACTGATGAAATGAGGCCATATCCACCAGGAAATACAAGGGCTAAGGGGAAATTCAACTGAATTTCATAAAACTATGAAGGGTACAGAGAAGATAAAGAGAGATGTTCATCAAAATCTCTAACTACTTAGACCAGGTTGTACCCTGTGAAGCCCAATGAGAGCAGTGTTATGTCAAATAAAAGGAAGTCTAACTCTACATGAGGGAAACAAAATTCGGTCAAAGTCGCAACGATTCTTACTGACAAAACTGAGACTAGAACCCAGCTCTCTTGATGAGGATCTGGATTACCTGAAATATAATTAAGCAACCATTTAACTTGGTAATTTGATTTGAGGAACTCTGAAAAGATTTGGCTCTTTGCTCAATGACACGGAATAACTCCCTCTCCTCCAGAAAAAAAGGTAACCGCTACTAGAAATTTATTACTAGTTCATACTTTTGAGTCTTTAAGGTTTGGGGGTAATAGTTAGAAAATCTGAATTTGGGAGATGCCCTTCAGCAATAGACTGAAAAATTAAAGTAAGACCCTATGGGAATAAATAATGGAATAGAATCCTAGTTGAGGGAAATAAAAAAACAGTGGTCCTACAATAGTCAGCAGGAAAATCCCTTGTGTCTTCAAAGGTTCAGAGATTTAGAAGTGGACGGGAACTGAGAAGTCCCATCAAAACTCTTCATTTTGAAGCAAAGGAAACTGAAACTGAGAGAGAGGTTCAATAATTTTGCCCAGGTTCAGCGATAAAGTAAAAAAATATGACTAGTAGGTTATTGAGGCAGGATTTTAACTCAGTCTTCCTGAGTCCAATTTTCTGGTGGGAAGAGATAGGAAATCAGAAGGGGGGAGGGTGAGAAGATATAATGTTAATTAAAACTTCCCAAACCATTAGTAGGCCTCAAATACCTTTTGTTAATTTCTGTTGAGGCACTGGATCAGAGGGTCCTGCCCTCCAGCTCTGAAAAGTGTATAAATATTTTGAGGTGAGGCTTTGTTTTGGGGCTTACGCACTGGAAGTGTTTGTTGGGCCAGATGAGACTCTGGGCAACCACTAAGGAGCCCCCTGGCCTTGAAAATCCAGATGTTGGTGCTTCTCTCCCTGTTAACTATGTAATTGTCAGACAGTTGGAAGTCCTGTCCATTGATCTTTATTTCTCTGTTTATATTTTCTCTGAAGTTCAGGGTACTGACTTCTTCCCCTGAACTAAGTGAATGATATATGTGCTTGATTAAAATGATTGCTGACCCCTCAAAAGTTGTTTTCTTTTTAGAAAAGCAGATCAAAGAACCTGTGATAGCAGGTCATCCTGGATGTTCCAGGGTGCCTGCTTTTATAGAAGGTACCAAAGGGAATCTTCTGATACTGAACAAGCAATTTCATGAACATAATGGGATATGGCCACGAGGAACGATGAATATGAGAAATTCAGAGAAACATGGGAATGGATGCACTCATAAATGGATAATACTAATAGGAATCCATTAGATTGTAAGTTCCTTGAGGGTAGGAACTGTCTTTTGTCCCTTTTTGTATCCCCAAAATTTAACAGAGCACCTGGTATGTGGTAGCCACTTAATAAATGTGTACTGATTTATTTACTGATGTAGCTAACATTTATGCAGTGCTTTAAAGATTGGACACTTCTTTACAATTTTTATGTCATTTGGGTTTCAGGACAATCTTGTTAGACAGGTAGTATATGCATTACTATCCCAATTTTGCAGCTAAAGAAAATGAAGCTCAGAGAGGCTAGGTGGCTTGCCTATGGTTATACATCTAGTAGGTGCCAGAGGCAGGATGTGAACCCAGATTTTCATTAGATATACTGTTTCTCTTTTGATGCAGAGTGCCAAAAAGAGAACCAAGTGAACAATATAAAAAAGCCTCATAAATGAACATGACACTAAACAGAAGTAAACAAAACAGAATTCAATCAAATGCAAAGAACAGTGTTGTTTCTGGAAGACTGCTGGTGGGATGTACTTCCTTTCCCTCTTGAGAGAAGTGGTAGATTACAGATACAGAATGTTATATATTCTGTCAATCAGAGTTATGGTATCAGTTGGTTGTACTTGAGTATTGGGATTTAGTAGAAAAGTTTCTTAGTTTCAAAAACCAAATGCATCAATAAAAAGACAATTTTCACCATTTGACCTATTGCTGGCTTTCCCTAAGACAGGTTGTACTATAATTTCACATGTATAATCAATATCATAGTACTTGTCTTCTCAAGAGGTGAAGGAAGAGGAGATAATTTAGAACTCAAAATTCTAAAAAATAAATATTAATTTTTTAAATGTAATAAGTGGGGGGAGCACTGGCCCTGGAGTTAAGGACCCGAGTTCAAATCCAGCCTCAGACATTTAGTAGCTGTGTGACCCTGGCCAAGTCACTTATCCCCCATTTGCCTTCCCTGAGGTAGATAGATAGATAGATAGATAGATAGATAGATAGATAGATAGATAGATAGACAGACAGACAGATAGATATATAGGTGGATGGATGGATGGATGGATGGATGGATGGATGGATGGATGGATGGATGGATGGATGGATATAATTAGGACATATTTAAAGAAATAAATGAAAATATATTTTAAAATGAACAAATCACTACAAAAAAAAGGCAGATTGCCCTAAACCATCTTGTGTTCCCAAAGGCAGTGTATTAGATCTGCAGCTAGACAGAGATATCTGCAAAACTTTAGAGTGTGGGGAGGCAAGGTCACTCAAATGAGGAAGTGCCTGTCCCAGATCAAGTGCCCATCCCAGAA
This sequence comes from Bettongia penicillata ogilbyi, assembly GCA_023548195.1. Lineage (NCBI taxonomy): Eukaryota > Metazoa > Chordata > Mammalia > Diprotodontia > Potoroidae > Bettongia > Bettongia penicillata. Next base: position 159,226 of record JAJHZJ010000006.1, read on the forward strand.
GGCCTTTAGAAAGATGAACAACAGCTAAGCTGTTCTTGCTTGCTGAGCTGAGGAAGAGACCATACTTATAGCTACCTCCACATCACTTATTTGATATGGACAATAGTCAGCAATGCTAGTTACTATTAATATGTAGCTCTAGCTATATGACTATTAATTAAAGTGTACACTGGGGAAAAAACACAGGCAGAATTTTTTTTCTAGAACCTTTCAAATGCTGAGGAATTAAAGCAAACTTAGACACTTTGATTTGTTCTTCCAGGTTTTTGACTTTCCAAGTAATGATAAAAACATATACACCAGAATTTAAACAGATGCCCTTTGTCTCCTGGGCTTTGTTTCACCTCCTTTTGTGGTAAGTATGGAAATTACTAAGAATTCTAATATATAATGGAGAAGTAGATGCCTCCCTCGATGTAAATCCTCCTCCATTCAAGGCCTAGCTGTCTTCTAGGAAGTCAGTCAAGGTAAAATTGATGAACATGAAACAAGAGGAGCCTCAGGCTAATGAAAATGTGACTACATGATAAAGAAGATGAAAACGGGTGGTACTGCCAATAGGATGGGCCCTACAGATTGATAAAATAAGCACTCACCTATGTAGCAGGAGAGTGGAAACACTGTACCCTCTCACTCATTCTCTTCCCATCTATACAGGGACAAGTTCTTCACTTCCATATATCCCCGCTCCATAACATTTTTACCATGAAGTACTACCATAACTCAAAGGAGTGACTCTAATGGTAGCATTTTAGACTGTGAGCTCCCTAAGAGGAGGAATTGTCTTTTGCCTTTCTTTGTATCCCCTGATACAGGGCTTGGCACATAGTAGGCACTTAGTAAAGGCTTGTTGACTGATTAGCAAGATCAGACTCATACCAGGCAACCAGAGGAGATACTTTGGACAAGAGAATTTTCTGTGTTCCACCTATGTGAGAGTAAGTTTCAGCACCAGTGAAGAGGCCCCAGCCATATTCTTCATACTTCTAACCCATTGGGATGAGTCCCTAAATCCTCTCACTAGTCACCCACATACAGAGTTGAGTACTCAGCTGAAAACACCCTGTTTGAGCCAAACCCCATTTGCTATTGACACTGGCCAATAAGTAACACTCAGCACCTGCGTTTTTCATTTTTTCCTATTCTTCTAAATTTAATGTTCTTTGGCTTGGAATCTGAGATCCTATCCTGTCCAAAGAACCCAGAATAATGAGTGGGAAGAGTTAGCCCTCTCTCAGCTGCTGGCCCCACTCACAGCAGATGTTGGTGTGCCTTAAACAATGCCAGTTTTCTAGCAGGGAACATTCCCACTCAGTGCCCAGAATCTCTCCCTATCAGCCACACCTGGAATGGCCTCCTTCTTCCTCTGGGACTAGACTACTTCTTTTTCTTCAAGGGCCAGCTCAAGGCCCACATCTCCCATGAAGCCTTCTGATATGTAAATTCCTAGGGGGCAAGAACCATGCTATGTGCCTCTTTGTATCCCAAATAGTGCCTTAAACCTCTTAAATGAATTCGAACTTCAGTCAAAATTGATCTCTTGCCTTTTTGAACAACCATAGCAATTACTATCCGTAGCAGTCATTTTACCACTTAATTATAGTAAATTTAGCATTTGATTATATACAGTTGTATGTTTCATATAAGTCTTGTATCATCTGTGACTGTAAACTCCTTCAGGGCAGGTCCTATTTACATCCTCTGTACCCTCATCTAGTGTTCAGCACAGTGCTGAGCACATGGTAGGCATTCATTAAAGATTCATGGGAACAGAATATAAATTTTTAAATGCAGATTATTTCCCCTAATGCATAGACTATTAGAGGTCTTAAAAATCATTCAATTGACCCCTTCATTCTACAATAATGAAGAAATGCAAACCTAGATAGGCAAAGTGACTTGTTCTAAGTAATAAATAAAATCACAGATTTGGCTCTAGATAGGACCTTAGAAGTCACAGAGGTCAACTCCATCATTTTATAGGTGAAGTAGGAGTTAAGTGACTTTCCTAGGGTCACACAGCTAGTAAGTGTCTAAGGCAGTGTTTGAACTCTGATCTTCCTAACTTCAAGTCCAATGTTCTAGCTACTACAATAATGGTTGGTGGTAGAGCCAAAGCTAGAATCCAGATCTCCTGACTTCCAGTTCAGTGCTCTTTCCACTATACTACTTTAAAGTGGTCTTTTAATAGGCAAAAATTTGAACCACAAATGTTGAGTTGCTTTCCCAATAATGAGGATGAATTGCACTGAGCATACATACTCCATTGCCTCTACTATCTTGTGGTCAGTCTATATTCAAGTCAACAAATACTTATTATGCATTTACTATATGTAAAGTGGACACCTGAGTGGCACAGTGGCTAGAGTGGTAGACCTGTATTTAGGAAAACCTGAATTCAAATTCATCCTCAAACACTCTCTGTGTTACTCTGGACAAGTCACTTAAACCTATATGCTTCAGCTTCCCCATTTGTAAAATGAGTTGGAGAAGAAAATGGCAACCCAGTCCTTGCCAAGAAAACTCCAAATGGGATCACAGAGTCAGACATGACTGAACAGCAACAAATATACAGGCAGTCCCTGGCTTCAAGTAGCTTACATTCTATTAGGAGAATAAAGCCTCTATACAATTAAGTAAAATGAAGTTAAGAAAAAGGAAGACCATTTCACAGATTTCATTAATTAAGCCATTCAACCACAATTTATTACGTATCTACTAAATGCAACACACTAATCTCCTCAACAAAATTTATGTAATAGGCTAATCCCCCAATTTCTTTCAGTCTCCTCAGTTCTCTGGTGTTCTTGCTGCCAGTTTTCAGGACTAACTCTCTCAGTTAACCATCGTGGCAAACTGCCTTTTCATTGCACCAGGGCTCAGTCACGAGACTGCTCAGTGAACATTTACTGCTTGTCTTAGATTTCTATGCCTTTTTTCCTGGAATTTCTTGCGTCTATGACACTACTTTGCAACTTGCTGCTGAGCTACATTACATATTAGCAGATACCTGCCAAAGTCCCAATGCCAGAAGCTATCCTCAACTGTTGGTCTTAATTATCAATATATCCTCACTCTTCTCCTTACCTCTCCCTCTTACATCAATCCTCTCGCTTCTGATCAAACTTCAGACAGCTTCTTGCCTCTTGACTTTTCTTAGTGTCTACTATTCTTGCTTGGTCATGAGCAAAACTTTATAGCTATTAGGGGTTTTATACCCCCCCCTCTTTTCTGAAAACTTTTCTTCATACAATCACAGGATCTCTATGATAGAAACGATCTTAGAGACTCCCTAGTCCAAATGGTACCTTAGCAATAATCTCTTTCTAGGACATTCTTGGGCAGCTAGGTGGTGCAGTGGACAGAGTGCCAGGCCTAGGGTGAGGAGGAAGACATTCTCCAGTCTTCTCTTCTCTGGGTTAAACTCCTCCAAACAACACTCCTATAGAATAATTCCAGCCCATTCGCAGTCCTCTACATTCTCATCTGTATGTACTCAATGTTATCAGTATTCTCCCTTTATCATGTGTAATAATATGTGTCCCTTACTCAGTTCTATTTGATCTGCAATTAACATGTTCCCACCAAAGCTCTAATGAAAAGAGTAGCTTCTTCAATGTCTCAGTGGTTCCTTTTCTTTTCTACTTCCACCATTCCCTATACTTATCACGGCATCATTACTCTCTAAAGCTGCTATTGCTCACCCTCCAATGTCCCTCATCACCTGAGGCCTTCTCACTTTGGAATATCCTTTCCACCATTCTAGCTTCCTTCCCTCATTGTCTAGTTTTCTTCCATTGGCCTCCAATTTTGGGGATAGGCCTAGGACAACCATGTTTCATACCTTCCCATGACCCACAAAAGGTTAAGAGCTCCTGTTCTCAGGAAACAGTCACCTCAATTCAGCAGCAGGTGAAGAAAGAGACAAAGGTTATTAAGAATCCAGAAAAATACAGAGACACAAAAACATAGTCCCAGAATGTCAAGTGCGTGCACACAAATTTTCACCAAAAGAAAAAGTCACTCCAAGTTCCTACCCACTGACAAATTCTCATGAAATAATAGTCCAATAACATGGCCTTTTCAAATATGATCAATAAAGATTTTTAAGAATATTGTATTTTCAATGCTATTTCCCACCTGACTGCATTACTTTGGGATTTCTCTCCACCCATGTCCAAGTAAGCTCATTCTTGAGAAAACCTGATCATTCTACAAGAACCTGTGATGAGTGAAAAATCCTGAGAGACAGTTTTGGAGTAATTAATAACCAATTTATTAATTAGGTTAGCTGCAATTAGCAAATTGAGTCCAGAGGTTTCTCTCAGTAACCAAAGATGAAAAACATTGAGAGTCTGAAAGCTTTAAATAATCCTTGAAAGAGAATCCCTTGACAACTGAAAATCAATCCTGATTGGTGGACATTTAATGAGAAGTTGGGAAAGAAATCTTCAGTTCCTGCTGCTGAGAACTTGACTTAATCATAAGACTCAGGCTCTATATTGCCAAGACAATATTCACAGCACTGATAGTGACTATGAATATGACAGCATACTTCTGAATTGCAAAGTATAACAGATGCTCCATATAGAAAGCAGAAGAAAAACATTTATTCGGTCACCAGAAAGCCAAATCCCAACACCGGAACACCAGATCCATCGTAGTAACCAAGAAGTCGAAACACATTATCATTGTTGGGGACAAAGCCATTCCCGAGATTTTTCCCCACTACTGGGGCCTTCTCACAAGCAAACACTTAGGAGCGTAGCTGTGCCTACTTGCCTGTGTCCTCTCTCTCTTCCACTATACCTGCTCTCACCAACTTCCTCCTAGCTCTGCTCTACCCTTCCTATTCTACCTCCCACCACATGTGACTTAGATTTCCATGTGATTTAAGCAGGTCACATGGGCCTATTAATAGGTGAGAAAGATCTTCAAATTAAGCACAAATACATTAACAATGCAGATGCCTCCAACAATCTGAACAAAAGAATCCATCTCCATCCAGACCACTCTAGTTGATTTTCTCCTTCATGTGCTGGGTCACCTTATACTCTATAGTAGGTTACAAGGACAGGGGCTCTTCTCCTTGAGGTAAGAGCTAGACCACACTGAAATCTGTCTGCACTCTAAACAGAAGGTCTCCCAGTTGGATGGAGTCCCATCCAAATTTGAAGAGCATGTTCTTTGTAGACTAGGACAATCTCATTGATCAGTCATGTCTTTCAGAGATTGATTTTTTACAAGAGCTGAGCCTGAAATAGGGGAATAAAGGAGAAATGCCTGGATCCTAATTTAATAATTAGTTACTGATGTAGCAGTAAAATAATAATTTCTCTCAAACCTTCTCTCAAGCACCTCATCATTACCCTCTGCTCTTCTAACTGGAGAGTGGAGCCATAAACACCAAAACCTAAATTTAAGGAGGGGACTTAGCATTGATGTTTCATTTTGTACCTGACTGCACTCCTTTGAGACTTCCTTCTCAGGTACCACCTCCCCTATCTTCCTCCTGTCCTTCCCTCCAGCTTTTCAGCTTCCTTCTAAATGTTGTCTTCCACCATCAGAATGTGAGCTCCTTGAGGGCAGGATTTTTTCATATTTGCTTTTTTTAATACTTGTATTCCCAGCACCTAGACCAGTGTCTGGCACATAGGAGGTACTTAATAAACATTTATTGACTGTAACCATAAATAGCACATGCCTTCTTGATACTTCTCCCATAGGTTAGATGGAATGAAGTCAAAGGCCAATCCAGTCTACAGGTCAAAGTTTTCCTACTTTTGGTAAGCATTTTAAAAGAGTCCTGAGATGGGCTTTGATTCGGGAGGATGTCAGGTCAGCACAGCAGTGAGATCTTGAGAGTCTAGCAAAATCCAGGACTCTCGTTAGAAAACATTGATTCACACTGACAAGTAAGTCCCCCAGTCACTTGTAGGTGTTTTCTTAAACTCATTCTAGAACATGAGAGCCCTGTCAGCTTAGAGACAGAGGCTCTATTAGAAAAAAATGCCTTGTTAGCAGCCAAAAGGCATGAATTTTCATCACTGTTGGTGCAAGATCAGAAGGGGGCTAAGAACAGCTGGATGCAACAGGTGGTGAGTTTTATTTAATTGCAACCTCTTCAGGATCTTGGGTCTGTTAATTCCTGGAGGGATACTAATTAACGGCTGAAGCAACCTGTTTGCATGAAATTCAAATCAGCCTCTACCTTCCTCTGTCCAAGTCCTCTCTGAGTCTCAGGGTTTGAACAGTCATGGTGTCAAAGCTCCTTAAAGAATTACCTAGAGATAATAAAGAGAAAACAATGGGGGCCCACAAGACTGAAGTCCTGTGCATGTTGGTGGAGAGGTCCTATCTCTCAGGAAGAAGTCAGTTTCATGAGGAGGACATGGAACTATAGGTAAAGTGACAGAGTACATCACATCTTACAGAGATTCCCATTCTCATTCCTGTGAGATATGTTGATGAATGATAACCCTTCTTCTAGTAGCCTTGTTGTGAGATCAAAATGAGACATCAGCTTACAAGATACTTCTGTGTTCCTGAAGTAAAAGTTGAGTCCTCCCATGATAACCATAAGACCCAGGTCTTTACATCTTTTAGAAACTGATCAGGCCTAAAATTTTAACATCCCTACAATGACCTTAGGGGGTCATTTGAATCATGAAATTATGGTATAACCATGGAGGGTCAGGATAATGATGATACTGGACACAATTCCTAAAAGAGCAAAGAACCATTCTCTGATTGATTAATTCCTTGGAGGGCAGAGACATCAAGACTTTACATTGTGTATGTTACCCTGAATCAAAGATAACCTATCTTCTTGAGTTGCCATATTTTCCAGAAATAGAGTGTGCAGGAGACCTGAGCATGTTATGGACAAAGCTCCCACTCCCAACCGACATAATTTGTTGTTTACACCCCAAGCTGGACTTCTTGTGTGTCACTGGGAGTAAGACAGGCACCAGTCAGTCTGTACTAGGCTGAGAAGCTACTTGTGCAGTTGGGGCTTTTACAGTTAAGCAGACCATCCTCATGTTCTAGCATTTCCCAAAGAAACTGCTTTTTGCCATCACCTTACTCCTCCTCTTTGGAAGGAGTAGAAGTGTCCTTTTTCCCACCTTTACCGCATCTTTCTCCTTCCCATGCCACTCCCCTTTGGGAGGAGATTTCTGTTTTCTACTCTTCCCTTTGTTGTGCTGTCATATATATGTAAACTTCTGTCTGGATGGTGAACTCTTTGCTGTGACTTGGGTTCCACACACATGTTCATTTTTCTTGTAATAAACTTGGTTTTTACATAAATTTTGTGAAGTTGTGATTGCCCGTTGACATATCCTAGTGCTTATCATAGTGGCTGGCACACTGTAAGCACTTAACAAAGTCTTATTTTTTAATTAATGTTTTTTTTAATTAACAAACATTTATTTTTCTCTTCCCTTCCCACTGGAAAAAAAACAATACCATTGCAGTGAATATACAGTCAAACAAAACAAACTCCCATCTCTGATCATAAAGAATACTAGCCATCTTTTGATTCACAGAAAGGTAATAGATTAATTAATGCTTGCTGATGGACTATTGATTCAGCCCCTAAAGGAGGTCTCTTGGTACAATATGTACAAAGAATCATAAACTTGGAGACTTGACATCTGAGTTTGAATTTCAGCTCTTCTATTTGTATGACGTTGCACAAGTCATTTAACTTCTCTTGGCCTTAGTGTGCTCATCTGTATGATGAGAGGCTGAAACAGGTGCTTTCCTGTTTTGTATCCATGTTCCTATAATTCAGTGCTACAATTATGCTTCCTGGATCTAGGACCCAGTAACCTTGATGCTCATAACAAATATACCTATGACTTCAAACTTTTTTGTTTCTGTTTTCTTTTTCTCTATCTGGTGTGCCTAATGTCATTCCCTGCAAACAACGTGACTTGTTGACTAGTCGAAAGTCCAGTAATTTCCACTTACTTGGATTCCTCTAACTTGAAAACTTTGCTTAGAGATCAGAGACAGAAACCTGTAGAGAATGGAGAAATGTCTCCTACATATGGAGGATGGGCTGGGGAGAGCAGTACCAAAGAACTCTTCCCACTCTTACAAAATGCCCTTTCACATTGCAAGCACACAAAGCCAGGATGTGAAAGGATCTTGACAGGGTAGAGCACTGAACTGAATCTAATAAGATGAAATTCAATAGAGACAAATGTAAGTCTTGTAGTTGGAAGCAAAAAGTCAATTTCACACAAAAAAAGTACAAGATAAGGGAGGTATGGTTAGGACAAGCTGTTGTCCTGAAAAGTATCTGGAGGTTTTAGTGGACCATAACCTCAATCCAAATCAACAATGATATCTTTTCCCCCAATAAAACCTAATGCAGACTTGGACTATATTAAGAGGAGTATAACTTCCAAGAATAGATACCACTGTACTCTGCCCTCATCCAACCTCATTTGGAGTATTATATTTGGGAGCATCTAGGTGACACAGTGGATAGTAGAGTCAGAAAGACTCATCTTTATAAGTTCAAGTCCGGCCTGAGATATTTACCTATGTGATCACGGGCAAGTCACTTAACCCTATTTGCCTTTAGTACCTTATTTATAACATGAGCTGGAGAAGTAAATGACAAACCACTCCAATATCTTTAACTAGAAAAGCCCAAAAGGGTCACAACACAGTCAGACACAATTCAACCATAACATCAGCAAAATTCAGGTCTGGGCACCACATTACATTAGAATCTCATTTCTTTAAATGTCAACTTCTTCAGGGAAGGGTTGTTTTTAATGTCTGTATTTCTTAGCATGGTACCTGAAACACAATGACAGTTTAATAAATGCTTTATGTAGCCAATGCTTAGCATAGCATGTAGCAAGCAGTTAGCACATAATAAATACTTATTTCTTCATTTTAGTCAGTCAACAAGCATCTATTAAGCAGTTACTATGTGCCAGCACTGTACAAAGTGTAGTGAAGAAGGCTGTCGATAAGCTGTAGGGTGGCCAGAGGAAAGCAATCAAAACATTGAAGGGCCCTGAGTACACATCACATGGAGATTGATAGAAGTATTTAACCAGAAGACTCAAGAAGAGATATGATAGTCATCTTTAAATATTTAAAGGGCTGTCATGTAAAGGAAGAATTAAACATGTTACGCCTGGTCCCAAAGGGCTGAGGAAATTGCAAAGAGGCAAAATTTAAGCTTAATGTCAGAAAAGAAAACTTCTGAACAATTAGAGCTAACTAGAAGTGGAACAGGATCTTTCAAGAGCGTGTAGGGTCCTCCTCCTTGGAGGTTTCAAGCAGGGCCTAGATGAGAGGAGAGAATCCTTGTGTGGATTTGTGTGTGTGTGTGTGTGTATATACATACATAGATGATAGAGAGAGAGAGAGATAGATAGATAGATAGATAGATAGATAGATAGACAGATAGATAGATAGACAGACAGATAGATAGATGGATAGATGATAGATAGATAGATAGATAGATAGATAGATAGATAGATAGATAGATAGATAGGTAGATAGATAGATAGATTCTGCTACCATGGTCCTATCCTTGTCCATGAAGTAAAAATTAGTGAAAGTGAAAAATTACTGAAAGTGAAAAATTAGGGAAGAAACCCCACCTCATCTCTCCCAACAGTGGCTACAGAGGCAGATTATAGTAGAGAGGGCAAAGGCCCAGGAGATGCTGGTACTCTTGGTAGCTTACTAATTGTTGTCACTTAACCTCAATGGCTTCATTTGTAAAACTAGAACATTAATATCTGTAAACATACTTTCAAGGTGGGGGGAAAATACTTTGTAAAATGAAGCACTATAGAAATGTGAATTCTTGCACTCAGTTATTAGGCATCTCTTGTAGTGTATCAGATGCCAGGTCAGGGAAGCCCTAAAGACATAGCCAGCTTATTCACCAGAATAAGGCCATCTTCAGAAACCAGTCACCCTAGAGCTCACTGCAAGAGGATCACGAAAGCAAGAGGCTCCCAGAACTCAGCCCCTTCTCAGCTTGGGGTTTCTGATTGACCCAAGGAGAGGGAATGTTCTAGGCATACAATGAATCGTGTTCTGCTCAGGGAAGAAAAAACAGTGGTAGTAACTTAGGGTTCTCTAAGGACCACTGTCATGTTAGCTGTATTTATCATTACATCACCTTTTATTCTTTTGAAATAGATGTCCTGTTATCTAAGATGGAGAATTCTGAAAACCGTCCTGGGAAGCTGTTATCGTATATGGTGAGAGTTTACTTTATCCAACTTGCTCTAGCCTCCTAATCATGCTTTACAATCATCTTTCCTTCTAGACAGTCTGTATTCCTTTCCCTGTTCCCCATCCTCTTCCTTCTCTACACACAGTGAATTTAATTCTACCATGATTTCCAGAAAGGAATGTCAATCACTCCCTCTAGGGATCCAATTTATCATCCTTGTGACTACTCAAAACTTCCTTCCTTGGCCACCACTTCCAGAGCTGTTTCCTTCTATCAGAATGTAAGTTCCTTGAGAGCAGGAACTATATGTCTTTTGTATTTGTATATCCAGCACAGTGCCTGGTGCATAGTAATTACTTAATAAATGCTTTACATTTCATTCATTCATGTTTGCGAAGCCTGGGACCTTTTTTCTCTTGGGATAATTGCCTTCTTATAATTTACTCTGGTCAATCTACAAATCCATAAAATATAAAAAATCTCAGGGTTTGAATAGGACCCCAGCTGAACAAGAAAATAAGTTGGTTAAGGAATACAGGTAAAGAGTAAGGCAGGATACATTTGCCCCATCCAACCAAAGGAACTGAGGCAAAGAGACTTCTTAAAAATATTTTATTTTATTTTTCAGTTAAGCATTTATCTTCTCTCTCTCCCACCTAAAAAAAAAAAAAACCAGTAAAACCTCTGTCCCACCTAACTCTCAATTTAAAAGAAGAAACAACAGTAAAAAAAAAAAAAGTAACAAATATTCATAGTCAACAAAATAAATTCTCACATTGTCCATGTCCAAAATGTATGTCTCATTCCACATCTTGAATCTATCACATTTTCATAAAGAGGTGGGTAACACATATCATCATTAGTTGAAAGAAAGATGTAAGACAGTGCTTGGCAGTCCCCAAAATCAAAGGTAAGAGACAAATGTATCTTTATTTCCATGTAGTGACTGAACATGGGGAAGAATAAATGGGGAAGAGACAAAGGAAGGAGGAAGGCTGGGTGGCGAAAAGAAAACAGGTACTGCCTTTCAAAGAGACAAGGGAAAGATCCCTCTCCAAGGGTCTTAGCACCTAACTTCCCTTGATGTTATATAAGGATCAAAAAAGAGAATATTTGCAAGGTATTAGCACAGGGTCTGGCACATAGTATGTGCTTAGTAAATGCTTATGCCCTCCTTCCCTGCAGCTCCCACCATTGCAAAAGTAGCTGAAGATTGCAGGAAAGGGATTTGGGGCTGCTGGGGAGTAGGAAGACTGCTGGCATGTGACAAATGGTGGTAGATGGAAAAATCTGGCTGTTCCTTGGTGTAGGATGATAAAGAGTACATTCCTTGGCATGAGAAAATCATGAAGTATGTGCAGGAAGAGAATGAGGCTGGTAGAGATGAGAAAGTAACAGGTCAGCAGCAACCACAGTACTGCAGGATGGAGTCTCTGTGTCAGGTGTGTTGGTGTCAGCACTGTGCCCTCTCCTATTCCACCCAGTGCCTCCTATGGATATGGAACCTGGTAAATCCCAATGCAAGGAACAAGCAATGATGAAGTTATGATGTTATGATGTCTTCTCCAACCTCCAATGGTCTTGGCTGAGCTTTTCCCTTGTTCTTGTCCTTGGAGAAGGGAGACCTTGGCCATCAATTCATAGATTCTGACCCTTTGATAAATAATGCTGCATCTGGGAACACAGTATTCTTTTATTTTCCCCTCAGAACCACAGAGAACTTCTTCTGATCTATCTTTGCTCCCAAGGGAAAGAAGTATGTGAATAGTTGAGCTGCTTCAGACCCTGTGGCTGAGAATCCTACTCAGATTAGAGAAATTGCTCAATGCCCTGGAGACCCAGAGCTAGTACTGGACAGCTGGGAAGATGGCCAACATGGGAAGGAGGAGAGGTGCTACGTGCTCTATCCATCATTAATGCTTAGAAAGCACTTATTCTTTTTTTCATTTACTCATCCAGCATCTAGTGATCACCTGTATGCCAGTCACTGTGCTGGGGACACAAAAATACAAGAAACAGTCCTCTCAAAAAGCTGACATTCTTTGTGGGGAGGCAGATGGAGAGGAATGATATGGAGAGGAATGTAATATCTACAAAATTTCTATAAAATAAATATCAAGTAACAAAGATAGAATGACACTGGGGTGGGGGTGGGGATCAGGAAAGGTTTCCTGTAGAAAGTGGCATTTGATTTGAGTTAATTCTAAGAGGTGGAGGTGAGAAAGGGTGCATTACAGACATGGGGGCAGCTGATTCAAAGACTCTGGAAAAGAAAATGGATAGTCTTGCATGAAGAACAGTGAGAAAGTTGGTATGACTGGAACATAAGGTATATGAAAACTAACTTCTCAGACAATACTTTTGTGTAGAGCTAATTCTGGTCACAAAGCACCAAGGAAGAGGAAACAGGGAGGGAGAAATCAATTGATCAATCAATATTTATTATGCATCTACTATATGCCAAGTACTGTGCTAGGAAAAGAGAAATCTATCCTGACACCAAAAGTTCACACCCAGTCTGCTCTTCTGCATCTGATTATTTCCAGTCTTAGTGGGCAAGTACACAGCTAGGTTCCAGCCTGCTGTACCTTTAACCTAGAGGATAAATGAACTGACTGATAGAGACACTTAATCCATCAAAGGACAAGCAGCCCCTCTATACCCTGTCTTCTGGGAAGATAAAAGCAAAGTACCAAGCTGACCTCCACCCAACAGGTAATGAAATGGCAGCCTGCCGAAAGGATGCAGTCAAGACTGATGCTAGTGTCAGCATTTGTGGAGCCACAGGCAACCTGGGCTCTGGGCAACCTCTGGTTTTTTGAGTAATTCAACACTGAGTCAGCTCCTTCAAGCTGAGCTTGAGACACTAGGGAGAGGTAGCTCCAACCTGTCTGAAGGGGGATGATCTGCACATTTGAAACTGTGAGCATTTTCTGGCCTGTCTCCTTGCATGTCTGAAAGGTAGAGGATCCATAGACTACAGGCAAGAGGGAAGAGAAATCTCAGAAAGGGAGCTGGTGAGGGGGTAGAAGAGGTAATAGGAAAACAGCACATCTACTAGATTTGCTCAGAGTTCAGATGGGGAGTGTTTACCATCTCCTGTCCCCAAAAGACCAAATTCCAGACCAGAATCTTATCGTTCTGCTCTGTCTCCCCCCCAAATCCCCTTCCCCATACAGATTATGGAATAACAGTCAGGATGCACTGGAATCTAGAGATTACCTTCACACAACCGAGTATAATAACAGAAAGAAAACGGAAAAAGAAAACAAGAACTGACCTACCACCACCATCATGCAGCTCAGTAGCTGGCTGATTGAATCTCTCTGGTCTCAGTTTCTTCATTGGTTAAATGGAGCTTTAAAAAAAAAAAGTACCCAAATCAACCACAAAATTCTCAAGGAAACCTGATGAGAGACAGTGAGTAATGAGACTTGAAAAACATAAAATGTCATATGAATATAGAGTTGTACTTAAATAAATACTTCCCTTTTTTTTTTCAGAAAAAGTCTTACATACTCATCTTGAAGATAAACTGTGCAATTGATTCTTACCTCTCCGTTACCTTTATGGCAGCTTGGTGGCACATCAGATAAAGTGCCAGACCTGAAGTCAGGAAAATTCATCTTCCTGAGTTCAAATCTAACTTTAGACAATTACTAGCTGTAGTTACTTAACCTTGTTTGCCTTGTTTCCTCATCTGTAAAACGAGCTGAAGAAGGAAATAGAAAAACTACTCTAACATCTCTATCAAAAAAACCCTAAGTGGGCTCACAAAGAGTCAAACACAACTGAACAACCCCTAACTAGCCCATTGCTTTGAGGGAAAGACACTTCTACTCTCCTTCTGTGACCTGAGTGAGATATGTGTGTTCTCTCTCAGCTTCAGCTGCCTTACCATTTAAATGGGAAAAACTAGTAGGTGGGGGAGTAGAGGGTTGGCCAGAGAGTGTCTTAGTTCTGCTTACGCATCTGTTGCAATAGATCACCCAGAGCCTGAGGATTCAAAAAAGCCATCCCTTTTTAATAAAAGCATTCAACAACCCCTAGGTAAAGGCAATCACAAGTCAGTAGGGAGTGGTTCAGAAAAGTAAATGCCCCTGGCTTTGAAATTAAAAGCAGTAGACAAGGATATTCCCTAGGGTCTCTTTATCAACATCCTAAAACTGTTTTCATATCCTTGCCCAAAGGCTCCACAGCTAGGTCCCGGGGCAATGCACTTAAACTGCCCTGGGTCTACTCTGCTGTTTCATGGCTCACAATATCCCCAGTTTGGAGCATGGGAATGCGGGGGTTAACTCAAGTCTCCCCAGTTCTTCCAATGTTCTGGCTGATCTGCTGGCCAGAGGCCCCTCCCATGGAACTCTGGTTGCTTATTGACTAACATAGGCCTGGTCTCTGTGCCTCATTATTAAGATAGTGATAACAATACCTTAAATCAGGGGTTCTTGACCTTTTTGGTGTCATGGACTCCTTCGATAGTCTGGAGAAAACTAAGGGCCACTTCTCAAAAGAATGGTTTTAATGCACAAAATAAAGTACATGGAAATGTAAAGGAAACCAATTATGTTGAAAAATGATCATAAAAAATTTTGTTGAGAATTTGTTGAGAAATTTGTTGAGAAAAAAATTTTGCCAGGTTGAGAATGCCTGCTTAAAATGCTTTAAGGCAGGAAACAAAGTAAGATTATTGCTGGAGATCATCACACACAACTTCCTTTACTGTAAAGGAAAATAGGTGTGAGGAGGAGCAGAAATTGATTTTGTACAACCCTCCAGTCAAATGGCAGTGAACCCCAGCAGGGGAGGAATGGATACGGTCAGTCCAATTCAAAGGCATTTTGTTATAAAGCTGCTGGGAATCTTTGGGAACCCACTAATGGGCTTTCTCAGACCCCAGCAATCTTAACACACAAATGGGCAAATTACCCAGAAATATCAAGTGACTCCAAAACTCTGAGAAAAGCCAGGTCTTAACTGTACATCACCAGACAGCCCCAGAGCGAATGCATCAGGGCAATATAGCATCATGCAACATCTTCTCATAGGTCACTGGCTGACTCACCTGTACTCTCTGGCACTCTGTACAAAGCATATCAATCTCACATTCCCTTTCCAAGTTCTCTCCTGGAGTGAGGAAGAGCTCAACTCATCTATTTTCAGGCTCAAAGGGACATTAGAGGCCACTGAGTTCAACTCCTTCATTTGGCAGATAAAGAAAATGAGACCCGATAAGTTTAAGTGACTCATCCAAAGTCACACAAGTAGTAAGTGGCAGAATCAAGATTTGAACCCGGGTCTCCTACCATATACTATGCTCTTTTTATCCCACTCTAAGGTGCTAGGCTCAAGGCAGTACAGCTCACAACTTGCCTTCATTGCCACCATTCTCATCAATCTGAGTTTCTACCAACCTCAACACTCTTCCCTCACCAATTTTCCAACCATCTTTCCTGTCTACTTTACACGCTCCCCATGCCCTAAATACCCATGAGGATTTACTTGGGTTCCCCCAGAACTCATCATTTGTTGAGATATGAAATCTTTACTTCTTTTTCCTAGAGAAACATGTTCTTTCTACTCATCATACCCAATATTCATTAATAATAATTCAACTAGAGCCATTAGACCTAGGAAAATACAGAAGCATGAATTTTGAGCTGGAATGGATCTCAGGGGCCAACTACTCCAACCTCCTCTATTTTACAGAGGAGGAACCTAAGGCATAGTGACCTTATGTGACTTACCAGAGGTGGGATTTGAACAGGTCCACATATAGACTTCTACATGAGAGAACACACACATAAGCTCATCACCAGCGAAGCTTAGATGAGGCTGAGGAGGGTTAGGGCCTCCCGCAAAAGCACATCGTTGGGGAAATAATTATAGAGTCAGAATCCCAGAATGGAAGGCTGTAAAAGGAATCTCCGAGACCACCCAGCTCAGCCTGTATTTGAATAAGAATTTCCCTCTATAAAAAGATTTACTAATGAGAACCACTCAGGAGGAGAAGGCATAAAATGGTTACATACTGCATGGATGGAGGAAATGCCCGTGATCAAAAGGAGAGGTGGAAATGCCCATGGGACACTTGGAGAAATGAGGACGCAAGTGGAGGGTTTGTACGTCTTCAACAGACCAACAATGAAATCGATAAACATTTATAAAGCCTACTAGATACTATTAGCTGGCATTAATATATCACTTAAAGATTTTCAAAGTACTCTCTATCAAATGAGATAACTAATCAAAGAGCTTTATTAATCCCAGGGCTCAGGCCTCCATCACCCTGTTCTGCCATCTCATCACCATGGCCCAAATCTCCCACTCTCTTTGTCCACCCTACCAGAACCTTGGTCTGCACCCCGCCGGTTCCCCTGGCTTAGGTAGGTGAATGGATTTTTTACTATATTTTGCTATCCCCCAAATGTCCGTGCCACTCTATGCTGCTGGCCCTATCCCAGGACCAGACCTTTCTAAGTTCCTTTATGTGCTGTCTTCCTCATTAGAATATAAGCTCCTTGAGGGCAAGAACTGTCTTTGCTTTTTTACTTGTATCCCCAATCTTAGCATAGTGCTTGGCACATCGTAGGTGATTAATAAATGCTTTCTCTATTTATCTACTTGCCTGTTTCTCTGTCTACTGACACAGAGTAGAGGACTGCGCGAAGAGCTACTAAGCCAGTGGCAAGCAAGGCATCACCATCTCTGGAGTGTCCCCAAGCATTCAGAGGCTTCCTGCCCATTCTCCTCCCTCATTCCCCCTCCATCGTAGTCCCTGAATCCAACCCAGCCTCTGAGAACAGCCCATATGTTCATCATTCCTTCTGTCTGCATCATTACAATGCAGGCTCTAAGCAGAGCACTGCAGAGCAGAGGCAACATTCGGGAGGGAAGGGGTGGGACTGGGAGGGAGAACTGACTTTCCTTGATTGAATTTACTGTGAAATCCAAAGACAGCCTTGATGCATTTATTGGTCTCCTGCCCCTCTCCCCTCTTCCAGTGGAGGGGAGGAAGGAGCTGACAGATGAGTCATTGGAAAGGAGCTTGTAAAATTGTTCTAATCTAAGTCAACACCTGACGCAGTTGTTCTGGAGGATTCTCCTTCGCATGCTGAACACCTCCGGACAAAAAGGACTCTTGCCCAACACACTACCTCCTTCTATTTAATAAAAATTGTTCAATCATTTCAGTTATGCCTGACTTTTCCTGACCCCATTTAGGGTTTTCTTGGCAAAGATTCCTTAACAGTTTTACATTTCTTTCTCCAGCTCATTTTACAGATGAGAAAACTGAGGCAAACAGGGTTCGGGGACTGGCTTAAGGTTGCACAGCTAGTATGCATCTAAGGCCAGATTTGAACTCAGGTCTTCCTGACTCCAGGCCCACTCTATCCATTTAGTAAAGATAACCTGTCATATAAACATTAATCACTCATGCTTACGTAACACTTTACAATTTACAAAGCACTTTCTTCACAACAATCCTCTAAGAAAGGAAGTGCAAGTATTATAAATAATGAAGCGCTTGATGGATAATGAAGTGAATGGTCAGAGGTTAAAGTGGTAGAGTTGGGACTTAAACTCAGTCCCTCTAACGACCTATTGCTCATCCTTTGTTTCAAAGAGGACCAGTGACACCACAGGGTGATGTCATGTCTCATGCATGAATTGGATTTAAGCGAGGCAGAGTTGCACAAAGTCCTCAGCCTCACTCTCTCTTCCAGAGTCATTGAAGTCCAGTGGAAAGACAAAGGTCAGGATGACTGGTGATGGCCCAGGATGCAGTGGATGACCTTGACGTCTTTGGTGCCTGACCCACAGTGTCTGCATTAGCCGCCTCCTAGACTGTTGGAACAAATTGTTCTCATCCGCCCATTTCACCAAGGGAAGTCTTCACAGATTTGAGACAGACAGACACCCCACTAATTCACTAATAGGTCTGAGGCCTGTCAGTTACCCTCAATCTGGTTTAGCCCAACTGCCAAAATGGTTTACTGGGTGTGATCACTGGACATGCTACAGCTTCTTGGAGACACAGTCTCCAAGGTGAAGGAGGACACCCAAGGTGGATGAGCAGCCCTGAGAAAGCCCTCACACCAGAGGTGCTGATGCTCCCTGTATACCCTCATATACCCCTCTGACTACCAGGGCCTTTGTGACTATACCATACTATCTCTCACTGTGGGATATCTAGCACTGCTCTCTTAACAACAACAAATAGCAAACATACAGAGCTTCTCTACAGGACATCTTACTTACATGTACATTCATTTATTGACCGCTTTATTTAGTTTGTCTTCTCACACATACAAACTGACCCATGCAATAATTATATCACACCTCCTATGTACAAGACACTGTTAAACACTTTACAAATACTATCTCATTTGAGTTTCACAACAATCCTTGGAGGGAAGTGCTATTATACCCATTTTTCAGTTAAGGAAACTAAGTCAGGCAGAAATTAAGTGATTTTTCCAGGTTCTCACAGCTAATAAGTATCTGAGGTCAGATTTTAACTTGGGTCTTCCTGATTCCCTACTCTATGAAAATATTTAACGTATACATAAATGTCTCTTCCACACACATACAGTCGCTGACGCCATCCTCTTTCAGATTACCTTCGTCTAGTCTGTATAGATCTGCTAGGTACCAAATGACTTACATGTTGTTCCCTTCCCATCCCCTCACCCTGGAACTACTCTTTTTGGTTTCCCCAACACTAAGTTCAATGCCTTACATGTAGCAAGACCTTCATAAGTACTTGTTGACAGAGTAATACAGTCAGAAAGTGTTTAATATGTTTTTGCACACACCATTGCTCCTGCATAAAATCTAGTCATACATATACTTATGTTGTAGAATGTCTCATTATGCGCGCACACACACACACACATTTACAGCCATATCAAAGCAATTCCAGTGCCCAAAGCAAGTGACAAAAAATAATCCCAAAACAAATAGCAGAAATCAGTTTTATAAAACAAATGCAGCTGAACATATGGACCCTAGAGAGAAACTTTAGACCTCAAGGCACAAGGCCCGGTTAGGGGCAGAATCCCTGGAGAAAACACTGCTTCATGGTAAGAAGACAGAGGCTTAGGGAGATGAAGGGCCTCTGCCACAAGGGGGAGAACAGAATAGGGTAGTGCCAGACCCATGAAAAATTCAGCTGAGATACTACTGCCAATCACAGTCTGGTAAAATCCTATTTTAATTAATCATTCTTGCTAGCTAGGCATTATGACCAGCCATTTCTCCCTGCTGACCAATTACAAAGGCCATCAGTACCCTCTAAATTTCAGTGCCCTGGGTCAAAGCTCCAGTTCCCTTTCCTAGTTAGGGTGCTATGTATACATATAGCCTTCCAAGAAAAAGGCTGGGGGGAGGGGTGGAAAATCAACTCTGCTTTATGAGTTCTAGTCTTTGGTTTGCACCCAGGGCAGTGTGATTCTCAAATCATTCAATGGTTTTAAGAAAGGTCTGGAAAGGGAGCCAAGATGGCGGAGTAGAAGGACGCACATTTACGAGCTCCGAAACCAAAAGCCCATAGAATAAATGTAAAAAGAGTCCCCCATAACTTCTGGGTCAATACAAGGTGTGCAGAAGCAGAGTGGAAGAGATTTCCGTTCCAGGGAGCCCTGGAGACCCATCCCCAGAGTCTGGCGCGCCCCGGAAAGTGGACCCCACCCCCAACGCTGCCTTGGCCGCGGCCCCAGAGAAGCTGATCCGAGCAGGCTTCAGAGACGGAAGCTCCGGCAGCCAGGAAAGTCCCTCCGCCCACAGAAGCTACAAATCAGTGAGAGAGGCCGGGCTGGAGGAGAAGGGAAGCGGGGCATCTCTGTGACTCGGGCCCCCTCGGGAGGAAGCGGCGGCAGAGACAGGGGCAGGAAGCGGCGGAGGCAGAGGTGTGGGCAGCGGCTGAGGCGGCAGCGGACCGGGACCCAGGAATCCCCCAGCAGCAGGCAGGATCTTCATTACGGAAGATTCCTGCATAGGACCTGACGGAGTTGAGCCTGGGAGACGACCCTGCCCGCACCCTGCTCTGTTACTGAAGGCTTCTGCTTAAAGCCCCCAAGGGAGCGGGATTTGGGAGGCGGGCCCCCCACCCCATCCCCACCCGCTCCATTCCTGAAAGTCTCTGCATAAAGCCCCTGAGGGATCAGAGTCTCGGAGGCAGCCCTGGCCCCACCCCAGCACCTGAACTAAAGCTCACTGATTGACAGCCAGCAGGAGGAAAGCCCATTTAAATCTCAGAGGCCAAGCACTAGCTGGGCGGATCCAGGCAGGGGTGGAAAGGAATCTCAGAAGTCAAGTAACTGGCTGGGAAAATGCCTAGAAAAGGGAAGAAAAATAAGACTTTAGAGAGTTTTTTCCACAAATGCAAATGATCCCGACCTTCGGATCTGATGATGAGGACGTATCCTTGCCATCAGGGAAAGACGTGGAGGGCGGGGCCTCAGTACCTCAGACACCCCAGGGGGGTGGTGGGTGGGCTCAGGCCCTGGAAGAGCTCAAAAAGGATTTTGAAAAGCAACTTAGACAGGTGGAGGAAAAACTGGGAAGAGAAATGACAGAGATGCAACAAAAGTATGGAAACCGGGTCAATACCTTGGTAAAGGAGACCCAAAAAAATGCTGAGGAAATTAACACCTTGAAAAATAGGCTCACCCAATTGGCAAAGGAGGTTCAAAAAGCCAATGAGGAGAAGAATGCTTTCAAAAGCAGAATGAGCCAAATGGAAAAAGAGGCTCAAAAGCTCACTGAATTTAATAGTTCTCTCAAAATTAGAATGGAACAAATGGAGTCTAATGACTTTATGAGAAACCAAGAAATCACCAAACAAAACCAAAAGAACGAAAAAATGGAAGAGAATGTGAAATATCTCATGGGAAAAACAACTGACCTGGAAAATAGATCCAGGAGAGACAATTTAAAAATTATGGGACTACCTGAAACTCATGATCAAAAAAAGAGCCTACACATCATCTTGCATGAAATTATCAAGGAAAACTGCCCTGACATTCTAGAACCAGAGGGCAAAATAAGTATTGAAAGAATCCATCGATCATCACCTGAAAGAGATCCAAAAAGAGAAACTCCTAGGAACATTGTGGCCAAATTCCAGAACTCCCAGCTCAAGGAAAAAATCTTACAAGCAACTAGAAAGAAACAATTCCAGTACTGTGGAAATACAATCAGGATAACACAAGATCTAGCAGCTTCTACATTAAGGGATCGAAGGGTGTGGAATAGGATATTCCAGAAGGCAAAGGAACTAGGACTCAAACCAAGAATCACCTACCCAGCAAAACTGAGTATAATACTTCAAGGGAAAATATGGTCTTTCAATGAAACAGAGGACTTTCAATCATTCTTGATGAAAAAACCAGAGCTGAAAAGAAAATTTGACTTTCAAACACAAGAATGAGAAGAAGCATGAAAAAGGAAACAGCAAAGAGAAGTCTTAAGGGACTTACCAGAAGTGAACTGTTTACACTCATACAGGGAAAGACAATATTTCTAACTCTTAAAACTTTTCAGTATCTGGGTAGTTGGTGGGACCACACACACACATGTACACACATGCACACACATACAGAGATAGAGAGCACAGATTGAACTGAATAGGATGGGACCATACCTTAAAAGAAACTAGGGTAAATGGTGAGAGAGAAATGTAGGGGGAGGAAAGAGAAGGAAAGGGAAGGGGGGTAACTATATGTCATTTAAGAGGCAGGTAGGAGTTTTTCTTAGTGGAGGGAAAAAGAGGAGAGCTGAGAAAAAAAAAACAAAAAACAAGAAGTTTACCCTCATCACATTTGACTAAACGAAGGAGTGAAATGCACACTCATTTTGGTATGAAAACCTATCTTACAGTATAAGAAAGTGGGGGAGAAAGAGATATTGCAAGGGGGGGTGATGGAAGGGAGGGCAAAGGGAGGAGGGAGCAATTTGAAGTCAACACTTGGGGAGGGACAGGATCAAAAGACAGAAGAGAAACAAGGAGGGGCAGGTTAGGAGGGACGGTAATCCAGTTAGTCTTACACAACACGACTATCAGGGAGGTCATTGGCAAAACTACACAGATATGGCCTAAATTGAATTGCCTGCTGTCCCAAAGGGAATGGGTGGGGAGGGAGGGATGGGGAGAATTTGGAACTCAAAGTTTTAGGAACAACTGTTTAGTATTGTTGTTGCAACTAGGAAAGAAGACATACAGTTAAGGAGGAATAGAAAGTCATCTGGCCCTACAGGAGAAAAGAGAAGATGGAGACAAGAGAAGGGAGAGATGACAGAAGAGAGGGCAGATTGGAGATAGGGAAAATTAGATTGTTGGGGTATTGGGGTGGGGGGAGGGGATAAAAGGGGAGAAAATTTGGAACCCAAAAATTTGTGAAAATGAATGTAAGAAAATTAAATAAATAAATAAATTTAAAAAAAAAAGAAAGAAAGGTCTGGAAAGTGAAGGACAGCAGTCTTAAAGTCAATTATGAGACATGCACTATCAGCAATCACCACCAATTCACTGGTTTTAAGAAAAATATTTCAATTCATACACTCTCTTTTGTATTACAAACTTTTAATCAGTGAAGAAAACAGCTCTTCGTGTATAAATGTTAAGATAGAACATTTTCATATTGAGCTAAAGATTCCCAGGGCTCTCCCTCAATTCATTCCACTACCTTTTAAAAAGTATTTCTTTCAGCCACAAAAACTCATGAAGATTGTTTACTAAGGCAGAGAAGATGACTGAGGTCTTGGAGAAAGAACACTGACCAAATCCTGGTGCTTTCAGGCCCTGAAATGAGAAAGCAGTATTTTTATGTTACTATGAAGAGAAAGTCATCCATTCCTCCTAACTCCTCCAGGTTAGTAGGCATATGGAAAACAAGAATGATTTTCCTACAGGAGGCAATAAACGAATACTCATTATTCAAATATTGATGGTTTGTGGATGGCAGAAAAGACTGAGGCTTGTAGTCTTACACCTACAAAGAGACATACTATCAAATCTCCAAATCTCTCAGCAGCTCATAAAAAAGTCCATTGTTTGAGAACTACTAAATTCAAACAAGGTGACATTCTTTTAGCTACCAGCTAAATGCTCAGCCAACATGTCCAGCAAAAGGAAAACTCAATTCTCCGACTCTTCTGAAATACTAGGCAAATTTCTGTTGCTCAGTTTCTCCAAATGCCCTGCTCTTGGGCCTCCTTTCTCCATATTCTTTTTTCAGGCATTTCTGCATCTCCCAAAGAAGATTATTAACATTATTAAAACATTCCAGAATATTGTTCTTCTTGTAGAAGTCTTTTAATAACTTAAATAAGACTCCATGTTTCCCAGTTTACAGGTGTGGAGAAAAGTCTGGTTGCAGCTTTGGTTAAGCAAGCGGGCCAGCCAACACACAGAAATTTCCCATCTCAAAAGATGCCCTTTTAAGGTCAGCCAGGAAGGAAGCCCAAACCACCAGACTCTGAAAGCCAGTTCTTTCTCAGGGGTCACTGGTTAAGAGACTACAGTCGCACAACTCCCTTCATACACTCTTAATGGTCTAAAGAATTATTTGTTGGTCACTTAGAGAAAAGTTGCTTTGTTCATCCTGTACTTCAGAGTTGTGTCTTTAAAAGTTCTTCCAGCTGTGAAAACAATATAAATGTTCAATATTTGTATGTATATACCGTGCCAAAGTATACCATGCCCTGGCTGAAGAATCAGCTGTCAAAACATCATGTGATATACGGTTTGTGAAATAAAGCATGCAATAAGAAAGGTCAAGAGCTGCCACCTTAATTGGCACTCTGTTAACAATCCCTTTCTTGGACCTTGCATGGCCAGAATTCAGTTTTTACTGAGCCATAGCAACTGACCCTTCCAATGGAGATAGCAGTCGTAATGCCCAAACTTTAGAACTGGAATCCCAACAACAAACTTCCCCCCCAAATCCCTCCTAGAAACCACAAGGAGAAGGGCAATCTTACTAATGGGAATTGGCTCTGGGAATGACTCATTGGAATTACGTATTTAATCACCAGGGACAGGGCTGACCATATGCCTGCTCCTGTTCGATAGTAAGAAACAAACACTATCAATCACGTGTTCACTTCAGAAGTCGTGTATTCTTGGCTAATGTGGAAATATGTCTTGCATGACTTCACATCATAATGAGTATTGTAGCTCTTGCCATCTCAATCAGTTGGGGGAAGGGGGAGAATTTGGAGCTGATTTTTTTTAATTAAAAAATAAAAGTGGGGGGGAACATTACATGTTCTACCCTCCATCAGAGGGCACCCCACTCTACATCTCTCAGAGAGCTACCCAGCTCTGTCCCCTAACACAGGCCCTTTTATGGGTGACAATGCTCATGAATCAGGGAAAAGGTTTTTAGTCCTATACTATTGTGTGACATGGACCCTTTTGGCCGTTTGGTGAAACCTACGGATCCCTTTTCAGAAAAGTGATTTTAAATGCATAAAATACATAGGACTAGAAAATAAACCAATTATGGTCAAATGCAGTTATCAAAATATTTTTTAAACACATTCATGGACTCTAGATTAAGACCATCTCATCTAGAGGTTAATCATGTGTGGCTTTATCCAATGAAATTCTTGGCCACCCCACCTACTAGAACACCCCATCTTCTCTTTCTCCTACATTTCTTTGGTGTTAATTTATCCACTTATGCCACAACTTTATTTCTATTTAACCATCCCCACAGAAGAAAATACATACAAACAAAATACAAATATAAAGAGGGCATTCTTTCCACGGGCGTGACGTTGCTGTCTCCATCCACTAAATGTGCTAGTCTTCAGCCCTCTACTCTTCTGTTGGCATTCTTTCAGAGACATTCTCTATTATCATGTTTTAAACCAAGTCAAGGCAGTGGAAGGTACGTCAGAGAATCAGGTGACACCCACTCCCCATATCAGACCTTTTCTCATCCTCTCATTTGTCAGTGCTTTCACTTTCCCCCCCAAAAAATTACTTAACATTTAATCATCTGTGTACAGATTATATATGTTGTTTGTCCTTTGTTAAGAAGAGGGCCAACGACATCCCATGTGAACTAGATTTAAATGAGGTACAGTTGCACAAAGTCGTTGGCATCACTCTCTTTTCCAGAGTCATCAAAGTCCAGTGGCAATAGAGAAGTCAGGACAACTGGTGATGGCCTGGGATCTAGTGGATGACCTTGATATCTTTGATGTCTGACCAACTCAAAGTGCTCCATGATGCCTGACTTAGCCGCCTTCATGATCATTGGAACAAATTGTTCTCATCTGATTATTCCACCAGAGGAAATCTTCACATGTTTAGGGTAGACATCCCCCTAACTCACCAAAGGGTTTTAGACCTGTTGGTTACCCTTAACCTGGTTTAACCCACCTGCTAAGATGGTTTTACTCAGGTGTGACCCCCGAGCATGCTACAACATCTTGGAGTCATAAGTGATAGCTACATGCAGATTATATAAATTCAGTAGAATGAAATTACGAGGATTAACCTATTGCTAGCTATTGCTATGCCCTAGCTGACAGAAGGAACTCCATGTTTAATCACTGCTTAACCTTCCTATGTACCAGGAAGTTCCAAAGCACCCAATAGTACCCAATGTACCCAATTGTTTAAGTTAGCTCCATTTAGACTAGGTATGCAAGGTTCTCCTGATCATAATCAGTTTAACAAACTTTCCAAATCACAATGTCCTTGTTGTCAAAAAGGGGAGTCCCTGCCTCACTGCTGCACTGATTAACTGCCCTGAAAGTTCCCCTCCTACTTGGTCTCTGTGATTCTGCCCAGGTACAGACATCACATATAAGGAGGGAGACCTAGAGCTCTGGACATTTGACAGAAGTAGGCATCTGCACACCACTGTATGCCCACATTTCTGCTTACCTGAGGGACTGAAGAGTTGTGGAGCTGCACACATATAATTTATGAGAAATAAACTGCCTGACTTGTGATTTTTGAGTATTTGTGTTCCTCTTGGTACCTTACCCATGAACTTATAGTAATCTCCTTGAGAGCAAATGCTCTTTTAATTTTTTTTCTTTTGAATCTACAGCTTAATAAATGCTTGTGGAATTGAATTTACATAGTTTTAGGAGCAGCTAGGTGGTGCAGTGGATAGAATGCTACTCCTAGAGTCAAGAAAACTCATCTTTATGAGTTCAAATCCAGCCTCAGATACTTACTAGCTGTGTGACCCTGGGCAAATCACTTAATCCTGTTTGCCTTAGTTCCTCATCAGTAAAAATGAGATAGAGAAGGAAATAGAAAACCACTCTAGTATATTTCACAAGAAAACCCCAAATGAGGTCACTTTAGAGTCAGACACAACTGAACAATAACATGGTTTTTATTGTGTGTGACACACACACACACACTCACACAAGGCACTATTGAGTACCTAATAAGCATGCTACTGTGCTAGATATAGGAGTGGGGTTGGGTTGTAGATATGCAAAAAGGCACAGGCTCCTGCCTTCTAAAAGCTTACTAGGGAAACAAATCACACACATACAAAACAAGTAATAATAAATAAGAGTATTAAGTTTGCATACTTGTCACATTATGTTGGGTTGTTTGGATTTGTTGTTTTTTTTAAGGGGGATGGAAAATATACCTGATAGTAACGATGGGTCAGCATGACAACTAAACTGACCCAAATACTGTAGGTTACCAATTCCTGCCCTAACATGCTAACACCTATAGCATTTTGGACATCTTTATTCACGCACTCCTAAAGAAGCAAGTCTTCTGATGATATCATCATGCTATACTCTGATGTCTGATCCCGTTCTAGCAATACTTTCCACTGCTCCCTGTTGGTCACGGTATCTCAACTCTATTTCCTATTGGTCATCACATCTCTGTTCCAGCTCCTATTCAATTATTCATAAGTCTTCAGGATCTCTTCATACCCTATCCAATCAATATCCACTAGGGGTGCTGTGATTAGTAAGCCTCTTTCCTGAAAAGAAGTGCTATGGTTCTGGTAGCCCAATTCTACCAGACACTACCCCAATCTCACAGAAAGGAGTTCTTAATTTTTTTTTTGTATCTTGCCCCCACATCTGGTGAAATATATAGATCCTTTCTCTGAATCATATTTTAAATGCACAAAATGAAATACAAAGTATTATGATAGACATTTGCAATGTTGAAATATAGTTATCAAAAAAATTATTTAAAAAATTTGCAGACACTAGATTAAGAACCCCTTCAACAGGAAGCTCTGCTATTAGCCAACCTCCTCCCCTTGAGAGAAGGACTAGAGCTCTTTCAGCCAACTCTCTCATCCTTTTACTTAACTCAGCTATAGTGTTCAGTGGAGGTGTTATCTTCAGGCCATCTGCTACTTTTAATTCCATCTACTTTTTGGGAAAGGAAGTTACTGCTGTGGTTAATAAGCCTCTTCCCTGCAAAAAAAGAAAAAAAAGCCTACAGCTGTTCAAAGACTGTGAAAGATACCCAGCTAAGGCCTCTCTGAGTCCCTCAATCCAACTTTCACCTAATTTTTTATCATAAAACCATTTGAGTCCTTAGATCTTATCACACTTCCTTGGCTAGACAAATAACTTCTTCTTCCTCAAAAAGAAATAGAGCTGAATGATAGTGTGAGGAGGAAATGATTTTTAACCTTTCCCATCTTCCTCCTCTGTTCTGTGCAAATAACAGCAAGTGCAATGGCTATAGAAGGTTAGAGAAGTTCATGGCCCTTATCCTATTTTTCTTCAGCAATATATCACAACCAAATCCCTCTCTAATCTCTCTACACAGCCAGCGATCAGGTATTTTTACTTTGACAGGAGACAGAGACTTAGCCCAAAGTACCGAAATCTCTGCTGAAATAAAAGTCCTATGACAGTCTGGAAATGAGTAGTTTAAGACCCTAAGATAGTTGAGTACACAACGTCATTAAAAAAAAAAAAACTGAACAAAAGACAAGTCTAGACAATAACCTAAGGAGAAAAATTTTTCTTCATAAAGCCTGCGTCTCTTTTCAACAGAGAATATTCTGTTTCTCGGCTGTGATGTGCAAATTATCAGAGTAATGTGGTGCTAGAATAGACTTGTGCCCCCGTAGACCACCAACCAGTGAAATTAAAATCAAATGCAGACTCTTCGATGAAGACAGAGGCAAAGAAGGAAATAGTACAGATGCTCCAGCTGGTATATGCGGGCTTGTCACATCCTCCTCACTCATTACATTTACTGAGGGACATAGATAAGCTCTGATGTAACCACGAGGACGTTATCACTCCAGTGCATTCAGTTGCTTTCTCCTGAGGGTGTCATGGTCATTTTTAATCACTCAGCATCCTTTAATTAGATCTCTGGATGGAAACCATGTATCTTCTGCTTGAGAAATCTGCTGCATATTTAATCCAGCCCCTTTCCTCTTGCAAAGTCAAAGACAATTAAGTATGAACTATCCTAGTTCCAGTTGGTCGATATGTACATAATATCTGCCTCTATTATGAGTGGGTGGCAATTGTGGTCATCAACATTTTTCTTCCTCGGCAATCCCTGTCTCTATTTGTCAGCACCATCTTACAATAATAAACCTAAATGGTTTCAGGCTCCTGCAAAAACAAATTGAAACATCTGTCTTTGACTCTAGCAGAGGGCAATCTGTTCTTTCCTTCGTGAACTATCCTTCTAATTAAAGGAAAGATATGGTAGAATTCAATTCAACAAAACAATTCAACAAACATTTATTAAATACCTACTATGTGCCAGGTTCTTTGATGAGTGTTGGAGGTGCAAAGTCCAACAATTAACCAAGGAGGAGCAGGGAGGAGAAAGTTTGAGAGAGTTCTATGGATGAAGACTATATGTGAGTTGGAGTTGTCCAACTCATATAATTAGCTGGTACAGTGTATAAAACAGTGGCTCGAGAGGCAGAAAGATCTGAGTTCAAATCCAGTCTCATACACTTACTAGCTGTACGACCCTGGAGAAGTCATTTAACCTCGATATGCCTCCATTTCCCCAACTATATAATAAGGAAAATAATAGTGCCTACCTCCTAGGATTGTTGTGGGATCAAATGTTATAATATTTGTAAAGTTCCTCTCACAGTATTTGGCACATATAATAAATGTTTGCTTTTTTTCCTTCCAAATGGTGAATTTCAGAGCCCCATCTTGTCAATCATGAGGCCACTCCTGCTCCAATATCCTTCTTTCTGAGACCAATGATGGGGAGTAGATCTGACAAAAAGTCTTTTCCCAAGACTTACTCTACATAGGTAAAGAATTTTAAAATCAGAAAAAAGAAACTAAGGCTGGAGTCTGCTTTCACATCCACAAGTATCTTTACTGACCATTGGAGCATTTTCCAGATTCTTGCCTCCAAAAGATGGATACCTTTAAGTACTAAAAAGGAATTCTAGCTATATGTCAGCCCATTGCTATTCATCAATGCCTCATCTGAACACAAACATGTGTAGAAAAGTCATTTCTGGTGACCATCTCATGCTCTCATATCTAAATTACTAATCTGACATGTTTGAGTCATGATATCTTCGAAACAGAAGGGATCTACTCCACTGCCAGAGCCACCTCTACGTGAGGAGAGGAGAGGGAAGAAGAAAAAAATTTACATGATGATTTTGTTGCATATTGGAAAGAAATGGTAAGTTGTGCATAGTAGATATGCAGTTTCCTGTAAGATCATCTTTTTTGTACTATGTTATAAAAATGCTTGTTTTATTCCATAAGTTAAAAATAAAATTTAAAAAAAGAAGAAAAAAATCAAAGTGGTTCAAAGGGAAACAGACAAGATGAACAGTTTTGGAAATAACCTGCTGAATTTAGAATACATTAAAGTAATGGATGTTCATGTACCATTCTCTTTTTTCTGTTCTTCACATATGGAAATGTTCATATATGCTGGTACGTGTCAAGTTTACAATAACGAAAGAAAAAAAGGATCAGAAGGGACCTTGACCATCATCCAGCTCTTTCCTGAAAAGCAGTTACTATAACCATGTACTCAACAAATGGTCATCCAGCCTCTGATGAAAGATATACAATGACAAAAAAAAAACCTACCATCTCTTTAAACAGTCAATTCCACCCTAGGTTAGCTCCAAATAATAGGAATTTTTTTCTGACATGATGACGAAATTTGTGTCTGCAAAAGTCTACCTATTGCTTCTGGTTTTGCCCTCTGGAAATAAAAGTCTTAGCCCTCTTCCATATGACAGCCTGAAGACAGCTATCATGCATCCTCTTCTCCAAGTTAAACATTTCTAGTTTCCTTGCATAATCTTCATATTCCATAATCTTTGTGTCCTTCACCATCCTGTTTGCCATCCTCTGGATTTTTTCAGCTCATCATTGTTTTCTCTAAAATGTTTACACCAATTATACTTAGCTTTATGTATCTTCTTGATGGCTTTTCTAACCAACAGAGTACAGAGAAGCAATATATAGTGATGACAACCACTTTAGGGGGGAAGCATGCCCCCAAGAGGAAGAAATGTCCCCCCTCGAATGTCAGCACCCTCAGAGAAAGTTGCATTTGTCTGGTGCTGGTTACCATTCTATCCAACAATGTTCTACTCTTCTCCACTCCTCAGCAAATGTTCAGACTTTTTTCTCTACAAACCATTTCTTGATCCTTTACTGACAGAGACAGCATGGAATATTTATACAGACATGTCTGTCTTCATTTAATCCAATTAGCTGTGCCTGACTGGTGAGTTCATTCATTCAGCCAACAAAATTTTATGTAGAGTCTTGAACGAATTCCAGGTCCTCTGTCTCTGCCCTCACTTCTGTCACCCCCCCCCAAATATCTAGAGATTACAGTATTGTGACCTTGCCCCAGTGATAAAGCATACAATGTGCAAATCTCTGACTAGTTATACATAGTAGGTCACAATTAATATTTGTTGAAATAATGTTACTATGGGTGTAATAAAAGCTACTAAGTCTAGCATTTCCTGACTATCCAAAAAGTTTAAATTATCTTCCTAAACTCATCCCATTTCTCTGCCCAGATCAAGTGAGATAATATTTGTAAAATTCTTAGCACAATGTCTGGTACATAGTAGGTGCTAAATAAATGCTTATTCCTTTCCCCTTCCTGGAACGTTGAAAAGCATTAATTGAATGTCTCTTGTGTGCAGGAACTGTGCTGAGTACTAGAAATACAAAGACAAAATTCAAAAACAAAATATAAAACACTTCATGCCCTGAAAGAGTTTATATTCTCCTAGATCAAGTTAATGGTTTCCTTGAATTCCTACCAAGACTGGTGACAAGGGTGAGAAGAGAGTGAAGGGCAAGGCTGGTCTTTCTAGTCTAAGACTATCAAATCCCTGACATGAGTCTATACAGTTGCCCACTTCTGTAGACACTTTCATTCTAGTTCACCTCTGTCCTTTTATTCATTCTTCCTTAAGAAGGATTTGCCTTTCATCTTTTATTTAGCTAACCCAATCCCCCACACAGAAAGGCAGAGAAAAGGTCTGTGGTCATCCTCAGCTAGCTTCCAGTCAAAGTTCCCAAGCATGAAAGAAGTGAGGATCCAGTGACTAGGGATGAATCCAGAGAGGGAAGGCACCAGGAAAGAGGGAAGAAAGAAAAAAGGCTCAGAGAGACTGATCTTGCAAAATACACATTTTCAGTCCAGCACTATAAGCCTTCCTGACATAGCTCCTCTTCAGTTCAAATATGACTGTTCTTCACATATGACTAAGTTGAGGAAACGGATGGTTCTGATATAAATGCCCATGGCTGCTCCTTTGTGAAATTGAAGAAAAACTAGTAAAGTTGATGGGTCATCTGGGTATTTAGAGGAGCAACTACATTACTGCCTGAAACAATAAGGAAGAGGTCACTTAGGGAGTATGTCCAGAGGTCAAATTAGAATCTCTGGCTTCCTTGTGGAAAGGAAGAAAATCAACTTACAGAGAGTGTACTGGACTAAGACAGGTAAGTCCTGAAGCATCAGGCCTACCTTTAAATTGATCCATTACAGTGAAACTTCAAGTAATTGTTATGTTGTATTAATCATGTTTTTGTTAGGTTTGGTTTGGGGTTTTGTTTGTTTTTTAATTTATTACAAATATAAATAACCAGAGAATTCATCAGGAATTTCTTTCCAAACTTCTACACTTTCTACACCTATTGTTATAGATGACAATCACCATAATAGCACTTATATAGCAATGAGAGGGACAGGAACAGGAGAGGAATAGCCCATGCAAGGTAGAAAAGTCCAGAGAGCCTGGAGCAGAGCCAAGGGAAAAGGGAGTATGGAAGATCTAGGCACTTTATTAAATGGTGGAACCAGGCTGGAACTCACAGTTGGGAGACTGGGGCAGGAGGGTGAGAAGACTACAGGGAGGATGTGGAAGAGGCCAAAAGAGATGAATTGGGAAAGACTTCTTGAAGGAGGCGGCATCTGAACTGAGCCTTGAAAGAAATTAAAGGTTCTAAATAAATTTACTGGACACTTCTTAGATTTTCAACTTTAAAAGAGGCAGCATGGTATAGTGGAGAAAGAACTGTCAAAGTCCTTTCTTGGACACATAGTTGCTGTGTGACCCTAGGTAAGTCACTTCACCAATGTCTGCCTCAGTTTCCTCATTTGTAAAATGACGATAATAATAGCATCTCACAGTGTTGTTGTGAGGACCAAGTGAAATAATGACCATAAAGCACTTATAACCTTCAAGTGCTATAGCAATGTTAGCTTTTAATCTCCATTATTATTATTGCAGAAGAGTTCCATACTGGCAGGCATTTTCCTTACCAATGAAATCACAGGTCAAAGCCAAACAATTTCAAATCTTGAGAATACAAATAAAAATGACTTAGGGCAGCTAGAAGGCAGAGTGAATAGAGCACTAGCCCTGGTGTCAGGAGGACATGAATTCAAATCTGGCCTCAGATACTTGGCACTTACTAGCTGTGTGACCTTGGGCAAGTCACTTAACCCCCTCCAAAAAAGAAGAAAAAAATCCAATTATTAAAAAATAAATAAATAAATAATGGCTTTCTATTTAACTCCAAAGTAAATGAATGAATAGATGAACTCCCCCTGTCCCAATCCATCTTAGTTAATCAAAATGTTTTGCTACATTTACATGAGGCAGGGCAGTGAGCTCCTGATCAATTTGATGAGCCCCCCAGTCAACCTAACTCAGTGACAGGGCATGGAATTTTGCCCATTGGGGTATATACACATGTTCCTAGTCCATCCTAACTTCCATTGCCATCTCCTGTTCCTTTCAGTTTTCTTTAGAGCTTTTCACCTTGGACCCACAAATTGCAGACATTATTTTACTCTATCCTAATGAAAAATGAAGAGAGCTTTTCTCTCCAAGGACTCATTCTATCATTAATAAATAATGAATTAAAACTTTCAGAGAATAGTGGAGGAAGAGAGATGGGGCACAGGAGCAGGAGGTTGGGGTGAAAATTGCATTAGATTATCCCTTCCTTCTCTTTCGCCTGAAATTCTTCCATTAGAGATTCAATTCCTTTGGGTTTACCGCATTAAAAAAGTCAAAGACCCATGGAGGGGGTAATTCATTAAAGCATTATGACTTCTACATGAATTCATTCATCAGAACGCTTTCTAATCAAATTGGATAATGTATTAAAAGGTCTTTACAGGGCTTAAAGCCTATATAAATGTCAGTTTGATTATTAATATCTGACTTCTAGCTGAGGGTGAAATGAGAGAAATTTATCTTTGGTTATCTTCCATACAGTCTTACATCCTATCTCCTGGAGCAACCTAGACTTTCTTCCTTCCTTATCTTTCACATGTCTCCAGTCCTATATTCCATTTCTTCACAACTTACCTCACTCAGATCCAAGCCCACTGTGCCACTTTGGGGGTCATTTCTATGCCATACCCTCTTTTACCATTCCTCTCTTCCTAGATATCAAGAAAGCATAACCATTCCTGGAAAGGATGTCCATCTTTGCCCTTTGACTTCAATCACATTAGCTCTGGCACCCCCATCACAAACATTCCTTCCTTCCTACCACTCCCCTCTATATGTTGGCTTCCTCTATTAGAGCTTAAGCTGCTTGAAGACAGGCACTACGTAGTGCCTGACACATATCAAGCCACCTTCTCATTCATTCGTTCAGTCCTGCTTCTAGTTGGCAATCCGATGATCCTTGCAGAAATATCAACTAATGAGCTTAAGCTAAACCTCTTCCCCTTCAGCATCAACTTAACCACCTACTGCACCTTCCATGTTTGAGAGGGAAAATAGTCTAGAGACGAGGGTAACCCAAGGCAAAATTGAGTGATGAGATGAAGTTTGTTTCTGATGCCATTTAACCTCTCATTTCTGTCCTCTTGATTGTCAAATTTCTCCTTTCCTTGGGCGTAGTCTTAATGTTACTCCAACGGCCCATGGAACACCAATGTGCTCCCAGTCCAAGACCTATCTTTTTATTTCCTTTGAGTTAATCGGGGTTAAGTGACTTACAGGGTCACACAGCTAGTAAATATGTGAGGCTAGATTTGAACTCAGGTCCTCCGCACACCAAGGTGGGTGCTCTTTAAGATCTACCCTTTCTGAATCGTACTCCAAACCTGACATCCCACCTCCATCAAAACCTGTCTCTCCTGTGTCTCCCTTCTCTGTGTGTCAACTGGAAATCATTATATGAACCAATCCCCACTATATCATAAATAACTGACAGTAAGTTTTGTTTTATCCTGTAAAAGCTAGTAAAGTACATTTTAACAAGGGAATCCCTCAACCAAGGACCACTATATACTCCTTATAAACACTGTGAACTCCATATGCCTAAGACATTCTTATCACAACTTCACATGTCTCCCAGTGCCTATCATAATGTGGGGGGTAGAGAGAAAAGAATTGAAGGTGAATCAGAAGCTTGGAGGCTCTTCTGATCTTCTCCCTTTGTGACATTACCTCTGGGAAGGAATAAGGATCCTGGAGTCCCACCTGACCATTCTATATTTGTTTAATTTAATAAAGCTTTGTCACTACAACAAGAGCAAAAAGAATCTCTAGAGGCAAAACTTTAGATATTGTGACAGGTCAGTGGGAAAGATATTTGGGGAGAGGTGGGCAGGAAAGGGATTTCCCAGCATCCCTAAAGTCACACCACTGTGCAGCTGCCTACTTTGCCAAGACAGAAGCCTGGCCCTGAGCCTGAGGGAAAAGTTTCCAAGAGAGAAAGAAATTTCAAGACATAAGTTCTATCTCCCTCCAGCTGGCTAGGAGCACGAGTCAGTTTTCTTAAAGAGAAATAGGGTACTCCATCTGTAACTCCCACACGTCCTCGCCAAGAACAAATGGCCTCGTATTAATATTAATGCCATAGAAATTAAACCAAGGCTGCACAGGCCCTGTTTCCAGCCCATAACACCTGGAGTTTGGAAAAGGTTCCTTTATTACCAGATTTCCAATGGCTCGGAACAGGCTATGAAATCCTAAATCTGGCAGAGGACCACAAGAAAATGATGCCTGATTGGGCTGAGCACAGGCAGGGGAGGGCACTTCAGGGAAATGAGTCCATCAGACATGACAAAAAGGAAAAAGAAGAAAAAATGCATGGTGTCCTCACGCTCTCCACTGGCAAGCCTGATTCAGTTTTGTTTTCTTCCTGCAACTACTCTCTTCCACTTCCTTCTCCCCCCAATCCTAATCCAATTCCCATCTCACTGCCTCTGGGAGTCAAGAAAGAAAGGAAAGTTGTGAATGAGCCAGCCAGTATTGAAAGGAATGGACTAGATCTAAAGCTTACCACCTGGGTGATCTTAAATAAACTACTTAAATGATTTGTCTCTGAATCTCAATTTCCTCAATTGTAAAATGAGGGAGTTGGAATAGATCAGGAATTCTCCTAAGGTTCACAGATCCCTAAGGATAGATTTCAGGGGATCCATGAACTTACACAGGGAAAAACTTTAGGTCATTATTTTCACTAGCTTGTAATTGAAATGTAGCATTTTCTTCAATTGAGGCAGCTAAGTGACAAAGTGGATATAGTACCAGGCCTGAAGTCAGGAAGACTCATCCTTCTGAGTTCCTATCTGGCCTAAGATACTCTCTAGCTGTGTGGCCCTGAGTAAATCTCTTAACAATGTTTGTAGAATGAGCTGGAGAAGGAAATGACAAACCCCTGCAGGAGTTTTGCCAAGAAAATCCCAAATGGGGTCACAAAGAGTTGGACTTGACTGAATAACAAATTCCTTCAATTATTTAAAAGTCTTATTCTGAGCAGGGATCCATAGCCTGTGCCAGACTTTTCTAAGGGGATTTATAAGACAAGAAGAGTTAAGAATCCCTTGCCTAGATAACCTCTAGAGTCTATTCTAGTTCTGCCTGTATAATCCCGATGTGACTATGGGAAATCTTTTGAGACACCATACAGCTCTAGATCTGAAAGGGATCTCACAGGCTTTTGTGGACCAGGATGTTGGGAGGGACTGGAATCGTGTGAGTTAGTCACAATCTCATACACACACACACACACACACACACACACACACACACACCACATACACACACGCTCATTCTCTCTCTGTCTCTCTGTCTCTGTCTCTCTGTCTCTCTCTGTCTCTCTCTGTCTCTCTCTCTCTCTCTCTCTCTCTCTCTCTCTCTCTCTCTCTCTCTCTCTCTCTCTCTCTCTCTCTGTCTCTCTCTCTCTCTCTCTCTCAATATCAGTGGGGAGTTGCCAGTGAGGAAGTTATGCAGCAGACCTGCGGCAGTTGGGGTTAACTCTACCCCTAGAGGTATTGATCTGAGATCAAGACGTGGACCCTTTGGACAAGAAGAGTCAAACAGCCGTGTTGGTGCTTTGGTCGGGAGTTCTTGAGACCCCAGAGAATGCCCTTGCTAACTGCTGTTTAAACCTCATAGGCAGCTCAGCACATTTTCTGACATATAACAGGCACTTAGCAAATGCCTGTGGCTGACTGGCTTTTGTTTGGTTTTTTTTAATCTTCTGAACTGTCTTGAGACTTGCTTCTACCTAAACGTATTGGAAATCATTTGAAAAAAATCTTTAAAATAAAATAAAATTCTGAAATGAAGGAAATCATCTGGTCCAGTTCCCTCATTTTCCAGAGGAAAAGAGTCCTTAATATTCATTACCTTATTTGAGCCTCACAGCTGTCCCCTCTGAAATGGGCATTGCAAATATTACAATTCTATTGGAATTTTATTATTTTTCACCTTTCTTTGTTACTCCAGCTCTTCATAAAGTGCTTGGTACACAGTAGGTATCCTTAATAAATGTTTATTGACTTTCTATGATCACACTGCTAGTTAAATGAGAAGTAAGATTTGAACTCAGATTTGCCTCAGTTTCCTCATCTGTAAAATTACGTAGAGAAGGAAATGGCAATCTGGCCAAGAAAACCCAAATAGGGTCACAATGAGTCATACGTGACTGCAAAACAACCTAATTACAAGTTGGAAATTCTATCTACTTATAAAATGCTGCCTCAGTCCAGGGCAATTAGCTATACTTCATAAGTTCCAGGGATGAAGTCCAAATGAACTATATCCTAGGATACCAAAAGATGTGATTGCAGAGGCTCTTCCAGGGATCTTGGAAAGACCATAATAAATAGGAGTAGATATCCTGATTTTTTTAAAAAAGCAGTCTTTCAAAAGAAGATAATACACAAACTATAGACCATTGAGCTTGACGTCTATGCCTGGCAAAATTCTGGAATTCACTAAAAGGATAACTTACAAGCCTTTAAAAAGAAAGTAGTAATCACCAACAGCCAGCATCACTTCATCTAGAACAGAATAACCTTGTTTTCTTTTTGACAGAATAACTACACTAGCCATTTCATGGGTTGCATGATGAGGGTAACCAGACTAGTAGATCAAGTGAAGCCAATGGACATAGCATACTTATATTTGAAAAGGCATTTGACAAAGTATCTCATGCTATCCTTCTAGATAAGATGGAGAGATATAGGATAGATGATAATAAAGTTAGAATAAATGAATGATTAGTTAACCGATGACTCAGATGGGATTCATTAATGGGTCAATGAAAGAATCTATCTTTGGTTTTGTGATGGTCAACACTTTATCAATGATTTGGATGAAAGTGTAGATGGTATATCGGTCAAATTGGCAGATGACCCAAAGGGAGGAGGGCTTGCTTAACATGTTGGATGACAGAGTAAATTTGAAAAGATAAAATAATGACTCGAATCTAATAAAGATGAAATTTAATACTTACAAACAAAAGTTTATGCCTTAGCGCAAAAAATGTCAACTTTTATGCAGGTATAAAACAGGGGAAGTATGGTGGACAACAGTTTTTGTATTTAAAAAAAATTAAAGGAGACTTCAGTAGATTGTAAGCTTGAGTTGAATCAACAATATTCCATGGTAGCCAAATACTAATGGTCCTTAAGTACTGTGTTCATTTCTGAAAGTCATATTTTAGGAAGGGTGTTAGAAGAATTAGAATAGTAAGGAGATAAGAGACCATGCACTAAAAGGATCATTTGCAGGAACTAGAGATGTTTAGCCTAAAGAAGAAGAGACTTGGGAAGGGTATGATAAGTTGCCTCAATTATCTGAAGGACTATCGTGTAAAAGAGAGATTATACTTATTCCGCTTAGCCCAGGAGGACACAGGAATAATGTTTAGAAGTTACAAGGAGGCTAATTTAGGCTTAATTTAGAGAAAAACTCTTTACCAATTTGAGCTCTCCAAAAGGAGAATTGGTGCATTGTGAGATGATAGGTTCCCCCAGTGCTTTCTGGAGCTCTTCAAGGGCTAAATGGAACATTTTTAACTATGTAGAGGACAGGATCTCATGCCTACATATAGGCCAGACCAGGTGATAAGGGATATTTAGTGATGCTATGATTCCTTACTCTGGGGTATACTGTCTGTTGACTTCCAGTCCATATACAAGCCCCAACTTTCTGCTTACTGTGGAATCACAGAAGTTTATAGCTGGAAGAGATCTCAGAAATCATCTGGTCCAGTTTTCTTATTTTACAGAGGAATAAATGAAGGTCCATACAGTAAAAGGAACTTATCTATAACCTCACAAGGGTTAGTGAATTCAATTGTATATACCTCTGTATGGGGTGACCATTCCAAAAATGACCCCACCTTCCTCCAGATTATGGTATCCAGTGGTGGAGTCAGCTAGGTGGGGCCGGGAAGGGAGCTCTAGATCTAAAAACCTTACTTTAAATTAGATCTCAGACATTTACTAGCTATGTGACCCTGGGCAAGTCACTTAACGATATTTGCCTCAGTTTCCTCATCTGAAAAAGTGGGACAATAATAGCATCTGCCTCCCAAGATTGTTGTGAGAATCAAAGAAGATAACAATGGTAAAGTGCTTAACACAATGCCTGGCATATAATAAGTGCTATATAAATATTGGCTAATATTATTATCCATTTGCTTCTCTGATAGCTGCTGAAAACTCCCAGAATATATACTCAACAGTTACTCAACGCCTATGGCACAGAATGACAGAAGAACAGACTTTCTTATTTACCTCCTTCTGTGTTCAATTCATTTAACATCTTAAACTAAACTGTTATCCTGAATGAGGAAAAAGACTTGACCACAATGAGGGCAAAATTCTGTCATAACAATATCATCTAGTAATATTGGTTTTCTAGGCTAATTCAAGTCTAGTCACCCCTGCTGAGCTTCCTGGATCTGAGTGGCTTTTGTGACTGAGTTATAGCTATGACTCCCTATGGATCAGGTGTATACCAGTAATACTTTAAATGGGCCTGATTTGGATTCAATCCCAAAGATTTACACAAACATGCTGAAGCATAAGTAATCCAACATAGCCAAGGTTTAAAGGTCAAAGCAAACATCAGAGAACATCTGCAGCTTTCCAGTTCTGGTCAGGAAAATGATGTCCTTGGGTTGAGTGATTCTGCTTGGTTAACTTTATCTCCTTAAGCAGTCGCAGGGGCAATGGAGGCCAATGATTAAATAAGCCAGCAAGTCTTAGAAATGCTCTAGAAACTCTTCATCTTCTCCCACAACAAGCATTCCATCTTGCTCATCCCTCATCATCCAAAGAAAATGTTTATTCTTCTTTTCTCTTTGTGCAATATGTTTATATAATCCCTATGTAACATGAATATGTTTATATATTCCACAAAGAGGTTATTAGCAGTTTCAAGGAAATAGACTAAGATGATCTTCCTTCCAGAAGCAGAGATGGAGAGACAAAGAGAGAGGGGGAGGGAAGAAGGGGGGAGAGAGAGAGAGAGAGAGAGAGAGAGAGAGAGAGAGAGAGAGGGGAAGAGAGAGAGAGGAAGAGAGAGGGAGGGAGAGGGAGAGAGAGGGAGAGAGAGATAAAGAGAGAGAGGAAGAGAGAGACAGAGAGAGAGAGAGGGAGACAGAGATAGAGAGAGGAAGAGACAGAGAGAGAGACAGAGAAAGTTCAGAAGACTAGAAGTCCTTCTGAGAAGTAATTGGATTCTGTCTGGGTGTCCATAAATATGGTTAACACATACTGTCCCTACTCTGGGATCTATTAAATGCACTTGTAGGACTGAATTTGGAAAGGATGTGAGGGAAATTTGGATTATGCTTCTTTCTATAAAGGGAGAGGCAAATTACAGACAAATGCAGAACTAAAATAAAGAGACTACAAGCCCTGGGAAAGGCTGATTCCAGGGATAAAATAAGGAAGAAATGAGCTAGTCAGGCAATTTGGGGGAGCCAAAGATCAAGACAAAGTATAATTAAGATTTCTTCAACTATATAACTTCCCCCTTTATTTTTAATTTCCTTATATTTCCCTTTGGTGATTGGCATTTTAAGTGTGTGGGGGGGGGGAACATTTATAAAGCTAAATAAGGGTCATGAGTTGATTCCACAGAGAGAAGACAAGTAAGAACCTGCATTGCTTTTCCAGAGGAATACAGAAATGCATGGAGAATAGGGAAGATCTCAGAAGTTTCTTTCAATGACACAGTTATCATTAGTTTTGCAACAAACTTAGCATTGAACAATTTCTTTAGCATTTCCTTCAAAATGAAACCTGATTCAGTTTGCAGTACAATCCACCTTAAGACTTCCCCAGATACAATACCACTTCTTAAACTGTGGGTCCTGAGGAAAAAAAGTTTAAAAAGCCCCACATGGAGTATTATACAAACACAGATACAAAAGAAATGCTGCCTAGAAATAGCACCCTCCTTCCACCCCAAGTAGAATCCCATCCCATCCCCCAGGTTGTGCTGTTCTGCCAGAATGATGGCTTACCTCCTATCTGTTTCTCCCTCCTATCAATTTCAATCAAGTGAAAGATAGTCTAGAACAATGAAAAATGTGCTAGATTTGGAGTCAGAAGTCTTGAGGTTGAGTTGAACAATGTTACCTACATCTTGTATGACACTGAGCAAATCTTTAACATCTCTGGATCTCAATCCATAAAATGAAGGGGTTGGACAGCACAGCCTCTAAGGTCCATCCAATTCTAAATCCATGGTCTGCAAACTCTGTGGCCACAGTAAAATGGAAATTTCTGAATACTAGTCAAGAGGCTCTGCTCATCCTGCTGCCTCAGGGTGAGAGAGAGGCTGACCCCCTCTTTAAGACTATTGACAACTAATGTGGCTCTTTCGTTCCCATAACACAAATGATTCCCTGATTGTGTTAATATCCAGGTGATAAGTAAGAACAATGGGGATCAGTTAGAGGGTGCAGTGTTTAGTGTCGGACCTGGAGTCAGGAAGACTTCAGTTCAGATCTGGTCCCAGATACTTCCTAGCTCTGTGACCCTGGGCGAGTCACTTAACTCTGTTTGCCTCAGTTTCCTCATCTGTAAAATGAACTGGAGAAGGAAATGGCAGACCACTCCAATATCTTTGTCAAGAAAACCCCAAATGGGGTCACAAAGAGTATGACTTGTCCAGAGTCCTATAACTGGTAAGTATCTAAGGCTGGATTTGAACTCAGGTCTTCCTGACACCAGGCCCAGCAATGCAGGGAACGATAATTTTGTCATGTTGCTATGAAGTTTCAGGGAAGATACCACGGAGAAAAAGAGTCAGAGACACCATGATACCCCTAAACCAATCAATAAATTGTCCAGCACTTTCTATGTGCCTAGCCCAGTCCTTAAGTATAGAGGAGAATATTGATGAAATGATGATAATGTTTCTAACCAAAGGAATTTATACTCTAATTGGGGAGATAAGACTAATACACATAAAACATTAGAGAATCAGATAGTATGTAATGAAGTGTTAAATTCTATAGTACTGATAAGCATTGCAAACAGAATTCAAAGAAAGAAATTCATGGGAAGTAAAGTAGTCAAGGAATCATACCATAGACTCTCAGTGCAAGCAGGGTTTAAAGATCCAGGCTAGTCTAGTCCTCTCATTTCACAGCCCCTCATCTGCTAGGAAACAGGCCCAAAGAGTAGAAGAGGGGAGGGGGGTGTGCATGAATGCTTTTGATTTCTTGAAAGAACTAACACTACCACCACCCAGGTCTCCAGGCTCTCAGGAGAGTGTTCTTTCCCCTATGCCACATTATTTAATCAAAAAGCTTTATTTGCATATCTATGTAGCCAAGCACTGTATTAGGTTTCAGGAATATAAGCAGGAGAGCAAGATAGCTCCTGCCCTCCAAGAACTTACCTTCTGCCTGGGAAGATACACATTTGCATAGAAGTAAATACTACGTATATTCAAAGCAAAGTACAAAATAATCTTGGAGGTGGGCGCTGACAATTCAGGCAATCAGGAAAGCTTTCGGGAAGGAGATAGCACATCAACTGTGCTGAGAAGATAGCGAGGGTTTCCAGGAACCAGAAATGAGAAGGAAAGATTTCAGTTACAGGGAGTAGAGAGCCTGTGCAATGATACAGAGACATAAGATGGGATGACGTGCATTGGAAAAACCAGCAGGACACTTTGACTAGAATGTAGAGCAAGCACACGAAGGGCAGTAGTGTTGACCCAGCCTGTGGACATAGCATGGAGACCTGAAATGCCAAAGCAAGATGTTAATATTTTTATCTTCAAAGCACTTGGGAGACACTGAAATTTTTTGAGCAAAGGAGCAACCTTATCAAACCTGTGCTTTAGGAACATGAGTTTAGAAGTGTAGAGAGGATGGATTAGAGAACTAAAGCTCTTCCCCCACCTATTAATTGGCCTCAGGTGGAGTGCATTAAGGGAAGCTTGATTAGGGCAGACTTGTTTTGTAGAAAGACCCACACCTTTTGTTACTTTCTAATGAGGCACTGGGTTATCAGGGTCGTGATGCCTTCTAAGTAACTCCAAGTGTATATATTCTCTGAGGTGAGGTTTTGCTTTGGGGCTTACTCTTTGGGAGAAGGTTCATGTGCCAGATGAGACTCTGGGTAGCTGTTAAGGAGCCCCGCCCCCCCCACTTTGAAAAGCCAGATGTCAGTGCTTCTCTCTCTGGGAACTATGTATGTATGTAATGGTCTGACAGTTGAATCTGTTGATCTGTGATGCATGTATTACTTATGGTCAAACAGTTAGAAGCCCTGTCTGTTGGTCTTTATATCTCTGCTGGTATTTTCTCTGTTGGTATATGTGATTAAAGAAGATTGTTGACACCTCAAAAATTGCTTTCCTTTTAGAAAAGCAGATCTAAGAACCTGTGCTAATAGGCTCTCCTGGATGTGTCAGAGGGCTTGCTGCTGCAATTGGGGGATACAAAAAACAAGGAGACTAGTTGAGAGACTATAGATTAGTAGTGATGAGGGCCTGAACCAGGGCTATTGTCCTATGAGTGG
Organism: Bettongia penicillata ogilbyi; assembly: GCA_023548195.1. Classification (NCBI taxonomy): domain Eukaryota; kingdom Metazoa; phylum Chordata; class Mammalia; order Diprotodontia; family Potoroidae; genus Bettongia; species Bettongia penicillata. The sequence goes on from JAJHZJ010000006.1 coordinate 203,232, forward strand.
AGAGAATGGGACAGGTGCTGACAGATTTTTTTCTAAGGAGACTCATTAAGATTTAGTGACTGATGGGACATGCAGAGTTAATGAGAGTGAAGAGTACTGGATAACTCCAAGGTGGTGACTAGAAGAATGGTGTGGTCCTTTACCGAAATAGGGAAACTAAGGTGACGGATTGGGCAACTAGGTGGTGCCACAGATAGAGCACAGATAGAGCACTAGGCTAGAACCAGAAGATTATCTCTTTGACTTCAAATCTGGCTTCAATTACTTACTATGTGACCCTGGGCAGGTCACTTAAACCCTTTTGCCTCAGTTTCTCATCTACAAAATGAGCTGAGAATGGCAAATAACTCCAGTATCTTTGCCCCACCCCCAAAAAAAAGACACAAAGAGACTAGATCAAGCAACTCAATAACAAAACAGAAAAGAAGGATAAGTTTAGCTTATGAGCATGGATTAGTTCATCACATTAGCTAATTATCCCCTAAGAAAGTCCAATTCTACTTTAGGGAGTCTATCCTATCAATTTAGAGCCCAAGGAAATCCAAGTCGTCTATGGCCACAGTGAACTCATCACTCAGATTTGTCCTTTGTTGAGATTTGCCGTCTCTGCTTCAGCCCTCAAATCCATGAAAAGCCTGAGATCTGCTTTCCTATGATTCTCCCTTGAGCTATTACTACAGTCAAGCATGCTATCAAATAATGGCAGCAGGATGGGGCAAGTGTATCCAAATGCCTGGAAGAGTCCAAGGCCTGGTGTTCAGAGCTCTGCTTTCCAAGCTCTGTCTGAATGACTCTGAGCCTCCAGGAATGAAAAGGGCTCCTTCGGTAGCTTTTACTTACTCCTGCAGATCCAGCCTTAAATTAAAAGCTCTTGGCTACAGAATGTCAGAGGAGGAAAGACTGGCAGTAAAGAATGCCGATTGGTTTTATTAACATTAGTTATTATCATTGTGTCTGTTTATTACTACAATTATTGTTCACTTAGCATTTTACTTTTGCAAAGTGCCTGACAATTACTCTGGCCCAGGGGATAGGAGGCAACTAGTTGGAGACAATCCTCTCAAGTACCTGAGAGAAGAAATAAATAGAAAAATAGTGCCCCTACAGGTAGAAAAAATAATAGCAAGAGATCTGAGCTCCCTGCTCTGTAGAGGAAGTGTTTGGACCAGAATGGGGAAAATGGACCCCAAATCAGAATAGGGTTGAAGAGGAATTGGGGGGAGAGAAGAAATCAAACAAACACTGGAATCGAGGTTGAAAGTCTTAGAGGCTGTGGCTTTGTCACATGTTATGATCAAGTTAATTCCTGATCTGATGTGGTGTAATGGGAAAAAGTGGTAGATTTGGGGTAAGTGGACCTGGGTTATATAATCCTAGTTCTTCCTCTTATTAACCTGTGTGACCTTGGGGCAAAGAATTTATTTATGATCTTCAACTTCTCATCCACAAATAATTATTAATAATAATGTTGATGGTGACTGATATTTACACAGAAGCTTCCACAAGTGTTACTGCCATGTTAAGCTGTTAAAACTTAAAACTATAGAGATACCCTGCATAGTGCTATGTAATTTGCAGTGTTCCATATACATCACCTCCTTTGATCCTCATAATAACCCTATGAGGAAATTACTGCAGGTGTTAATTATCTCAGATTTATAGATGGGGGAAGTGAGGCTTGGACAGGTTAAGTAGCAGTCCCACTATTGAGTGTCAGATGCAGGATTCAAATCTAAGTCTTCATGACCCTAAATCTGTTGTTGTTTCATCATTTTCAGTTGCATCTGATTCTTCATCACCCTATTTGGAGTTTTCTCCTGGAATGGTTTGCCATTTCCTTCTCCAGTTCATTTTGCAGATGAGGAATTGAGGTGAACAGTTAATTAATTTGCCAAGGGTCACACTGCTCTAGGGCAGCTACATGGTGCAGTAGATAGAGCACTGAGCTTGGAACCAGAAAGACTCATCTATCTGAGTTCAAACTTGGTCTCAGACACTTACTAGTTGTGTGATGCTGGGCAAGTCACTTAAGCTTGTTTGCCTCAGTTTCCTTATCTGTAAAAATGAGCTGGAGATAAAAATGGCAAACTTCTCCAGTATCTTTGCCAAGAAAATCTCATATGGGGTCACAGAGAGTTGGGAGTGACTGAAACAACTCTATAGTAACAGCAACCACATCAGGATCACACAGCTAGCATGTGCCTGAGACCATATTTGAACTCAAGTCCTCCTGACTCCAGACCCAATACTTATCTTCTGCACTACCTAGCTGCCTTACCACTAAATATAGCTCAGGGTAATTCCACTGCAGAAGAACAGGCTAGATCAATGGTGTCAAACCCAAATAGAAATGAGACCTGTTAAATTTTACATAAAGAACACCATGAGTTGTATATGGACTTAACTTTAAAATGTAATGTAATCCATTTTATTGTATTTTTTACTTCCTTTGCTAAATATTTCCCAATCACTTTTTTCATCTGCACCAAGCCACACTCAAAATAGTTGTGTGTCGGTCACATGTACCCACAGATGACCTGTTTGACCCCTTTGGACTAGATAATCTCTAAGGTCCCTTTTAGTCTAAATCTGTGCTCTGTAAAATGGGGAAGGAAAACATTGTACTCTCTCCCTTACAGGGTGGCTGTAATGAAAGTGCTCTGTAAACTTCAAAGTATCTCTAAATCTAAACCTCACTATATAGTTATGGTTATCATCATCATTATCAGGCAAAGGTTTGGATTTTGATACAAGTTGAATACCGAGGCAAGGAAATGGGGAGAATGTTAAACACATACAACAGAAATAAAACATAAACCTGCCTAAAGTTGTATGTTTAGGAAATAATAGGAGGTAAGGTTGTAGTACATGATTGTGATGAAATGTTATTGTGCTATAAGCAGGAGGGTTTCAGAAAAACCTGGAAAGATTTCTATGAACTGATGCAAAATGAAATGAGCAGAACCAGGAGAACATTGTACACAGTAATAGCAATACTGTAATGTGAGTGACTTAGCTATTCTCAGCAATACAAAGATCCAAGACATTTCTAAAGGATCTATGATGAAAAATGCTATGCACCTCTAGAGAAAGAACTGAATACAGATTGAACTGAATCTGAGTACAGATTGAAGCATACTGGGTATTTTTTTTTTGGTCTGTTTTCTTTCACAACATGACTAATAAGGAAATGTGTTTTGCATGACTGCACATGCATAACCTTTATCAAATTGCTTTCCTTTTCGATGAAGGGGGAGGGGAGGAAGGGTGAGAGAGAATATGGAACTCAACATTGTAAAAAATAAAATAAGGTTAAAAACTGTTGGAGCAGCTAGGTTGCAGAGTAGGCAGCTCTGGGGTCAGGAAGACTTGAGTTCAAATCTGGCCTCAGAAACTTGCTAGCTGTGTGACCCTGGGAAAGTCACTTAACCTCAGTTACCTCCAAAAAAGGTTAAAATTTGTTTTTACATGCAATTGGAAAAAGTATTAAAATTTTTAAAAAGAAAGAAAGTGGGGTTATGGAAATTAAAAATATCTGAATGAAGGCTTTTTTATGACAGGAGTCAGTCATAGAGAGAAGACTCTCAAGAGCCAGGCTGGCTAATGATTCTGTCAAGCCACAAACCAGAATCCTCCCAACAAGACACAAAACTACCCTAAGAATGAACTCTGCAGTGCAGAGGCAGAGGGCTGATCTAATTAAGTGACCTCCCAAATGAGCCATGGATCAAGTGACTTTGAATTAGTGTTAAAGAAACCATAGAATCAGAACTTAGGACCAAAACATGAGAGCTGGAAGGGACCTAAAAAGGCATCTGGTCCAAACTTCTCATCATATAGACAAGGAAATTGATGCTCAGGGGAGTTAGGTAACATCCTGATTTGCATCGATAATAAGCATCAGAGGCAGAATTTGAAACCTGATCCTAGAACTCCAAATTTTCAATGTACCATACTGCCAGAAAGGTTTAGAGATCACCTAGTCTAATTTCCCATCTTCACAGAAAATTCTGACAAGTGGTCATTCAGGCTCTGCCGTAATTCTTCCAGGGACGGAGGTGCTTGCTGCCTCACAAGATAGTCCATTCCATTCCTGGAGAGCTCTAAGAGATATGAATTTTATTTCTTATACTGGATTAAAATATACTTCCCTGTAACTTCTCTCCTTGGTCATGGTTCCACACTCTGTAATAAAAAAAAAAGCAGAAGTCTATTCCTTTTTCTACAAAAGAGCCCCCCAAATATTTGAAGACTTTACACCCTTTCTCCTTCCCCTGATCTCTTCTAAATGTTCCAAGTTTCTTCAGCTGAACCCTAACTTTGTTTCAAGTACCCTCATCATCACTCTCCACTGGATATGATTCCATGTGTCAAGGTCCTTCCTAAAATTGGAGACCTACAACTGAGCATGAACCTCTGACATGGGCTGACCAGCACACAATACAGAGGAACTACTATGTCCAATAATTTGGACTTTATGCTTTTGTTAAGGCAACTTGAGATGGTGTTAGGTCTTTTAATCTCCATGTTACCCTCAGATTGAGCTTTCTTTCTGACACACGAGTGTGGCACAAGGAGGCCTATTCCCATCAGCCCTACAGGGCTTAGTGACATTGTCTTTGAGATTTCCTTCTTTGGAAACAGTAATCTGAAATCTCATTGCCAGGCCGACAAGATGGAATCAAGCACCTACCTTGTGGTTAGGAAATAGTCACAAATCCAAAGAGCATTACAGCTTCCCTAGAGATAACCAGAGGAAAATGTGGACAAAGTTGGGACATGACTAGTCGAAACTGTTCTTGAACATGGATGAAATATGTGGCTGCCCTATGATTTTGTAATGCGTGACTAAAAAACTGCATGCCCAAAAGTTTCTCCACATTAACCTGACACTGTGCCTGAAATTCTCATTATGAGATTCACTCCTCCACATTACACAGCAAAAGGTATATGGGAAGGTAGAAGGAGGATACATTGCAGCCAAAAAGTCAATGTTAAAAAAAAATGTTACTCAAGATCCGGTCCCCTTCTCATGGTCACATAAGCAATGGTGCATTTATTGGATTAGCTAAAATGCCACCTTAGGTGATGATAGGACAAGAAAGAAGACAAAAAGGTATCAATATAGAGAAAAGAGAAGCACATTAAGTTTCAGCAGCATGAGAATGGGCTATGAAATTGGGAATGGAAGTAAGAGAATGTATTATCCAATAGAGTGATGGTGTCAAAACCAAATTATTTCCCTCACTTCTCAATCTTACTGTTTCTGGGAAGAGAGAAAATGGAGAAAAGAAGAATGGGAGTATATCCTTAAAATCACAAAAACTTCAAAGCTAACAAAGAAAAGAGTTAAAGTTCTTTAACCTCAAGTGCTCAGCTCTCGATCCTCGACAAATCCATCTTGGCCCAAGTAAAGGGCATATGATATAGTGAAAGTTCAACCCCAATGACCAAGGCCAATTGTCCTGAAATGACTTAGTTCTTACCTACTCCATACTACAGAGCCAGAAGTCTTCTAGAAACTATCTGTCAGCACTTAACTTTCATTAATTTTTTTATCAAGAGCTATATCCAGCCCTGGCTGACATTTTATGACTTCGGTTTTTATGACAACTAGAATTCATATGAATCAGCCACATAAAAACCACAAGTCAAGATTGAGCATGACATATTTTTGGCTTTTTACAGCTTCTTATAATCACTTGTTGACTCTCATCAGGGCAAGATTAATGTAAAGAATTATTTTGTTTTTGGTTGACCAAAAGAAAATGTCATTCATTGCCTCTAGAAGTCTTTGAAGAACCATGGAAAGTTTTTCATTCACTCTCTCTGCCCACAAATAAAGAAAAGAAAAAAGGGGGGAAAAGAGAAAGGTTTAAAAATAAACAAATGCTAAAGTATATTTTGAATACATTGTCCTTGTCCCAAAATTAAGAACAGTATTCTGAGGTTTCAGCAAGATATAAGCACTGTCCTTTCACTTGCTTTTGAAATGCCATAAAGAAAGGATAAAGTCTCAAAATAGTCACTGTGACAAGATCATATACAGTTCCACATGTACAAATGGAAATCACAATTGCCCAAAATATAGAGCACTGCAAGGAATATTTCATAAAACTTGTCAAAGATTACTGCTTATTTAATACCTAACATGGGTCTTTCTTAGTGCTGAAAATTACTTTCTTCAATTCAAACGCAAATGGAAAAGAAAAAGACAAAGAAAAGCAGCTTCCTGTCTAAAAAGAAAATCTATTCCCTCCAGGACATCTAGTTGGAAGGGACCTCAAAGAGTAATTATTGCAACCCCATTATGAGCAGAAATTTCTACTACAAATACCCTCAAATGGTCCTCCAGTCTCCATTTTAAGACTCGCAGTTCCTACCTGCTTAGGGCAAGTCATTTACTTTTGCATAGCTCTATTGTTAAGATTCTTTTTTCTGTTCAAGACAAACTCTCCCTCTCTGCAATTGTCACTCATTGCTCCTACTCCTACTTCTTGAGGCCAAACAAACCATATCTACTCCCTCTCACATAAGGTAGAACATAAGGATAGGCTCCCCGCCACCACTTGCACATAGTTTCTCCCCCAAAGTTTTCCCAGAGTGTTCAGGTTCAAGGCATTCGGGATCCTCATCCACTCAAAAATGAAAGCTCACAAGCTCACACTAATGCTTTTGTTTCTCCAATTAACCAGGAGGTAAAGAAAAGCACTGAATGAAATATTATAGCAAGACAGCAATGGACCCTTTCCCCTATAATCTCAGTACAACTCTGTAACGTACTCATGTATTATTAGTGAGAAAGAGTGAACATACATAAGGAACATATGTAACCATGGCACATGTAAAGGAAGAACTCTTCTGATGATGGCATCACGTTCATCCCACATGGCATATAGTGGCTGCCAAGGAATGTAGTTTCTGCCACTTGTATGTGAATAACATGTCAGTTGTACAAGGTATTTCTCTCTATTGGTGTCACATGGACACTGAAAATGGTGTTCTCTGGCTTTATTGTCTCTCTCAGCTATGGATTTCCTGATCATTTGGTCATGGAGATTTTTCTTTCTTTGCTTCTAGTTTCTAAATTTAGCTAGAATCTTCAACTCTAAGAACTCAGAGGTCATTTCTTCATCATCTACCTTATAACTTAGATCTCAAGGGATTAAGCTTAAGATCTTCACATACCTAGTTTCAGATTAGAGGAAAAACCTTTAGGTATTCTATTTTGTGAGGCAGCTAGGAATTTAGTGAATAGAGCACTGGACTTGGAGCCCAGAAAACTCATCTTCCTGAGTTCAAATCTAGCCTCAGACACTTACTAGCTGTGGGACCCTGGGCAAGTCATTTAACCCTGTTTGCCTCAGTTTCCTGATCTGGAAAAGGAAATGGCAAACTCCTCCAGCATCTTTGCCAAGAAAATCCCAGTCGGACACAACTGAATAACAATTCTAATCCACATGCAAAGACTCTGTCTTTTCTCAGGACTTTGGCTATAATAGACTTGACCTCTTCTAAAGGAGAGTCCCCATTTACAGGGGCTAACCTCTTTTGGAACATAGAACACTTAACTAACTTAGTAGATCCCACAGACATTAGATATGTTTTAAACCTTAATGTCCTGCTCAAGTGAAAAATCTCCCTATCTCAATTTCCTATTCCATGATTCACTCAGACTCAGAGTTAGAGAGTTCTTTAGCTCCTCAATTCCTTTATTGAGATCCCATCCCACCTAATTCATTGTAACACAAGGGGAGATATGGAACAAAGAAATCTCAAAATTCTTTATAGGCTTGACCCACCACAGTCTTTCCAGGACCTAAAAATATTTTGGGTCTTTTCACCCAAAAGAACACTGTACAGGCTCAAAAAATAAGTCTTGAGGTCATTGTCTTCCTCCTGCCTTATCCCATTCTTACTTTTTTTCATGTGTATGTGGCCAGCAACAAACTGGTCATATGTCAACCCTTAAATACTGCAGTACCCCTCATTATAGATACTCCTTTCCATCCTCTTCAGAGACACAAAATTCTGTTATTTCTCCTACTTCTCCACATGCTCCTTCTCTGTCCCACTCACTGGTTTCTCATCTTCTTTATGGAAGGTGGGTCTAGTTCCTCAAGGTCCTGACCTCCTGTTTTCTTCACTCTCCTCTTTTTTTCCTCCTTCCTCTCCTCTCAGGAATATAATTGACTCCCACAGTTTTGACTATAACCTCTACACAATGACAATCTATATTTCCAGTTTGGACTTCTCTCCTGCACTCCTGATCTACAACTCCCTACAAGGTTCTTGGGTATCTCATTTGTACCTCAAATCCTGCATGTCTAAAATGGTTGGCTATTTGTTTTTTCTCAAAAACTTGTTGCTTTTTATGTCATCATTATTTGTGCCAAAAATACCTAGATACTATTACACTTGTAACTCACCATATATACCCAGATTTTTTTTTAAAAAGTTCATATTATTTTTTATTCTTTTCTTTTCATCACTTATCTCTGATCAGTTAGCAAGTTTTACACTTTCTACTTCCATATCCCTGGTATTTGTCTTTTCCTCTCTTTTTCTACTCCAATCACCCTCTCTTCAACCAAACTACTGCAATCATTTCCTAAAAGATTTTCCCATCTCTGCTCCCTCCCTCATTCAATATATTCTTCACAACATCACTAGATAAACCTTTCTTTCACAAAGCTATGATATCATTTCTCTGCTCAAAATCCCACAACTTCTCCCTATTGCTTACTGGAAAAAGTTCAGACCAACTCACCTGGAATCCAAAGGCTTTCATGATTCAGTTTTATCTCATAACACTCTATTCTACATACTTTGCAACACAGCCAAACTGAATTACTTATGTTCAGGTTTTCAAATTTTCCTCCTTCATTCCTTTGCTAATGCTTTTTCTATCTATGAAATGCTCTTTTTTCCTACCCTATTCTTCTTCTTTTCCTCCTCCTCTTCCTTCTCCTCCTCTTCATTATTTTTCTTCTCCTCCTCCTTCTCCTCCTCCTTTTCTTCCTCCTTTTCTTCTTCCTCCTTCTCCTGCTCTCTTTCTCTCTTCTCTCTCTCTATCTGCCTCTCTCTCTCCAATTTTGAATTCTTCCCCACACGTTTAAGACAAGCTCAAATAACAATAATAAATCAATAACAAGCCCAACAACAATAACCTTAATAATGGCCAGTTTTCACGTAGTACTTTTACAAGAACGACAAAGTGTTTTGCGAATATTATCTCATTTTATCCTTGCAACAAACCCTGAGGGCAGAGTCTATCATTACCCTATTTTAAAGATGAGGAAACTGAGGTAAACAGAGACTAAGTGACTTGCCCGCACAGATCACACTGGTATTGTCTTGGCCAGGCTTGAAGTCAGGTTTTCCTTACTCCAGTTCTAGCTTTCAATCCACTGCAATACAATTAATTAGTAATGACTAAATAATGGATGTAACATAGTATTTTGCTTATGGTTTTCTTATACACTTGTAAAGTATTGTGTTATAGTCATTTGAATAGGTCATATCCTTTTACTAAATTGTAAAGCCCATGAGGACAGGCACTATATCTCAAATAACTGTTTTGTCTTCAGTATGATAGTCACCTATACACAACTAGTGGGTATTTCATAGAATCACAAAGGTAAAGTTAAAAGATACATTGATACCCTAGAATGTACATAGAAAATTACATGAAGATTCTGCCGTATGATGACTGGAGTTCAGATGCCCCAGGGCACAGCAACACCATCTGCAATGAATTTGGACACTTGAGGATTGTGTCAAGTTCTCCAAGGCCAGAGGTTGGCAGGGGAGCAGGTGGTGGGGAGGGGGCAATGGTCAATGGATTTGGTAATTAGCAAGGTCATTGGTAAATCTTGAGAAATCCATTTCAGGAGCATGGTGGAGACAGAAACTAAATATAGGAGATTAGGAGAGAGAGTAGAGAAATGGAGGCATAAAATGTAGACAATTTTTCAAGCAGTTTGATCCTTAGAGAGGGCAGGGGACTAGGACAGCTTATGAATGAGTAGAAGGATGAAAAAATGTTGTTTGGAAAGATCTGAACTTTTTGCAGGCAAATGGAAAAGATTCCATGGGAAGGAATAAATTAAAGATACAGGGGGTGATTACTGGAGTAAGGTCTTAGAGACAGTCAAATGGGATTGAAATCTTAGAAAAGCTATAAGATCAAGGAGAGAAGAGAGTCTGAAAAATCTTGAGGACTGGAAAAGGGAAGTTAAGGGATTCCCTTTCAAGTAACCTCAATCTTCTCAATTGCATAGTGAACAGGATTTTAAAACTGGAATAAGAGAGAAATGGATTAGAATCTCACCTCAGATACTTACCAGCTTTATGATCCTAAATATTGAGTTTCCTCATCTGCAAAATGAAACTGCAGGACTCTGACCTCTAAGGTCCTTTCCTATGATGCAGAATTCCTATGATTCCTAAGTAGCAGGGTAGATTTTTTTAAGGAAATTCTAAAGAAGGAGTGTTTTGGGGAGAAAAGAAAAAAAAGACTGAAGAATTCATTGGACAGAATGATTAGCAGTCAACAAGAAAGCTGTTAAGAACCCTATGAAGGACACTACTATTTCCTTATTAACACAGGGATAAGACCAATGCTTCTTGAGAAAAGTATGTGGGTATCTGTTATGTCACCTTAGGGGACCTCCAGCAGTCATCTCATCTATGCCACTCCTCTACTCCCTGAGCAGGTTTTATATTTACAGAGATGAGCACACTAAACTAAAGCCCCAATTCTCCCCAGTAGCTTCTAAACTCAATCAAGAGTAAGGAATCACACCTATACATATACCTTTCTAAAAATGAGAGACAGCCAAATGGACAGGGACCAAGCCTGCCCCTGGACTAGAGAACTAGAATCCTTTTGTCCACTTTGCAGCTAAACAAAAACACAAATGGAGAACTGTGAAATTCCAACACAGTATCATATGTTTATGTTTAAAGATACTCAAAAGTCTTCTCCGATTTGCCTTCATGAAACTGGCACTTCTCATAAATATATCCTGAAAATGATAGTGCTGCCTTATTTCTTAGCCATAGAAACCAGAGACATCTCAATGAGCATCCAAAAAAAAAAAATCAGACTCAATTTCATTACATCCCCCACCAATAAGATACATATATTAGTCACTCCTCTGATGAGTCAGGATTCCCCTATCTCTCACCTCTGAACCTCAGCTATTTTACATCTAAATCAACTTGTCTTCTTAAAAGACAGTGTCAAACTATGCAGAACAAACAGCAACTATTCACATTTTAAGCTATTTATAAAAGCTTCAGCAGCAACCCTGAGGTAACATATTTCTCGTACTGTGGAATGCTACTCTCATGGCTACTGTCATTGTCCTCTTTATCCTTGGAACTGACTGCTATATAAGCAGTTGTCTGAGTACCATGAGGCCACCTTCTTCATATCTTCCTTGTCCCCAAAGCAACAGAGTTGCACTTACTGGTTTTTGTGACAAACCTGAGAAAAATCTACCCTGTCATGAAACACTTTGAAGAATAGTGATTGGAACAGTGACGGTAGTGTTTGTGGTGAAGAATATGATAATGAGGACTCACCATCTTCATCATTGCCATCATCTACAAAAGCAATACAGTAATGGTAAGAATGATGATATCATTGCAGATAATGACACAGATAAGGATGATGGTTTAATCATGTGGTAGTGAAGATTTTTATTGTTCAGTAATTTCCATCATGACTGACTCTTTGTGATGCCTTTTGAGATTTTCTTGGCAAAGATACTGGAGTAGTTTGCCATTCCCTTCTCCAGGTAATTTTACAGATGAGGAAAACTGAGGCAAACAGGGTTAAGTGACTTACCCAGGGTCATATAGCTAGTAAATATCCAAGGCCAGATTTGAACCTATGAAGATGAATCTTCCTGACTCCATGCCCAGTGCTTTATCCTCTGCATGACTTAGTGATAAGGGTTATAGTGGTGATTATGGTGACTACTGGTGATGGTAATGGTGTATATGGTAATGACAGAGAAAGCAGTGAGGCTGATAGTAAGGCTGAATATTATGGTGATAATTGATTGGAAGCATGACATAATGGATATTGGGGCGAAGGCAGGAAGACACAGATTCAAATCCCATTTTGAATACCTATGAGCTTTATGATCCTGGACAAGCCACTTAAGTTCTCTCTTCCTCAGTTTCCTCATTTATCAAATAATGGAGTTGGACTCAACCTACAGAGTCTAGTCTTCTAGTTCCAAATCTATCATCCTATGCTGATGAGAATAATAATAGTGCTGATAAGAATGAAGGATGGTTGGCTTTCTACTTCAATCTTCTCAAGATTCTTCCAGATATATAATCAACTGGACATTCTTTATGACTCTTCTCAAAGGCATGGAGTCCAGGGCAATGTTTAGCTCCTCATTAAGAGAGTCTATGTCCACTCAAGGTATGTGGAACAGACTCCTAGTGATTCCAACTCCTCTGCCTTCCTGATTTGTGAAGGGAAAGGCAAACTTTTGTTGTTGCTGTTGCTCAGTCATATGCAACTCCTTATGACCCCATTTGGGGATTTCTTGGCAAAGAAACTAGAGTGGTTTGCCATTTCCTTTTCCAGTTCATTTTATAAATGAAAAACTGAGGCAGACATGGTTAAGTGACTTGCCCAGGGTCACACAATAAGTATCTGGGGTCAGATTTAAACTTGGGAAGATGAGTTTTCCCGGTTCTAGGCCCACCACTTTATCCACTGCACCACCTAGCTACCTTGATTAACTAATTGGTTGGACCTATATTCCTAAGATCATATATCTAGATGACAAACAGATGACAGCACCCAGGGACATGTTGGAGTCAGCTTGAACTGACTCCACAAAGTGATTGTGAACTTTTCAGTATGAGCCTCTGTATGAGTGCCTCAGAAATCAGCAAATGATACTTAACCAGGGCTTCATTTCTTGTTTTGCTGATTGTCTAGATTTTTAAAAATAGTGGAGAAAATATTAATAAGGCATTAAATTTAAAATTGTGTCCTGTGTACATTTCTTTCAGATGTGGTTGTTAAATATTTACCAACATGCCCTTGTATGTACTACATCAGAGATCAAATTTAAACTAGACATTTTGGGAACCAAGATGGTGGAGCAATCTGTAAGCACTCTCCACTTCCCCTTGTTGACCTTGAAAAACCTAGAGAATATTTCCCCAGGAAAAATCCTGGAATAATGGGATCAGCCAAAGGAGTAAAAAGTCTCTTAGCTGGAGAGGCTAGGAAAATTTCAAAGGGGGATCCCTCTTGCTGTGGCTGAAGGTGACACATTCAGGACCAGAGCTGTCTCAAAAAGCCCCACTTCAGTGAACATGGGGGATATCCTGAGCCCCAGTGAGGTGGAGCCCGTAAGTACCAACACCAGGAACCTAGGTGACCTTATCACATCAAGGGAAATCGAGAAGACACTAGCATAATTGGGGGTTTACCAACCACTAAATTTGTCTGTGCTCTAGCTCAGGAGAAGAGACTTCATGTGGCCAGACCACTTCTCTTCCACATCTCACACAGCAAGCTCCAGGGTAATTCCAGGGAAATTCAGAAAGACTTCACCTGGCCTCTACCTTGACACACCAGCCAGCTCAGCACCAGGTATGCTGCAGTATTCTAGGATTTAGCTGAAAGAACCAGAGACCACAATACACAAAGACTCAATTCTCAATTCAAGAACTGTAGGACAGAGACCCCTGTAACCCAGAAGCAGAGATCCACTTTAAAAGTCAGGAAAAAGGAAATCATCATGAGCAGGAAGCAAACCAGAAAAGAAAAGACCATAGAATCTTACTATGAGGACAAAGTCCAAAATAGGAATACAGAAGAGATAAGCATTGAGAATATACTCCCATCTGAAACCTCAGAATGGAATATGAAATGGTCTCCAGCCCAAAGAGCATTTTAGAAGAATTCAAGAAGGATTTTAAAACCAAAATTAGAAAGATAGAAGAAAAATTGGTAAATGATTATAAAAATATGAAAAAAGAATTCACTGAAGAGAACAGCTCCTTAAAAAGGAAAATTGGACAAATGGAAAAGGAGATGCAAAATTTAACTGAAGAAAACAATCTATTAAAAATTAGAATTGGGTAAGTAGAAGCTAATGACTCTATGAGACATCATGAATCAATCAAATAGAATTTAAAGAATGAAAAAATAGAAGAAAATCTAAAATATCTCATTGGAAAGTCAACTGACCTGGACAATACATCCAGGAGAGAAAATCTAAGGGTTATAGGTCTATCAGAAAGCTATAATGAAAAAAGAGGCTGGACAATATCTTCCAAGAAATTATCAAGAAAAACTGCCTGGAGGACCTAGATTCAGAGAGTAAAATAGTCATCAAAAGAATCCACCCATCACCTCCTGAAAGAGATCCCAAACTGAAAATGCTAAGGAATATTGTTGTCAAATTCCCAAACTATCAAGTTAAGGAGAAAATACTGCAAGCAGTCAGAAAGTAACAATTCAAATATCAAGGAACTACAGTCAGGATCACACAGGATTTTGATGCTTCTACTTAAAAGATCAGAGGGATTTAATATGATATTCTGTTAGGCAAAGGAGCTTGGACTACAACCAAGGAACAATTACCCAGAAAAACTGAGCATAATATTTCAGGCAAGGAGATGGACATTCAATGAAACAAGGGATTTCCAGACTTGCTGATGAAAAGACCAGAGCTCAACAGAAAATTTGGTCTTCATATATGTCTCAAGAGAGACATAAAAAGGTAAAAAGGAGAGGGGGAGGGGGGAACCTTGTTATTCAATATGGCTCAACTGTTTACATACCTATGAGGGAAGATGATACTTGTTAATCTTGACAACTGTACATTTATTATGATATCTTAAAGGGACATACATAGATAGAGAAAGTGGATATAAATTAACTACTGTGATAAAAAATGTGATTTAAGTGTGCAAAGGGATTGTAATTGGAGATGTGAAAAGAAGGAGACATAAAAAGGTAAATTACATCACAGGAAGAGGCACATAAAAATATTACAGCAAAGGGAAAGAGGGGAGGAAGGGGAGCACCATTTGAGATTACTCTCATCTGATTAGGTTCAAGTAGGGAACAACAAACTCAGTTAAGTATAGAAATCTAACTTGCCCTATAGGCAATAGGAGGAGAAAGGGGAAAGAAAAGAGAGAGAAGATTAAAAGAAGGGAAGAAGTAGTAAGGGAAAAGGGGAGCAAAAGGGAAGGGGGTTGAAAGAAAGAAGGGAAGACTGAGGGAGGTGGTGGTCAAAATTAAAATGCTATTGTGGAGGGGAAGAGAGAATGGAGAACTAAAAGTATTAATAGGGGGAAACAGGATAGAGAGAAAGACACAGATAGTAATCATAACTGTGAATGTGAATGGAATGAAACTCTCCAAAAAATGGAGATAGCACAATGAATTAAAAATCATAATCCAACAATATGTTCTTTTCAAGAAACACATTTGAAACAAAGGGATACACACAGGGTAAAGATAAAAGGTTGAAACAGAATATATTGTGCTTCCACTGATGTAAAAAAAAAAAGCAGGGGTAATAATCCTAATCTCAGGCAAAGTAAAAGCCGAAATAGATCTAATAAAAAGAAATAAGGAAGGAAACTATATCATGCTAAAAGGCACCATAGACAATGAAGCAATATCATTAGTAAACATATATGCACCAAGTTACATAGCATCAGAATTCTTAGAGGAGAAGTTAAGGGAGTTACAGGAAGAAATAGACAGCAAAACTATACTAGTGGGGGGCTTTAACCTCCTCCTCTCTGAACTTGATAACTCTAACCTCAAAATAAGCAAGAAAGAAGTTAAGGAGATGAATAGAACTCTGGGTAAGGTAGATATGATAGATCTCTGGAGAAGGAAAATTGAATGGGGATAAAAAGGGATATACCTTTTACTCAGTGGTACATGACACATATGAAAAAAGTGACTGTGTGCTAGGGCATAAAACTCACAATCCAGTGCAAAAAGGTGGAGATAGTCAATGCATCCTTCTCAGATCATAATGTAATAAAAGTTACATGTAATAAAAGTATTAGAACTATGGAAAGACAGATCAAAAATTAATTAGAAACTAAATAATCTAATCCTAAAGAATGAGTGGGTTAAACAACAAATTATAGAAACAAACAATAACTTCATTCCAAAGAATAACAATAATGAGACAACCTACCAAAACTTATGGAATACTGCAAATGCAATTCTTAGGGAGAGTTTTATATCATTGAATGCCTACATGAATAAAACAATGACAGAGGAGATCAATAAATTGGGCATGTAGTTGAAAAAGCTAGAAAAAGAACACATTGAAAATCCCCAAGTAAATACCAAATTACAAACTCTGAAAACTAAAGGAGAGATTAATAAAATTGAAATTAAGAAAACTATTGAACTAATAAGTAAAACTAAGAGTTGGTTTTATGAAAAGAACAATAAAATTGACAAATCTTTGGTCAAGTTCATTTTTAAAAAGAAAAAAGAAAACCAAATTACCAATATCAAAAATGAAAAGGGTGAACTCATATCCAACAAGGAGAAAATTAAAACAATAATTAGAAATTACTTTGCCCAACTATATGCCCATAAATTTGAAAATGTAAATGGGGTAGATGAATATTTTTAAAAAATATAATTGCCCAGATTAACAGAAGAGGAAGTTGAATACTTAAATAACCCCATCTCAGAAAAAGAAATTGAACAAGCCATCAATGAACTCCCTAGGAAAAAGTCTCCATGACCAGATGGATTTACAAGTGAATTCTATCAAACATCTAAAGAACAGTCAATTCCCATATACACTGTTTGGGAAAATTGGAGAAGAAGGAGTCCTACCAAATTCTTTTTATGATACAAATATGGTTCTGATACCTAAACCAGGAAGAATCAAAACAGAGAAAGAAAATTATAGGCCAATTTCTCTAATGAATATAGATGCAAAAATTTTAAATAAGATATTAGCAAAAAGAATACAGGAACGTATCACAAGAATAATACATTATGACCAGGTAGGATGTATACTAGGAATGCAGGGCTGGTTAAAATTAGAAAAACTATTAGCATTATTGATTATATCAACAAGAAAACTAACAGAATCCACATGATTATCTCAATAGATACAGAAAAAGCTTCTGACAATATACAACTCCCAATCCCACTGAAAACACTGAAGAGCATAGGAATAAATGGAACCTTCCTTCAAATAATAAGCAGTATCTGCCTAAAACCATCAGCAAGCATTATATGCAATGGGGACAAGCTAGATGCATTTCCAAAAAGATCAGGGGTGAAACAAGGATGTCCATTATCACCACTGTTATTCAATAGATATTAGAAATGCTAGCTGTAGCAATAAGAGAAGAAAAAGAAATTGAAGAAATTAGAATAGGCAAAAAAGAAACTAAGTTATCACTCTTTGCAGATGATATGACGATATACTTCTAAAATTCCAAAGAATCAAGTAAAAAACTACTTGAAATAATAAAAACTTTGGCAAAGTTGCAGGTTACAAAATAAACCTACATAAGTTATCAGCATTTCTATATATTACTTACAAACCTAACAGCAAGAGATAAAAAGAGAAATCTCATTTAAAGCTACAGTAGACACTAAAAAATATCTGAGGATCTCCTGCCACAACAAACCCAGGGACTATATGAACACAATTACAAAACACTTTTCACACAAATAAAGTCAGATCTAAGTAAGTGGAAAAACATCAGTTGCTTGTGGGTTAGCTGAGGTAATATAATAAAAAGGACAATTCTACCTAAATTAATTCACTTATTCAGTGCCATACTAATCAAACTATCAGAAAATTGTTTTCTAGAGAGAGAAAAAATAATATCAAAATTCATCTGGAAGAACAAAAGGTCCAGAATATCAAGGGAATTAATGAAAAGAAATGCTAGGTAAGGTGACCTGGCCCCTACCAGATCTCAAATTGTGTTATTAAAGAGCAATCATCAAAACCACTTGGTACTGGTTAAGAAATAGAGGGGTAGACCAGTGAAATAGGTTAGGTATTCAAGACACAGTAGTCAATGAATATAGCAGTCTACTGTTTAATAAACCCGAGGACCCCAGCTTCTGGAATAAGAACTCGCTCTTTGACAAAAACTGCTGGGAGAACTGGATAACAGTGTGGCAGAAACTGGGCATAGACCAACGCCTGACACCATACACAAGAATAAAGAGCAAATGGATGCATGATGTAGGTATAAAGACTGATACTATGAACAAATTAGGGGAGCAAGGAATAGTGTATTTGTCAGATTTATGGAGAATGGAAAAATTTATGACCAAACAAGAGAGAGGGAACATTATGAAATGCAAAATGAATAATTTTGATTACATTAAATGGAAAAGTTTTCACAAGCAAAACCAATGCAACCAAAATTAGGAGGGAGGCAGAAAACTGGGAAAGAATTTTTATAACTACTGTCAGTGATAAAGACTTCATTTCTAAAATATATAGAAAACGGAGTCAAATTTATAAGAATACAAGTCATCCCCCAGGTGATAAATGGTCAAAGAATATGAACATGCAATTTCAGAGCAAGAAATTAAAGTTGTCTACAGTCATATGAAAAAAATGCTCTAAATTACTATTGATTAGAGAGATGCAAATCAAAACAACTCTGAGGTCCCACATCACACCTATCGGATTGGCTAATATGACAAAAACAGAAAGATGATAAATGTTGGAGAAGATGTGGGAGAGTTGGGACATTGCTGGCAGATCTGTGAGCTGATCCAACCATTCTAGAGAGCAATTTGGAACTATGCCCAAAGGGCTACAAAAATGTTCATACCCTTTGACCCAGAAATATAGCTTCTAGGACTTATCCCAAAGAGATCATAAAAATGGGAAAAGGCCCCACTTGTACAAAAATACTTGTAGCAGCTCTCTTTATACTGGCTAAGAACTGGAAATCTAGTGGATGCCCATCAGCTGGGAAATGGCTGAACAAGTTGTGGTATATGAATCTAAATTTTTATAATTTAATATAATCTAATATTGTGCTATAAGAAATGATGAAGAGGAGGACTGTAGAGAGACCTGGAAGGACTTATATGAACTGATGCTGAGTGAAATGAGCCGTATCAGGAGAGACTGTGTGAGAACTGTTTCTGGTAGACCTAGCCCTTCCCAGTAATGCAAGGACCTAAAACATTCCCAAAGGACTCTTGAGGCAAAAGGCCATCGAGAGAAAGAACTATGGAATTGGAATGCAGAATGAAGAAGAATATTTTCTCTTGTGTTATGTTTTGTTTTGGTTTGTTTTTTCTCATGTTTTTTCTCCCACTCATTTTAATTCTTCCATGCCACATGACTAATGTGAAAATGTGGTTAATAAGAATGTATGTGTAGATCTCATGTAAGATTGCATGCCACTTTGAGGAGGGGAGGGGGAATAAAGAGGGAAAAGATCTAAGACTTATGCAAGTGATTGTAGAAAACTGAAAATAAATAAATTAAAAATAAAAATAAAACAATTCAGATAACCGTTGGAAATAAATATCACTTTTATATTTAGGAAAAAATAAAGTAAATATGTCTGGGTCCTGCTCAGGGTACCATACACAGTGTGGCACAATGGAAAGAATACTAACTTTGGACTCACAAGGAAACCTGACTTCAAATACCTATTTGTATGACTTTCAGCAAATGATTTAACCCCTCTGAGTCTCAGTTTCCTCAGCTCTAAAGTGGCAGGGAGGGAATGGATTAAATAATCCTATAGTCTAAATCTTTTAAAGTCCTTGATCAGCCTCCTGCCTTAGTCAAATAACTGGGAGCTTGATTCCTTATCTGCAGAATGGAGATAATAACACATATACTACTTATGCCCTACATTTGTGAGGAAAGTCCTCTATAAACCATAAAATGTTGTACATCTACAAGTAATTAAAAGAAAAAAGAGGCCATTGTCTCAGTGACTGCCTAAGTACCTTAACAGACTTTGGGAGATTCTCCAATAGGAAGACAGAATTCACAGTAAGACAGTAAAGCAAACTGGCTTTATAAAGGAGATATGTTCACAAAATAAAGGGCGGTCAGTGAGAATAATGGAAATAACTCCAGCGGAGCTTTAGGTGGATGTGGGCACCCTCCTGGAGCCCCTGAAGGAATAAGCCCTCTCTCCTCAGACCATTAATGTCAGGAGCGTTTTCATAGGGTTATGTTTGTCTAGCAGTACCAGACATTGGTAGCAGAGATCAAGTAAAGTAGACTGACAGAGTGGGGTTGATTCATGCTAGTGGATATAGGGGAGGGAACAGGAGAATTGGGAAGGTGGGGAGCTGAAGAGGAAGACTTCTGAGAAATAAGAAGCTAGGTGATATTCAAACTCACCACCAACAAGAAAAAGGGTTTGGGGTTGCTATTGCTGGTGTTACTCTGACAGGGTGACAAGATCCTTGTCACAAGGTTCAGATGTTCCTCAGGGCTTCTTCAATTAACAGGTTTGGGATATTGCTGTATTTCTTACACCATCTTGGGCCTAGTTTGAGTTAGCTAGTCAGAGACTGTGAGACACTTTTACTGGCCACAGACAAACTGAGGTCATTATCTTCAGCTCAACTACCCTGAACCTGCCAGTAACCTGAACCCACCATGAAATTCTGTCCATGGGAACCCACTTCCATGGTCTTCTGGAATACTTACCTCTATAGGGATTCTATGGAAGGATGGGTACCCTCTTCCACTTGGGTTGGTCCCATGCCCAAGATGATGGGTCACTGAATAATGCATTTAGAGATTCAGGCTTTATTTTTACCTTCTTTCCCTACCACTGCCAAGAAAGTGACATTCAACCAGGTTATTCCACGGAGGAGGATCCCACAGTCAGTACCAAAAAGTAACTCACAACTCAGTCAGAGTGCACTAAGAAAATCTGTTATGAAGATCTCAAAGGAAAAGCGCAATTTCCCTAGATCTCAACATTCCAGTAAAGCTGAAAAAGCAGTGAATGATAGCATCTCCCTCATCTCCAACCTCACCAGTCCCTCTCACAGCTGGAAACAACTTCAAAACTTTTTTTTTTAAAGGTGAAATCTTGAGAACCAAAAACTAACTTCCAGTCTTACTTTTCACT
This sequence comes from Bettongia penicillata ogilbyi, assembly GCA_023548195.1. NCBI lineage: Eukaryota > Metazoa > Chordata > Mammalia > Diprotodontia > Potoroidae > Bettongia > Bettongia penicillata. Next base: position 224,376 of record JAJHZJ010000006.1, read on the forward strand.
TCTAAATTGCTGTTTCACCCAGTAAAACTCCCAGATGCTAGGCAAAGCCTTCAGGCAAGCCCTACTGTACTCCATAATCATACAACTCCACAAATGTTCCATTCAACCAAGCGCTTTCCTAACTTCCTTGGTAGCATTATACTAAATCTCTCTGGTCCTTTCATCTTATTAGTCAATTCGAACTACTCTCAGAATGCTACTGATATGCTGAATACTAAGCAGGACTAAAAACCCAACCTCTGTCCTTCAAAGTGGCTATCAGTTAGCAAGTTTGCTTCCTTACCCTAATAAATCTCTTTTCCTTTCAGTTTGGCTGTCCATTTTATTTGTCCTCCAATCTTGTATACTTGCAGGTGACTGAGATTCTCCCTGAGTTCTCAAGGACCCCAGGCTGAAAAATTCCCCAACACCGTCGTGCCCTTTCTCTCTAATCAGCAATCACACTTCCTCTCGTGATTTTTTTCTTTTAGATTTAACAAGTTCTGTTTCTCCCCATCCTTTCTCCACCTGTGTAATTTTGGGTTTTTCTTTCTCTCTTTTTCTCTTTCTTTCTTTCATACATGTGTGTGTGTGTTGTGTCTGTGTGTCTGTGTGTGTCAGGGTTAAGTGACTTGCCTAGGATCACACAGTTAAGTAAGAGTCCAAGGTCAGATTTCAATTCAGGTTCTCCTGACTCCATGGCTCTATCCACTGGGCCACCTAGTTGCCACATGACCATCTTTCAAAAGCTTTGCTTTAGCCCCATCAGCTCTCTAGTGAATCTCCAAGAACACAGCTCTTCATCTCTCCCTCACCCCCTCATCATCCCCTTCGTTCTGTCTGGACCTGTTTTTCTGTTCCTATTTCCCCATCCTAGCACATGTCCATCATCTGGTTTGTCAAAAAGAAGGTCAATGGCAGAAAGGGAAGGGGGAAAGAGGGAAAAGAGACTTCAAATTGCCTTAGACCCGTTGTGTTCAAAGATTAAAAAATATCTCTTCCAGTCTTCCAGGCAAGCACAACATGGAAAATTATGTGGTAGGATATTTGGGGAGTTACACCGTCATTTTTTATCACAAACTTTGTGCTAAAAGAGAACAGATAACATCCAGTATGAAAGCTTCCATTTGTCCCTGAAATGGATGCAATAAAAGGGAGATAACAGGACTATTTCCTTGATAGAGAGTATATTGATTTTCCAGTGGCCTAAATATTAATTTGTAAAATGCATCCTTCACAGCAGAGCCTCACTCTTTATAGCATCCATGGAAGGGGGGAGGATGTGAGGAAACAATACATGGGACTATCTCAGTGCTGATGCAGAAGGAAGGCTACTGTTCTGGGGAGGGTTGCCTAGGAGAAAACTCCCAGCACTTTCATCATTCCTCCCAGACCTCTCCTTTCCTCAATCTGTGCATCTCCAGCCCTAAAAACTCTCTAGTCCGCAGTCAGCTCTGTTTTCCCAAACTTCTAGGTTACTTATTTAAAAGACATGTTAAAGAAAATATAATTCTGGACTTTGACTCAGGAAGATTTCAATTCAAATTCTGACTTGGGCTAATTATATCATTAGCTATATGATCCTGGGCAAGTCTCTTAATCTTTTTCTAGCCTCTGTTTCCTTATCTGTAAAATGAGAAGGTTGGACTTGGTGGCCTCTAAGGTCACTTCAAGTTCTGAATCTATTTTTCTATGAAAACAAATGATACTCATTCTGCTTGGCCCCTTAGAGCCAAACTATTCCTGTCTATAATTCCCAAAAGGTAGAAGTTACAGAAAGGCCAATTTTGATTCAATATAAAGGAAAACTTTCTAGCAATTAGATCTGTCCAAAAGCAGAATGAGCTATCTTGCTTTCTTCTCATTAGAGGCCTTTCAAGATGGGTTAGGTGACCTTTTATTAGAGATGCTGGGGAAAGTATTCTACTTAGTGGGTTGGTTAGGTTGGATCAGGAGTGTCAAGCACTCAGCCAGCAGGCTGAGCAGCTCACAACACTCCTAAGTAAGGAAGGAACCAGATTAAAATGTAATTGGGAAATATTTAACAAAATCAATGAAAATACAATAGAACATGGACCACATTAATATGTGATTTTCTAAGTTGATACGCAGCCTTCAGGGATTATTGTATGTGGCTTAATGGCTCACTTCTGCTTGAGTTTGACAGCACTGGGCTGGATGATCCCTGGGGCCTCCCTCCAGCTCTGAGATTCTGTAACTTTCTATGTATCCCATTTATTCAGAACTGCCTTGTAAAAGTTCCCATATTATTGTCCTGTTTTGTTTTCACTCATATTGATTGCTAGTTATATATTTTTACCTCCCTCCAGGGCAAAAGCTTTTCAGAGGAATATATTTTACATGTCTCTGTATGGACCTAGTAGATTCCCGGCATACCTGGGAAGGACTCATTTTTAGTGAATGAATGAATTTCAAATGGTTTGGTGGAACAAGGTTCAATATGAGTCCAAGGGGTAATGTAAACCACAGTAAGGTAAAGCAAAGGCTAACAGTCAAAAACAAAAAAATAAAATCTAACAATCTTTAGCCACATTAAGGGAGGCAGAGGATTTAGAACAAGAAATTTGATAGAAGGAGCATAGTATCATGTAAAGAGTACTGGGTTTGAAACAGCTCTCCCCATTGCTACTTGTATGATTTTGGACAAGTAACTTAACATCTCTAATTTGTTTTATAATGAACTGAAAGGGCTGGTCTAGATCACACTCAGAGCTCCCTCATATGACCCTAAGATCCCATGGTATCTTTCAATTTATTTTTTAAATTCATTCATTTTTTTTTAGTGAGGCCATTGGGGTTAAGTGACTTACCCAGAGTCACACAGCATGTTAAATGTCAAGTGTCTAAGTCTGAATTTGAACTCCAGGTTCCTGACTCCAGAGCTGGTGCTCTATTTATTGCACCAACCTAGCTGCTCCTTAACATATATTCTAACAAGTATTTATTATCTCTTCTCACACTGCCCACGTCCTTCAATGGAACATTTTTAAAGAAAAATTCCATAAAAAATATCCATAGTTCAACAAAACAAATTCCCATATTGGCTACATCCAAAAATTATATCTCCTTCTGCATTTTAGGTCCATCAGCACTCAGGTTTTATCACTGAATAGATGAGTTTTAAAGTCTTGCAAAATTGTTTTTCTCTATAATGTTGTCATCACTATATAAATTGTCCTAGCTCTGCTCACTATATTCTGGAGTTCTTCATAAAGGTCTTCCCATTTTCCTCTGAAACTATCTATTGCATAATTTCTGAGGGCACAAAAATATTTCATTGCTTTCACATACCATAGTTTGTCTAGACAATCCCCTGTTGAGGGATACTCGCTGAGTTTCAAGTTTAGAGAAAAGAGTACTAATAAAATGAACTGTTCTAAATATTTTTGTCCACAGAGTCTTTTTCCACTTTGTTTCATCTCTTGGGGGTATAAACTCTGTAGTGGTGTAGCTGGATCGGAGGGTTTGCATACATTAGTAAATTTGGAGACCATGCTGTATTCTGCTCTAGTCAGACTATACCAGGGCAATATTATGTATGTTTCTGGATGCCATATTGTAGAAAGGACTTTGGCAAACTTGTACACATCCAGAGGAAGAGCGAGGCAGTAACATAATTGGAGATTGTGTCATATGACAACATATAGAATAGGGATAGTAACTATACATATATATATACACACACACACATATATATAATAAAGAAAAAATAAAATAACTAAGGATGGTTAGCCTGAGAAAGAAGACAATTAGAGGGAACATGATGGCCGTCTTCAAGTTTTTGAAAGGTTTTCATTTGGAAAAGGCCTGAATTTGCTCCAGTTAGCCATGGATTATCCTGGATGACCTCCAAGGTCCCTTTTAATTCAAAGATTCTATAGGGAAAATTATCACTGCTTCAGAATATTACTTATGAAATTCTAGATTGAAAATGTAAACTAAGTGGGGGTTATTTCATTTATTGCACTCATGTCCTTAGTACCTGGAAGGCACATAGAAAATACTCATTAATTCTTGATGATGGGTTAATTAATTGATTAATCAATCTTGGAGAGCAGCATGGCAGTCTATGTGAGGATATGCTAATTACACATGCACCTACTTAACAGCCAGGCTTGTTTGTTTTACAGTCTTTCCTGGGACCTTTGAGAAAATACTAAAGGAGTCTAGATTGAATGTCCATAGACTAGAACCCAAATCCTGAAATCTGGAATAGGCCAGATACTGGAGAGCAAGGAACCATATAGTATGTCCCCAGTACAAGGGGAAATCAGTAACTAAGGTAAATTTTCACTTTTCATAAATATTCTATATATCCATATAACATATATAATCATAGTTTAAAATCTCCAAATCACTGATAAGTAAAGAAATACATTAAAATTACTGTGAACATCTACTCAAAACCCATCAAATTGGCAAAGATGACCTCCAAAAAGAAAAATGACAAATGTTGGAATGACTGTGGGAAACCTGGCTGGTGGCCCTATACAATTATGTAACCAATCTAGAAAGCAATTTGGAAATGTACACAAAAAGCCCTTTGACCCAACTATGGCACTTATAGGCCTATACCCAAAAGAAGTCAAAGAAAGAGGAAAAGGTCCTAGTTGTACAAACATATCTACACCAGGGTTTTTTTTGTGATAGCAAAAAAATGAAAATGAAGGGATGCTTATTAATTGGGTAACGGATGAACAAGTTATGGTACATATGGTACAAAAATACAATGTAATACTTTTGTGCTGGTAGAAACGAGGCAGAGGTTCACAATATTGCATAGGAGGCAGTAACAAGAAACATTCCAGGGGAGAAGAGCCAAGATGGTGGAGTAGAAAGATTCACATATGCTAGCTCCGAACCCACAACCCATAAATTTCCTGTAAAAAGAACTCCCCACAAATTCTGGAGCAGTGGAAGCCGTGCAGCAATGGAATGGAGGAGATTTCCATTCCAGAGAGCCCTGAAAATCCGGCACCAAAGGTCCATCGCACACCAGACAGAGGAGCCCAGCCCTGCCCTGGCCACGCGACCCCGAGAGGAGCAGATCCAAGCAGGCTTCAGGGGCGGAATCTCCAGTGGCCGTGAAGGCCCCTCCACCCACAGGCGCTACAGATCAGTGAGAGATACTTCTGGGCAGGCTGAGAGGGGAGTGGGTGTCTCCATAACTCAGGCCCCCTCAGGAGGCAGAGGCAGCGGCAGCCAGGGGTTCCCAAAGCAGGCAGGACCTCAGATCCATTACTTAAGGTCTCCACATAAACCCCCTGAGGGAACTGAGCCTGGGAGGCGGCCCTGCCCCCACCTGAGAACCTGAATTTAATCTTACCCTGAATAGCAGCCCCACCCACCACTGAAAGCCCTGAGGCTGGGGAGCAGCATTTGAATCTCAGACCCCAAGCACAAGCTGGGCGGATCTAGAGGTGAGGCGGGGGTGGAGAGGAATCTCAAAAGTCAAGTAACTGGCTGGAAAAAATGCCCAGAAAAGGGAACAAAAATAAGATCATAGAAGGTTACTTTCTTGGTGAACAGATGTTTCCTCCTTTCCTTTCTGATGAGGAAGAACAATGCTTACCATCAGGAAAAGACATAGAAGTCAAGGCCTCTATATCCCGAACATCTGAAATAGATATCCAATGGGCTCAGGCCATGGAAGAGTTCAAAAAGGATTTTGAAAATCAAGTTAGACAGGTGGAGGAAAAACTGGGAAGAGAAATGAGAGAGATGCAAGAAAAGCAAGGAGACCCCAAAAAAATGCTGAAGAAAATAACACCTTGAAAAATAGGCTCACTCAATTGGCAAAAGAGGTTCAAAAAGCCAATGAGGAGAAGAATGCTTTCAAAAGCAGAGTTAGCCAAATGGAAAAAAAGGTTCAAAAGCTTACTGAAGAAAATAGTTCTCTCAAAGTTAGAATGGAACAGATGAAGGCTAATGACTTTCTGGGAAACCAAGAAATCACAAAACAAAACCAAAAGAATGAAAAAATGGAAGAGAATGTGAAATATCTCATGGGAAAAACAACTGAGCTGGAAAATAGATCCAGGAGAGACAATTTAAAAATTATGGGACTACCTGAAAGCCATGATCAAAAAAAGAGCCTAGACATCATCTTTCATAAAATTATCAAGGAAAACTGCCCTGAGATTCTAGAAACAGAGGGCAAAATAAGTATTGAAGGAATCCATCGATCACCACCTGAAAGAGATCCAGAAAGAGAAACTCCTAGGAACATTGTGGCCAAATTCCAGAATTCCCAGGTCAAGGAGAAAATCTTGCAAGCAGCTAGAAAGAAACAATTCCAGTATTGTGGAAATACAATCAGGATAACTCAAGATCTAGCAGCTTCTACATTAAGGGATCGAAGGGCGTGGAATAGGATATTCCAGAAGGCAAAGGAACTAGGACTAAAACCAAAAATCACCTACCCAGCAAAACTGAGTATAATACTTCAGGGGAAAATATGGTCTTTCAATGAAATAGAGGACTTTCAAGCATTCTTGATGAAAAGACCAGAGCTGAAAAGAAAATTTGACTTCCAAACACAAGAATGAGAAGAAGCATGAAAAAGCAAACAGCAAAGAGAAGTCATAAGGGACTTACCAAAGGTGAACTGTTTACATTCCTACATGGAAAGACAATATTTGTAACTCTTAAAATTTTTAAGTATCTGGGTAGTTGGTGGGACTACACACACACATACACACACATGCACACACACATGCACACACACATGTACATGTGTACACACGCACACAGGCATACACACATGCATGCACACACAGAGACAGAAAGCACAGAGTGAATTGAATAGGATGGGATCATATCTTAAAAGAAATTAAGGTAAATGGTGAGAGAGAAATGGAGTGGGAGGAGAGAGGGTGAAATGGAATGGGGTAAATTATCTCTCATTCAAGAGGCAAGCAGGAGACTTTTCAGTAGAGGGAAAAAGGAGAGCTGAGAAAAAAACATGAAGTTTACCCTCATCACATTCGACTAAAGGAAGGAATAAAATGCACACTCATTTTGGTATGAAAACCTATCTTACAATATAGGAAAGTGGGGGGGAAGGAGATAAGCAGGGTGGGGGGGATGATGGGAGGGAGGGCAATGGGAGGAGGGAGCAATTTGAAGTCAACACTGGGGAGGGACAGGATCAAAAGACAGAATAGAAACAATGGGGGGCAGGATAGGATGGAGGGAAATATAGTTAGTCTTACACAACATGACTATTATCGAAGTCATTTGCAAAACTATGCAGATATGGCCTATATTGAATTGCCTGCCTTCCCAAAGGGAATGGGTGGGGAGGGAGGGATGGGGAGAAGTTGCAACTCAAAGTTTTAGGAACAACTGTCGAGTATTATTCTTGCTACTAGGAAATAAGAAATACAGTTAATGGGGAATAGAAAGTCATCTGGCCCTATAGGACAAAAGAGAAGATGGGGACAAGAGAAGGGAGGGATGATAGAAGAGAGGGCAGATGGGTGATAGGGGAAATTAGAATGCTCGGTGTATTGGGGTGGGGGAGGGGACAAATGGGGAGAAAATTTGGAACCCAAAATTTTGTGAAAATGAATGTAAAAAGTTAAATAAATAAATTTATATTTAAAAAAAGAAACATTCCAAAGAAAAAGAAAAGCAAGGGAAAAAAAGAAAAAAAAAATGAGGCAACAGATGATGTCAAAGAGACACAGAGAGTGCCTTGTATGAAGCTACGTAGAGTGAGGTATGCTACACCAGAGAAACAATTTATACAATAACATTAACACTGTAAAGAGAAACAACTTTGAAAGCTGTAAAAACTATGATCTATGCAATGATCACCCTTGATGCCAGAGGACTAATAAAGCATGCAATCTACCTCCTGACAGAGAGGTGATGGATTCAGGGTGAAGAGTAAGACATATATTTTTGAACATGACAAACGAGAAAATTAGTTTTGCTTGACTATGTATATTTATTACGTAGAATTTAATTTTTCTTCTTTTTTTCACAATGGGATGGAGGTTAGAAGGGAGAAATTTTGTGATAGATTTATTTATAAATAGATTTATTTATGCTCATTTAATAAAACTTTTAAAAATATTTTAAGACTACAAAGTAAAAATAAATTCTATACCTGTACTCATTATGGTTTCTTAATCTGAAGCACTCTTTTCTAGTCTCTGCAATTGAAAGTAATATTGTGCTCATATTTCTGAAATTGTTATTTTCAGTTATTTGCAGCTAGCCAATCTGGTACAGGAGCAAAAGGAACCAAAAATGCATCCCAGGATAAACACTGAGCAAGAGGGAAGGGTGGTCTAGGGAAAGGACTCAGATCTCTGGACACATGACCTGTAGAAGAAAGATAGAAACACAAGGACAACAGCCCTCCTCGAGAAGCTATCCCTAAGGAAGGGTAAGGCTAGAACTGGGGGAAAAAAATCACCCTGTTATACAGGTACCACAGCAGGGTACAGCCAAGGAAACGGTCGTCTGGAAGCTTCCTATTTTAACTAATATTGAAAATTAAATTGTGCTGTTTGTTTTCTCCTCTGTGGACTGAAGCAATACAAGGGCTATTGACAGTGATTAAATTTGGAGGCGCTGGGACAAAGCCCCAGTTTTTCCTAACCTAATTGAAACTCCAAGTATCTTGAAAGAATGCTTAAATTCACATTAGTTGTTGATTCCCTTGCCAACATTTAAATAGACACATTCTGAATATATTTCCTTGTTCTTGTCACCCAAATAAAAGGTTCCTGTTTTTCTTACTGGATAACCCTGACGTTAGTCACAAATAAACATGTTGTAGTCGAAAGGGCATAATACTAAGAATTAGGAGATTTCAACTCTCATTTCACTTCTGCCTCAACCAACTTTCTATTTAACTTCAGCTTTCTCTGGATTGTTTGACCTGAGCCTTCCAACAGCCCTCTTTATAGGATCACAGATTTAGCAAGGAAAGGGACCTTAGAGGCTTTCTGGTCCACCTCCTCCCATCTTACAGATAAAGAACCTAAGGCCCTTGGTGTAGGGAATCAATGTTATTTTTCCTGTTTGGTAGATTTGGAAACCCAAACCTAGGGAAGTGAAATGATTTTGTAAATCTGTCACAAGTAATTTAGAACCTAGGACTTCTGATTCATTGGTCTTTGAGTTTCCCATTACACCAGTATAACCTGGGTCTCAAGTTATTTGCATATTACTCTCCCCATTGGTAGAGAATGTTCTATGCTACAAGAAGGGAAGGGTTGGCACCAGCTGAGGAGCAGAGAGAAACATATTATTCTGGCTTCCAGGTTCAACAAATGACACACTCAGAGGTCCCTAATAGGAGAAAAAACTCCTGGAAGAAACTGACCTGAAGAGGAGCCAGCTTATCACACTATCCCTATCCCTAACTTACCACACTAAAGATCTAGGGAGATTTCCCCATGGATGAGATCAAAAGACTCTCTCTTTCTCCTTCCCTCTCCCTCTCCCCTCCCTCCCTCCCTCCCTCTCTCTCTCTCTCTCTCTCTCTCTCTCTCTCTCTCTCTCTCTCTCTCTCTCTCTCTCTCTCCCCAAATTGAGAGTAGGGATTGTTTCATTCTTTGTACTTGTATCCCTAGTGGCTGGCAATAAGTACTCAATAAGTATTTGTTGGTTGAATGAACATTTATTTATGTATATGTTCTCTACCCACCAGAATGTAAGCTCCTTGAGAACAAAGACTTTCATTTTTGTCTTTGTATACCCATCTCATTGTCTTACACACAGTAGAAGCTTAAGAAATGTTTATTGGATGGAAATAAATCAGATTGGATTGGATTGAATTGAAGCCTTTTTTGGAGAAGAGATTTTAAAAGATATTTGATTCTATGCACTTCAAGAGTGATGGTTTTCAACTGCCACCATGACACAGAAAGAACAGAGTACCAAGCAAGGAAGGTGGAAGAAACTAGCTTAGAAAGTTAATGAATTACTGAAATTGATGAAGAAGGAAAGTGACAAATGCTAGAGGTATGGCTGGAAAACAAGGTCCAGCTACTCTGAAAAGCAATTGAGAACTATGCTGAAAAAGTAATTAAACAGTTGCATGCTCTTTGACCAAGTGATACCACTAATAGCGCTCTACCCCAATAAGATGAAAGAAAGAGGGAAAAGTCTCATATATACAAAAATATTTGTAGCAGCTCTTTTTGTAGTGGCTGAGAATCAGGAACTGGGAAGGGAGTATCCATTAATGGGAAATGACTAAACAAGTTAGGAGGTGATAGAATATTACTGGGCCATAAGAAATGATAAGAGTTCCGGAGAAACCTAAGACTTTCATGAACTGATACAGAGTGAAGTGAGCAGAACCACAAGACCAATTTAAACAGCAACAATATTGTAAAAATAAACAGTTTTGAAGACTTAGGAACTGATCGACACAATGATCAACCATGATGTCAGAGGACTCATAATGAAACAGGCTACTCATCCCCTGATAGAAAGATGATGGACTCAATACAGATGATATTTTTTTGACATGGCCAATGGGGAAATTTGTCTTGATTAACTAACTATACATGTCTGTAGTAGGAGTTTTGTTTTTTTTTCTTTTTCTCAGTTGGAGGAGAGGGATAAAAGAAGAGGAAGATAAAATGGATTGTGGTTGATAGAAAAAATAAATTCTAATTTTTAAAAAGAGAAAACTAATGAATACATGTTCCTATTCCATTCCCTCCAGGCAATTTTACATGGCACATCAAAAGTCCAATCACTGTCTCCTCCTCTCAGCTTACCCCTCCAATCTCCCGTTGCTCTGTCAAGTTCTTCTCTTCATAACTTTGAAATAGCAAACAGAGTTTTTAATTAACAAGTCATGTCTCTCTCCTAGCTTACATTTATTTAACTGCTCAATTCACAAAGCAGGCACCTTCAGGGAAGAAGGAGAATTTTTTTAAGAAGCTATTAAAAGGTGTCAGATGAACAGGTGCAGACTTGTTAGTTCCTGTGAATACTTAAATCTTTTAAATTAATTTTACTGATAGATCATTTTTCATTAATATACTCAAGGCAATTTTTTTAAGCATTGCTTCCATCCTCTCTAATAGAGAAGGACAGGCTCTCTGTTGTTCTATATAAAGGCTTGGGATTTAACAGGACCTATAATAGGTGGCATAGTGGATAAAGCACCAGTCCTGGAGTCAGGAGGACCTGAATTCAAATCCAGCCTCTAATACTAGCTGTGTGACCCTGGGCAAGTCACTTAATCTTGTTTGCCTCAATTTCCTCATATGTTAAATGAGTTGGAGAAGAAGATGGCAAACTACTACAGTATCTTTGCCAAGAAAATTCCAAATAAGGTCACCAAGAATCAGACTTGATTAATCAAGTAAACAATGAGTGTGTCTCAAGGAAGTGTGGTGACCTAGGATGATATTCACACTTTCATATTATGGGGCTCCCTTTGTACTCCATGGATTTTGGAATCCTTCATCCTCACTTTGTCTAGGAAAACTACACTTCCAAGAAACCCATGTGTTTGATCAATATAGGTCTGGAAAAGGAACTTTAGCTCATTCTAATAGATAGCTAGGATCCATGCCCATTCATTATGTTGAACTTTTTAATCTTGATAAAATACAGCTTACGTGTTGTGGTAAACTGGACTTCTTCGGCCATTTCATCTCCTTCCTTAAAGAGACTGAGGAGCTAGCTTTTAGTGTGAGCTTGAACCTAACCCTTAAAGAATGGACAGGTAGAAAGGACTGGGAAAGACAAAAGAAGTGCATTTCTCGTTTCATCAAAGGTGACTTAATGACCAATTAAAATGGTCTGGCTAGGAGACAAGTTTGTCTCACTAAACAGGGATGTAGGCCCTGAAATCCTTGACTTCCTCTAGCTAGAGTCTGACACCATTCCATCAGTTCAGAGAAAAGTCTGATTCTTCCAGGTTGATTAGGCTAAATCCTGAGCATACAGTCCCTGAAGGTGGAGGAAAGACCTTCCATATGTGTAAACTAAAGGTTTGGAGGAACAGCTCCGGAGAACTAGGGCTCTGATATTTTCTATGTGTGAATTTGGACAAAACACAGACTTTCATGCACTAGAGTGGCCATGTACACATGTAATGATAAGAAGTTCAATTTCTGTAACTGACCAGACCATTTCAAGAATCTTGGAATTGAAGGAAATTTCAAAAAAGAATCTGAAAGATTAGCAATGTACAAAGCAGTAGGTTCTTTATAATGATGTATGTTAATTTATTTCACAGCAAGCAAGACACCTAGAGGCTGGGGCTTGAGATAGCAGGGATAAGGAAAGAAAAAAATCAGGGCAAAATATTCTATTGAGTTTCAAACACTGGAAAGACAGAAAACTATAATCAAGTCTCAGCTGCTAAAGGGGCAGTATTGGGCATGATGATCTTTAGGTCATGTTAGCGAGATGAAAGTTTCAATAATGGTTCTTGGAGAGACTGCCTTTTAAGACATGGCATGCATGCCTTACACCAACTTCCCTCATGTCTATCTAATTGGTGTAGCAACCTGAGTTTTCCCTATTTGGTAACTCAATTGGCACAGATTTTATAGAGAAACATCTTTGGGTAGTGTATGAGACCCTAGGCTTGGAATCAAGAAAGTCTAAATTCAAATCTTAGATCCTAGATGTGTGAACCTGGGAAAGTCACTTGATCTATCTATGCTTCAGCTCCCTCATCTGTAAAATGATGGGGTTCAACTCAAGCACTTCTAAGGTTGTTTCCAGCTCTGAATGAACGATCCTAAGAGATGAGAAAGTAATCTTAGTTTCCTCTTTACTTCAAGTATCACAGGCCGAGGAGTTAATTTTGTTGTTGTCATCCAGCCATGTCTAACTCTTTGTGACCCCACTTGGAGTTTTCTTGGCAAAGATACTGGAGTGGTTTGCCTCTTTCTACTCCAGCTCATTTTACAGACGAGGAAACTGAGGCACACAGGGTTAAGTGACTTGCTCAGGTTCACACTGTCAGCTTCTCTCTCTCCCAGGTTCTTCTCCTGCTTCCATATATCCTCATTTCAAAGTCTTCTTTTGTTGCCCAGTATCCTCTGCTCTCACAGACCTCCATCCACAAACCTACTATCAGAAATTATTCTGTTCAGAGAACCTCATTAGCATCCCGTTGTGCATATAAGTAACTGTGTGACCTTTTTTCAGAGATGTTTGCCTTGTAGATGGTAAAATTATTTCATCTCAAATTAAGGTAATTTTTAGAAACCAGCCAGCTCCTCTGCAGGTGAGAGATTTTAGAAGCAAAAGACCCCTTGAAATATCCCCAAAATTAAACTAGGTAGTAGGCTACCTACTTGGCATATCTGTAACTTATGGCTCCAAGCCCATCCAAAACATCTGCTGTAGACCTAAGGCAAAGTCAAGACTGTCAGTGTCGTAAACTGTGTCCACCGTATGTACATCAAGCTTCATTTGATGTATTGGGGACAAGTTTTATGAAGGGCAAAATTGGGACCACATTCTCAATAAGAGTTATATTCCTCACAAATAAAGGACGTATGAAGCCATACCAAGCCGCAGAAAAACAGGTCTTATTTAATGCATCATCGAAATGCTTGTTTTATTCCACAAATTAAATTTTTTTAAAAGAAATGACAATGAAATAAAAGATTTCTTAAAACAAACAAAAATATGTCACAACAACAAAATGCAAAAGTGTTGGGGAGTGGGACCTGGAATGGAGTCAGAAGAGTCAGTGAGGTTAGTGTTAGGCTAGGTTAGAGTCCCTAGTGTGACCAGCACGGAGGTGAAGACTTGACTATTTTAAAGGTGTGCAGAATTTGACATGCATTTATGAAAATGCTGTTTTGCATTTATAAAATAGAATGAGGTGGAATCAGAGACGTGTTCTAATTCTTTTTGCCTTTTTCTATTACTTTGGATTCATCATGTAACAATTGATAGAGATGGAGAGAAGAGGAAAGAGAGGAAAAATGGGGAGAAAAAGGAGAGGAGAGATGTGGGAAATAGGGAAGTACAAGGAGTCAGGGAGAGAGAGGAAACGGGACAAGGGAAGGAAAGTTAGAAGGGACAGGAACACAGGGATAGAGGAGGAAAGGAAGGGGGGAGGAGGGTGAAGAAGCAGAGGGATTTCTGTGGCAGTGAGGTAGGGAGGATCCTTTTCAAAGTTGGAGGAGCTGAATTTTAATTTTAACCTCTCTCTTTATAGACAGACAAGAATCACAACAAAGTATCATCTCTACTGCTGCCCTCTCCTTCCAAAAAAACTCTATAACATGATCTCACTATAGCTTATTTCTGAGAAAGAAAAGGAAAAAGGACAAGAAACAGCTCTTAAAACACTGTTTCATCTATAACCAGCTTCTGCCACTTACACATTCAAGGCCAGGGCTAGATTGTCCAACAAATTCCAGCTAATGAGAGCAAACACTCTATTTGATTAAACTTATATTAATGGAGAGGGTACCCACATAAAGGGATCCACAAAAGTATTAAAGCATAAAAGCTGGCATTTGTATAGCATTTTAGGGACTACAAATTATTACTCATAATTATAATAAAATATTATGGGACTGATGTGCATTAGGATGGTCACATTTTGGCAATAGTACAAAAGGTCAAAACTTATCAGGAGATTTCTAATTCAACAAAAGATTATAAGAACAGATCTGGCCAAGTGTCCTAAGGAGTTTTTAAGATAACAAAAATAATTATTATACTTTGGCTTTCTTTGGTGCCTTGGATTCCTCCATAGAACTTGAGTTTTTTAATGCAATATGCTTGAGTGGCCAGTGAAACCAGAAAAGAGACCTCTGAGCAAAGAGACCAAGTGTAGACCTCAAAAGAGTTTCTCACTTTTCACACAGCAGAAGAGAACTTCTCAGATCTCTGTTCCTCCCACAGACAAATATCAGCCAAAAATAGTTTTTTTATCATAAGGACAAAAGTACTGTAAGTGACTTTGTTCTAACCAAACCAAACTATAAGGTCCTCTTCCACCCTACAATAACCCCTTCTTCATTTTCACTCCATTCTTCATTGCTCCAAATGGGGAAACAAAGAGCTAGACCAATCTTAGAGACTTAATTTGTGGCAATGGGATGAACAAAACCAAGGCAAATATATTTGAATACTATAACCTGCCACATCTGAAGGTTCCAAATAAAATAAAGGAATTCACAAAAAATTATGTAGGGAAGAGACAAGGAAAATTATTTTCTTCATTTGAAGTCTGCTACTAAGCTATAAACACCTCTTGGATCAAGATGGCTGTCTTCAAGTCACCTCTTTAGGGAAGACTATTTGTTTAAAAAAGAGAGATTAACTTTGATTACTTCCAAAGAAATTATTTTCGTCAAAAACCAAATGATGAAATTTTTTATTCCTGGTCAAGTTGAGGCATAAACCATAGGCTTTCTAACGATCCCCAAATCACAAAGGAGCTAGATGAGACATGAGTGGGATGGTAGAAAAGGAAAGAGCCCATTAGTAAGCATTAATAAAGTGCTAACCACTGGGGATACAAAGAAAGGAAAGAATAGTCCCTGCACTCAAAGATCATACATTCTAAAGAGGAGGCAACATATAAATAAATAGGTATGTAGAACATACATACAGAGTAGATGGACGGCCTTTCTGCTAAAAGGCCTGGGGCATTGGTTCTTGACATTTTTTTAAACCATGCACTCCTTTGGCAATCTAGTGAAGCTTATGGATCCCATCACAGAATAATATTTTTAATGCATAAAATAAAACATATTGGATTATGAAGAAAAGATTATACTACTGAAATGCAATTATTGAATTATTAAAAAAGAAATAAACAAACACATTTACAGACCCAGAGTTAAGAATTCCTGTCCTAGGGTCTAGTTGTAGGGGAGGAGGGCAGAGAGACAGGGGGAGATATAAAGCACGGTATCCAGGGACTCGCACCTTAAGCATTTCTCCATCTCCGGAGCAGCCAGGCATAACATTGGCTGGATGAAGGAAAGCCTCATTTTCATGAATTGGCTGTGCTGTTGTTGCTTTAGTGCAAAAGGAACTTCATGCTTGCGTGGAACAGGGAACCAGATAAGATGGTTATGATGATTACGGAAAGTAATTGCAAAAGTTATCACCGAAGCTATAAACAATAATGGAATCTGAAGCCATGATTACTCCCAGGCTACACGCTCACAGCTTTCTGGAAAAACACAACAATTCAACACTCTTCTTTTACGATGATGAATTGACTCTTCAATGTCTGAATCCTGAGTCTTCCTAATAATAATAAGACCGGCAGTAATAACAATAATAGTTACTATCTCCACATGCCTATTAATCCACAGAACATTGAACACAAAAGAAAAATGACAGGAAAGCATCCTGTTGCAGGACTCTTCTAGCTTGACTCCATCAAGCTACGATGAAAAGCCCATGGAAATAACCACAAAAACAGGACACAGGGCTCTTTAAGATTTTAAAAGCATTTCCCTCACAACAACTCTGCAAATTAGGTAGCACAAGTGTGATCATCCCTGTTTCACACATAAAGAAACTGAGACCCAACAAGAAAGACAAAGTGACTCAGCTGTAGTCATGTCACCTGGTGAAACCATAGGTCAGATGAAATTGTCAAGGGCCAGAATTTCCCCACTCCCTTCATATGAGTATTTAGCCAAAATGAGCATGCAGCCAGTCATTTATAGTAATGGTAAAAATACTAATTTGACTAAAGTCTCTATATATGACAAGTATAAATTATAGAGCATTTTTAAAGTATTGATATTATATTATATATTATATATAAATATATGTAATTACATATACTCTATCATATAAATATAATGTACAATATATTTATAACATAGTATATTATATGAATATATATTGTTGTGTTTGTCCATTTTCAAAGAGGACCATGACATCAGGGAAATGATGACATGACTAGCATTTGACCTATTTGAGTGAGGGAGGGTTGTGCAAGGTCACCAGCCTCACTTTCTCTTCCAGAGACATCTGGGTCCAGTAGCCAGATATTCAGCAGGACTACTGAAGGCGGCCCAGGATGCAATGGGAAACCCTGGTCCTTTTAAGCTAAGGTCTTTTCAGGTTGTCACTTTGAGTGAGGTAATGCCCTTTCAGTGAATAGGCTTATTTAAGTAGCTACTCAAGGGATGGCCCTTTTAATTAAAAAAAAAGAAACTGGAAGGGGAAGACCCTCAGGGTTCCTGGCTAAAAGAGAAACAGTTACTATTTAGTATTTTTATATATAAATATATATTATATATGTGGTGTTGTGACACTTTCAGATGAAACAACCTGCCATATGTAGGCACTATAGGTAAAAAAGGAGGCGAATGGGGTCCTCACATAAAATACTTTTATTCCATACAAGGTCGTCACAGCAACAATGTTTCTACCCAGGCTCAGGGACATGATTTCAAAGAGCAATTCAGAAGTACAAACTCTACATGAGCCACCAGATACCAGTATGAGTTTGGGATGCTCTGTGTTCTCAACCCCATTCAGTCTCTCTCACAAATATGCAGCCTTGGATTGCCTGCCTGTATCCTCTCTATGTCCCCACAGCTGCCAGCACTAGTTCCCTAGTAATCCCTCTGGGCTGGCAAGAAGAGATTATTTGGTGTCCATATAGTTCCCAGCATTCTAGTGCTTTGGTCCAAGTTCTATCTCACTTTGTTTAGTCTAGGCTTGAAAATGCAAAGATTGTCATAGCTTGTTTCATAACTTTATCAAAATGACTCCACTCACATCCCATTAAAATACATTTCCCCTTTGTAACTTTATGTGGCCAAGTAGAATGTATTTACTGAATAAATTTTTAACAAAGGTTAAACATTAAATCTACCAAGCAGCTAGCAATTCATTGATGGTAGACAAGTCTCAAATCTTAACAACTGAAGAACTGAAGATTTTCTCCAACAGATATGAAATTTCAACTTCACTTCCATCAAAATAAATCTGTCTTGAATCCATTTGCAAAATAGAGTTATCTGGTATGCTTCCCTCCCCTCCCCACCCCCCACTAAATCATCAAAGTCACAAAGAAGGGAAAAAAAATTTAAATCACTATGTGATGGGAATTTTCCCTCTGCAAATACTACAAATAGACATAGAAGCCAATCATCAGGAGAACTTGGAGTCCAATAGTCAATGGAAAATTTCTATGATATCTCCAGCTCATCCTCTGCTGTCCCCTGAGCCCAGAATCCTGGACAAATGTCGTCATGCAACAATTTCTCTGCCTATGTTTTGCTCAGGCATGTTTCTATATGTCCTCCTTTGTGCTTCTTCTGGAGTAATTCTCATAAAGCATATTCCAGCTGCAGAGCAACATTAATGACTTTATGCTCCTTCTTTATGGCAAAAGAGCCCTTATATTTTCACTTCTTTCTGGTGCTTAGTGATGGCAGCAAAATGAAAGAGAAGACACCAAGCTCTTGCACAGTTAGGTGTTACACACACATAACTAAAGCACTAAAGTATTGCCAACTGCCTTAATGAGGAATCAGAAAACCTACATTGGATTCCTGTCTCTGCTATATACTACCTGTGTGACCTTAGGTAAGTCATTTACTCTCCCAAGGCCTCATATTCTTTATCTGAAAAATAATTCTAATAAATTAATAATAAATAATTAATATCTGAAAAATAAAAATAATTGGATCAAGGAAATAGCAAATACAACACAGAAAAGAAACAGCAGAGAATACTAGTCATTCACAGAAGATATTCAAGAAGAAAATCACCAGTAAAACTCAACACCTCAGATGTCCATATAAAAATGTATAAAGTATGGGTGAATGAGGCTGCTAGATGGCACAGTGGAGAGAGTACCAGATCTGGAGTCAGGAAAACCTGAGTTCAATTCCAATCTCAGATGCTTACTAGCCTTGCGACCCTGGCCTGGCAAGTCATCTAACCACTATCTGTCTCAGTTTCCTCATCTATAAAAGGGGAATAATAATAGCACCTACCTCTCAGAGTTGTTGGGAGGAAAAAGATAATATTTATAAACCATTATGTAAGTGATAACTATTATTATTATGAAATAGAAGAGGTAAATTTGACCTCAAAGGTATCTCTGAGACTAGAGTATGACTCAGGAAGTATATACCTTATTCAAAAGGAAGAGAATGGATGAAAGGAACTATGGAATAGTGTTTTATATTAAGATACGTGTCAGTCAATAAACATATATTAAGCACCTACTGTGTGCTATGCACTGGGGATACAAAAAAAAGGCAATGTGTGTGAGGGAATTCAGGGAGAAATAAGGGACCGGAGGGAAATAAATGAACAGCATGTGGGGTGGGGATCTAATGAGGGAGAAAGAAAAGCAATACTGCAATAGGATTATACTTGCAAACTTAGACAGAAAAAGGAATTATAAAAGAAGTTTTGTACATAGATCACAAATCTGGCATAGAAGCATCACATCATACTGCTATGGGACTTCACTTGTCCAAATATCTGCTAGAGTTCTCTCTCTTCTGGCAAAAGCCAGGCAGCTGATAAATCAATCACTTGCCTTAATGATAGCTTCAGCCTCCAAAAAGTAGAGGAAATGATGATGGGATGGCTATTCTGGACACAATTCTGATCAACAAGAATAATCTAGTTACTGAAGTAGAAAATGATAGGAACAACTTTTGGGGAAATGGCCAATCCATCAAGGCTTTGTGACAAAAAAAGAAAAGAAAAGGAAGTCACACATAGTCTGTTGTACAACCTACAGCATAAGAAGACACATTTTAAAGGTTACAAGAAAGAATAGGTTAGGATCCATTGGTCTAATATCTTACAAGGGAAGTTAGCCCAAGAGGAAAGAGAAGTTCTTAAGGATGAAGTTTTGAAAATGAATGAATGAATTAACAAATCATTTATTAAATGTTTGCTATAAACAAATGTTTTTAAAGTACTAGGGATACAAACAGAGAATCAAGACAGACCTTGTGAGTTCAAGGAACTCACATTCAATTGAGGAAAACAACATGCAAATAGATAGATATATTCGAGATACATACAAAGTATGCATGCATGCAAGAAATGGTTATTATAATACAGGAGAAGAGGGAATTTGCCTCAAGAGACCAGTATGACTACACCAGAAGTTCATTGACCAAATGAGATCTTTTAGATGTGCAGAAAATGGAAGCAAGGACAGGTAGGTAATTGAGGATCAATCAATTAATAAGCATTGATTAAGCACGTATTATTTGCTTTACTGTCATTCAGTCATTTCAGTCACGTCCAACTCTCCAGTGACAACATATGGGGTTTTCTTGACAAAGATTCTGAAAGAAGGAAAAGCAAGAGATTTCCAAGAATAGCCATATGCACCATCATCTCTCTTTTTTTGAAAATCAGGATGACATATGCCTTTCTTCAGTACTGTTGCCCCTCTCTTATTTTCCATATTTTTGTTCAAAGATCACTGAGAGCACCACAATTTTGCCATTTTCTTCTCCAGTTCATTTTGCAGATGAGGAAACTGAGGCAAAAATGATTAAGTGCCTTTCCCGGGGTCACATAGCTAGTAAATATCTGAGAGCAGATTTGAACTCATAAATGTGAATCTTTCTCATTCTAAACCCAGTTCTCTGTCCACTGTGCCACTTATTTTCTTGGCACTGTGTAAAGAAAAAGAAGGAAAAAAAAGTGTTCCTGCCTTCAGGGATCTTGCATTCTAAAGGGGAAAACAACATGCAAATAGACAGGTATATTACAGATACATACAAAGTAAATACAAGAAGGAAAAGGCACTGGCAGATGGAGAACCCAGAAAGACCTCTTGCAAAAGGTTATACTTGAGCTGAGTCTTGGAGGAAGATACCATTTCTGAGTGGTTGAGGCTAGGAGGGAGAGCACTGTGGACTTGAGGAACAGACAGTTCAAGGCACAGAGATAGGACAGAGAATGACATGTGTGAGGAAGAGCAAAAGACCAGTATGGCTGAGCTGTAGAGTAAGTAGAGGTGGAGGAGAGAAATATGTAAGAAGACTGGAAAGATATGGCAGGCATCAGGTTGTGAACAGTATCAAGCAACAGATGGAAGTGCTTACAGTTAATCTGAAGGTAAGAGAATGTCACTGGAATTTGCTAAGTAGAAAGATGTGGGATGATGTGGTCAAATCAGTGCTTTACGAAAATCACTTCAGCAGCTGTATGGAGGATGAATTGGAATGTAACAGTTTCGAATATTCTTGTAAGAATAATATCGGGAGTGATAAAGTCCATAATCGACTAAGATTAGATAAGGATAACAAAAAGTAGGAGAGGAGAGGCAGCTACATTGGGGGCAGGAGGAGGTTTAAAGAGAGATAGAGCTATGGCTAAGCAGAGATGAAGTTGTGTTCATGGATGATTGAGAAAAGGACAAACTGCTCAGTCCTCGTTTTGCTTGTTTTGTCTTCCAAGAAAAATGATCTTTGAGCTGGGAAGGTAGAACGAAAATGGCTAATGGGGTATAGAAACCAAAGATAAATAACGAGTAAGAGACACCTAGATGCCTCTGACCAAACACAAACTATATTTTGAGGATATGAGAAGAGTGTTGATGCTCTCAGTGGTCTTTGAACACAAATATGGAAAATAGGAGAGGTACAACAGTACTGAAGAAGGTCACAAGTCATCCTGATTTTTAAAAAAGGAGAGATGATGGGGTATATGGCTATTCTTGGAAATCCTTTGTTTTCTCCTATCTCTGGAGTAGGAGCTCTACTTGGAGAAAGGCATAGGGCACAGTCTCATAGAAGTAAAGTGATTTGCTCTTGGTTACACAGTTAACAAATGGCACAGCTGGGTCCAAGCCTACTGGACTTAGACTCACATAGTTTTGACTCAAGTCCCATCTCTGCCATTTGTTAGCTGTGTGACCAAGAGCAAATCACTTCATCTCTTTGATGGGTGTGAGAGCTTGCTGAGCCCTTTTCAGGGTTGCTTAACCCACTTTTGGTGTCTAAAAGGTATAGCATGCACAGCAGCCATACCCCAGAAACCATCTCAGGAGATGGGCTAAATCAGATTGAGGATAACCAGACCGGCTTCAAATCCATCTGGGAGTTAGTGGCTATCTACCAAAGATAAATAATGAGTAAGAGACACCTAGATGCCTCTAACAAAACACAAACTACATCTTGGGGTATTGGAAGAGTTTGGGAATGTGAAAACTTTTCCCAATGAAACGATTGAACAAGAAAAGAATTGTTCCAACAATCATGAAGGTGGTGCACACACTCTGGAATGCTTAGAGCTTGGTCTGATATCCAAGACACCAAGGTCGTCCACTGCATCCCAGGCCATCACCAGTCATCCTGACTTTTGTTGTGCCACTGGACCTTGATGACTCTAAAGAGAGACTGAGACTGATGACTTTGTTCAACTCTGCCTCACCTAAATCCAGTTCATTTATGAGTCAAGGCATCATTCCTCTTCAAAAGTAAAGGAAAAAAATAACAGCTAGCATTTGTATAGCAACTTTCTATGTGATATATAGGTTAGCAAAGCATTTTAAATCTCATTTGATTCTCATAGGTAGGTGCTATGTTTATTCTTATTTTACAGATAGGCTGAAATCTTTATGATTCCCAACCCAGCTCTCCATTCACAAGGCCACCTAGCTATCTTAAAATCCTAGTGTCATACAAACAAACTATTAAAGCAAATCCTATCAAAGCCAGAAAGGCCATCAGCCTCTAGGTGATTAAGAACCATTTAATGAAATCAAAAGCCAAGCATTTCCTGGGATGTCTCTAGCTCAGCTGCCAAGTTATTCATGCAGATGAACTGGCTAATCGAGAAAGTGTTTCATGAGCTGTACCTAATAGCCCTTCAAATCATTTCATAAAAAGTTGTAATGATGTCTACAGTTAAATTTGAGTCATGCTGCGAAGGCTATTAGGCTAATGAAAATATAAGGAGAGCTCACCATCTACTATTAATTAATAAATTAGGTGTTTCTGCAGAACCTGCAAAATTGAGCTCAAACCTATGACCTTTTGGAATATTCCAAAAACTCAGCACTGTCAACCAATCAGAAATTGAACATACACTTTATCGACGTGACCAAGCTAGCTTTTTCATTAATCAAATAGGTGAAAGAGTTCATGTATATATAATTATTTGTGATCTTCAAAGTGCTTTTTATGATTAGAGAGGTGTCAAAAGATATCCTACCCCAAATCCCTCACCATCAGTCGGTCACCGATCTCTGAAATTTCACTATTAGGTATTCACTCCTTTAGGTAACAGCATGTACAACAGTGGGGCAACTAGGTGGTGCAGTGGATAGAATACTGACTTGGAGTCAGAAAACTCGATTTTTTTAGTTCAAATCTGGCTTCAGACACCATAGTGTAGCTCTGGGCAAATCACTTAATCCTGTTTGCCTCAGTTTCTTCATTTGTAAAATGAGCTGGAAAAGGAAACAGCAACCCACTCCACATTGCCAAGGAAACCTCAAACGGAGTCATGAAGTATCAGACACAACTGAAAAATAACTGCAACAACAAATATGTAACAGTAATACAACAAAGCCCTGTAGGATTAATTAGATAGCAGTATATCAGAAAACAAGTCACAAAGGTTGTTTGG
Source organism: Bettongia penicillata ogilbyi (assembly GCA_023548195.1). NCBI lineage: Eukaryota > Metazoa > Chordata > Mammalia > Diprotodontia > Potoroidae > Bettongia > Bettongia penicillata. Next base: position 247,941 of record JAJHZJ010000006.1, read on the forward strand.
CTATCACAATAAACATAAAGTTTTTGCCAATATACCCACTACCTAAATCTAGAAAACTTAAAATCAGGTAATAACCCTTGCCCATTCATTCTAGCAGTCATAGGAACCAGTAAGACAGAAGATACCCAAAGTTTCCACCCTCAGGCATAAGCATTACACAATAACATTTTCATCACACCTGTCTCCTCTCAATCTCTCTCTATCTCTGCCTCTCTTCTGTCTTACAAACACACACACACACACATACACACACAAGAACACACAAATATATCCCAACTCTCAAGACAATGGAGCATCTTGTCTTGTTTTTAATATAAAATAAATGCAATTTTATTTTATTTTTAGTTCCAGATTCTCTTCCTCCCCCACCCATTGGGAAAGCAAGAAATTAAAAATCCATTACAAACACGAAGTCACATGAAAAAAAATGTCAACATTAGCCATGTTCTAAAAAAGAAAGAAAGAAAAGAGAAGAAAATGAAAGGAAAAAGAAGACCCTATACATACTTCAGTCTGCACACTGAGTCCATCAGTTCTCTGTCTGGAAATGGATAGCATTTTTCATCATGAGTGCTTTGCAATTGTGGTGGGCCATTGTGTTGATCAGAGTTACTAAGTATTTTACAGCTAATTCTCTTTAAAATATCTTGTTACAGTGTAGATTGTTCTCCTGGTTCTGATTACTTCACTTTGAATCACTTCATGTGTCTTCTTAAGTTGTTTTTGTTCTGAAACCACCTCCTTCATCATTTCTTACAGCACAATAGTATTCCGTCACATCCATGTAACGTAACTTGTTCAGCCATTCCCCGAATGATGAGCACCCCATAGTTTCCAATTTACTGCCACTACAAAAAGAGTTGCTATAAATGTTTTTGTACAGAAAAGTCCTTCTCCTTTCCTTTTATCTTTTTGGGGTAACTACCTAACAGAAATATTGCTGGGTCAAAGTGTATACACAATTTAGTTACTTGTGGGGCATAGTTCCAAATTGTAGCATCTTACCATGAGTCTAGGTCTCTGGAAATGCCTATCTACCCCAATGCCAACCCTTTTTCAGCTTCATCCTTAAGTATATACTGTATGAAATTTGAACCGAGAGATGTACTGGAATCACTTTGAACTAGCTCAAAGAGAGCTGATTGCCAAATTGTCTATGTGTGTCTTTTAACTTCAGAAATTTGTGAACATTCCAAGTTAAAGCTGGGTTTATTGTTTCGTTGATCTTCTAGACTTAAGAAAATGATAGAAAAATATTAATAACACATCAATCTTATAAGTGCATCATGAGTATATTTTTTTCTGAAGAACTAGTTATCTAAGCTGGAAGCATTCTTAGAATCCAGTTAAACCTATAATCTCATGATCCTACAGTACTTTAACCTCCTTCTTGTAACTGATGAAGAAAGTGTGGGGAAAATGATAAAAGAGATGATTAAAATTTTGTAAGTTCCCTAATCAATTAAAGGAAATCACAGGGCACAGACTTTTGTCTGAAGGGCACCTTCCATGGAGGTACACATGGCCCAGCCACCTCACTGAAAGGACCCAGAAAACTCCTGCAATTAGTACTCAGGAACTGGGCCTTCCTTCATGATATTTGGTGACTGAGAATCAGCGGTGTACCCCAAGTTCTATCTTAGTATGTCTTCTTCCTTTTATACCCTTTTTTGGTAATTTGATTAACCCTTATGGGTTTAATTCTTATCTCTCTATAGGTGACTCAGAAATATGAGAGAGAGAGAGAGAGAGAGAGAGAGAGAGAGAGAGAGAGAGAATGAGAGAATTGCAATTCAGACTGAAATCAATTAACTATTGGATATTTCAAACCAAATGTCTTGGAGATATCTCAAATTAAATATGCCCAAAACTAAAATCAAATCAAAAAACCTCCCCTCTTTCAAACTTCCCTTTTTCTATTGAAGGTACCACCATCCATCCAGTCTTCCAGTGACATAATGTGAGATTTATCTTCAACCGCTCACACACCACGTATTTGAAAGTTGCAAAAACTTGCCATTTCTATTTCCATATCTCTTACATCTGGTCCCGTCCCTCTACTCACACAGCTGCAATTCTAGCTCAGGTCCTCATTACCTCTCACTTAGTATTACAACAGCCTCCTAATAGGTCTCCTTGCTTCAAATCTGTCCCCATTTCAGGTCATCCTCCACACAGAATAATTACCTAAAACACAGGTCTAACCACATCACCCCTCTACTCAATAAATTCAAGTAGATCCCTATCATCTCCAGGTTCAAATATAAAATCCTTTGATATTCAAATCCCTTCGTAACTTTCCACCACCACCACCTTTTCCATCTTCTGTCATTATACATCTTCCACGCCTACATAATCTTTGAACCAGGGGCACTCATCTCCATTCTGGTCTTTAAACTAAACACCCCATATCCCAACTCCGGGCATATTCACTGACTGTCCTCCATGTTGGGAATACTCTTCTTCCTCATCACCATCTTCTTTATTCCCTGACTTCCCTGAAGTTCCCACTAAAATCCCACCTACATGAAGCCTTTTCCAGTCCACCTTAACTCTACTGCCTTCCCTGTATTGACTATTTCTAATTTATCCTATATAGAACTCACTAGAACAGAGTTGTTTACATGTTGTCTCCTTCGTTACACTGTGAGGTTTTTGAGAATGGAGATTTTCTTTTGCCATTCTTTGTGTCCCCAGCACTTAGCACAATGCCTTGCATATAGTAGGTACTTAATAAATGTTTATTGACTAACTGACAGACAGGATAATAGTATTCAACCAAGACATGACAATATATGGAATTATTTCTACCATGCACATTATATGACATGGCTGAGAAAATTATTTCAGGAGGTAGAAAGTAATCATGGGAGTTCTACTCAGTCAGGATAGTGATAAGAGTAGTTTTCTCCTGTGTCAGCCCTACTACCATAGCAACCATCCCTCTTTTTCTTCCTCTATCAAATCAGATTGAATTGGTCAAAATAGATTTGAGCACTTTTGACCTAAGTGGGACAGCTTTCAATCAACTGAAACCATTCTGAGTAGGACAAAGCCACACTGAACTAGCCAGAATGATTCTAAATCAGCTGGAACCATTTTCCACTTGGCAAAACCAATTGAGAAAGGTCAAAAATCAGCTTTAATTGGTCTCTGGGCCAAAGAGAACAAAGGTCCTTGGCATTCTATGTCATTATATTCCATTGCCACCTACCTAACACCACTTCATCATGGTAGGAGAACATTCTGATTAGCCATTTGTAGTCTATTGTTTGTCTGTAGGCTGGAAATATCATCTCCTTTGAGCCATCAGCCATGGGATTTGATAAAAAAATAACTGATCTGAGATGTAAGGCTCAAAATTTAAATCCCATCAAAACCCTGGGGAAACTAATGACAAATATGGCCAACCTCTCTTACTAATCAGGTTAATTTTTATTTCACCTGCAATATTATTTTGACAGGTAAATATCATATTTCTGACATCTGCACACCATGAGAGAGGAACACAGGCATCTCCAGCTGTCATCTCAGGGAGATTATCTTATCTTAAGATCAGTTTCCCAAGGAAACTTCTCCCAAATGGAGAACATTCAGAGAGGGGAATAGCCAAGTTTCACAGGCATTGACCACAGAATCTTTCCTCCAGCCCACAGTCAGTTGCCCAAAAGCCCTAAACTGAGATAAACTGAACTTGCCAACCAACTGGGTGAGACCTACCTCCAATATTACAGACCAAAGCTACAGAAAAATAAGAAGTCCACTCCTCCCATCATGGGAATAAGATGTAAAGAGACACCATAAGATTGAATTTGCCTTCTGATTATTTCCTCAGCCTCGCTGCTACAGCGCCATCAGTCCCTTTTACAGTGTGAGGTCTTGTCTCCAAAAGACCCTAAATAAGAATGTAAGGAATATTGATAGCAAAGGAGGTTATCTGGCCAATTGGATCCTATCTTTCACCCTATTGAGTATTATACACAAAATGGCATCTTGTTAAAAGGAGAATAGACAACTCTTGATTGATCTTCAATGGCTGGAAGTTTTCCCGAGATTATTTTCTAGCACTTTACCATCAATCTGTCATCCTTCTTTGTCACCACATGACTAGCCCACATTCTCTTCCTATCACATTATTCCTTTATGATTTACTTACTCTAGTTTTGGGGGGACATTTTCACACCCCTCTCAGTGATTACAGATCTCTTTCAGGAGGATCCACAGTGTGTAATTCAAACAGTGCAAGTCTTATAGAAAAGGTCTTTCTTGCTAAGCGGTTCAAAAATGTGATTGCCAACCAGGAGAAGTTCACAGATTATCTGAAATTTTATAAGTGTAGTGGTAGGAACCCGGGGGGGAAGGGGAAACTGGGCAATGAGGTCCCGTCCTTGGAACATGTGCAGTGTGATATTTCTGGTACCAAACTACATGGAAGGTTGGTGAGCCAGCTTCTCGAAATTAAAAATGGAGGAGGAGCTTCAGAACATGCCCAGCCATTTTTGACTGCTGGCTTCCTATATGGTAATGAAAAGGATTTTTACTTGGCTGTTGAGCCAGAATTGAATATGCATATTGGTTATTTAGTAAGTGAGTTATATTGAGGGAGAACTCTCAATATGGGCTCATGAACTCACATGTTAGAAAAATATACCACAACTCCTCCATGCACTTTGGGAGGAGAAAGTAGCAGCCATACTCTTGAAAACTTGACTTGCCTGTAAGAGTAGAGGTTGAGAGAGCAAATCCAGAGGCTATATGTGCTACATGTAACAGTTTATCTAGTATCTCCCTATTGTCAGCCAAGAAGGTACGATTTCCTGTATTATCAATTGCCAGATGAATTTTCTTCAATATCACTTAACCAATTAATATCAATTAGACTTTACAAAGGGATATTTATGAAAAATATACAGCAAGAACTGAAGTACAAAAATATTCTCCAGCCCCAACCAGGGCAGATTCTTCCTTCTCAACCCCAATCCCTGAAAAGAGCAGTCCCAAACTTGAAGTGATGACTACTAGACATTCACCCTCATTAAGCTCACTTCTGAATGTGGCATAGCTGGTGGATGAGTTACTACTCCTTGCTTATAGAATGCAGTGTCTCAGCTTCTGGTTTGGATCACTGACTCAGGTCATTCCTCAAGGATCAATTCTCATCTCCCATGCTCAGGGATCAACTTCACCCATGCTCCATCACAGGCTCCTAATCACCTAGGATTGGGTCCCCATTGGTCAATCTTCCTCCCACCCCCATTACATGTATTTTCTATAACTCTTTATGAGTTCCTGAATCTTTTGAGTGCCTTAAGTATTTCCTTTTGTATGCTTATGAGCTCCTAGGAGTGATTTTAATTTCTTCATATTTTTGGTAGGGTGAAATAAGGGCTATCCCACAACTGGTATTCATATTGTTGCTCTGGATGCTTATATAAGAACTGGAACTCCTTTTACCTATATCTGTGGAAACATGAACACAAGCTATATTTAGATATCAGCTCAGAGTAAACCCCATTTTGCCAAAGAGAAAAACTGGACCTTTTAGGGATCATGTCCACCACTCCCACCAGATTCTTTAGACCTTGTGTAGAGCACAATGCTTTGGAAGGCTTGGGCCATGTGTTACAACTGCACATCCATTCATTCATTCTGTTATTCACTCATTCAAAAAATAATAAATATCTAATTAATTAATTATGCATGTTACTGGATTCAGATAATATATTAATGAGAATTATTTTATCAGAGTTTATCAGATTTCCCAATAGCATAAAAATATAGAGGACTAGGATCCAGGGCAGAGAAACTTTAGTGGAGGCAAGTGGAGAGTCTAGACTCTAGAGCATTAGCACAGTCTAGAAAGGGTAGGATTACAATATGTCACAGGGAAGCAAACACACTGCCACTTTTTCACCACTTTTCCCTTCACCGTCAACCTAGAATATCACAAGTCCAGAACCCCTCCCTCCAAACTCAAGGATAAAATTACTTGACTGTCCTCTGAGAGAGTTGAGAAGTAAGGAAGCCCACTTGAGTTGGGAGATACTAGAGAATGGTAACACAGGCCATGTACAAATGAAAATACAACTAAGCTAATCCAACTGAACATATGCCAACACATCCAAGATAGATCTGTCCCTGGGAGCTGGTGGTCTACCCCATACAAGAACAAGGAACTAGAATATAGAACCAAAAAATGCTAGCATATCTCTGATATAATTTACATTATGGTTTATAACTTCTAGCATTTTCATTTTCTTGATGGTTTGAAAGTGGAAAACATATAATTCATGGTTCTTTTGTGTCATGCTCAATGAAATTTGACATTTTTTCAAGGTAGCTATTCAGTCTGCCTCTCTAATATTTGTATTGTGCTTAATGGGCCTGTTTTTAATTAAATAAAACCTCAATTCTCTCCATTAATCTTTGAATAAATATATACATCCTAAGCAGATGGAGTGAAAAATGAAATTCATTTAAAACTCTGATATGGAAAGGTCTTTAACAACCATGTGCAACAACTTCAATATTACTCTTTATCCAACTCCAAAGTGAAGAAATTATTTTCAAATACAATTTTCAGTTGATACCAGACTTTCATAGAAACTTACAGTGTCAGAATAATCCCTCTCCCTATTTTTTTCTGGACTTCATTTGATTCACACACCACACTGTGACCCATGACCTAGAACTAAAACTCTAGTTTCACATAAACTGTATTCGGTCTTGAGGTTTCCTCCAAAAGTATCTCTCTGATTCATGTTCCCATGCAGTGTTTGCCCTGGAAAATATCAGAATTTCTCTTGTGTTCAGTTCTCTGCAAAAGGAAAAGGGGAAGACTATTTAGTTCCCACACAAGGGCAGGTCTTATTTAGCCTTAAAAAAGTAAAACCCAGGGTGGAGCCAAGATGGCAGAGTAGAAAGACATATATACACTAGCTCTTCCCCCATAGCCCATAAAACACTTGTAAAGAAAGACTCTCAACAAATTCTAGAGCAGCAGAAGCCACAGAACAATGGAGTGGAGGAGATTTCCAGCCCAGGGTGACCTGAAAGACTGATGGGAAAGGTCTGTCCCACCGATGTGGAGCGAAGCCCAACCCAGACTCAGGGGTGGAATCCCCAGTGACAATAGCAGCTGTTGGCAGATCCCTTAATCCACAGGTGCCAAAGGTCAGTGAGAAGGTTTTTTTCAGCTGGCCAAGAAGGGAGCAGGGTCTTGCAATACCTCTGGCCTCAGGTGGCAGCAGCAGAGGCCACATCCTGCAGCAGCAGCTCCCACAGCAGCTTGCATCCATTGTTGGATTGTAAAACCCCTGGTAGATATAAAGAGCTGATCCATACCTCTGGCAGCTCTGCCCCCACCTGATGCTCCTGGGGGAATCAAGCAGCTGATCTTTATCTCACACTGAATGACAACCCTGCCCCTGCCTAAAACCCCTGGGGGAATTGAGGAGCTTATCTGAATTTCAGCCCCCAGTACCGGCTTGGTAGAACTGCAGGCCAGGTGGTTGTGGAGAGAAAACTAACACTCACAGATTCTGGGCACAAAAATTTCTGGTTGCTCCCAGACCAGTAAACACACTTGATTGTGCCACCTTGGGGGATCTTACAGATCCCCAGAGTATACCCTACTCTTGACAAAGGACCCAAAAGTCAAGCACATGGTTGGGAAAATGCCCAAAAAGGGGGAAAAATATAAGACTAGTAGAAGGTTACTTTCTTGGTGAACAGATATCTTCTCCCATCCTTTCAGATGAGGAAGAACAATGCTTACCATCAGGCAAAGACATTAAAGTCAAGGCTTCTGTATCCCAAACACCCAAAATAAATATTCAATGGTTTCAGGCCATAGAAGAGCTCAAAAAGAATTTTGAAAATCAAGTAAGAGAGGTGGAGGAAAAATTGGGAAGCATAACGAGAGAGATGCAAGAAAATCATGAAAAGTGAATCAACAACGTGCTATAGGAGACCCAAAAAAATACTGAAGAAAATAACACCTTTAAAAAAAGGCTAATTCAATTGGCAAAAGAGGTTCAAAAAGTCAATGAGGAGAAGAATGGTTTAAAAAGCAAAATTAGTCAAATGGACAGGGAGGTTCAAAAGCTCACTGAAGAAAATAGTTCTTTAAAAATTAGACTGGAACAGAGAGAGGCTAAGGACTTTATGAAAAAACAAGAGATTACAAAACAAAACCAAAAGAATGAAAAAATAGAAGATAATGTGAAATTTCTCCTTGGAAAAACACCTGACCTGGACAATGGATCCAGAAGAGATAATTTAAAAATTATGGGACTACCTGAAAGCCATGACAAAAAAAAGAGCCTAGATATCATCTTTCAAGAAATTATCAAGGAAAACTGCCCTGATATTTTAGAACCACAGGGCAAAATAAATATTGAAAGAATCCACCAATCACCTCCTGAAAGAGATACAAAAAGAGAAATACATAGGAACATTGTAACCAAATTCCAGAGTTAATAGTTCCAGGAGAAAATATTGCAAGCAGCTAGAAAGAAACAATTCAAGTATTGTGGAAATACAATCAGGATAACACAAGATCTAGCAGCTTCTACATTAAGGGATTGAAAAGCATGGAATATGATATTCCAGAAGTCAAAGGAACTAGGACTGAAACCAAGAATCACCTACCCAGCAAAACAGTATAATACCTCAGGGAAAAAATAGTCTTTCAATGAAATAGAGGACTTTCAAGCATTCTTGATGAAAAGATCAGGGCTGAATAGAAAATTTGACTTTCAAACATAAGAATCAAGAGAAGCATGAAAAGGTAAACAGAAAAGAGAAATCATAAGGGATTTACTAAAGTTGAACTATTTACATTCCTACATGGAAAAACAATATTTGTAGCTCTTGAAACTTTTTTCAGCATCTGGGTAGTTGGTGAGATTACACACACACACAGAGAGAGAGACACAGAGACAGAGACACAGAAACAGAGAGAGACAGAGAGATATGGAGAGACAGAGAGCCCAGGGTGAGTTGAATAGGATGGGATCATATCTAAAAAATGAAATTAAGGGGTGAGAGAGGAATATATTGGGAGGAGAAAGGGAGAAATGGAATGGGGCAAATTATCTCTCATAAAAGAGGCAAGAAAAATATTTTTCAATGGAGGGAAAAAGGGGGGAGGTGAGAGGGAAAATGTGAAACTTACTCTCATCACATTTGACTCAAGGAAGGAATAAAATGCACACTCATTTTGGTATGAAAACCTACCTTACAATACAGGAAAGTGGGGGAGAAAGGAATAAGCAGGGTGGGGGTGAATGGAAGGAAGGGCAAGGGGAGGAGGGAGCAATTAGAAGTCAACACTCTTGGGGAGGCACAAGGTCAAAAGGGAAAATAGAAGAAATGGGGGGCAGAATAGAATTAGGGGAAATATAGTTAGACTTATATAACATGACTATTATGGAAGTCATTTGCAAAACTGCACATATATAGCCTATATTGAATTTCTTGCCTTCCCAATGAGGATGGGTGGGGAGGGAGGAAGAAAGAGAAGTTGGGATTCGAAGTTTTAGGAATAACTATTGAGTATTGTTCTTGCATAAAACTGGGAAATAAGAAATACAGGTAATGGGGTATAGAAATTTATCTTGCCGTACAGGACAAAAGAGAAGATGGGGATAAGGGAAGGGAGGGACGATAGAAGGGAGGACAGGTTGGTGGTGGGGTAATTAGAATGCTCGGTGTTTTGGGTGGGAGGAAGGGAGAGATGGGGAGAAATTTTGGAACTCAAAATTTTGTGGAAATGATTGTCGAAAACAAAATAAATAAATTTTTAAAAAAATGAAAAACCCACAAAGTACTTGAACCCAGGCCTATATATTGTCAAGACCAATCTCCTTCCCTCTCGGAAAAGTCTCACTTCTCCAGAAACCTATAGTCCTCCAAATGGACTATTGACTTATGTGCCCTACACACACACACACACACACACACACACACACACACACACACACCATGGAAAGACCTTGAAAATGCTAGAGCATCAACTGGTCCACCCACCTTTGCAAGTGATCTCTACCTGCCCCAAACCCATATAAGTCCTGTTGATTTCCTATGAAAGGAGTGAGCTTGTCATTATTCTGCTGTTACTAGCAATAGGGGCTACTAGGTGGTACAGTGGATAGAGTACCAGAGCAGGAGTCAGGAGGACCTAAGTTCAAATCTCACCTCAGACACTTAACACTCACTAGCTGCGTGACCTTGGGCAAGACATTTAACCCCAACTGCCTCATCCTGGATCATCTCCAGTCATCCTGATGAATATCTGGTCACTGGATTCAGATGGCTCTGGAGGACAAAGTAAGGTGGTGACCTGAACAGCCCTTCCTTGCTCAAAACAAAGTCAAGTGCAAGTCATGTCATTATTTCTCAGATGGTATGGTCTTCTTCGGCAATGAAGGACAAACACACAAGCAATAGCAATGGGGCATATTCCACCACCTTGGGGGCAAATTTGATCTCTTTTATCTCAGGTCTTTGGGGTGACGAGCTGAGTGGCTGCTGCAGGCTGAAGGAAAGATTCCATGTTAAATGACTGCAAAACTTTGTAGCTCCTATCTCTGCATGTTTTCCACTTGGGTTCCCTTGATGATATGGCAAGCTGCTCTTCAACACAAGGAAAGAAGCATCAAGCTATCTGGGATAACAGATTGAAATTCAAATCCAAAAACAAATTCCAAAGACAAACTAGATGCCTCCAGGTTCTAATTAATGGTCATTCTATGTTTCAAAAGGACTTATTTTCCGAAGGCTAAGATGCTGAGAACTTCCCCTTTGAAGAGAAAGGCCTCTTTTCCACAGTCTGATGACTTGATGTGTGAAGAGTTTGTCTTCCTTCTAAATCAGCTGAAGTTTAGGCTTTAGGCTCTAGGCTAAAAGACAGATGTTAGTGCCAATTCCTCTAAAGGAAAAGAGGGGGGTGACCCAACTGAAGCTCATTAGATGACAGCCACAAAACAACTCAGAGAACAGCAACATTCAGATATGGGCCCTGTAGTGTCAGAGGCATGAACTGCCCCTACACATGTGCTCTATGGCTCCCTTGTTTCCCTTCATTTGTGCCTCTTCCTATGTGTTCCTATATGTTTCATGTTGGGCACCTATGAAGCATGTTACCTATGGGTATCCACTCTCCCATTAAGGATGTTACATCTGTGGTTGATTTTTTTTAACAATTGGAGTGGGAAGAGAATGATAAATATCAGGAAATACCTGTGGTATAAAAAATAAAGGTCATCAATAAAACTTTTAAAACAAATAAATGGCCAAAAGAAATAGAAAACATTTACTCATTCATCAAATGAGCAAGTGAGACTAGGTAATCTCTTTCAGCTTGAATTTCATGATTTAGACTGTCTTCTCTTACCAAGTGAATCTTGAGCTTGCTCCTAAGGAATTCAGATTTGGGGCAGGGAGGGAATATTCTATTGCTACATTTCTTATGAGGTTATTTTATTAAATGCCTTTATTTTTAACAGATTGTATCCTTCATTGGACTAGTAAAAATAAGCACATTATTGGAGGCTCATGAGCTGTGATTTAAAATGGATATTAATCCACAGAGCACCTTGAACCTGGGGTAGTTTTTGAGAAGACCACAGTGTGGGAAGAGTGGCCAGTCATATACCCAATTGATAATGTGCTGTCTTTTATGGGAAAACTGGGCATGTGCCTCCTTATGCTTCTCTGAAGAGTTCCAACAAAGGCAATAGAAGGAAATAGTGGATTTTTCCCAACTTTTGATGTCCAAGGTAAGTTCCCACAGGGTCAGGAATGATGGATTGAGCCAGGGACAGAACTACTTTCTTTATCCGTCTGAGATATTGTTAGAATTTGGGCCCTGGTGGATACGATTTATTATGGTCATAACCCCAGGTAATTGGACAGAAACTGGGCTGTCAGTCTCCATTCCCTGCTGCTATATTTCTCAGATAATAACTATCTTTCAACTCCCAGATATGGAGGCCCTCTCTCCCAAACCCTAACCCTTGAGCTACCACAAAAGGGGATAGAGAAAGGAAACTCAAAATGTTTATCCTCATAAGGAACAGTTCAAAGCAGATTTTCTAACCCCTACCTGACAGAATCAGTGGGGGCCCTCTGGAGTTAATAAGATGTGCCTCACATAAGGCAAATAACCCTTCTGAATTCTTATAGTGATCACTCAAGAGCTTAAAGTTTTTTTTAAAAATCACCCAACTCAAAAGAAGTCTCCAAAATCTTTGAGAGAAAAAATGGGGTATGGCATAAAAGATGTAGAAGGAGATGGGGCAAAGAATCACAAGACAAAAAAGTCATCCAAATCAAGAACCTGTGCCAGCCTGAGAGCTTTCTGAGGGCAGGCACCATGCACAACTAATGATCTCATCCTATACAGCACCTTACTCAGTCAGGGATACTCATTCTTCTAGCCAGTTTGGAAAGGATATAAACGCTCCCCCTACCTCTCTACTTCTGTTCAGTTATAGCAAAATTGTTCCAGATTATTCAACACTCCCACACTAAGAAAGTTCCAAGGCTGTTCTAGACACATATCAGAGTGGGATGAGAGGGAGAAACAATGGAGACATATTGGAATATTCTAAATTTTCTGCTGGATTTTCAGCCAGTAGTCATGACACTGAGGCCATGGATATGTTTCAAGACTTCTACTCATATTGCTGTCCCTAGGTCTTTCCAAAAGGTCTCATTGACTTTTTATTGTGTGGATAATGTTTTGGTAGAATTTACTTAGAAGATTTTAATAAAAAGGGATTTTATGAGAACTTTCTATTAATATCTCCCAAAAGTAAGTTTGGAGGTGAGAGGTAACAAAGAAGAAGGAAAAAGTAGTAAGAAAATTACAATCAAAATATCAAGAATGAGATGAGCTAGAAGCAACATATTTCTAGACTCTTGGAAGGGGACATAAGGGTAAACATAATAACTAGTATTCCCTGTAACAAAGTCCATATGACAGTACTATAATCTTTGGACCATGAATTACTGGCATCTGAGGATCACTTTGGAACATGTCCTCAATCCTCACTGATCTGCTTTCATCACAAATCATAGCATCCCTTCTTCAGGGAAAGAAGGGAAATACACATGCATGTGTACATGCCCACATGTGCACGCACACACACACACACACACACACACACATACACACTCAGAATTGCCATCAGCAAGATGGAATGCTCTTATCTTGGCCAGGGTTCAAGCAAAGACTCACACACAATTCCTCTAGGAAATGAAGTCAGATTAAGGAATTCAGTGCCCTGGGAAATTCTAGATTGTGGCAAGGAGAGAGAGGGTAGTATTACACACTTAACAACATCAATAAGGAACAATCTTATAATTGTTTTAGTTTTTTATTTGTTTGTCTTTTCAGTATGAGAAAAACCTGGGAGCCACAGGGAAAGCTTACCAACAGCCCCAGGACTTATTTTGTTCTACTATTTCTTATTTTGCACCATTTACCATTGCACAAATGGTTTCTATACTGATAGATCTCATTTGGGTAGACCTCATTGTTACTATAAACTGCTCTGGAGTAAATGTCGTATACCTTTAAATTGGTATAAAGAACCTTCATGCCTTGAAAGATGTTCCAAAAAAGACATATTCAGAATAAATAAAATCTTACTCACCCAGTACTGTGGTTCAAAGGAAAGAACACTGGACTTGAATATAAGACTTGTTTTTGTTGTTCTATCATTTCAGTAATATCCAATTCTTCATGACCCCATTTGGGGTTTTTCTTGGCCAAGACACTGGAGTGGTTTGCCATTTCCTTCTGAGGTAAACAGGGTAAAGTGATTTGCCCAGGATCACACAGCTAGTGAGAGTCTGATGCCAGATTTGAACTCAGGAAAATGAGTCTTCCTGATACTAAACTCAGTAAACTATCCACTGTGCCACCTAGTTGCCCATAGAAAATGCTTGACTTCAAATCATGGCTCCAACATTAACAGTTCCATAACTTTTGCTGAGTCATGTCAGCTCTCTGGACTGACACTCCCTCACCTATACCATAGGATCAATAATATTTGCACTACCTACCTCACAGAGCTTTTGTGAGAAAAGCATTTTGAAAACTTTAAAGTGTTATTAAAGGAGGAATAACAATTCCAGATCTCAGATTATACTATAAAGCTGTAATCATTGAAGTCATATGATAGTGGTTAAAAAATTAAAAAAAGTAGATCAGTAAAACAGACTAGATAAGGAAGAAGCAGAAACTAAAATCAATAACCCAGTATTCAATAAACCCAAGAACAAAAATTACTTTGGGAATTACTCCCCATTTAACAAGAATTGCTGGGAAAACTGGAAAGTGGATTTGAAGAAATTAGATTTAGTTCAATATCTTACATCATCTCACACACAAAAAGCTCAAAAATAAATATGACCTGAATATTAAAAGTTATACCATAAAAAATTAAAGTATTTTTCACATATATGGCTAAGGGAAAAACTCATAAGTAAACAAGGAATAGAGGTAATCACAAATAATTTTTTAAAGATAATTTTGATTACATGAAATTTAAAAGCTCTTATACACACACAAGAAAGATAAAAAGGAAATTGGTTAAATAAAAAAATCTTTACATCAATGTCTCTTATAAGGGCCTGATATCTAAGCTATATAGGGAACTAACAATACATAATGAGTAACTGATCAAAGGATATGAACATACATTTCTCAACTGGATTACAAACCACTTACAAATACATAAAAACTGCCCCAAGTCACTAATCATAAGAGAAATGCAAATCAAAACGATTTTACTTCATACTGAGCAAGTTCAGAATTGTCAATGTAAGATTAAGATTGTGGAAAGTCAGGAGCACTCGTACATTGTTAGTGAGCCTGTGAATTGGCCCAACTATCCTGGAAAGTAACTGAAAGTTCTATATATTCTATGCCAGGGGTGGGGAACCTGTGGCCTTGAGGTCACATGTAATCTTCTAGGTCCTTGGCTGTGGCTTTTTGACTGAGTACAACTTCTACAAAACAAATTCTTTTATGAAGGAAATTTCCTCTGTGAAGTTCGGATTCAGACAATGGTGCCACACTCGAGGATGTAGAGAGCCACATATAGCCTTGAGGCTACAGGTTCTCCAACCCATTTATACCTTTTGACCTAGAAATCCAACTGCTAAATGTACATCTTAAAGAAGCTAAGGATAGGAAGGTCCCATATGCATCAAAATATTTATAGTAGCAGTTTTTGTAGTAGCAAAGAATTGGAAATAAAGTAGATGTTCATCAATGGGGAATGGCTAAACAAATTGTGGTATATAAATGTAATGGAATATTGCTACATTGTAAGAAATTGTGAATGTAAAAAATACAAAGAAACATGGAAAGACATATATGAACTTGTTGAAAGCAGTTGAAAGCAGAACCAGAAAAACAACACATACAATTGACCACAATAATATGCATGGAAATAACAAAAAATAAAAGTACTAAAACTAAACGCTATGAAATTATACCAACAAAGTTTAGCCCCTCAAAAAGAGATATGAGAATGACTCTTCCTCCCTACCTTCTTTGCAAGGGTAAAGTCTTCAGGGTAGAACACTGCATATTATGTCATAATTAATAGATGTATTAGTCAGTTTCATCTAACTCATTTGTTAAAGTAGATGGCCCTCCAGGAGGAAGAAGGAAAGGATATACTGAGAAATGAGGTAATATAGAATCAAATACTATCAATAAAACTTTCCATTTGAAAAAACCCCAAAGAATTATATAAATTGAGTTATCTATTTAAGTCAATCATCAAAGTTAAATATTGCTATAGAGGGTTGCAATAAAACATAGTGAATTATATACTGGACCCAGAGGCCAAAAAACATCAGTTCAAACCTCTCCTCTGGCATTTACTAGCAGCTGTATGACTTTAGGGAGGTAACATCTCCTAGTCACAGTTTCCTTGTCTATAAAACCGAGATAACAATAACTATACCACCAACTTTACTGGAATATTGTAAGGTACAAATGACACAATGCATGTAAAGTACTTTGAAAATCTTTAAATGATGTATGTATTAACGTTATTATTACCAAATACTGTCCTTCATATTATCTTAATGAATTTATTAATCCCTGACATTTGTATAATTTGTCATAGTCTGAAAGAGTTTTCTTTCATGCATTATATCATTTGATCCTCATAACAACCCTATAAATAAGAAAGGGCAGGTATCATTAACCCCATTTAACAAGATGAGCAATCTGAGGCTTAGAAAGACTAAATTACTTTTCCACAGACATATGCCTGGTAAATAGCACAATTACAGAGTCCCAAGTTAGAAGGGAACTTGGAGGTTCTTTGGTCTACCTTTAACTGAATGAAAGCTACCTCTACTGCATACTTTATAAGTAACTATTCTTCTTTTCCTAAAAGATGACCAATGAGGAGGAACCTATTGCCCTCTTTGAGGTCCATTCCACATTTGGATAACTCTTATTATTAAGAAATTTTTCCTTCAGCCTAAATTTGATTATTTGCAACTTCAATTCAACAAGAACTTAAGTGCTTCCAGTATTTAGGGAACTGTCCCAGGTCCTGAATATAGAGGAAAAAATTGAAATACTCCCTGCCTTCAAGGAGCTTACTTTCTCCTGGGGAAAAAAACCATACCTAAATAAGCAAATACAAAGTAACTGGAGATGGTGGGGGGAAGGGGACTAACAATTTGGAGGCTCAAGACAACCCACTTAAGTGAAAGTTACAGTTAGGCTTAGAAAACACTAGGGATTTTAAGAGGGAGAATAAGGGAGGAGAACACTCCAGGCCTGGGAGACAACTTCTGCAAAGGTACAAAGCTAAAATATCAAATGCCCAGGGCCGGGAATATATAATGATCCAGTTTGACTGGATAATAAAGTGAGTGAAGAAAAATGATATGTAATCAGCCTGGAAAGTTAGATTGGAACCATTTTGAAGGGCTTTAAAAATCCACATAGAAAAGAGTTTGTACTCCAGAGACAATTAGGTTCAACTGAAATGCCTTGAACAAGGTCAGACCTGTGCTTTAATAATATCAACTAGGCAGCGAACTAGAAAACAGATTACAGAGTGAAGTGACTGGATGCAAGGAGACCAATTAGAAAATATTTCAATAAACTGGAAAATAATACGGCAGAAACTAGGTATAAACCAACATTTCACACTGTATACCAAAATAAGGTCAAAATGGATATGTGATTTAGACATAAAGGGTGATACAACAAGCAAATTAGGAGAGCAAGGAATAATTTATCTGGCAGATCTACAGAGAAGAGAAGAATTTGTAATAAGTCAAGAGATAGAGAACACTGTGAAATGAAAAATGAAAAATTATAATTACATTAAATTAAAAAAGTTTTACACAAACAAAATCAACACAACCAGGATTAGAAGGAAAGCAGACAACTGGGAAACAATTTTTATAGCCAGTGTTTCTGATCAAGTCCTCATTTCTCAAATATATAGAGAACTGAGTCAAATTTATAAGAATGTAAGTCATTGTCCAGTTAAAAAATGGTCAAAGGATATGAGCAAGAAGTTTTCAGATAAAGAAATTAAAGTTATCTATAATCATATAAAAAAATGTTCTAAGTCACTATTGATTGGAGAAATGAAAATTAAAAGAATTCTGAGGTACCATCTCACACTTATCAGATTGACTAATGTGACAGAAAAGGAAAATGATAAATGTTGGAGAAGATACAGGGAAATTGGGATACTGGTGCATTGTTGGTGGAGTTGTGAACTGATCCAACCATTCTGGAGAGCAATTTAGAACTATGCCCAAAGAACATATGCAAAAATATGCAATCAAACAGTGCATTCTCTTTGATCCAGTAATACCACTACTAGGTCTGTATCAAAAAAAAAGGGGAACAGGGCGGAGCCAAGATGGCGGAGTAGAAGGATGCACGTTTACGAGCTCTGAAACCAAAACCCATAGAATTAATGTAAAAAGAGACCCCATAACTTCTGGGTCAATACAAGGTGTGCAGAAACGGAGTGGAAGAGATTTCCGTGCCAGAGAGCCCTGAAGAGCCGTCCCCGGGGTCCGTCGCGCCCCAGAAAGCGGACCCCACCCCCAGCGCTGCCCTGGCTGCAGCCCCAGAGAAGCTGACCCGAGCAGGCATCAGAGACAGAAGCTCCGGCAGCCGGGAAAGTCCCTCCGCCCACAGAAGCTACAGGTCAGTGAGAGAGAAGGCTGGGCTGGAGGAGGGGAGCGGAGCATCTCCGTGACTCGGGCCCCCTTGGGAGGAAGCGGCGGCGGCAGAGACGGGGGCAGGAAGCAGCGGAGGCAGAGGGGTGGGCGGCGGCTGAGGCGGCAGCGGCCTGGGACTCAGGAATCCCCCAGCAGCAGGCAGGATCTTCATTACGGAAGGTTTCTGCATAAAACCTGATGGAGCTGAGCCTGGGAGATGGCCCTGCCCCCACCCCACTCTATTACTGAAAGCTTCTGCATAAAGCCCCTGAGGGAACTGAGATTAGGAGGCGGGCCCCCCACCCCGCCCCCACCCGCTCCATTCCTGAAAGTCTCTGCATAAAGCCCCTGAGGGAACTGAGCCTGGGAGGTGGCCCTGGCTCCACCCCAGCGCCAGAACTAAAGCTTGCCACGGAAAGCCCATTTGAATCTCAGAGGCCAAGCAATAGCTGGGCGGATCCAGGCGGGGGTGGAAAGGAATCTCAGAAATCAAGTAACTGGCTGGGAAAACGCCTAGAAAAGGGAAGAAAAATAAGACTATAGAGAGTTTTTTCCAACAAATGCAAATGATCCCGACCTTCGGATCTGATGACGAGGACGTATTCTTGCCATCAGGAAAAGATGTGGAGGGCGGGGCCTCAGTATCCCAGACACCCCAGGGGGGTGGCGGGTGGGCTCAGGCCTTGGAAGAGCTTAAAAAGGATTTTGAAAAGCAAGTTAGACAGGTGGAGGAAAAACTGGGAAGAGAAATGACAGAGATGCAACAAAAGTATGGAAACCGGGTCAATACCTTGGTAAAGGAGACCCAAAAAAATGCTGAGGAAATTAACACCTTGAAAAATAGGCTCACTCAATTGGCAAAAGAGGTTCAAAAAGCCAATGAGGAGAAGAATGCTTTCAAAAGCAGAATGAGCCAAATGGAAAAAGAGGCTCAAAAGCTCACTGAATTTAATAGTTCTCTCAAAATTAGAATGGAACAGATGGAGTCTAATGACTTTACGAGAAACCAAGAAATCACCAAACAAAACCAAAAGAACGAAAAAATGGAAGAGAATGTGAAATATCTCATGGGAAAAACAACTGACCTGGAAAATAGATCCAGGAGAGACAATTTAAAAATTATGGGACTACCTGAAACTCATGATCAAAAAAAGAGCCTAGACATCATCTTCCATGAAATTATCAAGGAAAACTGCCCTGACATTCTCGAACCAGAGGGCAAAATAAGTATTGAAAGAATCCATCAATCACCACCTGAAAGAGATCCAAAAAGAGAAACTCCTAGGAACATTGTGGCCAAATTCCAGAACTCCCAGCTCAAGGACAAAATCTTGCAAGCAGCTAGAAAGAAACAATTCCAGTACTGTGGAAATACAATCAGGATAACCCAAGATCTAGCAGCTTCTACATTAAGGGATCGAAGGGCGTGGAATAGGATATTCCAGAAGGCAAAGGAACTAGGACTCAAACCAAGAATCACCTACCCAGCTAAACTGAGTATAATACTTCAAGGGAAAATATGGTCTTTCAATGAAACAGAGGACTTTCAATCATTCTTAATGAAAAGACCAGAGCTGAAAAGAAAATTTGACTTTCAAACACAAGAATGAGAAGAAGCATGAAAAAGGAAACAGCAAAGAGAAGTCTTAAGGCACTTACCAGAAGTGAACTGTTTACATTCATACAGGGAAAGACAATATTTCTAACTCTTAAAACTTTTCAGTATCTGGGTAGTTGGTGGGACCACACATACACATGTACACGCATGCACACACATACACACATGCACACACATACAGAGACAGAGAGCACAAAGTGAACTGAATAGGATGGGACCATACCTTAAAAGAAACTAGGGTAAATGGTGAGAGAGAAATGTAGGGGGAGGAAAGAGGGGGAAATGGAATGGGGTAACTATATGTCATTTAAGAGGCAAGTAGGAGATTTTTTTTAGTGGAGGGAAAAAGAGGAGAGCTGAGAAAAAAAAAAAAACAAGAAGTTTACCCTCATCACATTTGACTAAACGAAGGAGTGAAATGCACACTCATTTTGGTATGAAAACCTATCTTACAGTATAAGAAACGGGGGGAGAAGGAGATATTGCAAGGGGGGGATGATGGAAGGGAGGGCAAAGGGAGGAGGGAGCAATCTGAAGTCAACACTTGGGGAGGGACAGGATCAAAAGACAGAAGAGAAACAATGAGGGGCAGGTTAGGAGGGATGGTAATCCAGTTAGTCTTACACAACACGACTATCAGGGAGGTCATTGGCAAAACTACACAGATATGGTCTATATTGAATTGCCTGCCGTCCCAAAGGGAATGAGTGGGGAGGGAGGGATAGGGAGAATTTGGAATTCAAAGTTTTAGGAACAACTGTTTAGTATTGTTGTTGCAACTAGGAAAGAAGACATACAGTTAATGAGAAATAGAAAGTCATCTGGCCCTACAGGAGAAAAGAGAAGATGGAGACAAGAGAAGGGAGGGATGACAGAAGAGAGGGCAGATTGGAGATAGGGAAAATTAGATGCTTGGGGTAGTGGGGTGGGGGAGGGGATAAAAGGGGAGAAAACTTGGAACCCAAAAATTTGTGAAAATGAATGTAAAAAGTTAAATAAATAAATGAAAAAAAGGGGGGAACAGACCTACATATACAAAAAATATTTATAACAGCTCTTTCTGTGATAGCAAAGAATTGGAAGTTGAAAGAATGCCCATGCATTTGGGAATGGCTGAACAAGTTATGGTATATGAATGTAAGGGAATACTACTGCACTACAAGAAATGATGAGCAGGTAGATTTCAGAAAAACCTGAAAAGACTTATATGGACTGATGCTGACTGAAGTGAACAAAACCAAGAGAACATTGTACACAGTAACAGCAACATTGTGCAATGATCAACTATGATAGATTTAGCTCATCTCAGCAATGCAATGATCCAATACAATTCTAAAAGATTCATGTTGAAAAATGCTATCCATATCCAGAGAAAGAACTACAGAGTCTGAATGCAGATTGAAGCATACTATTTTCATATTTTTTGGTTTTTTTCTTTCTCATGGTTTTTCCCATTTGTTCTGATTCTTCTTTCAACAACATAACTAATGAGGAAATATGTTTAACCTGATTGCACATGTATAAACTGTCGTAATTTTGTTTGCTGTCTTGGGGAGGAAGGAGGAAGAAAAATTTCGAATGCAAAGTCTTATGAAAAATGAATGTTGTTTGTGTGTGTATACATACCTATATACATATATATGTATATATTTCAATAGTTCAGATGAGAAGGGATGAGAATTTGAACTAGGGCTATGACTGTGTGAGTGGAAAAAGGAACTGATAAATGCAAGAGATTTTTGTGGGGATAGATTAAAAGATTCAAATGATCACGTGAGAGGGAGCATGAGTGAGAACAAAATTAAGAATGATTCTTAGCTGAGGATCTGGTGATTTGCAAGGATGGTGGCATCTTTGACAGAAATAAGGAGAATAAAAGAAAGAGTGGGTCTAGAGGGAAAGATAATGAATTATTTTAGATATATTGAGTTTGAGATACCTATGGTATGTACAGGGGAAATTTCCCGGCAGAAAATTGATGACACTTGGTAGTGTAGGACTGGAACCCAGGGGAGAGATGAGGTCTAGATATGCAGATTTGGGATTCATCTGTGTAGAGGTAATAGCTGAACCTATGAGGCCTGATGAAAAGACATAGAAGTGGGAAGGAGAGAAGAAAGAATAGAAGAAAGAGAACTGCAATGTGCTCTTTAAGCTATGCTTAGAGAAGTAGAGGTGAGTTTCCACTATGTGGGTTGTTTCCCACTTTCTCTGGGTTGCCCCAGTGATTAATGGTTTGTGTCTTTAGGGATTTTTTATTTTGTTTTCTTTTTTATGACTGGGCTTCTCTAACACACTCAGGCCACTGATGGGCCTAATACCATTGCTGATTAGCACAAAAGTTTTGACTTGCTCTATTTCTGACCTGAGCCAGTTCTCATCCCTCCTTGAGCAGCCTCATGGACCTCTGCTCCCAAAGATTCTTCATACAGTGGTGGATACCCAATTGCTTTCAGCCCTGCTTCAATTCAGAACTCTTGATTTCAAGTGATCTACCAGTTTTGCTTCCTTGGTAGCAGGGATTACAGAGGTGCACCACCACATCTGGCTAGTTTATTCCTTTGTGAGGGAAGATTCAGTCTGGTAGAGATCTAGAAAAGAACAATGTTCCACACAAGAGTTAAAACCAAAAATTCCTTATCCTCCTTAGCAGTTTTCTAATCCCAGTACCATAAACCAATCCCAGTCATAAACCAATCTCAATTTTAATTGGATAAGCTCATTCTTGATAACTTAAGACCTTAGAAAGCAGAGAAGTCTTCTTCCTTAGGACCTGAATCTCCAACCTACCTACCTTCCTTGGCCTGGATCTCAGGAATACAAGGCACTAACATGGCCCTCTGGTTTTCTTCAATTGTCATTAACATTTATCTAAACCCAAATGTCTTTCCTGGCCCTTTTTATGTCTCCTGCCCACTCTTCAGAGCTTCTTACTTATAGATGAGCTTGACTAGACAGAATAAGCAAGTCCAGAGTCAATTACAGTGATGATGATAGCAATAATGATAGCTACCATATATGTATAATGCTTTAATATTTGCAAAGTATTTTACAAATATTATCTCATTTTGTGCTCACAAAAACCCTGGAAGGTAGACAGTATTATTATCCCCATTTTACAGATGAAGAAACTGAAGTAGACAGAAATTAAGTGACTTGCCTAGGGTCATACAGCTAGGAAGGGTCTAAAATTAGATTTTAACTGTTGTAGTTTTTTTTTATATTTTTGTTTCCATGTCATCTTCCCCATTAAACTGTAAGATCCTTGATGGCAGGGATTGGTTTTTGCCTCCTTTTATATTCCCAGCACTTAGGACAGTATCTGGCACACAGTAAGCACTTAAATAAATGTTTACTTACTGACCCTAGACCCAGCATTCTTTCTACCATGACATAGATAAAGAATTAGCAGGTTTTGTTGGATTTACATCTATTGAATAAGAGGGAGAAATGAGATGATCTCTTCTACTTCTAACATTATACAAGTTGGCAATTCCATTCCCCACATGTGGTCAATTTTTTTAATGAATTTTATTATTCTACCTGCTGACTCAGAGCCATTTTCCCATGTTGACAATATGGTTTTTCCAATGGCCTTGAAATATGTAGAGAGGATAGTCATTTTGGTTGTTAATAGAAAGCAAGGCAAAGATCTCCTGCTCATCAAGCCCCAAATGGCCCTTTTCAGTATTGATCTCAAATATATTTATGTGGAAACAAGGTATGCTGGGGGATGTAAAGACTACCTTCAACATAGTAACGCTGTGAAAGTTTAATAAATGGGATGTCCAGGATAATCTGAAAAGATCAAGTTTCCTAGCTGTGACAAGAATTAGGAGAAGTTTAAGGACCACAACTCAAGTAAAAGTACTAAATCCTTAGTGTCAACATGTCAAAAGAGGGTCAAAAAGCAGACCAATGCTAATAGACCTCTATCATTTTCTTAGTGGATGTGGGTGCCTGAAATCTATATCTCAAGAAAGCTAAAGGGAGTGCCTGGGACTATAGTCTAAAGCAGAGGTGGAGAACATATGACCTCAAGGCCCCATGTGACCTTCTATGTCCTTGGGTACAGTCTTTTGGCAGTATCCTTTTCTTAAGGGGATTTGTTCTGTGAACTTTGGATTTAGTGAAAGGGTCATGCTTGAGAGCCAAGAGAGCCACATGTGGCCTCGAAGCTGCAGGTTCCCCAGTCCTGGTCTAAAAGAACTTTCAGACTCTTCTGAGCTCCTGCTAAGAGATAAGTCTTTGCTGAAAAAAAACTTGTGACAGTAGAGTAAATAGTAACTCAACAAAGAAGTCACATCACAGATGAAGACCTATAGACAGCAGGAAGACGTCTATCTCCACTACCTCGCCAGAGACCAGTTTAGCAGAGTCCAACAGAAGCATTCATGAGGGAACAGCACAGCAACAACACTGAAAGACAGTGGTTCTGAAGTTTTGGAGGCATAAGTTGCTCTATATATGCTCTTTAGTCATATATGCTCCGTGTGTATCTGTCTGGTTATACATTTCCTGTGGCTACATATATCCTTCCATGCACATTCTTTGGTCATGTGAGTTCTTGCTTGTCTCCCTTGCCACATTAGTTGTAAGGCAACTTCAGTAATAGTCTATATAAATGAGGGAAAACTCTGTAGTTGATACGTTATACTGTTTAATTAAATGGGTTTTTTTTACTGTTTTGAATAGAAACTGACCTCTAAAGTGCCTCAAACTTGCAGACTTATGGAGTCTCCTGTTGCCATGTATAGTATCCTGATACAAGCCTGAGTTTTGGTTTAATCCCACCAGGAAATGTCCTTCTTCAAAAGAAGTTGATCTAATCAGGGGTTCTTAAACTATGATCCGTGAATTTCTTATTCATTAATAACTGAACTTCAACGTAATTGGTTTTATTTGTAATTCTATGTGTTTTAATATATGCCCTTTAAAACATTTCTCATTTTGTGGTGGTCAAAAACTAGAAATCAAGGGAATGTCCATCAACTGAGGAATATCTGAACAAGTTGTGGTATATGAATGTAATGGAATACTATTGTGCTATAAGAAATGATGAACAGGAAAACTTCAGAAAAACCTGGAAAGACTTATATGAACTGATGCTGAAGGAAATGAGCAGAACCAGGAGAATGTTATACACAGTAGCAGCCACAGTATGCAAGGATTTTTTCTGAGAGACTTAGCCCTTCACAGTAAGGCAAGGACCTAAAACACTCCTGAAGGACTCGACGCAAAATGCCATGCACATCCAGAGAAAGAACTATGAAATCAGAATGCAGAATGAAGCAAACCATTTCCTTTTGTGTTGTTTTGTTTTGTTTTGGTTTTTCTCATGGTTTCTCCCATTCATTTTAATTCTTCTATGCAACATGACTAATGAGAAAATGTGCTTAATAAGAATGTATGTGTAGAACCCATGTGAGATTGCATTCCATCTCGGGGAGGGAGAAGGAGAAAATTTAAAACTTATGGAAGTGGTTGTTGAAAACCGAAAACAAATAAATTAAATAAAAATGTAAATACAAAATGAGAAAAGAAAAAATATTGTCATGTATACAACAGATTATGAGAGGAATCAATATAAAACAATAAATTTCCATTTCAAGAAAACCTATATAATAAATACCACACACCGTTTTCAAAAAATATATATTATTATGAGAAAAATTGCTTTAGAAGACTGTCAAAGGGGTCCATGACACACACAAAATATATTTTTAAACCCCTACTCTAATCTGAATCACTCATGCCCCATGCTAAATCAATGACTAGAAATGTTGGACTGGGAATTATCTGTTCCTCCTTTCCTAGTTCCATCTATGACCCAGTTCTATGTTTCATCCTCTTTTCCCAGGCATTTATTAAACACCTGGCATGAAACATAGATTGCTGCATAGACACTCCTGCCCTCAATTTCAACAAGGTAGATTTCACACTGTCTCTTTAATACTGGCTGACCCTGTGCTGAGATGACACCAGTCAGTACTGCATGCCAAATGTCAGTTGTGGTGAGGAATTAACTTTCTATACAACCAAAAGGGTTGCTCCTTCAAATCAAATAGGAGCATTTGTTTTAGAATCAGAAGGAATCTTAGAGATCATCTTGTCTACGACCTCATCTTAAGTGGCAGAAAATTTTTAAACAATGAGAGCAATTTGATCTTTTATGCCACTTGTTTCCTTTCTCATACTCATAAAATGTAAAGAGAGACAGAGAGACGGTAAGAGAAACACAGGGGCCAGAGCCAACATGGCAGAATAGAAGGACAGACCTGTAGAAGCCCCTCCATAGCCCATAAAATACCTGCAAATACCTCTAAACAAATTCTAGAGCAGCAGAAGTCACAAAACGACAGAGTGAAAGAGATTTCCAGCCCAAGACAGCCTGGAAGGCTAACAAGAAAAGTCTATCACACCAGGTTCAGAGCTCAGCACAGGCCAGCCTTGGCCACACCATGTGGCAGGGACAGGACTAGAGCAGGCCTCAGGGGGCAGAATCCCTAGCTGCAGCTGCTGTTCCCAGATTGTTCAACCCACAAATGCCAAAGAGGGCTTCAAAGGTCAGTAAGAAAGCTCTTTCACCTGGGTGAGAAGGCAATGCGGTCTAGCCCCACTAGCAGCAGCAACTGCAACAGCAGCATCCATTTTTCAGAGCCCTTAGCCTAAAGATTCTGGAGGAATTGAGCTGCTGATCTGGATCTTATCCCTGAGTGGTGGCCCTGGGGTGAAGAGGAGTGCTGGTTGATGGAGGTGGTGGAGGCTCTCGACAGGAAATGCTACTCGCAGATCCTGGGCAGAACAGAGTGCTTGTGGTTACTCCCAGACCAGAGCTCAGACCAGGAGAGGAGTAAACTCCTCTTCCTTGATGGTGCCACCATGGAGGAATTGATAATTAGAGGTCCCCAGAGTATACCCTCCTCTTGACAAAGGACTCAAAAGACAAGTAACTGGCTGAGAAAATGCCCAAAAAAGGGGGAAAAAATAAGACTATAGAAGGCTACTTTCTTAATGAACAGGTATTCTCTTCCATCCTTACAGATGATGAAGAACAATGCTTACCATCAAGGAAAGACATAAAAGTCAAGGCTTCTGTATCCCAAACATCCAAAATAAATATTCAGTGGTCTCAGGAATACTGTAACCAAATTCCAGAGTTCCCAGGTGAAGGAGAAAATATTGCAAGCACCTAGAAAGAAACAATTAGAGTATTGTGGAAATACAATCAGGATAACACGAGCTCTAGTAGTTTCTATATTAAGGGACTGAAGGGCATGAAATATGATATTTCAGAAGTCAAAGGAACTAGAATTAAAACCAAGAATCACCTACCCAACAAAACTGAGTATAACACTTCAGGGGGAAAATGGTTATTCAATGAAAAAGAAGACTTTCAAGCATTCTTGATGAAAAGACTAGAGATGAAAAGAAAATTTGACTTTCAAACACAAGAATCAAAAGAATGAAAAGGTAAACCAGAAAGAGAAATCATAAGAGACTAACTAAAGTTGAACTGTTTACTATCCTATATGAAAAGATAATATCTGTAACTCTTGAAACTTTTCTCAGTATTTGGGTAGTTGAAGGAATTATACACACACACACACATACACATATATAGATATATAGACACAGAGCACAAGGTGAGTTAAATAGGAAGGGATGATATCTAAAAAATAAAATTAAGGGGTGAGAGAGGAATATATGGAAAGTAGAAAGGGAGAAATGTAATGGGGCAAATTATCTCTCATAAAAGAGGCAAGAAAAAGCTTTTTCAAAGGAAGGGGAAAGGGGGGAAGTGAGAGGGAAAGAGTGAAACTTACACTCATCACATTTGACTTAAGGAGGGAACAATATGCACACTCAATCTGGTATGAAAATCTATTTTACACTACAGGAAAGCAGGGGAGAAGGGGAAAAGGGGGGCAGGGTGATTATAGAAGGGAGGGCCATGGGAGGAGGGAGGAATTAGAAGTAAACACTTTTGGGAAGGGACAAGGTCAAAAGAGAGAATAGAATAAATGGTGGACAGGATAGGATGGAGGGGAAGGTAGCTAGTCTTATACAACATGACTATTGCAGAAGTCTTTGCAAAACTACACATAAATACCCTATATTGAATTGACTGCCTTCTCAGTGGGGATGGGTGGGGAGGGAGGGAGATAAGTTGTAACTCAAAGTTTTAGGAACAAATGTTGAGAATTGCTTTTGCATGCAACTGGATAATAAGAAATACAGGTAATAAGGTATAGAAATCTATCTTGCCCTACAAGAAAAGAGAGAAGATGGGGATAAAGGAAGGGAGGGGTGTGATAGAAGGAAGGGTAGATTGGGGAAGGGGTAATCAGAATGCACAGTGTTTTGAGGTGAGGGGAGGCGAGAGATGTGGAGGAAATTTGGAACTCAAAATTTTGTGGAAATGAATGCTGAAAACTAAAAATAAATAAATAATCATGAAAAAAGAGAAACACAGAAGGATCAGAGATTCAGGGATAGCATTTGGTGGTATCTCTTACCTAACACCTAGGGCAGCAAAGTGGCACAATGGACAAATGGCTGGATCTGGAGTTAGCAAGACCTAAGTACAGATCTGTCCTTAGACACTTACTAGCTATGTGACCCTGAGCAAGTCACTTAACCCTGTTTGCCTCAGTTTCCTTATTTATAAAATGAACCGGAGTAGAAAATGGTCAGGAAACTTGTCAAGAAAATCTCAAACAGGGTCAAGAAGCATAGGACAAGACCGAAAAATGACAACAACTTAGCCAACAAAGCCAAGAACTCTATGTGTGTATGTTAGAGAGGAGAGGAGGGGAAACACTAACGCAATAACACACTCTTTTGTGACTTGGATTGCAAATTCAGTAAAATAAAATAAAATTTAAGTAAAAGATTTGCATAATAAAAAATGTTCTTTCAAAGGATATATCATCTGTAGCCATCTCAAATGCTAGTAGTGAATATTATCTAGAAGCACTACTCAAAATGACAAATGAACTAAATTCAACATTATTATGAAAATCCTAGGTGTACGTTAAAAAAAGAAGGTCCCTTTGGTACTAGAAATGTTACCTGTAGCAATAAGAAAAGAAAAAGAAATTGAATGAATTAGAATAGGAAAAGAAGAAACTGTTATCATTCTTTGCAGATGATATGATGATATACTTAGAGAATCCCAGAGATTCAAGTAAAAAACTACTTGAAATAATAAACAACTTTGGCAAAGTTGTAGGTTACAAAATAAACCCACACAAATCTTCCATATTTCTATATATTAGTAACAAAGCCCAATAGCAAGAGACAGAAAGAGAAATCTCATTTAAAGCTAGGGTAGACACTATAAACTATTTGGGAGTCTACCCACCAAAACAAATCCAGGGACTATATGAGCACAACTACAAGATACTCTTCACACAAATAAAGTCAGATCTAACTAAGTGGAAGAACATCAGCTGCTCCTGGGTAGGCCGAGCCAATATAATAAAAATGTCAATTCTACCTAAATTAATTTACTTATTTAATGCCATACCAATCAAATTATCAGATAATGATTTTCTAGAGCTAGAAAAAAATAATATCAGAATTCATCTGGAAGAACAAAAGGTCCGGAATATCAAGGGAACTAATAAAAAGACATGTTAGGGAAGGTGGCCTAGCTCTACCAGATCTCAAATTGTATTATAAAGCAGCAATTATCAAAACCACTTGGTACTGGCTAAGAAACAGAAGAGTAGACCAGTGGAATAGTTAGATACTCAAGACACAGTAGTCAACGAATATAGCAGTCTACTGTTTGATAAACCCAAGGACTCAAGCTTCAAGAATAAGAACTCACTGTTCAACAAAAATTGCTGGGAAAACTGGATAACAGTGTGGCAGAAACTAGGCATAGACCAATGCCTGACACTGTACACAAGAATAAAGTCCAAATGGGTGTATGATCTAGGTATAAAGAGTCATACTATAAACGAATTAGTGGAGCAAGTAACAGTGTACTTATCAGATTTATGGAGAAGGGAAGAATTTTTGACTAAAAAAAGACATAGAAAGCATGAAGTACAAAATGGATAATAGAAAGCATGAAGTACAAAATGGATAATTTTGATGACATTAAATTAAAAAGTTTTTGCACAACCAAACCCAATGCAACTAAGATTAGGAGGGAAGCAGAAAATTGGGAAAGAATGTTTGCAACTGGTGGCTGTGATAAAGGCCTCATTTCTAAACTATATAGAGAATTGAGTCAAATGTACAAGAATACAAGTCATTCCCCAATGGATAAATGGTCAAAGTATATGAACAGGCAGTTTTCAGAGGAAGAAATTAAAGATATCTATAGTCATATGAAAAAATGCTCTAAATCATTATTGATTATGCAAATCAAAACAAGTCTGAGATACCACATCACACCTATCAGATTGACTAATATGACAGAACAGGAGGATGATAAATGTTGGAGAAGATGTGGGAGAGTTGGAACACTAATTCATTGTTGATGGAGCTATGAGCTGATCCAACCATTCTGGAGAGCAATTTGGAACTATGCCCAAAGGGCTACAAAAATGTGCATACCCTTTGACTCAGCAATACCACTTATAGGACTGTATTCCCAAGAGATCATAAAAATGGGAAAAGGTCCCACATGTACAAAAATATTTATAGCAGCACTCTTTGTGGTGGCCAAGAGCTGGAAATCAAGAGGATGCCTATCAACTGGGGAATGGCTGAATAAATTGTGTTACATGAATATAATGGAATACTATTGTGCTACAAGAAATGATGAACAGGAAGACTTCCGAGGAGCCTGGAAAGACTTATATGAACTGATAGTGAGTGAAAAGAGCAGAACCCGAAGAACTTTGTACACAGCAACAACCACAATGTGCAAGAATTTTTTCTGGTGGACTTTGAACTTCACGGCAATGCAAGAACCTAAAAAATTCCCAATGGTCTTTTAAGGCAAAATGTCTTCCACATCCAGAGAAAGAACTATGGAATTCAATCGCAGAATGTAGCAGATCATCTTCTTTTGTATTACATTTTGGTTTGTTACATGATTTCTCCCATTCATTTTAATTCTTCTATGCAATATGACTATGGTGAACATGCGTTTAATAGGAGTGTATGTGTAAAACCTATATAAAATTATATACCGAGTTGGGGTGGGAAGGGGAAAGAAGTAGGTAATGAGGGAGAGGAAGGGGAAAGAAATCTAAGTTATATGGTAGTTATTGTAGAACACTGAAAATTTTTTAAAAAATTTTAATTTTAAAAAAAAGAAGGTCCCAAGGAATACTGGGTTTAAATCAACCCCAGAAAAATCTCATTTCTGATAAATAAAACACAGGACATTTTTAGTCTATTTCTTCTGCAAACAAAACACTCTTTCTCACTAAAATCTGCCTCAAGTTCTAAGGTCTCACAAGTATATAAACCTTGACCTAAACAGAAAAAGGTCCATTGTGGCATGGAAGTGACCTTGGATTCATAAAGGGCCTGGTAGTGTAAAGAAAGCTTTGGTAGGATCTACTAAACTAGAAAAGCTTCAAGTATTGGCTTGGTGATGTGACTGTTATCTGAAGCACAGCCTAGTAAAGTGAAGAGGTTCATCACCACAAAGGTGACCATCAGGTAACAGAGAAGGGAGAGGAAAAGGAGGGAGACAGAGAGAATAGAAGCTCATAAAAACTGCCAAGATGAAACGAGATCAGAATTTGCATCAGTTTGGGAGAAACTGGTCATCAACAAAATTATAAGTTCTTGAAGAGTTGAGGTTTAGCACAGAATCTAAAATTGTGACTCAGAGAGACAACCCATAATCCCCATCCTTGAAATTAATTTTATCCCACACATGTAGGAATGAATTTGAGAGTAATCCAAATTATAGAATCTACTGCCACTGCCATGTCTCCGCCCTTGAAATCAAACCAGGCTGGGAGAACCTGTCTGGAAGGAGTTATGCCACTGAGCTCTACACTCCCTGGAACCATGAATCTTAATCTTCATACCAACCATTTTCTATCCTCATATCCTCTTACCCTGTTCCCCACCCCTTCCAACTTTTTCTCTGAGAATTAAAATCAAAGCAACACTACCATTGCCTCTGGAAAGAGCATTTCAATGGGTGGCCCTATTGTTTCACCAACCATCTTTCTGATTTCCCAGGTCATAAATCCTTTCTATGGCAACCTATAACCTTATAGACTGTTATCACCCTTTTGTATTGCTAACCCCAGTACTTAGCACAGCACCTGGTACATAGTATACACTTAGTAAATACTATTCGTTCATTCATTTGTAATGGGGGATAGTTGAACAATGACAGCATAGTCCTGATATGTATGACAGAGAACTTTGATGAATACAATCCCCTATGTGAACTCCATCAACTTAAGAGTGTGTGCAGTTCTTTTATCATCATTTCCTGTTGACTTATCACTAGATGATGGAAAGATTTTTCTGTTTGACTGCTGAGTAGGAATTGGACGAGCTTGAAAAAGACACTAAGCCAGTCAAAGGGAGTCTCTCTCTTCTTTTT
This sequence comes from Bettongia penicillata ogilbyi, assembly GCA_023548195.1. Classification (NCBI taxonomy): domain Eukaryota; kingdom Metazoa; phylum Chordata; class Mammalia; order Diprotodontia; family Potoroidae; genus Bettongia; species Bettongia penicillata. Next base: position 280,337 of record JAJHZJ010000006.1, read on the forward strand.
CCTATTATAAAGCTAGACGGCACCAACAGGAGATGAGGAAAAAAATCATCTCTAAGAATCAAACAGTCATTTATTTATTTATTAAACATCTAGTAGGTTCCAGCTATATAAACATATGACTGTTTCTGGTGTGTTTCAAAGTGTACTTAACTGATGTTTAGAAATGTTTTCAACATGCTGAAATGGGGGAATTGATCAATGAGGGGCCATCCCTAGAAAGATGGATAACCAGGTACAATTTGCTTCTAGGTGTGTTTGATGACACAGAATAAAGGATCCCTGCTCTGATTCACAAAATCAATAGTATTTCATGCACATTCATTAGGGTATTATTTATGTCCTATTATCACTATTACAGCATGAAGTCCTAAGGGGTATGTGGAAGAATAGAGCCCCCAGTGGTCCACACATTGACTTTGTATGGTGGCTGTGAATCCAAGCCTCCAGTCTTTTTTGTAAACACCAGCTGTGCAAGCAAAGAAAGAACTGGAATGCTGAAAGTCCTTTGTAAATGCTACCATTGAGCCTGTGTCAACATTGAAAGAGACAGATTGTGCATGCCAATCACTCCTGACCATCTACTGAGAACATGCAGAACTTTGTGTACTCATAACTATACGTAACTTAACACAGCTGAGAATTGTCCTCTTGAAAACCAGCCAACTTTCCCATAATGGAAAGGAGTGCTCACTATATTATGTATCGGCATGAGATCCTCAAAGGTTGAGGTGAGACCCTCTCTTCTCTTAACCAGTGGCAAACATTTGAATCAATTTGTTCTTGTAAAGGAGGAAGAACTTGAAAGGTACTATCAACAGCATGGCAGAATCAAAGGAAGCTTTCAGATTTCTTTCATATGCTCATTATATATGTGTGTGCCCAAATATTTGCACTTCATCTCCCTGTTTAAAGAAGAATTTCTTGAGATCAGGAGCTGCCCTCTACCTTTCTTTGTATCCCCAGTACTTAGCATAGTGCCTGGAACATATAAAGCCTCTAATAAATGTTTCCTGACTGAACACAGTTCAACTGAATGCTATTCAATTGAATAGCAGTTGCTAATGATTAAGAGAACAGGCTGGAAAATAAGAACTAGCATCTACTACGCACCAGGCACTATGCTTTACAAATATGACGTCATTTGTTCCTCACAACAATCCTGGGAGGTAGGGGAGGGACATTCTAAAGTTGAGGAAAGTGAGGCAGAGGGTAACTCTCTCAGAATCAAAGAATCATTGCCTGAGACCATTCTGAACTCTGGTCTCCCTTGTTCGGTGCAGTGGATAGTGCCAGACCTGGAGTCAGGAAGACTCCTCTTCCTGAGTTCAAATCTGGCCAAAGACACCTGCTAATTGTGGGTCCCTGGGCAAGTCCCTTAATTCTGTTTGCCTCAGTTTCCTCATCTGTAAAATGAGCTGGAGAAGGAAATGGCAAACCACTCCAGTATCTTTGCCAAGAAAACCCCAAATGAGATCATAGAGAGTCAGACACAACTAAAAACCAACTGAACAACAACTTCCTGACTCAAGGCTCAGTATTCTATGTACTCTGACAGCTGGCTGCCTCAGGCTGGAGGCAAGGAGGGCTGGGGTCACAAGGGCTGCTGCCAGTAAAAGGGCTAATACCTTATATTATTGGAGCATTTTATATTTTCAGTTTCAATTCAATAGGAAAATTCTGTTAAGACCTTCTCATCATGACCTAACCCTATATTATTTAACCCCTTGATAGGAAAGCATAGCAGAAGACTAGAGTTTATAGGACCATAGATTTAGAGCCAGAAAGGACTATAGGGGTCAGCTAGTCCAGTCCCCTCATTTCATAGATAGAGAAACTGAGACCAAGAGAGGTTAAGTAACTTTCTCAATGTCACATATATAATAGTAATAAGTATTAGAGTTAAGGATTCTAGCCCAAGTGTTTTTTATTACAAGTTCCCTGTTCTTTGCACTGTTCTATAGTTTACTGATATGTTCCTCAACAGTCTGAGCTTTGACTGAAAAGAAAAGAGAAGAAATGAAGGTAGAGAAGAGAAACAAAAACCACTCCTAGTAAGCGGAGATGTGCTGGTAAATGTTTAACATCCAGCTCACCAGCAGCAACAAAAATCAAGTAGAACGTACTTCTGAAGTTTAATCTGTGTTATTGCTATATTCTCCATCACTTTCTTAAGTCTAGACAAGGAACAAACCAATTTTTTTAAAATCCCTGAGTTGCAGTGTTGATTTCCAAGCCATAAATGTCTACACTGAAATTTTAACAATCGGCTCCTCAGCTTGTAGTAGGTTGCATGAGATGGCTCCAAAATAGCCTTGCCAGTAAGCATGCATGAAAAGCATGGTGACAACCATTATGCTTGTAACCGTAAGAGATACAAAACATGCAGAAGACCTCCAGGTTATGTTAGGGAAGACAAGACACATGGATGTGAACCTACCAGGCAGCAAGTAATCAAAACAGTTGGGCTACTAGAATAACACAGTCTAAAAGGGCTTCTTCAAACCTAGAAGTACAAGGGCTAGTGCTTCTCTGTATATTATATATATATATATATATATATATAGAGAGAGAGAGAGAGAGAGAGAGAAATATATAAATAAATATATTTAAATAATAGGACTATATATATATATATATATATAAATGCATTTCCCTACCCTGGAGCCCTAAACAAACTCTGTTACTCCCATACTCCCTGCCCCCTTGTTGTTGCTCAGCTGTGTCTGACTCTTCTTGACCCAATGGACCATAGCATGCCAATATTGTCCATGGGACTTTCTTGGCAAGATACTGGAGTGGTCTGCCATTTCCTTCTCCAGTAGATTAAGGCAAACAGAAGTCAAGTGACTTGACCAGGGTCAGACAGCTAATAAGTGTCTGAGGCCACATTGGAACTCAGTTCTTTCTAACTCCATGCCCAGTGCATTATCCACCAAGCCACCTAGCTGCCTGCAAGCTTTTGCTAAGATGGTTTTATTTCTTGTCTCAGAGCCTTAACTAGAATAAGGTAGCTCGGACTTTGTCTTAGGGCACTGAAATTCAGAAGGCACTAAGAGTACTTGTTTTTTAGCAGCTAGCAAAAAATTAAACATAGTGCTTAATTAATAAGAATAATTAGTTTAATAATAAACTACCACAAGGAAAGTAGACCTACTATCATGAAAAGGAGAGTATTCTGAAACTGGCTAAGAGGAGTTAGTTCTGCAGTCAACCCTAGGAGTCTGAAGAGAGTTGCATAGGAAGGCAAACAAGCAGACCTTTCTCCAGATAATCTACAAAACAGAGTTAATTGTGAACTAGTTCTATGTCATGAATGACCAATCTTGTGGGACTATGTAGCATCTTAAAAAGAAAAAAAATTAAACAAAGATATTTCCTACCGTCTCCAACCAAATAAATATAAACTGCTACATTCCCTCCCATGAGGGGTATGTATCCCAGGTAAGCTCCTCTCTGGCTCTGCCCTCATTATCTATTCATCCATTCCCTAACTGATTAGCACCTTCTTTGTGCTCAATTTTTCACTAACATAATAAAATTCTGTTATGTACAGGTAGTTCTTTTTAGTCTGATTTTTACTTCTTTGGGGTTTATGCCTAGCGGTAATTCTGCTGGGTTGAAGGAAATGCAGTTTAGAGTCTTTCTGAATAGAGTTCCAAACTGCTTTCCAAAATGGTAATACTCATTCCTAGCTCCACCAACAATGTATTAGTGCGTACCTGTCCCGACCCTTCTAACAACTGCTATTTTCGTGTTTCGTCACTGCTAATTTGAAGGGTAAGACATTGACTCTCAATGTCAATTCATTTCGTCATTTTGTTATTATTGACTTGGAACATTTTTGCGTATTTGTTAGCATCTTGTATTTCTTCATTTGAAAACTGCCTATTCATATCCTTTGACTGTTTATCACCTTCCCCATTCCTTGGGATCCTTCCCATGGTACCTTACTTTTTTCTCTCTCAAAATAAAAGCTTCTCTGTCCTAGGTCTCATTCTCACGTGGCCTGCTTTCCCTGAGGGGTCAGGGAAAAGTAAAAAGAGAAAAAGCTCTGAAGTCAGAGGTCCTGAATTCAAATTCCACCCCTAATGCTTACTGTCTGTGTGACCTGGGAAAAACCATTTAAATGGGTCTAATTTTCTTTGTCTGTAAACTTAGAAGGTTGAACTACATGACTTTTAAGGACCCTTCCAGCTCTGATGCTATGTATCCTGTGTACCAGACACTATGATAGATACTGGGGACACAAAGCTTTCCTTTAAGAAGTTACAGTTAACTGGGAAGAATATAATATGTTCATGGTTAAATAGCTATAAAACATATGCAAAATAAACATACAATGATTGAAGTTGGTGAAGAAGCATTGATGACTGTGCAGATCAGGAAAACTCTCTTGAAATCAGTTTCCCTAGGTAACAAAGTGTGGGAATAGGTTACTTTATATAAACTAACTTATTAAACTGTGTTAATGAGTTGCATCTCCTAGTATATAATAATAGCTGACATTTTATAGCATTTATGATACAATATCTTATATGAGATTTACAATAGCCCTATTAAAGATATACCATAGTATGATTGTCCATATTTTACATAGCTAGTGTATCAGAGACAAGATTTGAACCCAGGTCTTCTTGACTATATATCCCACAAACATTCAATGTACCATGCTTTCTCTAGGGTAGCATGCTGCCATTTTTCTGGGAGTGGATGTCAAATTTATTGATCTATAGTTTTCAGAATCTATATTAATCCCATCTCCCCTCCTAATTTTTAAGCAACTGGGATAACATTTAATTGTTTAAATTCTTTTTCTACTATATAGTATAAGCAGCATTGGATTTGGAATTGGAGAACCTGAGTTCAAGATTTGGCTTTACTTTCTCATAGGTGAAATGAAGAAGTTAAATTAGACCTCTGTGGTCCCTTCTTGTACTAATATTTTATCTCAGCTCTTTCACTTACTAGCCCTGTGATCTTAGACAGGTCTCTTAATTTTTGTGAGACTCAGTTTCATTATTTGTAAGGGAAGGGGAGTAATGTACAATAAGCCTTGAAAAATAGGTTGGGATAAGAATGTGAAAGGCTTTAAAAGCCAAATGGAAGAATTTCTATTTTATCTAATAGGCAATGAGGAATCACTGGAATTTATTGAGTAGGTAAGTGACAGGGCAAGTTTACACTTAAGGAAAATCCATTAGCAAATAATTATTAGGAGGATGGATTGAAATAAGGAAAGCCTTGAGGCAAAAAGACCATTTAGGAGACCTTTGCAATAGTACAGGTGGAAGGTAATGAGGCCTCAAACTAAGATGGTAACTTGTGAAGGGAACGGATAAAAGGGATTATGGTGGTAGAAATGTTTAGATTTGTCAACTAATTGGATATGTCAGGTGAGGGGGAGTATAGTCAAGGTTAACACTGAGCTGCAAAACTGAGAGACTAGAAAGATAATGGCTATTCCTCAAAGAAAAAAATAACAATAAATAAATTAGAAGTTCTGAAGAGTTTGAGGGAAATGATAATGAGTTCTTTTGGGGGCATGTTGAGTTTAAAATGTCTAACAAGTAGGTGGTGATGTTGGACTAGAGCGTAGAAGAGATTAAGGCTGGAATATTTTAATCTGGCAGTCATCTGCTTAGAGATGATCATTAAACCCGTGAGAGCTGATGAAATCACCATGTAAGAGAGTATATATAGAGAGAATAAAAGAGAATCCAGGACAGGGATGAGTGAGGCACACCCACACTTAGGAGGTGTGATATGGAAGATTAGCCAGCAGAGGAAAATGATAAAAAAAAAAAAAAAAAAACAGTCAGACTGGTCAGAAAAGAACCAGGAGAGCAGTGCTACCAAAACAAACAAAAACGGAGAGACTATATCCAGGAGAAATAGTGCCAAAAGTTCCAGAGAATGAAAAAAGGATGAGGCCTGAGAAAAGGCCACCAGATTTGGCAACTAAGAGATCATTGGAGGAGAGAGACAGAGAGAGACAGAGACAGAGAGAGACAGAGACAGAGAGAGAGAGAGAAATCAGCAGTTGAGCAATGAGGTCAGAAACTAGAGAACAAAGGACTGAGAAGTGAGTGAGAAAAGTATGAGCAACAAGTATAGACAGTTGCTAGGAATTGCACTAAAAAAAGATATAGGTATAGTTAGCAGGGATGATAGGACCAAGTAAAGAATTTGTTTTAAGATGGGGAAGGCATGGACATATTTATAGGAAGCAAGGAAAAAGTCATACATAAAGAAAGGTTGAGGATGAGAGGGGGAAATGACTGGAGAAGATGAAAGGGTATGAGATGTAGAGCACATAGAAAGGAGTTTTTGGTCTTGTCAAGGAGAAGGGCCACCTCAGTATCAGAGACTGAAGTCAAAGAGAAGAGAGTGGGAGATAATGTTAAGGGATTTTGAGAAGAAGAGAAAGGGGGGAAAGGGAGCCAGAGATGAATGACCTCTATTTTCTCAGTTAAATATGAGGCAAGGTCCTCAGTTGGGAGAGGAAAGGTGAGAGAGGAAGTAAGAAGTGCAAGAGGTCTGAAAAAAGAGAATTGTAATATCCCCTACGGAAAATGGGATAGAGAATCAAGTCAGTAGGAGTGAAAGGCTTAACTTGCACTAGTCAGGACTCAGGCTTCCATTCAGCCAGTCAATAAGTATTTATTAACTGCTTACTATATGCCAGACACTGTGCTAAGCCACGGGGACACAAAGAAAAGCAAAAGCACAATCCCTGCTCTCAACGAACTCACTGACCTTTTGGGAGATAATATACAAGATGGATAAAGTGCAAATAGAAGATCTTGTGTTTTTGCTTGTGTATTGTTCATCCTTCACTCTCTAAGTGGACCAACAACCTCAGGAGGGTGATGTCTTGACTTGGAAGTGAATTGGATTTAAGTGAGGAAGTGCTGTCAAGTTATCAGCCCCACTCCCTCCTCCAGAAATAGAAGATAATCTCTGTGGGAAGGCACTGGGCTGGGCTAGGGAGAGAGTGAGGGGAGACCAGAAGAGCTCTCCTGGAGAAGGTGAGATTTGAGCTGCATCTTGAAGAAAGGCAAGGAAACTAATATACACAGATGAGAAGGGTGATCATTCCAACAATGAGGCATAGTCAGTGCAAAAGCACAGAGTGGAGAGACAGTGTTATGTGTGAGGAATGGCAATTGACTCAGTTGGATCATGTGACTACATCATAGTGAGATAATAGAGATAAAGAAGAAAAGAGGGCCCAAAGGAGAGACATGTAGACTTTGGGATTTCAAAGCAATACATCTGGCTGAATTAGCAATAAATAGAGAGGGGGAGACAAGGAAAGAAGGGGGAGATCAGGCTCATTACATAACTTTAAGAAGGGTTTCAGACATTCTTACCTATATATTCCCAGAGCTAGTGGGTCCACTTACATTACTTATACAATCATTTTTTCCTTAAGGATATGTGGCAAGGGGGTCTCATGGCTAAACTTTACATAATTAGCAAACAGGGAAAAAAAGGTGGGGGAAAGAGAGAAAGAAAGCAAAGATGCCATTAAGTTGGTCCATGATCTGAATATATGGATAGACGTGGAATAATATTTATAAAGATCTTTGCAAAACTTAGCAAACTACATAAATGCTAGCTATTATCATTATCATCATCATTCTCAACCCAATTTCCTTAAGTCAAATTCCAAACTTTAAAGCATAATATATAGGTGTAGTTAACAGATGAGTATTGGCTCAGAGTTTTTTTCGACATTTAATATGTTGAAGTGTCTTGCATTGTAAGATTGATAAACAATCAATTGAGAATCTTCACCTGCAGGAGTGAGAGAGAAGGAAGAGCCAAAGATGACTCTGAAGTATGGAGCCTGGACAACTGGAAAGATGGGAGCGCTTTAATGAAAATGAGGGGAAATTGTCATAGGGATAGATTTGAGAGAAAATGAGTTCTGTTCCAAATATGCTCAGTTTTCAAATGCCTATGACATATCTGGTTGGCAGTAAACAACATAAGAATAAATTTCACGAGAAAAATTAAGCTAGATGTATAGATTTAGGAGACATTTGCATAGAGATGCTAATTGAACCCAGCAGATCTAATGAGATCACCAAGAGAGTATAAAGAAGAAAAGGAGGCTATAGCCAGAGTATTGGGATGTCCAATGGTAAGAAATAGGAACTGAAGTAGCAAAGGAGACTGAGAAGGAATGATCAGAAAGGAACGACAAGAACCAGAAGAAAATAGTGCCATAGAAACCACTGGAGAAACAGTCCCCAGGAGGAAAGTGTGATCAACAGTGTCAAATCCTTCAAAAAAGTCAAAGAGGATGAGAACTGAAAAAAGTACAACTGTTGTTTTCATGATGCTGACTCTAAGAGTTAATAATTCAAGTCAATAGTCTTGTTTACTCAAACAGCACAAATCATCTTATTACTTAATTAATAGATGAAAAAGCATGCATAAATACAAATACCAAAGTGAGAGAGTCCCTGCCCTAATGAAGTTGACTTTCTACTAAAAGAGAAGAGCATATATAGGAGAGTGGTGGTCAGGGCAATTAAAGGGATGGTGAGTTGATCCAAAGGGCAGTTCTATTAATACATGCTTTCCAGAAACAATGGTAGCATTGATTTCATTCTATCAAAAATTCCAGTTGGCCCAGATGGATGGGGAAAATGCATGGATAGACAAATGGATGGGATGTAAAATATAGTCTGGTCTGTGGCTGACTAGATATAATGGGCTAAGTGCATTTATATTTATTTATGCATTAATCAAAATTAGTTCAACCCCAGGAAGGTGTTCCAAAGGTGAATAGATTAATTACTCTTGGAAACTTGGGATATGGATTTTGAAAATCAGTTCAAAAGGTGTTATTCCATGTGGGTTGAACTGGGGGCAACACCAGGTAGAAATCTAGATGTTATGTGAAGCCTATAGGCAGAAGATAGAAAGTGATTCAGATTTGGAATCTATCATTCTGTTCCTGAGGTTCCTTTGACAAGCTACAAGTTTTCCTTTGGTAGAATTTTAAAAGCACATACTCTTCACATACTCTTTCCTCCTTGAATAATAAAAACACAAGTATCAGAGTTCAGAAATATTGTCACCTCTTGCTTGGTGGGAGCTTTGTGTCTGAGGTAAAGAGGAGGCAAAGACACTAACTATACGCCCTGCCATACTAGGGTCCATTATCAAAATCCCATGGCCTTCTTATCCAGGACCCAGTTCTGAGAAGTTTCCACCCTCAGTTGGTAGTTCTAGCCCCTGGGCATTAAGCAGCTGGGAGAGTTTATTAGATTTGCTTCTTTGTTTAACCAAATTGCTATTTTATTGTCATTTGCTCAAGAAGGTAGCCATTAGAAGGGCAAATTGAAACTGATTAAATCAAAAGAAATTTTCAGACTTGCTTTCTGGATAGGGAAAGTAGAGCTAGCAACTGCTATTCCTATACCCTACTAGTCATGGGGTCCAGTGCCAGAAATTCCATCCAGCACTTACTTACTGTAGTCAGAGGTGCAAATAGAAACAAGCATGTCCTCTCAAAGTTTTCAGCTTTCTTCATTAAAATCTACATGTAGTTATCAATTTCCTCTCAAGACTTCTTTGCTTTCAAACCAGACATTCTCTCTCTCTCTCTCTCTCTCTCTCTCTCTCTCTCTCTCTCTCTCTCTCTCTCTCTCTCTCTCTGTGTGTGTGTGTGTTTGTGTGTGTGTGTGTCTCTGTCTCTCTCTCTCTCCAGATGTGTGTGTGTGTATGTGTGTGTATTCCAAAAGCAAGTAAAGTCTCTATTATGTGCAAACCAATTGATTATCCACAACTTTCTCAGTTCCCAGGTGACTCAATGGCAAGAACAAGCCATGAGAAGTATAGGGCCAAGCACGAAGGAGACAACGCTAACAAGATTGCTCAGAGTCTTTCAGCCCACTATTTCCACCAAACCAGTTACCAAGACTTCTCATTTTCTTCCAGGAGTACCAGAGTTATAACAAGACTGCTTCTCACATTTTCCAGCAGAAATAGCCTTCCAAACCATGGACCTTTTGACATGGGTAATAATTACTCTTTGCAAATTATACCCAATAAATGTGACATGTACATATTTTCCCCCTAAAAATGAGGAAGTATTATCCCTCCTTTCACTCCAAAGGTATGGATATGGACTACCATGTCTGCTGTACAATACTGTCACAATTTTGGATAGTTTTGTTGAACTGCTTTTTTTCTCTTTAATTTTTTAATCTTTGTTGCAAGAGAGAAAGATGGTTAGGTAGTAATGTATGAGGAAATTATGTGCTGCAAAAGAGATATTAATAAAAATTTAATTTTTAAAAGAAAGATATATATTTATTGAGTACACTGGATTCAAATATAAAATAATTACTTTGGGGAAATTCTAGTTCAAAAATAAACAAAGCAATCTATCAAATATCCTATTTGCAAGGGGAGATTATGCCTCCAATGTTAATAAATCCTAACTATTCAAACTGGCATGTACAAAAAAAAAGGAAATGAAAAGGAATTATATTTATCAGCACCCTGGACAGGGGCAAAGGGCAGTCTAAAACTGTCAGCACTAAGAAAGGGATAGCACCAAGCTTCTCATAGCTCAACTGCTTTGTTAAACCGTTGTATTATTGGAGGGTTGAAGGTAAGGGCAGAAATGCAGTTAGAAATTTAAAGAGAAAAATAATTGAACCTCCCCCGCTGGTAATTATAGACTAAATGCTACTGGGAAGTTTAACAGAAGTTTAGGTTGCCTTCTTAAAGTGACTGAGATTCATTCACATGTACTTCCGTGGTTGACAAGGGCATCCTTCAAGTAGCACTAAGTTCATCCAGAAAAGAAGAAGCCCCTTCCCTGCTCCTTACCTCAAATCCTCTTCACTCCTGCCCTAATTTCCTGCCTAGCAAAGATCAAAGATAACATTTTAATATCAATTTCCAGGTCAACACTTCTGATTCACTGAAGGTTGTTGTAATCTCTCTGGATGAACAAAGTTCATTCTCCTCTTGACACCTTATGCCATCACTATAGGAACAGAAATAAGAAAATGAAAGGAGAGGGCAAACTTTTTCCCCATTGCTTCATCTCCTTTCTCCATGGTAGATTATTGTCCTCCAACTTTTCTCTGCACTTGAAATTAGAATTTCTCATCCGTTTTATGCCAGGACTTCAATCTATCTGAGGGAGAAAATTTATCTTCGATGCAAAGGGATAAGGTCAGTGAAGATAAAAGAAAACCTGTTTCATTTTCCACTGAAAGCCATCTCCAATTCAATCACACTGTTTAGTTTGCTCGACTCTCATTCTAAGACCTTTAAACTGATTTAGTCAGTCCCCAGGGAAAACCTACTACACAATGGGAACGCACAAAGATTTTAGCTTGATTTGTAGACACACTAAGTATCTAACAAAAGGATTAAAAATACAAACTATGTTTAAAATATAAGACAAGTTATAAAGGAAAGACTTTGTATCAAAAAATGTATATTATAGTCCTGGTCCTGGCTCTAAGCAATATTACTTTAAAGACCTGGATAATTTGTTCACCAATCTAAACCTCTTTCTTCATCTACAAAATGTAGGTAGTATAATGTGATAAACTCATGGGATTGTTGTGAATATTAAATGAAATATGTGAAAACACCTTGCAACTTGTAAAGCATTATATGCTCTAATGTGAAAGATTATTATTATCCAATGGCTTGGGATTATCTATTCCTCTTCCCTTGATCTGCTTTCTCTAGTGAAACATTTCTTATTCCATTATTATACAAGTCTACTCAACCAGAGAATCAAGAGTAAGTAGTAGCCATAATAAATAATATACTTTCTTTATGATAGGGGGAAGGTTGAACCAATAACTTACTATATGGGCTTGGGTAAGTCACCAAATTTCTCTGAATCTCAGTTTCTCCATTTGTAACAGGGGATTAATACTTCCTGTTCTACCTACTTCACAGAGTTCTGAAAATAGAATATGAAAATGGAAGTGTAAATACTTTCATAAGTAGAAGAAGCTTACCATACTGCTAGAGGGCTGACCCCAAAGTCAGAAAAATCTGGGTTCAAATCCTGTCTCCAATATGTACTTTCTTCAGCAAGTTATATAATCTCGATGATAAAGAATGCTCCTCATCAGGCTCTCCCTATGTCAGTAAATCACATCTGGGTTTGCTTTTGGTTTTATGTAAAGTAAAACAGAAATGATCAAAAAAGTATTATTTATAGAGTTCTAAAGCTTTAACAGATTACACTAGCAGTTCTTGGTGGGGTAGGGGTGGAAGAAGATGTTTATGGAAATTAGTAGGGGCCCCAGAGCATATGTCCTATGCAGAAAATATGTCTTCACCTCTGCTTGAAGCAGAGTCCAGCAGTAATCCATCCCCTGCCCAACTTATGTAGGCTGATGGCTCCAGTAGAACAAAGGCCTCCAGATTTGTTAACTGTGGGATCAAATAATCCTCTTTAATGATCCTAAGACATTTTTATCCCTTACATCAAATCTTAAGATTATAGAAGCTTCTAGTTCTCATTGAGCTGCATTACCAAATTGTCTGGTACAAAGGAGATCTTAGCCACCCCTTGTGCAGAGTCAGGGAAACAGTTACCCTCAATATGCGGGAGAGGGTCTGGGTGACCCTGAAGAGGGGTCCTAGTCACCTGGATCAGCCAGAGAGATCCACCAATCTTCTGTAAGCTTCTACATGAGTTATTCATACAAATGGTCATAAATATTATTTATAAACTGTCAGAGCTTGGCTGGAAACATCCTATTCTCTCCCCCATAAACAGCACAAAACACATACAGCTGAGACAAATGGAGTGATAGCTAAGGCATCACTGCCCTCTGCTGCCCAAGAGTGGTATACTGCCCAAGAAACTGTTCTCCCCTGCTTTGGTAGAAGTCACTCTCAACTCTTCAATTATGTCCCTAACCATTGCCCCAAGGTGCTCATTCCTAGTTGCATCGATGGTTTGTTCATTCACCTTCCACCACAGATTGCAGAATAAACACAAAGGTCTTATGGTTTACAAACTACATAGAAATGCTCCTTCTCCCCCTCAGGTCTCACATCTTGCAATCAGCCTAGTTATCACCCCTAAAACCTCAGTCATATGTTCCTCTCTTGCAGAGTGGACAAAAGGAGAGAACATAATGGAAAGGTTAGAAGCAAGTCCCCACTAACATCCTCAGGCTCTTCTCCATTGCTATATTTATCCCAATCTTTAAGCAGTGCCTTGACAGGAATATGGATAAGACAAAGTATGGTGAGAAGGAATAGAATATGTAAAAAGCCACAGTTACTAATACAGAATGATTTTTCTTCCCCCTGCTCCCCCTGACTTACTTTTCTTACCACTCAATTTACCAAAAGACCAGTATCTAAATCCACCCTCCCCAAAAGTGTTTAGCAAAGTATCTGGCACACAATAGGCACTTAATAAATACTTGCTCCCTTCCTCTTCTCCTCCTCTTCCTAAATTTCCTTCCCCTTCCCCATCCAGCCCCAAGTTCCTATTGGAAATTGTACTTTCTTCCCTACTATACCTCTAAACAAAAAGCTTCAGCCTTAATACCAACACCACCACCACTACTACCTTCTGAATGGATCACTTAGAGACTCAACTTTAAGATGAGATCCCCATTATTTAACGTCTTTTCAGTCACCTCTTCAAACCTTACAACTCAAGTCCCAAGGTTGGACTGAGCTAAGACTAAGCCATGATTCCAGCAATGGAAGTTCATATTTGAACTTCATTGGGTCCTCTCAATAACCTTATTAATTGAAGACTAGAAATGTCTACTTTAAGAAGAAAAAGAAATGTGCTCAATGATCACTTCTTAGAGGGAAAGACAAAGAAGCACGTGGGAAACATACATTTGGTCCTTTTATAAGGTAATGTATTTGCGAATTCCCTCTCCCAAAATATGAAGCTCTCTCCATCTGAGATTTCTACCTGGAGGCAGAAGGCTACATAAGATGACTTCTATTGTTCTCTGACTAGAGTGAAAAAGTTGTAGGAGGCCAGTCAATGAGCCCTAACGAAAAGTCCTATCATTCCAATACCACTTCTCAAATAATCAGAAGAACTGAGTAAAGTGATAATGTACTCTGGGGCAGTATATAACCAGGGATCCATCCATGGTAATTCCAAAAATTACTCCATGAGCAGATAAATAGAGAAAATTGGATGGGAAGTCAGGAAACCCTAGTCACCATTAGAATAAAATTATATGGACATAAAAAAATATCTTTCTCATCTAGTTACTCTTCCATGTGAGCATCCTGATAGTCCAGGATGAGAAGATGGAAGTTATCTACAGATAATATTTGTAAAGCATTTAACACAGTGCCTGACACATAGTAGGTTCTTAATAAATGCATTTTATCTTCCCCTTCCCTTTTAAAGTTTGGTAAACCCCAAAAGCTAGTTTTCCTCACCACTCAGCAGCAAATACTTTCTAGACAGGTGCTTTTTGTGACATTACAAGTCAGTGACCACAACTTTAAAAATTTTTTTAAATCCATTTTCTTTTTTTAACCCAAATTTATTTGAATAAAATTTAGGGATATAGTTAGCTGATCTTCAGACTAGAAGCAGAATCCTATCTTAACAAAGAGCTAAAAAGTCAAGCAATTGGCTGGAAAATGAACAAACAGAACCCCTCAAAAAACCTCATACTATAGAATTTTACTTTGGTGGCAAGAAAGATCAAGACATACAACCAGAAGGAGACAACAAAGTCAAAGCTCCTATATTCAAAGCCTCCAAGAAAAATATGAATTGGTCTCAGGCCATGGAAGAGCTCAAAAAGGATTTTGGGAATCAAGTAAGAGAAATAGAGCAAAAAATTGGGGAAATAAATGAGAATGATGCAAGAAAAATCATGGAAAACAAGTCAATTGCTTGCTAAAGGGGGCCCAAAAATGCTGATGAAAATAACACCCTAAAAATAGACAAACTCAAATGGCAAAAGAGATCTAAAAAGCCAATGAGGAGAAGAATGTCTTAAAAAGCAGGAATGACCACATGAAAAAGGAGGTCCAAAAGCTCACTGAAGACAATAATTCCTTAAAGATTAGAATGGAGCAGATGGAAGCAAATGGCTTTATGAAAAATTAAGAAATTATAAAACAAAACCAAAGGAATGGAAAAAATAGCAGACAATGTGAAATATCTCATTGGAAAAGGAACTGACCTAGAAAATAGATCCAGGGAGACAATTTAAAAATTATTGGACTACCTGAAAGCCATGATCAAAAAAAGAGCCTAGACATCTTCTTTCAAGAAATTATCAAGGAAAACTATCCTAAAATTCTAGAACCATAAGGTAAAATAGATATTGAAAGAATCTACCAATCGTCTCCTGAAAGAGATCTCAAAAGGAAAACTCATAAGAATATTATAACCAAATTCCAGAGCTCCCAGGTCAAGGTGAAAATATTGCAAGCAGCCAGAAGGAAACAATTTAAGTAGTGTGGAAACACAATCAAGATAACACAAGCTCTAGCAGCTTCTACATTGATGGATCAAAGGGCTTGGAATATGATATTCCAGAAGTCAAAAGAGCTAGAATTAAAACCAAGAATCACTGATCCAGCAAAACTGGGTATAATACTTCAGGGGTGAGGGGGATGGTTATTCAATGAAATAGAGGACTTTCAAGCATCCATGATGAAAAAACAAGAGCTGCATAGAAAATGTGACTTTCAAAAACAAGAATCAAGAGAAGCATAACAAGGTAAACAGGAAAGAGAAATCATAAGGGACTTACTAAAGTTGAACTGTTTACATTCCTACATGGAAAGATAGTATTTGTAACTCTTGAGATTTTTCTCAGTATTAGAATAGTTGGAGGGATTATATATAGACAGAGGACATAGGATGAGTTGAATATAAAGGGATGATATCTAAAAAAAATTAAGGGGTGAGAGAGGAATATATTGGGAAAAAGAGAAAGGGAGAAATAAAATGTGGTAAATTATCTCTCACATAAAAAAAGCAAGAAAAAGCTTTTTCAATTGAGGAGAAGCAGGGGAGGTGAGAGGGAAATAGTAAACCTTACTCTCATCAGATTTGGCTTAAGGAGAGAATAATATGCACACCCAATTTGGTATGAAAATCTACCTTACACTACAGGAAAGCAGGGAGAAGGGTATGAGTGAGGGTTGGAGAGATGATAGAAGGGAGGGCAAATGGAAGGAGGGGTAATTAGAAGTAACCACTTTTGAGGAGGGACAGAGTCAAAAGAGGGAATAAAACAAATGGGGGGCAGGATAGGATGGAGAGAAAATATAGTTAGTCTTTCACAACATGACTATTATGGAAGTGTTTCGCATAACTACACTTGCATAATCTATATCCAATTGCTTGCCTTCTCAATGGGGGTAGGTGGGGAGGGAGCAAGGAAGAGAAAAAGAAACTCAAAGTTTTAATAACAATGTTAAAAATTATTTTTACCTGCAACTGGGAAACAAGACATACAGGAAATGGAGTATAGAAATCTATCTTGCCTTACAAAAAAATAGAGGGGAAGGGAATAAGAGAAGGGAGGGATGTGATAGAAGGGAAGGCAGATTGGTGGAAGGGGTAATCAGAATGCATGGTGTTTTGGGGTGGGTGGAGGAGAGAGATGGGGAGAAAATTTGAAACTCAAAATCTTGTGGAAATGAATGTTGAAAACTAAAGATAAAGAAAGGAAAAAAAGAAGTCTTAAAACTTCTATTAAAGTATGATGTCCCTTCCTACCTCCAATTTTTATTCTTCTTGTTCTGTCATTTCTCTGTGGTTATGAATCTCCCTTACCCAAGTGTACCATTTAGGGATATGCTACCCAGTCCCTTCCCTCAATCCCCAATCTTTATTCTCCTGTCCTGAACTTAGATCAGTGTGAATAATAATGACTCACATTTCTAAAAGGGTTTAGGGTTTACAAAACACTTTTCTCGGGATAACTCTGTTTCAGTTTGAGCAGTTATAATTTTCATTTTTGTAGACAAGAAATTTGAGGCTCTAAAAGATTAAATGGCTAACCCAGGGTTGCAAAGCTAATTAATACCTGAGAAATTTGAATCCAAGTCTCTGGACTCCATGGCCATCAGTTTCCCTATAATCTTGCACTACCTTTCAAAGGAACCCAAAGTCTTCTTCTCTTCACCCCAACCTCCAACTTCTAGAACTTTTCAGCTCAATATCTTTAGATATTACACTTGCTTTGGACCCATGGGAATGCCTAGTATGGTCTACATTCTAAATAATGTCCCTAAGGGAGCTTGCAACGCTATATTTCAGATGAGGTAAGCTACCTAGGTTGTGGTCAGGGGCTGGTCATGGATTAAATTTCCTAAAAATAGTAAGGGTCTCATTCTGATATAAAAGCAGCGTTTTGTGGGTCGCTCCATCAGAGACACTTTTAAGGAGGCACTTCTTTTCTTCATGGATCCCCTGGGAAAGAGTAGAGAGTTTATTGAAAGCAGCATTTTTCAAATGTGAATCATATCCTAGGAACTCCCTAGCAAGATGGAGAATTAGCCAGTTACCTTTGGACAGGCAGGCATCCAAGATGAATATCATGAATCAAAGACTGGGCTGGAGGTGACTGGTTAGGTGAGAAGGAAGTCAGCTGGCTAATGAAAATGGAGGACTAGGTTATGCTTATGGTCTTACAAGGAGCAGGAGAGCTGAGAAATCCAAAGAGGACAGAGTTAGGGCTGGTTCATTGGGTTTGTGCCGCAAGAGACTCTTCACTGGGGCAGGTAGACCAAGATAGGGAGCAGGGTATGAAAAAGGGGAATGAAAGTAGAGCAAATTGGACCAAAAAGTCATGGATGATATATTGTGTTTGGAATAGAAATGTAGGGAGTCTAGTCAATCAAGTCACTGGGCATTATTTTCAATGGATATAGTTATGATGGAGACTGTCAAAAGTGACATGGAGGAAGCAACTACATTACTACTTCCTCTTTTTCCAGGTCTCCACTGCCTCTGCTGCCATTGCAACTTCCTTTGCTGGCCTCCTCCCAATCCACACCATGACTTTGTTTTGTTTCATATATCTATCTATCTATCTATCTATCTATCTATCTATCTATCTATCTATCTATCTATCTATCATCTATCATCAATCTATCTCCTGTTTATCTATCTATATCTCTATCTAGAAAAAATCTTTGACCAGGAGAATGCTAGGACCTGGAGAAAATTCCTTTGAGGGGAAAAGAGAGTGACAATGGCCCCCAAGGCTGTCGCTGGAGTGGAAAGCACCTGTCATCATTACCATTGATTCCAGGCATTATGCATTGTCTATCAGCATGAGTCATATGGTCACTTCAAGAACAGTTAGACAGACACAGTGGTTAAGGAATGGGCAGTGGGAGGAATTCATGATTACAACAGAACTCTTCCAGGGAGGTAGGGGTGGGGGGAAAGTGTGACAGGTCAGCAGAATACTACATTGGAAAGGAAGAACACACCCCACCCAATGCTCACACCCTGGGACACAGTTCCAATTGCCCCATAGTATTTATTTACTTCTCTCACTCCCATATAGTATGATTATAGCTTCTCCTCTGTGTAACTGGTCCTTTCTGTTCTCATTAGACCAAAAAAAGGCTTTCTCTACCTTTGTTTCTAGTTTGGGAAAACAAGCATAATTTGCTATATGGTAGAATCAAAAAGTGCCAAGGCCCCAGGACATAGTATCTCCCAAGAAAAAGATAAGATAGTAAGGATGCTGGTTATGTGCCCCTCCTCCCAACCAAGGGTCATTGTCACTCTTTCCCATATAGACTAGACTCAGCTCTTTTGTTTCCCAATCTGTAGGAACTCTTTTTTTTAATTCATTTATTTATGTTTCAGCATTCACTTCCATTAGATTTTGAGTTCCACATTTTCTTCTTCTCCCTCCCTGTCCCTCATCCCAAGACAGTGTGCAATCTGATATAGGCTTTACATATACATTCATATTAAACATATTTTCACATTAACCATGTTGCAAAAAAGAACTGGAACCAGGGAGGGCAGAGCCAAGATGGTGGAGTAGAAAGACACACCTACTCTAGCTCTTCCCCCACAGTCCATAAAATACCTGTAAAAATGACTCTAAACAAATTGTGAATGTTCATCCTTCATTGCAGAAGAAGACCACATCATCAGAGAAATGATGACATGACTTGCACTTGACTTTGTTTTGATTGAGGGAGGGCTGTGCAGGTCACCAGCCTCACTTCTCCTCCAGAGCCATCTGAATCCAGGGACCAGATATTCATCAAGATGACTGGATATGACCCAGGATGAGGCATTTGGGGTTAAGTGACTTGCCCAAGGTCACACAGGTAGTGAATGTTAAGTGTCTGAGGTGAGATTTGAACTCAGGTCCTTCTGATTCCTGCACTGGTGCTCTATCCACTGCACCACCTAGCTGCTCCACTAGAGCAGCAGAAACCACAAAATGACAGATTGTAAGAGATTTCCAGCCCAAGGTAGCCTGGAAGGCCGACAAGAAAGGTCTATTGCATGGGGCACAGAGCCAAGCATAGCCCACGGAACCCAGCCTAGACTTTAAGGTCAAGAAATTAATGTCCAGAGGAGTCAAGTCATTTATTCCAGAGTTCTGTTGTAATCATGAATTCCTCCCACTGCCCAATTCCAGAGTCATCAGAGAGCTCTTAATATGATAGTTTTAACCAGGGAACTAAGCTAAGAACAATCATGTATGAAGCACCTACTGTGTGTCTTGAGTGCTAGGAACACAAAGACAAAATTGAGATAATTCCTGCTTACTGAGAATTTACATTCTATCAGGGGAAATAACATGCACATGTAGGGAGAGTGACTGGATTTGTGATTTCATTAATAAAAGGAATTCCTAGATGAAGAAACTTCAAAAAAAAGAATTAGAACCAAAGGGAAGAAGCACAAGAAAGGAGAAATGAGAGGGGTGGGGATTGGGGGGCAGAGAGAGAGCAAATAGCATGCTTCAATCTGCATTTGGATTCCATAGTTCTTTCTCTGGATGAGGACAGCACTTTCTATCATGAGTCTTTTTAAGTTGCCATTACTGTGTACAATGTTCTGCTGGTTTTGCTCATTTCACTCAACATGAATTCATCTAAGTCTTTTCCATGATTTTTTCTGAAATCATACTGCTTATCATTTCTCATAGCACAATAGCATTCCATTACATTCACATGCCGCAACTTGGATGGACATTCCCTCAACTTCCAGTTCTTGGTCACCACAAAAAGAGCTACTATAAATATTTTTGTACATGTGAGTCCTTTTCTGATTTTTATGATCTCTTCGGGATACAGATCTAGAAGTGATATTGCTGGATCACAGAGTATGCTCAGTTTTGCAGCCCTTACAACACAGTTTCAAATTATTCTCCAGAATGGTTAGATCAATTCACAACTCCAACAATAATGCATTAGTGTTCCAATTTTCCCACTTCCTTTCCAACATTTATCATCTTCCTGTTTTGTCATGTTAGCCAATCTGATAGGTGTGATGTGGTACCTCAGAATTGTTTTGATTTGTATTTCTCTAATCAACAGTGAGTTACAGTATTTTTTCTTATAACTATAGTTTTAATTCCTTCATTTGAAAACTACCTGTTCACATCACTTGACCATTTATCAATTAGGGAATGACTTGTATTCTTATAAATTTGACTCAGTTCTCTATATATTTTAGAAATGAGGCCATTATCAGAGACCCTGGTTGTAAAAATTATTTCCCAGCTTTCTGCTTCCCTTCTAATCGTGGTTGTATTGGCTTTGTTCTGCAAAATCTTTTCAATTTAATGTAATCAAAATTATCCATTTTGCATTTCATAACATTCTCTAGCTCTTGTTTGGTCATAAATTCTTTCATTCTCCATAAATCTAATGATAAACTATTCCTTGCTCTCCTAGTTTGCTTATAGTATCAGCCTTTATAACTCAATTGGGTACCCATTTTGTCTTTATCTTGGTATACAGTGTAAGATGTTGATCTATGCATAGCTTCTGCCATATTATTTTCCAGTTTTCCCAAGAGTTTTTGTTAAATAGTGAGTTCTTATCCCAGAAGCCAGAGTCTTTGGTTTATCAAATAGTAGATTACTATAGTCATTGACTACTGTGTATTGCGTTCCTAACCTATTCCACTGATCCACCATTCTATTTCTTGGCCCATACCAAGTAGTTTTGATGATTGCTACTTTATAATACAATTTAAGTTCTGGTATGGCTAGGTCACCTTCCCTTGAATTTCTTTTCATTAATCCTCTTGATATTCTAGACCTTTTATTCTTCCAGATGAATTTTGTTATTATTTTTTCTAACTCTATAAAATAATTTTTGGTAGTTTGGTTGATATGGCAGTGAATAAGTATATTAATTTAAATAGAATTGTCATTTTGTTATATTAACTCAGCCTACATACAAGAAATTGATGTTTTTCCAATTATTTAGATCTGACTTTATTTCTGTGAAAAGTGTTTTGTAACTGTGTTCATATAGTTTCTGGGTTTGTCTTGGCAGGTAGACTACCAAATATTTTATAATGTCTACAGTAACTTTAAATGGAATTTCTCTTTCTATCTGTTGCTATTGGACTTTGTTAGTAATATGTAGAAATGGGGATGATTTATGTGGATTTACTTTATATCCTGCAATTTTGCTAATGTTATTCAATAGGTCTTTTTTATTTGATTCTCTAGGATTCTCTAAGTATACAATCATATCATCTTGTAGGAACTCTTGAGGGTATATTCACACTGTCCATGTGAACAGATTAGAATCCATCTGACTACCCGTACCTGTAGTCCATTGTTGTTCCACAAGGTGGGAAGCCAGGAACACCATCTGCTGCAAACAGAGGGGAGCACTCCCAAGCACATGGTGAAACTTAATCCTAGAGAAATACCTGTACTATGACCCCCAAGAAACCGGAGGGGGGGATGGAGGGGTGTTAGGATGAGAGAGAGAGAGAGAGAGAGAGAGAGAGAGAGAGAGAGAGAGAGGGGGGGGGGGAGAGAGAGAGAGAGGGAGAGAGAGGGAGAGAGAGAGAGAGAGAACCTCTGAGTAGTATGTTCAGTTCTGGGCACCGTGTTTTAGGAAGGCTATTTACAAACAAAGCATGGTCAGAGGCAGTAAAAGGCCATTCCACCATACAAGACTTGGCTGAAAAGGGTAGTTTAGCCAAAAGACTTTAAGGAACATGCCAGCAATCTTTAAATATGTGCAGGGCTTTAATATGAAAGCCTAGATTTATTCTACTTGTCCCAAGAGAGCTGATCCAAGAGCAATGGATAAAATTTGCTGAGGTTGATTTAGGTTCAATGTAATGAAAGACTTCTTAATTAGAACAAACTTAAAAGGATTGTCCTGGGATATAGTAAGGTCCCCATCACTGAAGGTCTTCAGGCAGTGGCTATTTGGTATGTATGTTGTAGAAGGGTTTTTTTGACCAGTTATAGTTTGGGCTAGATGGCCTCTGAGATCCTGAGATTCTGTGATCTCGGGTGGAAATTTTCTGTTCCATTAGAATCCCTTTGTGCACTTTCTATTCCCATATGATCCCTGAGCTAGCACAAGCCATGCCTTAATGATGGTAAAGGTGATGGTGATGTAACTGGAAAGGGAGAACAGGACAAGGTGATCTTTCCTCAAAGTACAGTCAGTCATCCACCATGTCGCACAGACGTGCTCCGTCTGATTGGAAAGGGAAATTTAGCTTTTGGATAAAGTATCTGTTTTTAGTAACAGTCTAATTTCTCTCAGATTTAGGCTGCTTATTTTCTGTTTGGTTTCTAAAGGGCAATAATTCTGTAAAATCATAAATGCTTAGAATGCCTGGGGGTGGAGGTTCTAGATAATTTAATTTTCTAGTTTTTAATTTATAGACTAGAAACTCCTTTTCAGAAAATTCTCCTAAAGTCTGAGTCAAATCTCTTCATAATCTAGCCCCCCAGCCCTGCCTATCCAGTCTTTTATCCTTTATTCTTTGCCACATACTCTTTGATCCAGTGATAAGATTCTTTCTGTTCCACGAATGGGACTATCTCTCGGCTCCAGGATTTTTCTCCGGCTGTTCTCCATGCCTGAAATGGTCTCCCTTCTCATCGCTGCCTCTTCCCTTACTTCACTCAAGTCCTAAGTAAAAATCTCAACTTCTACAAGAAGCCTTTCTCAACTCCTCTTAATTTCAGTGCTGTTCTCCACTTTTAATCATTTCCAGCTGTCTTTGTATTTAGCTTGTTTTTACATATTTGTTGGTTGTCTCTCCCATTAAATTGTGAGCTCCTTGAAGGCAGGGACTTTATTCTCAGTGCTTAGCATAGTGCCCAGCATGCAGAAAGTTCTTAATAAATGCTTATTGACTCACCTGGCTTTGGTACATAGGGTCTGATGACCATCTTGGAATCACTGATGACTGAGACTCAACTGTTGTTTTGAACATAAGTTTTCATCATCTAGGACTGTAAGCAGTTGTAGAGGACTGAGCTGGAGGTGGACTAACCATAGGAAATTTCCAGATAATATTTCATTTAATTGCAATTTCCCATGATGACAGATAGCAAATTATAGTGGATAGAGAGCTGGATTCAAATCCTGACTCCAACACACAACTGGCTATGTGCTCCTCAGCACATCTTCCAGCTGTCCAGCACTATGAATTTCTGAGAAGGTGTGATCTGCATTGTTCTTTCACTTGGAAGTTCCCTTTACCAATTATATCCCAGGTTCATTCCCTAACCCTATATCCTAAATCCCTGTTATCATTTTATTTTCTTGACATTTGCCTCTTCTAAAAATGGATACCAGAATGAAACTTCTGGGCAATTAAAGATTCTGGTTAGTTGAATTCTAATTAATCCAAGTTGCATTGGCTCAGATTTGCAAAGTGCTTCATACCCTGCCAAGCTCTTTTATACATATTAGTTTACAAAAAACAACCTGTGAAGTAGGCAGATCTTTACAGTAGGTAGGTGTGGAGTTAATATTTCCATTTTACAGTTATGGGAACTAAAACTTAGAGAAGTAGACCCCAAGACCGCACAACAACAAGTGGCTTCACAAGATTAGAAACTAGGTTTCAGTGACTTCTGGTTCAGTTTTCTTATAGGAAGTCTATGTTCCAAGATCACTATCAGACACAGTACTTCCTCAGAGAAATTGTTCTGAGTCTGTTCTCAATTGTCCATGGAGACCAGGGCACATGCCATGCCATCTCCCTCTAAGCCAGTGATAACAGTTCTAGGATGTAAGAGTTGAGGCTTAGCATGGATAAAGATAGGTGTGAAGTCTTTGTGTAGGTATTTCAGAGGCTTAGAGAATTGCTTTTCAAATCTCTTTATTCTGAACTATGAATCCCTCTTCTCATTTTTGTAATAAGTATTCCTCCTCAGCCCACCCACCAGCACCACCACTGGCTCTGAGGAAAATCCTCTGATTTTATCATTGACAAAATATGAGACCCTTTTCTGAACATTTTGGCTTGGAAGACCTGATTCAAATGTATTCCTCAGCCTTCTGGGGATAGCTAGCTGGGCATGGGGGAGGGGCTGGGGGGGGGGAAGAATGATAAGCTTACACATAAATTCAGCTAAGTGTTGTTTTCCTCTGTCATAAACACAAACAACCTAGGGCATTCCAGGCTTCAATCAACTGGCTCTGGGGTTCAGCAGGAGGGCAGGCTCTTCTTTACTATCACCCCTAGATGGCAGTAGGACATAGTATTTCTTTCCAAATCCGGAGGCCACCAGAGCCGAAAAGGACTTCAGAGTATGACAGCTAGACCAAGAGATCTTAACCTTTTCTGTATCATAATCAACCTTTAGCAATCTGGTGAAACCAGGATGGACCCCCTTTCTCAGAATAATGGCTTCAAATGCATAAAATAAAATACATAACATTACAAAGGAAGCTAATTATATTTAAAAGTTTTAAATCTTTTTTTTTTTTAAATAAGCTCACGGAGCCCTGGTTAAGAACCCCTGATCGAGAGCAAACACCCTCTTCATTTTGCAGATTAGGAAAGTGAGACTCAAGAGATATTCTGACTACCAGTTAGGTCCCTGCCTATGACCCTTTGCCCTGCTCTGCCCTGCCTTACTTCCTATAAAGTGGAGAAAAGAAAACACTCTCTGGAAGAAAAGTGGGCAAATGGGTGAGGAAAGTTTAAAGAAGTAAAAACACCCATCACCCCCTGACTGTTCAATGTGAAGAGGAAAAAAAAACTTTGAGCATCCTTCTCTACAGAATCTCACCCAGGGGTGAAGTAGTGCCAAAACACCGCAGAGTATCTCTACCTACCAGCACACAACCAATTTCCATGGACTAGCCAGTTAGAAAGTAAAAGGCCCCATCTCTTCACAAGAAAATGTCCCACAAGGAACTGAAAATTAGAAAGGCAATGAGGAGTGCAGGAAAAAGCCCAGATGCAGAATTGGAAAAATTGGGCTCCTATTCGGACTCTTGCATTTACTTGCTCTGTGACCACAGTCTCTGATTCTCATCCTTCTCCTTTACCAGAGACATAATAATTTTCTACTCCCTATCTTCCTTTCCATTTTGACTTCTCCTATACATTGACCACCTTCTAACTTGTATTATAGTCATTTATGTACACTTATCATTTTCTGTTAAATAGTAATATTCTTAAAAACCTGAGATTTGAATGAAAAATCTGAATTGAGAGCAATATAATCATCTCTTTTACTGGGTTGATAATACTGCAGAGAAACAGAGGGGATAGAGGGTCAGTCTTAGAATCAGGAAAATCCAGATTCAGTGTCCAGTCTCTGGTGCGTGTGTGACCCGTTGGCTAAGTCAATTAGTTTCTTGGTACTCCTCCCCACCCCCTATCTCCAAGTAACTCATGAATGAATGAAAAAAAAAGTTAACTGCATAGTATGTGGGAAGGGCTGTGCTAAGGACTGAGAGTGCAAATAGAAAAAAATAAGACAGTCTCACAACATATGAAAAAGAAAGTTCACCTGTAGGACAGAATGAAAGCACTAGAAGTCCTTAAAGCTTCAACTGTGAAATCGATGATAGGTTTTTAGGTTACATGGGTAGTTAAGATGACAGTGGGAAGGGTGGAGGAGGACATATGAGGCAAGGCAGAAAATAAGGCATAGAGGATCTTAGAAGGCAATAGCAGAGCAGACCATAAGGTCTGATGAGTGTTCTCTGTCTAGCAAATGGAATGCAGGGAGGTGTTAGCTCCCAAATCATACAAACAGCCTGACTGAAGGGAAAAGGCAAGATGGTGGGGCACCCATGGCATTTCTTCTCACCATTATGCCACCTTGTTGGATTCTGGGACAGCCTGAGGTGAGGGAGAGATAGAAAGAAAGAAAAAAAAGCCAGTGGTAGTGGCTTTTGCTCCCACCCAGGTCATCCTTAAAGTTGTTTAGTCTTATAAGTAGGCTATTGCACACATGGTAACATTGCAAGGTCTTCAGAAAGGATCCTGTCACCAAAGAACTTGACTTGTTGACACTTTGCCTAGATCCCTAAAAGCTGAGACTAGGATTTAAATCACTTTGTGGGAAAGTGCCTCAGACAAGTAGTCACCCTGTAGACAGGTTAAAATCATTAATTTTAATGTCTTTAGCTAATCATCACCCTCCCAGTGGAAACCTTACCAACAGGGAATAATAATCTCTTTAGTACCTCTTCCTTAGGGGGAACAGGACTGTTCCTAAAAAAATTAGATTTTGATTGATACAATCAAAGGCAGGATGAATGATAAACCAGGCATAGCAGAAACGCTGATTAAAAAGGGAACGTACTGAGAACCACAAAGGACCTTAGGAACCATCTGTTTCAATCCCCTCCTCTTACAGATGAGGGAGCTAAAACCCAATAAAGTTAAGTAACTTGACAAAAACTGTACACAGAGCGGAGCTGGGATTTGAACTAAGTTCCTTGGGCTCCAAAGCCAACACCCACAGCACCACACTGTCTCTCACTATCTCAAGCCATACCTTATGCTTGGCCTCTACAATCTCACACAGGCCATTCTGTTCTCCAGGTGTTTAATCAGGAGATTAAAACTGGTTTGACCAAAGGGAGCTCTTACATCACAGGGCAGAGAGGTGAGGCATACCAAAAAGGAGTCTATAACCACAGCAATAATCTGTTTAGGAAAGAAAAAGCTTGCCAAAGGTTACTGAATCCAAATTTCTGCCTTTGAGAAGTTCTGCCCCTAAACTATGCCCCTCTCCTTCACCCCTCACTGAAGCTGTCCTTTTGTTACTTTTGGTGGGTGAAATGGGGCTAAAAGAGGAATCTCTGTCTACAGAACATAACTTTTTTCTTGTTCAACTTCCCCTATACACTTAATCAAATTCTAACTTGTAGTATATTTATTTCTACCAATCTAATCCCGTTAGACATTATGTTCCTTGAGAACAGGAATTACGTCAATGCTCATCTTTTTTATCTTTGGCATCTAAGGGAGTCTTACACCTGGAAGTTATTTCATGTCTGCTGAACTAAACTGAGTTCTAAGTTATTCAGATCCCTCTTGGTACAAGTCATATAGAGCTAGAGAACAGCTAATTTGGGGAAAGTTAGTCTTAATCACCAACTGTGCCAAGCACTATGCTAAGGGCTGGATGGGCAGGTAGGAGTAAGCAAGAATAACTCAGCAAAATCCCAGTAGAGTCTGAGGTTTCTGTGTTAAGTTCCTAGAAGCAGGAAGCAAGAGGTTATGTTCAATTTGGCATCCACAAGATGGGATCTGAGCAGCCTTACAAGGCAATGAGGAAGAAAGAAGTAGGGTTGTGAGATGAGATCCATATGTCCACTACCAACTAGAGTTCAGTTGCTAGACCAATAAATAGGTCTATTTATAGTTTATAGTTTATATAATATATAGTTTATTATAAAGTATAGTTTATAGTTCACCACACATGAAAAAAATCAATTAAGGTAAAAAGATGACACAGGCAGGCACCAGGATCCATCCCTTGGCAATATGTCACTTCAGGGGCATAATGAACCAGAAAATGTCAGGGTTTGAAAAGACCTTAGGGATCATCTGGCCCAATCTCCTCATTATCTAGACCAGAGGTTCCCAAACACATTTGGTCTACTGCCCCCTTGTCAAGAAAAAAAAATTACTCAGCACCCCCCTCCCTGGAAATTTACTTGAACCCTTTAATAGTTTTTTTTAAGTTTTCATCATTTCAAAAAATATTAATTTTTTGAAATGATGCATCTTAAATAATTTATTGTAAATGTGGGTGGAGTTCCTGCGTTGAAATTTTGATGATGCAACATCAAGTCGTAATTGTACAGTATCGTATTGTAAACAAGTCATCATATGCACATATTCCTGCCCATGTATACTGGACTTCCCAACAATGCGTGACATGCTCACCTACTGATACTTTAGACTTGTTCCCAGACTTGACTGATCCGTTATAACTTGCATTTTGTGTGTTTATTTGAAAAATAATGTAATCCCTACGACTTTAACTCAGTTACACAACAGATGAAGCATTATGAACACTTTTTCAGAACTGTATCCTTTTATCTTCATTCCTGAGGCTTCCACCTCATTTTTATTCAATGCCCTCGCCCCACTTGCACCCAAGGCTACTACTGCCTGCCCTGGATCGCTCCAGCAACCCCGACGGGGCTGTATTGCCCACTTTGGAAACATTGCTGCACTTTGTTCTTCATTCTCAAAGAGGACCATGACATCAAGATCATGACATGACTTGCAGTCGGCTTGATTTGAGTGAGGGAGGGCTGTGCAAGGTCACCAGCCTCACTTTCTCCTCCTGAGCCATCTGGGTCCAATGGCCTGATATTCATCAGGACAGCTGGGGATGACCCAGGGAGATCTAGTCCTTTCAGGCAAAGAACTTACCACATTCTCACTTTGAGTGTGATACATCCACTCAACAAACAGGTTTCTTTAAGGAGTTACTCAAGGAATGGTCCCTTTTAATAAAAACAAACAATAACAAAATAAATCAAACTGGGAGGGGAAGACCCTCAGGGCTCCTGGGTAAAAGAGAAACTGTTAATATTTAGTAATTACTTTCACTCTGTGCTAGGTGGGTGGGGACCTGTTGTCCAGTCTACGAGCTCCAGAGTAAAACTGGGTTTAAAGCTTGGTCTTTGAGCAAGAAATGTAGCCAGTAAACCCAAAGGGTAGCTTTTGGCCATGGAAATGTACCTTCCCAGGGGGTGAGTGGAGAGGAGGGAGAGGAGGGGGAGGGGAAGGAGGGGGACGGGAAGAAGAAAGGAGAGGGGATGGGAAAAGGGAGGGGAAGGGAGAGGGGAGAGGGAAGCGGAAAGGGGACAGGGGAGAGAAGGGGAAAAGGGAGAGGAAGGGGGAGGGGAGGGGAGAGGGAGGAAGAGATGGGAAACCTATGATCTAGAGGAAGACATGGGCCAAAGCCCCAGAATGCTAGAAGCTGCCTTCATGCCCTAGGACCTACATTCTAGCCTCAACCAGCTATGGAGGCAGACCTTTGGCCACAAGACAGCCCTAAACCAAAATCCATGGGTAATTAGAACTACTGTGTTCTTCCAAAAACCTTTAGCATCTCAGAGCATGGGGAGCACAGGAAGTATATCCTTTGGAGTCCTGGGGAATCTTCTACTGACCAAATGGGCCCTGGAAACTATTAAAATAAGCTCTTTTGAGATTCTTCTGGGAGGGTTGAGGGGAGATGTTAAGGAAAGAGTTTACATGATGATTAGTTGTGTATAACTATTCGTGTTTCCTTTTCCTCCACTGGGGAAGGGGGAAAGAAAATAATTGTTAACTAAAATAATTTTTTAAAAAAATTAGAAGGGGAGCAACTTATCCTGGGAAATGTGTGGCCTCCAAGCCTGTTCTTGTATCTTGAAGGGGAAAATTGAGAAATTACTTGGGTTAAAATCTAGTTTCTACCCCTTCCCATCTTGCATCCTACAGAGGAGAAAATTATATCAGCTTAGAAACAAAGCCTCCCTTGAATTCATCCCCAGGACCCAATGCTTGCAGGGTTCCCAAGAGAATCACAGCCCTGAAGGCTGTATCTTTAAGGTCCTGATGGGTGGAGTCAGGAAACTGGCTCTTGGCCACCATCTGGGTTTCCTCATGTTCTCAAATACCACATGGTTTCCCATCAAAATACTAAACAGGAAATGAGTCACAATGAGTGGCTCCCCAGCTCCTAGATATAGGGGACTGGCATCAGGGACTCTGTCTCTAACTCCATGCCTTCCCTACCTCCTCCATGTACTACAAACACTTACATAAAAACACCACCAAGAAACCCTTCATAATATATCTCTTTTGTATCCTCTAAATGTCTAACATGGCAAGCACTTCTATCATTCCTTATGAATGAATAAACGAATGCTACTAAGATGAAAGGTCACCAGCTTGATCCAAGAAACATGTTCTATAGTCCAACTCCCCAGTCAATCATTTCATAAATTTAGCTGTTATTAGTCACAATAATAGCTAACATTTACATAGAGCTTACTATGTGCAGTTAGGTGGCCCAGTGGAGAGAGTGCTGGGTCTTAAGTCAGGAAGATTCATCTTCTCAAGTTCAAATTTGGTCTCAGACACTTACTGTGACCCTGGGTAAGTCACTTAACCCTGCTAGCCTCAGTTTCCTCCTCTGTAAAATGACCTGGAGAATGAAATGGCAAACCACTCCAGTATCTTTGCCAAGAATCCAAAATGGGGTCATGAAGAGTTGATAACACTGAAAAAACTGAAGGACAATACTATGTAGCAAGCACTGTGTCCTTTACAATTATTATCTCATAAGAACCTCACATCAACACTGAGAGTGCCATTATTATCCCCATTTTATAGATGAGGAAACAGGCAAACAGTAGTTAAATGACTTGCCCAAAGTCAAACAGGCAGTAAACGTCTAAGGTCACATTTGAACTCCTTCCTTCTAGACTTCAAGTCCAGCATTCTATCAGGGGATAGCGCCAAACTGCCACTGCAATGCCCAAGTCATCACAAAAAAAGACCAGGCCAGAGAGTGATCAAGTATAGGACATTACTAAAAAAAGTAACTGGAAGTACATTGCCCTATGTGACGGTCATTGCTTCTTTTTCAACCTTATATAACTTTACAAAGTAAGTGTCCTATTCTGCGTTAGCAGCAGTGAAGTATCCCACTGTCCTTCTCGTTCAACTTTCCCAAGAGGAATCCCCACCCACCCAAGCTCTCTGTAGTTCATCCATAATGTAGGTGAATCTACCACTTATCAAATGAGATATCTGTAGTGTTCAGCACAGTGCCTGACACCCAGTAGGTATTTAATAATGACTTGTTTCCTTTACTCCCTCCTCCACTACTTCCTGGAGATAAGCTCAAATCAGCCAATCCCAGAACTCCTCCAACAACCCTGAAACACACTCTTTTTTTTTTAAGTCAGAAGAGAGGTCATGAAGGTACACAGAGGACACAGCTTTCAAAGAGGTAAAAACGAGGGAGGGAAATGGTGACTACTTCTCTGGGAAATGTTCCTAGATCACATTCCTTCTTACCACCAGTTCTCACTCTTTCTCAAACTGTCATGAACAAGAGGTTTGGAATGAACTCTGGGTCCCACCACTTCCTGGGTAGAGTCACTTAAACCTATTTCCTTCTTTGTACAATGGGGATAATCATCCTGGTACTACCTACTTTACAGGGTTGTTGGGAAGATAAAATGAGACATTTATAAGTGTTACAACCATAAAGCAGTACATATAGATGCATACAGAATTCATTCCTCCTCTCTGACAAAAAAAGGACAGGCTGAGGGCGACTATGGTGAGCAGTTACAGAAATAAATCACTCCCCATTCCCAAGACTAAAATGATGAGCCAGAATCCCTGCCTTAGGAAACGTCACCAACAGGCTGGTCATGTGGCAAGAATATCAATAACAAATGGAAAGAAACAAGCATTTATTAATTAGCTGCTATGTGGCAAACACTGTACTGAGCACCTTATTATCCCATCTGATCCTTACAACTTGGGGAACTATGTGCTGTTATTATCCCCATTTTACAGATGAGGAAACTGAGGCAAACAGGTCAAGTGACTCACCAAGGTTCATGTAACTAGCATCTGAGGGCAGATTTGAACGATCTACTGCACCACCTCCTAGTGTCTTCCATATCTAGTGTATGTTCACTCAACTTCATCGCAACCTTTTCACCTGCTGCTTCATTTTAACATAGTTCCAAGATATCTGAGGCCAACGTACTTCAAATACAATGTGTTTTTATTTTTTTATTAATATCTCCTTAGTAGTCACGTACCTCCGTGAAACTATTTCCTAATATACCTGTAAATGGGAATATCGGACTAGTTTGCTTCTAAGTGAGCCTTGGAGGTAGGAAGACTTTGCCTCAGACACTGTGACCCTAGGCAATTCATTTTATCTCTATTTGCCTGGGTTTTGTTGTGAGGATGAAACAAGATATTTGTAAAGTGTTCAGCACAGGGCCTGGGCACATAGCAGGTACTACATAAATGTCATTAAGAAAAGCACTTAGGAAAGCATACAGCACTATATAAATGTGAGCTGTCTTTACTACTTTTCTCAAAACATTACCTTTCAAGACCCAACTCAAAGCACCAGACACAATCAAGTCTACCATCATTACCCTACCCAATGATCTCTTTTCTCATGAGAACTGGGATCAAAAGGGCTATCACTTTTTTTCTGTATCATTAATTTGACTCTTATTACATATGGCCTCCTATTGTATTCTTTTCCCTGTATTTGTTTTCTCTCCTTAACTAGGATTGCCAAACCTCTTGAAGGCAGACATCATGCTTTTATAACCAGGGATGTTAGTCAATAAAATCTTTTTAACAAATGGCCCCCTGGCTCCCCAGAGAGATCACCTAGATAATGGACTTGGCTCTTGGGTCACTATCATGGTGGAAAGAACCTGAAATGGATTCAAAATACCTTACTGTGTTAACAGCATGATGCAGGAGAAAGAATGCTGGAATTAAATCCCCACTGTATTACTTACTACCCATGTAACTTGTGGGTGGGCCATTCAGTTCTCTGGGTTATCAGTATCTTCATCTTTAACTTAAGGGGAATAAATTATGTGAGTTAATAGCAAAAAAAAAAAAAAAAAAAAAAAACACTGAAGTCAGAGGTCCTTAGTTCAAATCATTCTTTCACTTAGCAGATTGTGACCATGGGCAATTCATTTCTAGGCCTCATCTATAAAATGATAGTAACTTAGTAGCTTCCAGTGCCAGATCTATGATCTCATGACCTCTAAATCTATGCTAGCATGATCCCAACATACTCAGAATATTTTAATAGAGGTTAATGTCTTAATTCAAAGTAAAAAATCCCTAATGACAGAATTAGAATAAGCAGTAGGCCTGAGACCAGCTCTAGCAATGGCTCCAGAAAAAGGGTTTCAGGGCAGAATATTGATAGGGTTTTACTTCCTCAAGTCACCACTTGTACAGTTGGGGGTAAATAATTTAATTTTTCTGATCTTCAGTTCGCTCAGCTGCTTTTAAGAGAATCTGGACTACCTATTCCAGGTATAACGATGGA
The DNA here is from genome assembly GCA_023548195.1 of Bettongia penicillata ogilbyi. NCBI lineage: Eukaryota > Metazoa > Chordata > Mammalia > Diprotodontia > Potoroidae > Bettongia > Bettongia penicillata. The sequence continues at coordinate 313,888 of JAJHZJ010000006.1, forward strand.
CATTGTAACATATCATCTGATGTGCTATTGCCCCTGGCACTGGTTTTCCGAAACAGCACATCTAAGTGGAATAAATGCAGGAAATCAAACTTCCAGAAATAATTGGGATCTAAGATCACAAAATCCTAAGATTTAGAGCTGTGACCCCAGATGTCTTTTCATCTAGCCATTTTCACTTTAAAGGTGGGGAAACTCAGATAAGAGACTTTACGTAACTTGCTCAGTCATACAGGTGGCAAATAGAGCCAGGATTTGAACTTAAATCTTCTGACTCCACTGGTCTTCCCACTGCACTACACTTCATCTTCAACAGTGTAAAGATTCATAATACAAAGGATGGGGAGGGGAATACAACACCTGCTTTAAGAATTGGAATTGTTGAAGAAATGCTGGTTACCGGTGACTCAAAGTTAAGAGAGACTGGAACAAATACATCTTCAGCATCATGGTCAGTTCAGTGTCTGTCCCCCACGCCTTTTACTTCCATGCCTCAGTGATCATCTCCACAGGCAGGAAGGCAAGTCCTCTTGGCAGAAAGAAAATTGGGGAAGGGGAGAGAAAGGGAAAAGGAGAGGGTAATTCTCAGCCTGTGCAAAAAGCAAAGGCCCAGATGAGTTATCAACTGTGGGTTAAAAAAAAGTCAAATTCACAAGCTACCTTGTCATTTCCAATGACTCTAAAAGTGCGATAGCTCACCATTAGACTTCCTAATCTCTAAGGAAGGTGCAGAGAAGAGAAGGTCCATCATTCATCATTCTTCCTAAGGTCAGGGAGGAGCACTGCTGCCAAGTCTTACAACACTCTCATAAAGGGAACACATTCAACTGTTGAAACTTCTTAAAATTGTTTAAAAGTTACCTCAAAGCACAGCATCCTAACAGAGAAGGGCCAAATAGTCAGGTTATCTCTACCATCTCCAACCGTCAGAGACAGAATGAAAAACAGACTAAGGTCATTACGGTGCTCATTTGGAAAGCCCACATTACTGGTCTACCCCTGGGGAAGAACAATTCCAAGCAGCCTCTCTACCAACGTCTAGCAATGCCTAGTGAATGGTTAGGTGCCAGTTCCAATGCCTTGCAGAGCACTGATTGGTGTTATTGGGCCTTTATTTACAGCCACCTATACCAATAATGCAACCGTATTTATTAGAAGTTGGGAAGATCTATGATTAGATAATTTCATGTAGGATCATAGGATTTAAAGCTGGAAGGGATCTCTGTTCAGTTCCCTTATTTAATAAATGAGGATCCTAAGAATCATATTCAAGGTCACCACAGTCAACAGCAGATCTAGGAACTGAACTTGACTGGGTCCTCTGACTCTAAGGCTCTCACTCCAACATTCCAATTCTGCCTTTACCCTAAAGGGCTTCCAATTGTTCCTGTGAACCCTTAAAAGGATAAACTAGCATACTGGAAGCAAGATTAAAAATTAACCTTATAGATGGGCCTGGCAAAGGGCTAAACATAGTACCACAGTTAGGTGATAGAAAAGTACAAGGCAAATGTGAAGGAAAGTCATGAAAAAATCCAGAAAAGGGAAAGTGAGGATGTAGAGAAAATGTCAAGGTTTCAGAAAAACTTGAATCAAGTTAAGACTTTTTTCTCCTATACCTATCTCTCATTATATTAAGCATAATCTTACAAGCAAACAAAATAACATAGAATAAAAAATTTTTATGTTCTTGAACCAGAAGTTCCCAATTAAGTAGTAAAGCAGTATCTTCTAGATCAGGAAGTTTTACCTGAGAACTTCCAAAATGTTTATTTGTTGCTGTGTCCACACATCTCTCCAGTTTTCTTCAACTTTCAACCCAATCTTCCAGTGTTTAACATTTTCAAAGAGCTTTACCGATCTGATGCTCACAACAACTCTGAGATGGGTATTTATAGTACTCTCATTTTACAGATAAGGATACTGAGTCTGAGATTGACTTTTCCAGGAAACATCTGAGGCAGGATCTGAACAGAGGTATTCCAGGATTGGGCCAACATCCCCTTCCCCACATTTCCCACACAATAATTTATGATTCTCTCCAACACTCTACTCCCAAAACAATTCTCTAAACCCCATCATGGATTTCAAAGAACTCTACAGCACATGGTGAGGAGCCCTGGCTTAAATTAGCAAAGTGATTTTAAGTACACAGAAAAATGATAAAGATAAGTAAAACAAATATTCCAAGTCCTTTCATCTTGTACCAACATGACCCATCCCCCACCTTGAAAGGATTTCCTTCTTCAGGTCCTTGTCTTTCCTGGTCATCTGGCCCGGAGAAGTCTCTAGCTTTGTCAGTAAATGTCCTTCCCAATATGTGGCATTCAAAACTTAGCTCAATAGTTGGTATGAGTAAAGCAGCACAGAGTACAGTTCCTTATTCGGGAATATTACCTTTCTTTTGTTGATTGTCATATTATTCTGAAGTCCTATTAAAACTGGTTGCCAAATCCCCCCAGATCTTTTTCAATTACTTATCTAGCATTTCCTTGTACTTGTACATTTTCTATCTGTGAATTTTTTAATCTAAGTATAAAATTTTACATTTATCCCTATTAAAACTTCATGCTATTTAATATGACCCCATGTTTCGGCTTGTAAAGATCTTTATTTGGAATACTGAGTTTTGAAAACTAACTCCATTAGCTATTCCTCCCCTAGTGTCATCTGCAAATTTTCTAAGTATATTAACTTTACTCAAATCACTGATAAAATACTGAACAACAGCATCCAAGCATGGATGCATCCCTGGGACATTCTACTAAAGCCTTCTTTCCAAGTTGATACGCAATCACTGAGGATTATTATTTAAGTCTGGCCATTCAATCAGTGCCCAACCCATGTAACATATCAATGTATCATCTCTCCAGTTGAAACTTGACTAGGTGCTGCATATGTAAATTTTAATAAAGCAAATCACTCCTAGTGGTCATGCTCCAAATATTAGACTTTACTGCAGGCACTTCACTGCCCAAGGCTTCAGTTTTCCCATCTATAAAACATTAATGACTGGGGTCACCTTCTGAGTTTTCACATTCTATGATTCTAATACCACCTTAACTCAAAATAAAAATTATTACTAAGCAATAGTGCTCTCCCACCACAAAATGGTATTTTTTCAGTCTAATAAAATAGCCTGTCATTGTAATCTGTATTAACAACTCATCCCATGCAGCTGCAGAATTCAGAAGAGGAAAGTTTGTTAAGAGTCAATATAAATGTCAATACTGTTTATCGCAAGACAGTTACATGCAATTGGTCAGTGTTCCTTAGCAACTTTTTTTAACAGGTGGAAAAACACATGAGTTGATAATCCCTTATAAAAAAATTAACACTTTCAAAATTCAAAGTCTCACTTAAGATTTCAAAAAAGATTATAGAAAATGCTTTATCATGCTTAAAACTACCTGCCACTAAAAGTGCTGTAAATCAGTTGTGAGAAACCAATAGTTCAGGTTCTAGTTCATTTTCAAAATTAACCACATTTATTAAGTTACAGTACTTGCATTTACTAATTTATTACAGCAAACTCTCACAGAGGACAGAGTCCTAAAAAAGTGCAACTTGAAACAATGCCTCCAGTTACAGATGTTCTCCTATTAGCAGGCATACATTTAGCATATATGGGAACACTAAAAGAATTAAAGAAAGGGACACAGAAGGGGCTCTAAGGCTGACCCCTACCAGATTGGAGAGAAAACAGTTTTTCTTTGGAAAATACCCCACCATCACCACTCCAACCCACCTCCAATTCACCTGCTCATCACGTTCCAGAGAGCACAGTGACAGATATGCGAAATATCATAGGAACATAGATGTAGGGCTAGAAGGGAACTTCACAGGCTATTCCAAACACATCATTTTACAAATGAGGAAACTGAGGCCCATAGATGTTGGGTAAACTTGTACAAAGTCAAATGTATTAAGCATCGGGGGGAGTGGTCTTTCCCTCTGTACTTGCCCAAAGTCAGCAAGGGGCATCAAAACACTGGTTTCCCTCACAGATCAACAACTTGGGTTAACAAAAGCAGTATGATATAGGAAGCACTACAACAGAATAAGACAAAGAAAATACTTGTTCTATTGTCTTGGCTTCGGAGTCTTAGCTCTGTTACTGACTTGCTGTTAACTTTAATTAGTGACATCACTGTGAAAATGAGGAAATTGTAAAAGATAACCTCCCTTCTCACTTTAACAAATTTATCTTTTAGGGCAAATACCCCCTTCAAAGCCAAGTGGTAAATGATACCTTGCTATGAATTAATTAGCTTATCTAAAATCTAAATAAAATCTGAGTAGAATTTTCATACTAAGTTTTAATAGGAGGAAAAAGTTAATTTCACATGAGGGGATAGTGGAGTAAGAGAAGCAGAATATAAGCGTAAGGACAAATCTAAGCAGAATGTTCTCAGGGAGGAGATACGGGGGAAGAGAGAGGGAAACACAGGAAGTAGAAGACAAAGACAAACTTTGCCTTCCTACCCCCTAGATTTTGTCAAAAGGCCGTCACACACTATCCACCCAAAAATGTGGAGCATGGAAAATTGTACTATGTTATCAAGTATGCATAAATTGATTTGATATCAGTTACTGGGATCCAACTGTGTATTACCTAGCAGTATATATGTGCCTCAAATTATGCAATTAAACAAAAAACACTAGGGCAATGGCATCAAATTCACATAAAAATTTCTTGCAAGTGATATATATGCTTAGAAAACTACAAATTAACATTATCCATGTTGTATTTTATCTTTAAACATTTCTCAATTACAATTTAATCCGGTTCAGACTGCTATTCATTTAACACCTCTACACTATGGGAGCTTGTTATTGAAAGGAAATCTATTTCCTTTATGTTTGGCAAAATAATTCATCATCCCTACCACTCCACTGACTGTAAGAAACTGCCACTGGATCTAGGGAGAGTGGTAACAAAAATGGGAACAAGTTACACCTGCCAAATGTAACTGTTAATAACTCATTTTGGGCCAATGTTAGCAAAGGAGAAAGAATCAGGAAATCTCAACTCTAATGTCAATAATCTGTCAATGAATAGTTGTGTGAACTGGGCAAATTATTACTATCCTCACCAAAAAAAAAAGAGAAGTGATAATCTGTTAATGTCAAATCTATTTAAAAAAGCTCAAACTCTCACGTGTATTAAATATCAAATGTCAACTTCCCATTAATTTCCTAAACTTAAGGCTGCCATTTAGATACCAAATGAACAATTTCTTGGCATTTTACTTTTAATACATAATGATGTTCACTCATTTTTAATCCTTAGGCCACGTTTTACTCACTTTTCCTTTCACAGTGACCCCTCAACTGCACTGAGTATCAAACTTCTAACCACTTTCTTTTTACTCTAATTTTCTACAAAAGTCATTTTCCCCAAAAAAATCTAAGTCATTTCATGGCATTTTCACTTTACCTACATTATGTCATTCATTAAATCCAAGTTAAAATTTTCCTATCTCTTTTTCTTCTCTCAAGAAAATAAGACCTTAAAAACTGCATAGCTCTTCAGTCTTTAGATATTCAAAATTACACACCTTGGATCTGAAAACTAGGCATAAAAATCAGCAACTTCAATCAATGAATTCTATTAGTCCGGCAAAACTTAATAGACTTTGGGATCCTTTAGAAATTAATTTCATTTGTTTATATCAATTAGTGCTACAGGTATAATGGCTCGAAACAAAACTACAGACAAGCCCCAGTGTTTTGGGTTTTTTTAAATATTTATTAGGATTATGATTTAAGGTGTATACTCCAGTTGGGTAAACCACATTTAAGAATTTGACTGCAGGACTTAAGATTCAGCCAAATGAATTTTCCATTAATTTTATTTTGTATCTTAGACATTATGATTTTTAAGGTTTTAATACTTTAGCCAACCTCAGGTCACTGCAGTGTAAGGTGTACTGAACCCACTCATGCCAAATTAAGTCTGCCTACATGGAAACAGAACTGATCAGCTGTGGAGGTTAAAGAATCAAGCAAGATTACGAAGTTCTGGTTTCCCAAACTAAACCATGTTTTAAGTTCAATGTACACTGTTCTTAAAAGACTAAAAATGTCTTCTAAGTGCTATTATCCCAAAAACAAACAAAAAAATCACAAAATATAACACGCAAAATCTTCCATGATTTGTTTCAAAAACTGGCACAAGAAAGGCTTCAAAATCCTAAGTGCTGGACCTATTTTTCCTCTTAAGAAATTATTCCCCATTTTGCTCATGGGGAGTACATGCATCCTAAAGGTTTATTTTGTATAGGGATGGCAAATATAAGGACTGGGGCACAGGAGTAGGAAAAGGGAAAGGAAGTACTTTAAGTGACAAGTAACATTGGAGATTAAATGAAATTGAAAAAAAGTAGCCAATATTAAAGTTTAAAAAAGTTTAATGGAGCCTGTCAGGCTTATAAATTGTGTTCTGGCAGACATTAAGACCTGCTTTCTCTTACCAAAGAAAATGGCACAAGTTTATCAAAATTTGACAATTTAGTGTAAAGGGTACTAGGACTAAGGTTCAGAGCACCAACTTAAAACAAAAAAAAGATTGTTACTCAACTTGGAATAGAGGAGTTAGAACAAAAGTACATAAGGGATGGATTAAATCAACGTGTTCCACTACCTCAAGCTCTCTTAGGCAAAGGAACGCCATCCACTCTTAGCATCACATTCAATACACCCCAATTTCAGCATTCAATTTACAAGCAATAGAAAAACAAAGATGATCCTAGATGCATTTCTTATTAAGTGGAAGGCTGGGAAAAGTGTTCATAATACATAGGCATTTTCCGTTTCAGGTTAAATATGACAGAGCGCTATGATTCCATCTGCAACTGTATTCCTTACAAGAGGCAGAGAGAAAAAGAGAGAGAGAGAGAGAAGGAAGAGAGAAGAAGGGAAAAAGGGGGTGGGGGGAGAAGGGGAAGAGGAGAAAGAGTGAGAGTGTTCTGCAAAAATGGATGATTTTTAAAACAATGCCTAAATTTTTGTCTTAGAATGGATTTTCATTTCAAGCTCAAGTATAAAAATAAGGTCAAAAAAGGAGTCCAGAATTTCAAATCGTTGCAAACTTTCAAAATTCCATTCACATCCTACTAGGCCAATGAGTATTATGGTCAACTTTAGTGCCAAATTTCATTTAAGTCTTCACAAGTCTATGAAGTGGTTCAATAAACCGCAAACTTTAACTAAGTGCTGTAATTAATTATTGGAAAATCCCTACATTGATTTGCAATGGTCTTGAGATAAAAACAGGAAATAACTGATAATGGGCAAGGAAACACTCTTATCTTTGTCCCACGTGATGTAAGAATGCCATTTAGTAAGTTACAGTGACTGGCAGGCTTACATTAAGTTATTCATTTAAAGAACACTTACATTTGGTTCAAGGTATTAGATGATGAAGAGAAAACATGCTTCAAAACATTGTAGCTATAAGAGGTCTTACATTTGTCCAGGAGTCGATTTGAAAGAACTTTTGTTTAGGTCTACCTAACAGTTATAGAATCTGCATGAGATTCCATCTTTTTAAGAATGATATTCCAATTGGTTTTCCCTCCCATCCCCCCTTTTTATTTAAACAGTGATCATATCTTGTTCATTAGCAGGCAAAATACATCTTTACCCTCCACCCAGCCCAGAGTTAACACCTGCCACAAACATGGGCATTCACGAGAAATGCAAAACTGGATATATAAGTTGCATACAATACCTACCCTTCACTAATACTGAACCCAAAAGGAAGCCTATTTTCAAATTTCACGACCTCTCTAAATTTAGGTCATTCAGAGTGTAGTCTGCAGTGCTTACACTTACCACAAGAACAGTACCGGCATGTAAATAAGTACATTATATCATTTCAAAACTGAAAATTTTAAAGTCTATGAGGTTAATTGGGGAAAAGTTTAATATTGCTACTTTTAGAGCACTAAAACACACAAAGTGAATCCAATAAAGATCCTTGTATTGATTCAATATTAAGTATTAATTGCATGACCATCATAGCACCTCTTTACATTATCACACAATCACCAGAATTATCAACTGCTTTTAAAACTAAAAAGGGCACAATCCAATATTTATAACTTGCACACTGTTACTATATAGAAACTAGGTGCATGGTACAGTGCTGCGAAAATGGAAGCCTGCAGATTTGACAAAGATGCCAAGTCATGTTTTAGACAATTTCAGTCAACTGGCAAATACTGTTGAAGCAAAATACTCAACACAGCAGGAAATAAAGGACAAAAAAGCATTCTATAACCAAATAAACATCTGATATTTCCTTTCCCTTTAAGAATACAAGTAAGGTCACTTTTAGCCTTGGAACGGATACATGTTTGCCTATGATGATCTTGCTAACTACTACACAATATCTGATGTCCTCTGCTAGGATTATAGTTTAAGAAAGCCATAGTTACAAGAGGCATCTACTGTAATACCTAAAACTTCCTTTATGGCAATCATTATTGAATTCACTTGTCTTAAACAGTGAACAAGGGAAGATGGCCTCATGTTTTCTTTTTCAATAATATGTTGAGGATCAAGTGGCTTTCAAGCAGCATGGTGGGTTTGAAAATTTTGCAGTTTAGATCATTCTGTTGCGTTTATGAGTTGGTGAGTCTGTAATGACATCGCCACATTGGGCTGAGGTACGCTTTCTAGTTCCACCATTGTCCAAGTGGAGTGCCATTTCTTCTGATATGAAAGTGTTCAAATCGACATCATGGAGTCCATTTCTCCTTCGACTAGCATTCGATCCACTGCTTACATGAGTAGGAGAGCCTGGAGTACTTGAACGAACGCTTATACTAGCCATTGCGCCACTAAGACCTAAGAAGAGAAAAAAAAAGTTTTAAAAGTTGCACAGTAACACTATAAAGCATAACACTTAAATTTTGCATTCTATATAAAGAAATGGTATTATTGCTGCCTGCATTTCTGTTTTTGCTGAAGGGCCAACCATGGAGAACAGAGTAAACAGCTACCTGCCTACAAAAAACTCATTTCAGGGCATGAATATGTATTATTACTATCATTCCATAACATGTCATTCTCTCAATACGTGTGCTCTGCTAGCTGATCCCAAATCTTCACTTCCCCAGACTATTTTTAGACTTAATATGTCTCTAGGGCCCAACCCAACAACTGTGGGGACTCCTAGGACTAAAACTTATCTAACTAACCTGGCTTCACTGGGTATTTTCCCCACAACAGCCTAACTTTGATTCCTTTTCAGATTTCGGTTTAAAATTATAGAAAATTCAATAACAGGACTGAAGTCCCACCATTACACTTCCAGATGTAGAAGATAAAAAGATGTGATTATGGCACCTAAAGCCATGTTTGGGGAATCAAGTCTTCGTACTATGCTTGGGGCAAATCTGGAAACCTGAATCACATCTATGTCTACATTCAAGGAAAAATTATTGCAGAAAATTACATGATCACAGTCAGTGAATTTAAATAATAAATATTTTAATCTGAAATTATGGTCCCTTTCATGGTTAATTAAATCTGTCATACTATAATCATATGTAATCGATATTCTAAGACCAACAAGCTCAGAAACAACTTTACATTTTGTATTCAGAAAAATTTTGTTGAATGACACATTCAAATGAAGTATATTCATTAAGTACCTACTATATATTCAAAAGTACTATTCTGGGTACAAAAGATACAAAAATGGAAAAAAAAAAAACACACAACACAGCCCTTGAGGATTTTACAATCTAACTAGGGATTAGGAGTGGAGCTAAGATAATAACCTAAACAAAGTAATAGGTAAGAGATCATTTTCAATTTTAAAGAAGAGTAAAGAGAAAGGTCCGAAAAGGTTTCATGAAAAAGGTGGCACCTGAGCTGGGCACTGAATAAAAATAATTTCTATGGACAAAATTTAATGAGAGAGGCTTGAGGAAATAGAAAATGAAATCACTGATGTAGGAAAGGACAAAATGAGCTCAGAGACCATCTACTGCTCTAGGGTAGCCAGAGTACATGTTAAGAAGAGAAATAATACACAACAAAATTGAAAAGGTGTATTGGAATCAGTTCACAGAGTGCTTTGAATAGTCAGCCAAGGAAGTAGTATGGCTTTTATAACATAAGCAAATGGAAGACTTCTGAGCAGGCTAATGATATGGTCATACCTGTAGAACAAGACTGTTTTTGTGGGAGCCATGAAGGATAGCCCACACATAGAGAAAAGACTAAAGGCAGAAGAAAGCCTAGACTGGGATAAGGACAGTCAGTACAGAAAAATACAAAAGATACAGTCAGTACGGAAAAATACAAAAGAACACTTTGCTGATTCTACAGGACCTGGCAAACAGCTGTATGGGGTGGGAGGAAAAGAGCCCAAAACAGAGGGTCTGCATCTAAGTGACTACACAGAATGATCACTAGGAAAGTTCTGTGAGGAAAAGGAGACATGGAGTCTGAGGGAAATGAGTTCAGTTTTAAGACAGGTTAAGTTGAAGATTACCAATATGACAGTCTGGTAGAGCTGCAGGAAACATAGGGCTGGAGCTCAGTATACTGTTTGGTTTTAGCTATTATGTAGATTTGGGAATTCATGGCAGAAATGATAATTAAAGCTCTGGGAATGAATAAAATTCCCAAGACAAAAGAACATAAATTAGAACAATTAAATAAGCACAGGTGTAGGTGAAAGAACTGGTAAAGGGTACAGAATATGTTTTATGAACTGTCCGATATATTCTTTGATTTTAGATGGCTTAGTTTTGTCTGTTTTTAGTTGTTAGATGGAAGGATGCATGGGAGAGAGGAAAGATAAAAGTAAGAGCAAATCCAGAAGTGAATGATGTAAAAACAAGAAGGCAGCAATTAAACTTATTTTTTAATGGTTCTGGTATAGAGGGAAGCATTAAAGAAGAAGAGGGAATGATCAATAAAAGAACCAGAAGGAAGAGGAGAACATAGGGCACCAAAGAGGTTAGCCTTGGCAAGAACAGTTACTTAATTCTTCTATAATAGACAAGAAACACTTGAAGACAGGTTCTGAGGTATGGAGTGGAGAATATGAGGGAGCTGACAATAAGATGGCCTTATTCTTAGTCAAGTAGAAGGCAAGGTCATCTACACAGGCAGAGCAGAATAGGGACAGAGGTAGGGACGTTAGGAATTGATACAGCTAAGAGTCCTTAGTTCTTTAACTAACTCCTTTATAAATTAAAAAGCTGATAGAGAGGTTAAGTGCCCAAAGTTACAATTACAAAGTAGCAGGACTATAACTCAGTCTTCTCATTGAAGTCTAGCGCTTTTTCTCTTATACTAAACTGTGGAAAGAATAAAAGTGCATCAATTAAAAAAACATTTAAGTATTTACAACCCAGGAATGGGGGGCAAGGGAGGGCAGGAGGGTCCTGAAAGGTAGAGGGCATAAACTGTTGAAATGGTCAAGGGTCAAGACTGAAGAGAGAAGTAAAACTAGAACAGAGGTAACATGGAAAAAAAGGGAAGGATCAAGAGATAAATATAAAAAAGTTGAGAAGCAGTTCCTGTGAGCAAGGAGGCAGGAAAGAAAATTTAGAAGGAAATTTCAGAGGCAAGGATGGATCTTGATGCACAAGAGCTTCAGGTGAAAAATCTAAGCTGTGTGACCAAAGTGAAGAGGAAGTCCATGGGAGTGGCAAAGTCCAGCCATGATATGAAAAGAAATCAAAGCAAACGAACACTAATAAGTAGAAAAAGGCCTCAATTAAGAATTTTTCATAGGAAATAAAAAATGTAAACCAGGGATGAAGATCAGTCAAGAGAGTAGGACAGATCAGTGGATGGCAATAAGGATCAAGACAGCATAACAAAAGCACTGTAGCACGATTAGTAAGGAGGGAAGCTCTTAAATGAAAGCTGATGGAGCATGGACATGGGAAAAGACAAGGAGAAAAGAACACACAAACTCCTCCTAATTCAGAGTTGGAAGGTTCCCAAGAGAACATATAGTCCAATCCTCTCACTTTTCAGATGAGAAAACTGAGGTTTTTAGTGGCTAAGTAAGTGGCTTGTCCACAGTCAAACTTGAACCCAAGCATTCTTGACACTTAAGCTCAGCATGCTATCCACATTATTTATCTCCTGCTGTTCCTATACAAGAACAGTCGTGACAAGAGCGGGCAGCCCTGAACAGAGTCTTCAGGAAGAGACTACTTAACTCCTGAAGGTGGAGGTTTCTGTTAAACATTCAACAATTTAATGTGAAATTGATTTTAACTGTGCAAAACAGATAAGACTTTTGAACTTAAAAAGAAAAAGCCAGGAAAACCGAATGAAAGAAATGATAAGAGATTGAAAGAATACACCATCATCATAAACTATTACTACTACTACAAAGTCCATGTCTACATTTTCCCTCACCTCCAAAGTCTTTTACACAGTCTGGTACCACAATAGCTAATCTTATCCAATTCCACTTCGGTCCAACAAACACCTTCTAATCTCTGTCTCCCCTCCTCTTTTCCTACCTCCTCATCTTAAGTTTAAGTCATTTCCCTTCCCAAAATAACTCTTCTTCCCTAGCCCCCCCTAAAGTTCTACTATTCCTTTCTTCTTAAGACTCAGATAAAATTCCATCCAGGTAGCTCTATGTACTACAGATTTAACCTTTCTCATTTCTCTCCTCAATCCTATGTATCTATCAGGACCATATGGTTCAGAATTTAATTACTGTTTCTTAACTGGTTTGAGTCTCCAACTATACGCTACACTCCTCAGGGGTAAGAATCACATCTCACATCTTGTATCTACACTCCCAGAACCTAGCACAATAACAAGCATCTACGTAATGAACTGAAATAATAAATTACACAACTCTGAGTAAATAATAAAAGTGTAATAGTAACAGTAAGCATTTTACATAGCACTTTGAGGTTTGCAAAACACTTGACAAATCTTATCTCATCTGGTTATAAATATCTCATTTCATCTCCATAACCCTATAAGGTAGGTACTATTATCATGCCCATTTTCAAATGAAGAAAGCTGACGCAGACAGATTAAGTGACTTGCTCAGGGACACAAAGTTATTTTGTAAACTATATTCAGAAGTAAATATGACCATCACACACTGGAATACACATCGTAAATTCAGTCACTTTGGACCTATTAATCAAAAAATAAATACATCATGTTCAGGCCCCAACTTCCTCTCATCTGTCATTCCCTTGTTACGGGACAGCAGTATGGGCAGTATTTGTACCTACTACCCATAATTAACTCTATATATATAATGTTAGAAAACTTCCTTCCTAAGAAAATGTGGTCAAAGAATATTTTTATGCTTAAAATATATTGATGAAACCTATAATGCCACGGAGGGAGGTTTGCAAAAGACAACTCAAATTAAAGGACAGAGAAGAAATTTTGGAACACAGAAGAAATAAGAATACTATTGTACTGAAAAAATTTCAGTCAAGCAATACTTTTGGTGCCTGTATATTTATATGTAATACTTTATATATATATATATATATATATATGATATATATTGTATATTTAATAAAGGGGAAAAAACACTAGCACTTAAGTTTCCCATGTAATAATTATTCATATGTGCAAACAGTTTAGGAAATATTGTTCTAATACTCCAGAGTATACATGTATGGAATATTCCAAAATTTCATCTGATTTCTGATCACTTCAGTTCCTTTATGTGACATACTTAGGAAACCGTTCAAATCTATTAGCGTCCGTACCTGGTTCTAATAGCAGTTTGAATAATCCAATGGATTACTTGTAGCAACATTAAGTTCTTCCTATCATGATCACACTGGTAGTTAATGTGTTTCCTGTTATTTAGTATTACAATATTTCTTAAAATGTAAAAATCAATTAAAGTTTTAACAGAGCCAATGAACCTTGCAAGACCTACTTTACTTGCACAATAGCTACTTGACATTTGAAGTAATATCAAGATCTTTCCCAATTATATGATACAAAAGTTGGATATACTATTTTGCTATTCAGAAAACTCATCTGTTATTAAAGATGTTTCATTTGGTGAGATTAAACAAACCCAACCCTCAAAAGGCATCATTTTTTTCTGGCAAAGTAAAGAAACTTCATGTCCTTTTTTCCCCAGTAAAGTTTACTTGCCTGCTTCTGCCATAAAGCAAACATAAATTTTCTTAAGTATCAACTATAAAAATGAAAAGGTTTTAAATGGCCCATATTTTATTTTTTAAATCACTGACGTCAGCTTTGGGAAGATGCTTTGGATTGAAATCTTAACCAAAGTCACAGAAATAATTTAAGCAAATCAAAACCAAATAAACTGCAATATTTGAAAATTCTGAAGTAAAAATTAAGCTTGTTATAGATTTAAAAGAAACTAGGCAGTAAAACAGCTTATATAATATAGGGTGACAGTTTTGAAGTGCCAATGTTCACTATGGATATAACGGCAGAGGGGCCATGAAGAAATGAGAAATAAAGCCTATGATTTAACAGCTATCAATTATAGCTTTGAAAATCAATTCTGATTTTTATGAGTCTAATTTAAGATGCTAACAACAAAACAAAATCAAATTTGGAGGCCCATTTAATATACTCTAGATTAAATGGTTACAGATAAATTAAGAGAAATTTTATTGACTGTTAGCAGAAGTTTTTCAAGAAGTTACTGGTACTTCAACGAACCATGTAAATATTTGTACTGGAAGGGATGTTTCTTAGAATCAGACTAATTACATTTAAACTTAAGAATATGCATTTTCTATCTCTAAAATTAAAGTAAATATTGAGCGAGAGCTTAAAATGTAAAGTTGGTAACTTGGTAATGTCAATGAATCCCACTACCAATTTTATTCTGTTTGCCAACTGGGACAACTGATCTCAATGAGGCAGCCAGTAATTCTGCAGTAATCTTGTAACACCTAAGAAGTATTAAACTATGCAAATTAACACTCACTGGAAAAAAACACATGCAAAAATGAGAACACACAGAGCTTCACAAAGCCAGGATTCATGCCAGTCAGTTTTGCTGCTCTACTGTTCTGCTAGGTCTTAAGAGATCCCACCCCTAGCAATCAACAATTTTAAAATCCCACAATATGAACACTCAAAAGTGATTAACATACATACTATATTATATTTGGCAACGCATAAAATGCCCTTGTAATGTACAACCACCAAATATTTTCAATGACAACTTCTTGCTTCTGAAATTTATACTATTCCAACAGGCATAAAATCATCTGCAACAAGGTATGTAATTTTTGAAATTACGTAAATAAGAATTCCATAAAAAAGTATCTTACATGTGCCAAAAGAACTCAGTATATTAAAAATTCTTCCCACTCCAGTCCACTATTGGTCCCATTTCTCCTCCCCACTCTATTGTGCCTCACCCCCACCCACCCCAGTAAATTTTGATTTTTAATTTTAAATTTTGTTAGTGAAATACAGATACCAAAGATACCAACATTTAGTCACAGTATGAAACTTCAAATTATGTGAGTAGACCAAAATTCTTAAGATTTGTTTTTTATAATTTCAATACTAAATCATTTCTCATAGTCTTGAGGGTTACAAGTGAATTATTACTGTTGTCTTTGTTATACGGGGCTAGAAGAGTTATGCTCATAATGACCACTGACGGGGGCTCAATCTGTAATTTCACTTGTCCTAAGAACTCCCAGAAAAGGAAACTCTCTCTACAAACCCAGATCAGCACGTTCTCAACAACAACTGAATCAGAGAAAGTGTTTTTAAGCTGGGGTCTATGTAAGATTTCAAACATCCATGAATTTCCATGAATTTGAATGGGAAAAAAATTACATCTTTATTTCCAACAAACTACAATTGATATTTAGCATTTCCTTCCATTATAAATGTGAGCAACAAATCACAATATCAGTAGCACCTGTGACTTTTGAAACCAACAGAAATCAGAAATTTTCACATTACATTAGCTATATTATGTCAATTGGATTTCAAACATGACATGTACATTGCCTTGTCAAAGATCCACACAGTTTAATGTACTTATTTAAGCTAAGCAGAAACACTTTTTCACACTAGCATTTTGAAAATATAAAATTTAACCTGCCTACATTTTTAAATGTTTTGTCTTATTAAGAATTTAAAAAGTATACAAATTTTTAACATCTCATTACTTTATTTCACAGTTTCCTTTGTAATCCTATGGGGTTTTTTTTATTCTTTTAAAAATATTATTCTTAGAAGGGTTCCAAAGGTTGCAGACTATCCAAATAGTCTATCACACAAAAAGGTTAAGAACTATCTTAATAGAATTGCATGGAGCACTGAGAAGCTAAATGACTTGCCTGCCTCCTAAGGCTTGCTCTCTTTATATATCCACTCTAACACACTATCCTCTCTCCTAATGACCATGAGACTTCAAAAATGTTACCAGCCTCAATTTGGAAGAACAGAGGAGAAAAGAATAGATGTTTACAGATACTATGTTTTTCTCTTGAGTACCACATTCTAGCCACATTTTGGGAAAACAAAAAGTTTGACAGTATCCAGAGAAAACGAAACAGGATAGCAAAAGGTGAAGGGATCTACTATGAGGACTCATTTCAGCCTGAAGGCAGATTTTATTGGAACCATGATAACAGTCCATAAGTATCTAAAAGGTTGGAAGAGGGATTAGAGGGATTAGATTTGTCTATTTAGTCCTAAAGGGCAAATCTAGGAACAGAGAAAGTCAGATTTAGGTTTGATTGAAGGAAAAATTTAGGAATTAAAGCTTATTCAAAAGTGAAAAGGGCTATCAAGGAAAGGAGGAGGGAGTATGTCCCCTATCACTGGAGGTTTTCAAGCAGAAGCCAGCTGACTATTTATCATTGTGTTATACAGTCTTGACTAAATGACCTCAGAACTCCCAAATCTGACAGTTTGTGAGTGGAAATTAGTTATTAAGGACTAAACACAGTTCATTATAGTTCTAAGTGCATCCTTTAACCTCATTCTTACCTTTTCAAAAATACAAAAAAAACAGACTGAAAGACTATCCCTTTAAACATAAACCACTGTTAATTTCTAGGAGAGGAACTCAACTTAAACTGAGTGAGAAAAAGAAAATTTAAACTTTTCATCTTTTAGTGCACCCTTGATGGTTTTAATGGTGACTGTACCCTAACGGCTAATTCTTTTAAAAGACAGTTTTAAAAATACAAGATTTCAGAAAAGCCTTTATAAAGTAAAAAAAGAATATTTAAGTAATACAATTTTAAGCAATTAAAGTTGTCTTGGTACGTTAATTTCTTATAATTTAAATTCCAAAGTTCATTAACACTAGTGTCCCAAGATTATTTATAGTAAGACCAATTATTACAAGAGCATGCAGGCAACCAGTTTTTTTCAACAAAGCAGGAAAGAAAAGAATAGCATACAAGTATACAGGACTTTGGAAAAAATACAACGTATCCATAGGTCAATTCCAGTAGTTTTGCTATACATGCACTTCCCTTAGCAACAATAAGTAAAACAAACCTCAGGAAAAATTTTTATTAGCTT
The DNA here is from genome assembly GCA_023548195.1 of Bettongia penicillata ogilbyi. Lineage (NCBI taxonomy): Eukaryota > Metazoa > Chordata > Mammalia > Diprotodontia > Potoroidae > Bettongia > Bettongia penicillata. The sequence goes on from JAJHZJ010000006.1 coordinate 331,417, forward strand.
ACAGATTTGACAATACATATTTAACTATATGAACTTGTAATTTTTCTACTTGTTTTTAAAAATGACAGGAGTGAAGGAAAAACAAGAGGAGAACAAAGAAGTGAGAAGAAAGAAAACTGAACACATATACTAAATTGGTACTTAAATATCTAATAATAACTGATGAAATTTTACTGAGCTATTAAAAAATAAACAAACCTTGGGTTCCAAGGATTCCCTTTTAAGCATTCTTCCTCATATTAGCTATGTTGCTCTCTGGTCTGCTTTTAGTTTCCTAATTATAGGGCCTAAACATTTCTCCTTACCCCCACACATTTCTTATTCCAATACACTGCTGTGCAACCTGTAATACATAATCAAATAAACAGATACATCTATTTAAGTAGTTTAGATAAACCATCCATTCTCTTCCATCAGCATTAGTCTACTGAACACAAAACGCCGCAGAAAACGGCCAGGGAAGTTACCATAGACTTATTGGGAGAAAGTTAAATCTAAGTGATTCAGATTACCTGCAATCAGAGCCTTTGAAAATCAGGATAACACCATACTTTGGGTCTAGCACTGTCCCAGGGTACCAGAATGCCTGTCCTGGGAAATCAAAAAGATGAAACTTTCCATAGAATTAGACAGGAAGTTGGCACCCATCTTATCAAGTTAGGATTCCAGTTAAAAGAGTATTAAAGCTACCAAAAATCCAGTATTCTCCTATTCAATTTATCCTAATGCAAGAATTTTGAAAAACAATTTACTACTATGTGTCAAGTAGCCCCACCATTTTACAGAGAAAGGAAGTAAAGCAAGAATTGTTTAAAGTAGTTTTCCAAAGGTACAAGGCAGGACACTACTAGAGTATGAAGATAAAAGAACTTATTCATCCTTTGAATTATTACCCAACCGTGTAACTGGGAAAATACATCAAATGTGTACATTATACTTACATGGTGTATCTATTATTCTACCAAGAAGTTACCTAAAACTTTAAGCTATAATAAAAAGATGTTAAAAGTTATCAAATCCAGACCACTCTCTTTGTAGAAGAGACAGACTGAGACCTAACATTAACTCAAAGATGTATATTTAGTAAAATGTTGGAAGTATTTATAATTCCAGATTCAACATTCTTCCCACTGCACAATACTATCCTACTCAATCATTCCACTAGATTTTTATCATTTAAGCATTAAGCTAGAGAATTCAGAGCTCAAAACAAAATTCTAAAACTCTTACTTTTAAAAAAAAAGTACTTAAGTAGTTCAAAAATAAGAACTTTACTAAAGGCCCTTGTTGCTCCTTTGGTTCTCCAAACAAGAAACCAGTTATATAGTTGAAATTTTAAATACTGTATCAAGAATCATTATGCCATTCTGACAAGTGAATTTTAGATAGGAAGTATTTACAATTGCATTTTTAATATAAATCAAAGAATTTAGAGGGGGAAAAAGCCAGAGTTGCAATGCTAGCTGTTTCTACATTTCTTTAAATCACAGTTCTCCCTGAGAATATTTGGATACTCCTTAAAAGGTAAACAATACAACAGAGATGCCTACTAAGATCACAAATCACATCCTGATTCAGAAATCTGAGACCTATTATTTCAAAGTTATGAGATACCAAATAATTCTCCTGGAGTTTAGGTCTAGTTTATGCCTAGGTCAAAAACCTGTTAACCACTAAATTCAAAACAAGGAAAGCAGTAAGCTTTCAAACAAAATTTTAATACTCAGCTCTCACATTCTATACAAGTGAATCAACTATTTGCTGAAGTCTGTTTATTACAAAGACTTGTCTTTTCAGAAAGGTAATGATGGAATTTACCAAACTATGCATAGCTGCTGGTGGTAATAAAAACAACTTATCAAGAAATTTACTATTTCTTTGCCAAAGAAGCCAAATAAACATTTAGTTTATTACCCAGAATTAGGCCAAAAAAGAGCAAATATATTTCAGTTTCCTGAGGTGACTAAAATCACAGGATTTAACCAAAGAATAATAATTTCTGTTCTGGGTCTCAAACATACTCCAGTCCACAAACTTTGTTTCCCACTCCTCCATCCTAAAAATCCCATGTACTCAAATATGCCATTTTGAACTATTTACAGAATGCCACCTTTGAAGTGACCAAGTTTTTTGTTGTTGTTAAACAACAAATTCCTAAGCCATGTAGAAGTATAATGTTTTTATTAGCTCTGTGTTAACCAACAAATTTAGTTCAGTCTTTACTTAACCTAGCATAAGTTAATACTGCTTTCTCAATAATATGGACACCATGTCAAAACTTTTATCCAACTTACTCAACGAAATTCCAAGAAGTTACAGGCACAGACTTAAAACAGAAGTCACCAAGTTTCAAATAAATTACTTGGCTTTGGTGGGGAAAAAATCTCATACTTCCTCCTAATTTGAGGCCTACTACTTAAAACATGCCCCCAAAGTATATCTATTTTGCCTCCTCTCTTCAGGTGTAATCCCCAATTCAATTCTTCCCTTCTCTACACTCAATTCAACACTTTTTTTCCTATCCCAGCTAAACTGAGCTTCATTTCTGTTTCCCAAGGTGACAACTAGCTAATATAATAAACTCACTGTACTAATGTGCTAATAGAAGAACTAGGGCAAAAGAAAAGAGTGGGTGAAAGTTATGAAGAGGCAGAAGGAAACACTTCCTAACAAGTAGAGCTATTCAAAAGTAAAATGAAGTGCATGCACCCAAAGGTAGTGGGTTCCCTCTCACTAGGTCTTAAGATGAAGGCTGACCAACTGTAGAAGATATTATAGATCAGAGGTCAGCAAACTACAGTGAATCACACAAGCTAAGAGAGATTTGGTTTTAACATCTTTAAGATTTTATTGTATTTAAAAAAACATAAAAACAATTCTTAGCTCCCTGGCCACACAAAACAACAGATGGAAGGCTGGATTTGGCCAATGGGCCTCCTGTATAGGTCCTCAAATTGAATTATATGGTCAGATTATGTAAACTCCCTAGAAAATCCTCCCTTTTAGTTTCTCGGATATTAATGTATGATATTATAAAGGCCTTCCAGTGAAAAACTATTAGCTGGTCTGTTAATTTCTATAAAAATCTTTTGACACCAACTAGAAAAACATACAAACTACAAGAGTTCTTCACAGTTACAACAAACGCTTGGTTTCCAAGATCAAGCTCAAGTTCAAGCACCTAAAACAAAGGAAGACAAAGGTCTTCTTGAAAGATTTAAAGATAAAGCTGGTGTATTTGCCCAAGATCCTTTCTGAAACATAAGTTAACCAAGTGCTGAAACTCAGATAGTCAGTGGTCTTCCTCCTTCCCTGATACTTAAGTTTTAAGAGATCCAAGCAGACAAGCCATCCAAAACAGATCCCTATCACTAACCCATGTTTGGTGCTTCGAGGACTTCCCAGTTATTGGGTAACAAAACATAAATGGGCATGAACCAGAATAAAATGTCACTTCTTCAATTTCTATTAAGATTATGAAGACTATTCATGTGATTTGTTTAGTAACTTTAAACTTCAAATACAATTTGAACTTGTCTGTAAAAAAAAAAAAAGGGCAAAAAATATTAGGCTCCACGGAGAGAGTGTATGGAATATATTCCTTTTGCTAAGGAGTATATATGCTAAATAAGGTAGCCAGAAAATGAACAGACTGGAATTTGATTTAAAACAACAGAGGAAGCATGGTACAGCAGAAGTACTGCACTTGGAATCCAAAGATTAAGGTATAAGTCATTTAACCACAGAGAGAGAGAGAGAGAGAGAGAGAGAGGAGAGAGAGGAGAGATGAGGAGAGAGAGAGAGGAGAGGAGAGAGAGAGAGAGAGAGAGGGAGAGAGAGAGAGAGAGAGGGAGAGAGAGAGAGAGAGAGAGAGAGAGAGAGAGGAGAGAAGAGAGAGAGAGAGAGAGAGATAGAGAGAGAGAGAGTGTACGCATGTGAGTAGTGGGTACTGCATAGGGTAGACAGGAAAAATGAGCCTCTTTCTGTGAATATGGAGCTTATCTAAATGTATAAAATTCAAGTACTCCCAGACTTAAGTCTTATTAGTTGGTACTTAGCTACTAGCACAGCCAGCTAAGAGCAACAATAGCTCAAGAGGCTAAGAAAAGACAGGTTTGTATAAAAATGCTATTCCACATCCTGTCACAAAGGTGAACCAAGATCTAAGATGTATGCCAGCACAGTGGCATGCTATGGCAGGTTAAAACAATCTGGAAAGGACCTAAGTATAGTCTAAAAAACCATGTCTGCTATTAAAAGACCATCCCAATTAAGGATAGAGAAGATCATGATCATAGGGTAGGTCACCAGAGGCTGAAGTTTCAGACTCAAGATAACCAACCACTTCCCCCTGTAAGCTCCTCCTCCTCCCAATTACATGGAAAATATCCTTCCATCCAGGTTGTCTCCCCACTTTCACAGTAAAGGGAACAGGGTAGCAAAAAGTTTGGAGAGCAAGTTAAAACTCATAATCTGTGATGAGACCAATCAGCTGTCATACAACTAGAGAAACTTTAATTTTCACTACAAATGAAACCTGAAGAAAAAGCTTAACTGATTCTCTTCAGAAAAGTCCAAAAGTAACAAAAACATTTCAAGTACTTATAAGTAACAAAGAAAAAATTCTCTATGAAAATAATCATAGCTTATTGCACTAAATTCCATTGGAAGGAATGAAGAGGTAAGAGAAACCTTGCAGAAAAATTTGCCAAGATTCTTCAAACTAAAGTCAATATATTTTGATACTTTGGAACTTCCAAAGCTGCCAGGAAGACAGTGAAAATTATTGGATAAGACTCAGTAGCAAGTAAAGAATTTAAGGTCAGAAGCCTCACACTTGTTCATTATAAATGCTTTCTTCAAAGAGAGCCCAAAAGCAACGGACAGAAAAAAAATCATTGTTCAGATGAAGTCAAAATAATTATTTGAAAATCAGTTTCTATATGCATTCAGTTCAACCACTTATAATAAAAGTAATTATCAAGTTGGAAAAAAAGATAAAGATAAAAACACTGGGTGTAATTAGTTCTAAAAAAACTGGAAATGGACAAAATAAAAGATTAACTATCACCATTTCAAAGAAAACAATAGATTCAAAGTGGCTGCGACAATAAGAGGTCAGAAACAGCTTTAACCAAAACAAAAGCCATGCCAAGAAAGAAGACATAGCTGTCAAAAAGTTCCTGATGATGAATTTAAACAAAAAAAAATTTAAAAACTGCCTTTCATTATAATTGGTTTCTTTTGTAACCATGTATTTTATTTTATTCATTTAAAAAAGTTACTCTGAAGGTCCATATGCTTCAAACTACCAAGAGTCTATAACACACTCAGAAAAGGTTAAGAACTTTTATACTGGTTCAGAGTATTATGATGAGACTGAAGACTATAGAAAATAGTATTTCTTACAAAACCACACAGAGCATTTAAGAAAATCTGATTATAAAGAGCTTAGTCAGAGATAATCCCTACAGCATTTGCAGATAAAATGCCAATAGCTGAACAATAAACAAATCAGTTATCATTTTTATCTTGACCTATTTCCATTAGTACTGAGGGTAGAAATACCACAATTGCATTCTACCACTTCAATAGTCAATGTGATCTCTGGAGAAATGTCAGGAAAAAGATGAAATAAGCAAAACTTTGTTCCAAAATATAACTTTGTATTTGGTTAGTTTGAAATGCAATCAGAACAAATCCAGATTAGAGGCAACACATTTTCTAAGACAGACTCAGCTCAAAATAAGATGTTGTCAAAAGGAGGAAATTCCATAATTACAGAAGACATTATCACAGTGTAAATAACACTGTCATTCCCCTCCCCCCAAAAAAATAAGAAAACAAGTAAATACTGAGACATGTCTTTCTTCTAAAATGAAACTAGGAAAATCATATACAAATGCAGAGCGGTCATGCTTGGTTAAAACATGAAAGAAGAATAGGTATGCTTTCATAAATGGCTTTCTACAGCAGACATCTTTACGGTCATAAAACCAAGAAGTGTGAAAATATAAGTTCCCACTATTACTGCTAGTTGATTTTTTGAAAATCATTAAAATCAAAACCACAAAATAAAGCTTTCAATTCTGTTCTCCAAGCAAGATATAAAATAGGAAAAAATGAGAAGGCTGAAATTGAACTCTCAGGTCTCTTCCAGCTCTAGATCTAAGATCCTTTAATTAACAGTCACATAACTTGTTCACCTTTGCCTTGGAAAGTATCGTGCACACTGTCCAAATATGTCTTACTGTGAGGAGGTATTTACTAAACTCTACAAAGACTTCCCAGTGGAAACTACAGAAAAAAACAAGTGTAGTCTAATCATATATACTATGGGAAAAAAAGGCAAACTAAAAACTTCATTCTGCCTATACTGTTCAAGTACCTGGATGAGTAGTTCTTGGAATTACAGGATTTAGAGCTAGAAGGGACAAGTTATCATTTAGTTTACAGACTTTCATTTCATAAATAGATGCTGAAGTACAGAGAAGAAAAGTGAGTTCTTCAAGCAGCCAGGACTCAAATCCAATTTCCAACTACAGTCACACAGGCGTTGCAAGTGGACTCATAATTAAAGAGAAAAAAACAGAAAAATTGTAGCACTTTCAATACTATATGGTACAACTATAATATACATACTATATGATACTATATGGTATAACACGTGACTGTTAAGTCATGGATCATTATGATCTGGCAAAAAAACAAAAGTATAAGTAACCCAAAGAGCAATGTAAAAATTTGAGTAGGCAGGGACTCCCAATACATAACTAGACATCTGACCATATATACATATTCTCACTGACCACGTATGTAGCAAAAATAAACAAAAAAAGAAGTAAACAGCCTGAATGCTACCATGGAATTCATAACATTATTCAGAGAAAGACCTCCCATGTTTTAGATGCATCTTCTATTATGAGAAAGAAAGGACAAGAATGGCTGAGAATGGAAAAGTCTTTTATCTCAATGCAAGGATCAACTGCTGAAAAATGGAAACCTAAAATATTTAGTTACAAGTAATTTTTCTCCAAATATACTCTCATTTACCATAACCTTGCAAGAATGAATGAAACATCTGAGCATTTCCTATGTGCAAAACACTAATAAATGCTGGGCATACAAATGGAAAAGACAGTCACTACTCTCAAGGAACTCATTCTAAAGGGAGAAATAAAACATATGGAAAGATTTCATGTGCAAGTGAGATGGTGCTCAGAGTACAGCTGAAAACGTAATACATACTCCTCACAATTCTTTTCATTTCTTATTACTGTGAAAGCTTTGGTTTTCCTTTTAGAGAACTCTAAGTTCAACAGCAAGCCCAATGTCCCTCTGAAAAATTCTCTCCTAAAACTGCTCTTAAATCACAGATGATATTTCGAGAACAAAAATTAGCCCTGAAGGCAATCTTCTATGAATACAGCCCAGAAATATAAAAAAGTTACAAATGAATTGATCAAGCATAATTTGGGGCAGCAGCCCTGGGTAAAATTATTAAAGTTTGTCCTTTGGCCCTCTACCTTCCCTGTTCCTTTTTCTCCTTCCTGAAAACCTGTTGTGCCCTTTCTATCCTATGTACTCATTTCTGCTCCTACCTAGATTCTGATTAACCCTGTTCCCCTCTCAATTTATAATTAAAGTATTAGCTGATATCACCTGGTCTTAGGTTTGTTACTTATTGAGGCCAACAATGCATAAGATATTCAAGCCTACCCTGCTTTTTCAGTTACACAATTATATCCCTTTCAAGAGATTTTGCATTTGATCAAAACACTGATAATCAGAGAAATGTAAATTAAAGCAATTCTGAGGTTTTACCTCAGGTCTATCAGATTAGCAAAGTTGATAAAAAAAAAAAAAGGATAAGCCACAGGGGGAAAAACTGATGCATTGGAAAGCAATTTGGAACTATGCCCCAAAAGTTATCAATACCACTACTGAGCCTAAGCTTCAAAAAGACTGAAGAAAAATGAGAAGGACCTATAGGTACAGAAATACTTACAAAAGTTCTTTTGTTGTGGGGCAAAGAACTGGAAACAAAAAGTGTACCCAAGTGACTGGGGAATGAATGGTTGAACAAATTATGACCATAAACGTGATGGAATACTACTGTGTTTAAGAACAGTTTTACAGAAACCTGGAAAGGCACATGAACTAATGCAGAGTACACAGAACCAGAAGAACTATTAACACTATAACAATACCGTAAAAGCAAAGAATTTCAGAAGCCTGAAGAACTCTGATCAATGCAATTATCAACCATGATTCCAGAAGACTAATGATGAAGAATAAGCCCCACCTCCTAAGAGGAAGGGTGATGGACTAAGACATTTACATTTTTGACATGGCCATTTGTTACAAGACATTTTTGTTTTGTAAGGGCTGAGAGAAAGAAAAAAATAAATGCTTAGTAACTGAAAATAAACTTTAATTAAAAATAAAATCAATAAAAAAGGAAGAAATACCGTACTTGATCATGCATGTATCTTCAACTAGTAACCAGACTGCAGAAGGTCAGCTTCTTCAATACTTCCAAGAGATTCATGGTTTCATTTGTGTGAGGAATCTCAAATATGAGAGATAGCAAACTCACCATAATTCAGTGGACAGTACTGATACAACTTACTGGAGAGTTTGCACACCCCTGACAATCTTTGACAAAGTCACCTCTCCTCCACAATGAGGTAATGAAAGGAAGACTTTAATAGAGGAAGCATACTGCCATAATGCTTTAAAAGGTTCAGAAAAATAAAGTTAAATGTTCTCAAATTTCCTTAACTAAAAAACAATAAACCTAGAAATAAAAACATTCCCCATGGGAAGGTATTTGCTAAGTAGAAATGCCACCCATTTTATGTTAACTGATTATGCCACACAGAAGCAAGCAATCTCTCTCCCTCTCTCTGAATTCCTGTAACAGCACTTCATTTGTACCACTTACATGTCCACATTACACAGTCCTTTATATTGGAGCAGTACATGTCTTACCTCCGCTACCAGATTTGACTGTAAACTCTAAGTATTTTCTATGTTACTTTCAGGACAATAGGAACAAAATAAACACTTGCTGAAAATGAAAATTCAAAATGAAACTTCAGAAAATTCAGAATTCAGGTATATAAGTTTGCAAAATTCAAGGTTGATTTTAAAAGGTTTAAAGGTTCCATGGAGTAGGTATGGGGAGGGGGGAAATCACACAACTGAAATGTTAATTATGATAAAAAATATATTCAATTGTCCCTGTAGTTCAGGTTGATTTCCACATATAACATCTAACAATGTAGAGCTGACAATGTTGTCTCTAAGTTGCAAACAGATTTTTGTATACAGCTCATATTCAGGTGGTCTGGGTTTCCACTTCTGAGTTTACTACGGTAACTGGTCATCTGAGCCCCAATTAATCCTACTAAGAGGCAAAAAAAATCTTGTGTTGTAATTTGCATTCCACAGAATAATTGCAGAATTTGATTTTAAAATAAAGAAATAAAGGGGTCTTCAACTATGTGTTTACATTTTAAAAATCCCTAAAAACTATATACCTGCTCCCATTATAATAGAACAGCTCTAATCCATGAAAATTGCCTATTCTCTATTTACGCACTGTTAAAAAGAACAATTCCAAACACTGATATGGAGAACTATATTTTCCACTTAAAATAAACACTATAAGAAAAAAAAATCCCTTTAATTTAAACTTAATTTAATTCCAACTCATCTACTGATGATGATAAACCTATTTTTAAAAGTTTTCACAATTTTAATGAGCCTATTATTAGAAACAGATATATAGATGTATACACACACAAACACATGCTTAAGTTGATTCATAAAAGCTAAATTACTATGGGCAAATAACTAAACTCTATGTACCACAGACCCCTTCTCATGTATCTCCTCAGACTAGAATTGCACAGGTCCTTCAGTACTGACTCAAGTTTAAGAATAAATACAATATAATTTCTAGTTTCTAGAATGGATCAGAATTACCAAGAGTTTTCCCTCATTCCTACTGCCCCAAAACTACCTGAGATTTAAGGACTACACACCTGGTAGGCAATTTTTAAATTTGTAACAATTCAAGACAATGTTCCTCCATCTTCTCTCTTAAAGATGACACAGTGCATAGACCACTGGCCCTGGAGGCAGAAGGACCTGAGTTCAAATCCAGCCTCAAACCCTCACTAGCTGTCACTTAAGTCACTTAACCCCTACTGCCTCCCCCAAAAAAGTCAAAGTGTACATGTGGCACAGATACGTGGGAAAACTTTTGACACTATCTTGACTATTTACAAAACTATATTTAAGGGATCCTCAGTCTATAAACAAAGAAATAAAAAGCAAAAAAATGAATAAAAATCATTACTTATACATACATGTATTACTGTTTTCCTAATGTAGATGGAGAGACTCATGATAAATAAAATACAAATTCACTTAAAAGTCAAAAAAAACCTTATATTTATCTGAAAAATCAAATAACTAGCCATTATGCACACTCTAGGTAAGTTTTAGAAGAGGCTCTTATTTTGAAAGAGGCACAACCGGATTCATGTGACTCATGGAAGTTATGGTATTCTGGTCAACAAAGCCCTATTCTTTAAGTCTCAGTTCCTTCAACTGCCAAATTGAGAGGCTAGTTTTATTACCTTATATTCCACTATTTGCTAAATGAGGCAGCATGGTAGGGGAGTCTAAATTTATTCCGTGAAAATATTTCATAAAAACCTAAGAGTTCCAATCATTAAGTAAAAACTTCAGATACATTATTTTTTTTTTTTTGGCTAAAAACACTAACTCTATGCAACTCTGGAACCACCTAAGAACATTAATATCTGATGATAACAAAATCTCAAACTAAAAAATTCTCACAGAATAGGTTGCCTGTGATAACCAAGTTTTGCTAACAAAAGATTTTACCCTGTTAAGTCGAAGAATTTTTCATTTTAGATGGCAATCTTTTTAAAGATTTCTAAAGATGACTATTATTTTAAAAACTTAATTAAGCATCAATAAAGTTTTAAGCAATATTTCTATAGAGCATTGCCTGATTCTCTTCACTTCTTAAAGACTCTTCTAGTGTGGCAGAAAACCCTGAAGGGGGGTGGGGAGGAAAGAGGAAGATTAGACTTTTTGGTCTAGATCTGTGATTTCATTTGTATAGAGATATTCCAGTGATGAAATCCCTCTTATCAATGCAGACTGGGATCTATTCTGAAATTAATGGTTTCAGAGAATTACCTGGGCCACTGTAAAGACACTTACAGAGGTTTACACAGGTGGCATCTGTGTCAAGTGGTGAACCTAGGTCTTCCTTATGTCTAATGGGCTCTTCAACCTTAAGCCATTCTGCCTCTCTTGAAAGCAGATAAGCTTCAAAAATTTCTTAAACATTTACATACATTGTACTGAGCCAAAATAGCTGGGGAAGAGGTATCCAACCTGAACCAACCATCTAATAAACCTGTTAGAATTCTATAAAAATCAAAAAAAAAAAAAAAGGGTCCAACTGAGGGTCTGAAACGGCTATCCCATATGTGGGTGTTGAGAACTACTTTATGTATCAACTTATTTGTATACTTCTGATTCTCAGTTGTTACTATAATTATACATTAATGTTTTAGAAAAGCTATATCCCCAAAATAAGTAACATGGAAGGGAAGTTTACTGGATGCCTTATAACTGCAAAAATACCAACAACTATTTTTCTATACCAGTGACAACAAACACTGGTCTGAATAATGAGGTTTATTTATTACCAAGCACCTACTATGTTGCAAGGCATTTTGCAAAGTACCAATTTATAAACAATGTAGTCAGATAGCACATATCACAAAGGAAAAAGTCATAACCAAAGGGACCACACTCCATTCCCTTCAAGACAGGTGGAAATCCTGCCCCTAAAAAGGGATATGCCCAGGTTTGGGTTTACCAATGACAAACCAAGTGGTAGACTGATCTCTGAACATGTGGATAATAAACATACATAATCCAAGAATGAATAATCACAATCTATGCTTTACATCTTATTCTACCAAAAAAAAAAGTCTTTGACATTTTCCTAGAAAAGTCTTTCATATAAAAGCTCTAGTGAAACTATCTTTGATACTGACAGCACCCCTATCAAACTGCAGAATTATTACTCCTGTGTGTAAAAAAAAACGTTAAAAAAATAACTATATACTTATTCTTCCTTTCCCTCTTTTCAAAACAGTCTTGCTTTTGTTTTGAGGGGAAAGGAACAGGGACTATAACTATGCAAACATTTAATTACTGATCCAGTAATACCTAGAGCAGTTTTCATTAATCTGAAATTATAACACATACTTCTCCCTTCACTTCACATCTATACCCCCAATTAATAAAGAAAAATGACTCAACCAGACCTGTGGAACCTAGATCTCCTATTCCCTTTATGGAACCTAGATCTCCTATTCCCTTTATTCCTTTAGAATTCATCCTTGCTTGGAAGAAGGATGCTTAATTTTATGAGGGAAACAATTCGCAAATAATCAATTGAAAGGTAATGCTTACATTTAAATTTAACATCCTGTCTCTTTGCAATGAGAATGTGGTGCTTTAAGATTTGCAAAGCACTTTACAAATCTTATTTGATCCCCGCAAAAAAATAGGCAGTTGCTACTACCATCCCCACTTTACAGATGAGGAAACTGAGGCGGAAGTTAAATGGCTTGCCCAAGGGCCACAAAGCTAGTGCGAGGCAGAATGTGAGGCAAAGAATGTTCAGGATATTTTCCTCTACATCTTTCAAGGGTCACCCAAACTGAAATCCTTTGGCAGGCCACAGGTTGTGCAGGCTTGCTTTATCCATTGCACCACCTTTTTCTAGATGAATTAAGGAGGTTATTACAGCTCCAATTCAATATGTGTCACTGTTGACTGAGACTAGAAGTACAGGACACCAGGATTATAATCCAAAGAAAGGAGATAAAGTTGTAGTTTTAGAGTAGAGAAGAGTGGGAAACTGGCTCCTTTACTTTATCTATTCTAGTGGTCTCCAAACTTTTTTTTAACCATGTTCCCTGAGAGTACATTTCTTTGAGTATGCACTCAACAGACATATTGATTTATAAATATATATGTACTACTGTATTAATAACTATGAACATTATTAAACACACCACAGAAACCTTAAAATTGTGGGAAAAACAGATCAAATTAGTATTTGATAATAGAGCCAACAGGGGCTACTGGAGCAGGGACTGATGTTAAGATTTGTTCTTTAGGAATATCAATTTAGCTGTTGCGTGGAAAATGGATTTAAGTGGGAAGACATTTGTTACAAGGAGACCAATTAGGAGGGCCTAGATGAGGCCCTCACCACTCATATTTATGAGTGGAGGGATGACAGATTCAAGAAAATGAGAAAGTAGAAACACCAAGATTTTGTCATTGATTGGATATGTAGAATGAGAGTGAGGAGTCAAGAATAACAGCAAGATTGTAAGCCTGGAGGAATAGGCAAAATAGTGGTGATTTCACAGAACCAAGATGATTTAAAGAGGGGACTAGATAGATTTGGGCAGGGAAATTAATGTATTAAAGTCTGCAATGCAAATGACCACTCATTCATATTTGTTCATCCGATATGATTTACTCTACCAAACCCAAAAGAAACGAGGTACAAAAGGGGAAAGAAAGGCAGGAATTTTACTCATTGATGATGATGTGGGGCCTGAAGGGGAACGGGAAATTTTGCCTGACTGCTCAGGCATCCTGCACATGCTCACATCCTTCCTAGGTTGTTACAGAGAATGAAAGTAACAGGAGGGGGTCGAGTAAGAATGTTGAATGATAACTGGTAAAGAGGGTGCTGCAGTTGTGTTGGAGATGAACCCATAATTGGTTTGGGTGGGGTAGATGAGATGTAATTCCCCTTCCCACCTCCCCTCTTCAGACTAGAAGATCATCTACTCAGGGTTCATGACAGCACCACCCCACTTTGGAAACCACTGGTCCATTGTAGACAAGGATAAAGCATTATATACCTTGAAGAAACTGCAGCAGGCACTATGTTTGTTAATTCAATGGGGTAGGGAAAAGAGGTAAGAGGAAAACTTTTTATTTCTTCTCAAAATGGGAAAGAGATGAAGTGTAAAGAGAGTTCCTTACGGTACTTTACATTACAATCCCTCAAAACATAAGAGCTTAATACTTATAAAATCAAGACACAAAGAAAAAAACAAAATAAATCTTAAGACATTTTGATTACAGGCCGATTTTAGTTTGTGAAAACATCCCAATGCACACATCAATATCATATCCTTTAGCTCTTGGATATATTTACAAACTCATTACCTTCAAGCCACCTAATTTTAGTCTGCATATCAATTTAGACATTAGTTAAAAAGAAATAAACTTCAGACATTAAACATCTGAAAAAAAAAAAAAGCTTGGCTAGGCAAATTAAGCATAAACAAGATTTAAGGCAGAATGTTTTGCCACTTGGGGATTAACTTCATAAATTTTAAACCATTTTAACCAAATCATTTTTATATAATGCACTATTTACAAATTAATCAGTTCAATAAAGGGGAACAAATAAAATCCAAGCGATAACACTCAGCTATTAGTTTTGAGTTACTATAAACACATATACAAAGCAATAAAATAACATTAAAACTTATTCTGTAATTATTATTTCTCTCAATTACCCTGAAGTCTTCCCTAATAACATTACCTTTAAGTGAACAATTTGAAACTAACAACATGCAGATGGGTTTTATTGGAGGGATTTTATTTTGTCAGTAAGGAAACTGACAAAACTGTTACACTTGTAACAATGTGGGGGAAAAAAACAGAGTAAAATCCCATTAAAGCTAATTTAGTTCTCCTATGCACTAGCTATCCTCCAAGTAGAGAAACATCATCTCTCCTCAGTTCAACCTTTTGGAATATCTGATTTCTTAAAACTCAAATATCTTCTGAAAGAAGCCTTTACTGATCCAGTCAGCTACAAGTTTCCTTCCTCCCCAAAACACCTTACATAATTATACTGTGTGCATGCAAGTACATACACACATCTTTGTCTTTGTAACTCCAGGATTAGCCCAATACCCAACACAAAGTAGGCAATTTATAAATGCTTAATGACTAACTATAGCTCAGGTCAATTGCTGTTCTGCAGAGCTTAACAAACCAATCTGGAAGGGGGTGGAAGGAAGGAAGGAAAATTTCAAGTCCTCCAGTAAGCTTTTTTTTTTGTCTCCTTACTGACAATGCCTGGCATGTGTCGAGCACTTATGATAAATGTTCAAGTCCTAAATATAAATGTAACCAGAAAGTTCTCATTAAAATTATCACATTTATAAATAAGACACAAAATCAGTTTTCTCATCTGTAAAATGAGAAGGTTGAACTCAATGGCCTCTAAGGTCCGTTCCAGCTATAGATTTATTATTCTGTAGGAATTAAGACAATAGATATTGAAATTGAAATAATTTGAGTAAATACTAACATCTACTTATACGATTTTGATACTGATCTGAAAAAATCTAGTTGAAGAGAACGTAGACGTATTATAATTCTACTAAAAGAAAGAGACCTAAGGAATGAATGCTTTGCACATAGCAAGCAGAAAGCACTCATTCGATCTATTAGGCTAAACTGAATTTCAAAACTATTATTTTAACCACATTTTTAACGATATCCTAAAAAAAAATCAGGGAGCTTAGAACTACTCAGGAAATAGGGATGGCATATACCACAAAGCCAATGGCTGGTTTTAAAGTTTCCACATTAATTTAAGTGATTTCTCAAATAGAATGACATGGCTAAGGCAGGAACACCAAAAACACCTCAGAATTTAAGTTCCTTCTTACTAAAGGTCTTCAGAGCAAAGAAACTTGTCAAGTATACCACAGAACAACTGACACTGTAACATTTTGAATTTGTAAAACTCGAAAAATCATGAGTTTTTAAACCTTATTTTAAAGTTAGCTATTGTCTTTTTGGTCAAGTTATTGTCTTCATGTGATACCATGACCACAAGCATCAGCTACAATTTTTATAAAAATTCTTTGTACTTAAATTTTGGTGTTAGGACAAATTTTTAAAATAATGAAGGGCAAGAAATAGTACCTATTACAAGAACAGATTATCTATATTGCATCTTTCTTGAAGTTTAGTCATTTGTTTGAGGTTTCAGGCCTGGTGTTTTTTAAGTCAGTTTACCTTACATATGTTATCACAAAAAATAAAATCAGTGACTCTCAATTTACTTCTTAAAATAAGAAAAGTATATCTATCTCTCCAGTTTTCAGTCAACTTAAGTATCATGCCACCTCAGAGAACTACACTCAATGAAGCTCTGATTATCAGTACCAGGTAAGTATTAAAACAAGGTTTAAACCTGCTTGCCAAGGGTGTTTTCACCTCTGAATAATAACCTACCCAGAGTGAAAACAGAAAAGGAATCCCCTCCTAAAGGTGAGTTCCTCTAGATGGTTTTGTTGCAGAAGACATTATGGTGAACACAGCAAGCCCCCCAATCCTACAGGCTATATTCCCTGAGAAACCTGATCACCTAAAAAAGCAGCCTAACAATTCATGCAACAAAAATCAAATGCATGAAAAATGCCTCTTTTCCAGAGAGCAAAATGCAGATTGATGAGCAGTTCATTAAGTCAGTCCATCAGTACATATATTGAAGGATAATCATTTTAGATGGACAATGAGATGGGTCCAGAACAAGTAGGAAGGATTGCATTTGAGAAAATAAGCTGTGTTTTCAACCTATACTGGTGCCTTTACACTTTACTCCCCTCTATGCAACTCTATGATCCAAATACCCTTGCCTACTGGGTGTTCTCCACACATGACACTTCATCTGTCAGGCCTGAAGCCAGCTGTCTGTCCCACTCCCCACCAATGCCAAGAATACTCTGCTTCCTCACCCTGACCTGTTAGTTTCTCTTCAAGATTCAGTTTAAAGTCCATTATCTAGACTAAATTTTCCCCTTTCCACCATACCCAGCCACGACTCCCAACCCCCAACTGCTAGTACCTACCTCCCCATCCCCCTCACCTTCATTATCTTCTATCCACTCAATTTACACACTTTCTTCCCCCAGTAGAATGTGAGTTCACATTGAAGGCAAGGGCTGTTCTTGCTTTTAGCACAGTGCTTGACATATAACAAGTATGCTTCCTGACTGATGCTAAAGTCCATCTTTCAACAGTATTTTCCTCCTGGTATGGATACTTGTGAAAAGACGGAAGAACACAATATCCAAAAAATCAAAATTACAGATGATCTGAAGAACAATGGAGGTAACACACTAGACTCAATATGATTGAAGATTATTACAAATTATGATTTATATGCAACAAGTGGCATAAAGTGAAGTTCTCTAGGAAATATACGATCAGAGAAAGGAAATAGGCTAGTCTTATATTGAGTGCCAGTGATAAGACAAATAACACAAATTCTGGGCTGGTACCCAAAATATACAATAAAACCCAGCACAATAGGTACATCTTTGCTCTACTGAGGACTTATAGGAGGATATGGACAAGAATAGTACTCAAGGAGCTACATATGGATTGCGATCTAGATTCATAAAGTGTTATCTGTATCTGTAAGACCACAGAACACTGAATATGTACTACCAGAGACTTAGCTTTAAATCCCAGCTCAGCTATTTACTATTTGTGCAGATATGGCATTGGTTAAGATACCTAACTTTTCTAAACCTTTTTCCTCTTCTGTGTATCAGTAATAATAATACTTGCATTATCTGAGTTTAAGGGGAAGGAAAAGTACTACTATGTAAACCTGTAAGTCATGGACAAAAATCACCACAAGTATTAAAATAAACTACCAAAAAGAAAAAATAAAGTGCTTTTCAATGAGCTGCATTCCTGAACCTGATTTCTGTTACCAAAATGTCTGGTTCATATTAATTCCAGCCTTGAGAAAAGGGAAGTGTATAAGCTTGCAGGACCCCTGATGTTCCAGATAATATCAACTAATAGGAACTAAAGGCAGAGTAAATAAAGTAAATTAATAATTCAATCATTATTTCCACCTCTGGTTGGTTATAAGCTCATCATCACTACAGAACCATTAGAGAAAACAAGTAAGCTTTTACAGGGACTTCTGAAAGAAAAAAATCATCTACATGCTATAACTTCACTGAATCCTTATATTTAGCAGCAATTAGGTAGGTCACGATAATTATAAATGTTACATCTTAAAAAAAATCTAAGAAATATGCTTAGCAATAAAGATTAATCAGCACATATGAGGTAAGAAAATCCAATCAATTGTAAGAACACTGAAAATTCAGGCACACTACTCTCAATGCCTTGCTAACACACACTTGGCACAAAATATTTAGCTCAAAACAGCACCAGGGATATTAGAGAATTAGGTCTGTCAATCTAAAAACCAGCTTACCTAAGTTCTTGTTTAACATCCTACTTACATGTTCCTAATAAAACCTACAAATGTCAATACACTTTAGCGTAATAGAAACAAAAGACAACAGCCTAAATTCAACTCTGAGCATGAAAAGAAGTCCAAACAAGTCATAATCATTTTTAGCAGAGAAATGTTTTTAAAAAGCTTTACCATGCAGAGCTATGGCTTCACGGAAGGGTTGCAAATCAGTCTCTACAGATGAGCTAGTTTCTGTTGAAGTAGCTCGGTTAGGGGATACTACAGTTAGTCTTGGGGGAGCTCTAGAGTTTCGTGGAGGAGGAACTTTTCCACAGAGGAAGCTGATCAAGTCTTCTCTACGAATAGTTCTTCTGCGTTTTTTAACCCATGCTAACACATCCTTATTGCGACGCTGGTAGCCAATTTGAATTCCTAGATCAAAACTTCGTTGATGGGCATCCACGCTTTCTGTTAAAAAAAAAAAAAAACCACATATATTTAGCAGTTATTACGTTTGTTATAAGGTTCCAAAACAGAAATTTTACAAATGGCTCAGATCTAAAAGAAAGTGAGACAAGTTTCAATATAAAGCACTAATAATTCTTTAAACTTTCAAAAAGCTGTTATTAAACTAACTTGGAAATATTATAAATGACATTTTACCCTAATCCCAAATTTTAGAGCTTCTTGCTAAAAGCAATTAGATTCAGGTCTCACCCTTTTATTACAGATGAACTTTAAAAAAAATTCAGATTTTATCTTTTACTAAATGGATACTTTCTAAATGACTAAAATATCTTGCCTCATGACTCCTTAAGCAACAGTACATAAAATGAAGAAATTTTTATAGAAAAAAATTAAGTCCTAATGAGTAAATCAATCCTGCCTCTTCACTGACAAGATCTTCTTATAAAATTTACCTCAGTTTATTTCCTTAATTTTTAAACCAGGTACCACCATACTTGTGTTTTAAAAACTTCATTCCCACCCAACCTCCCAATTCAATAAAACTGCTGAAAATGATTCAGGTAATACAGTTTTTAAAAAAACTTTTGTGAAATCAGGTCATAAAAATATGCTAATTTATAATGCAATTTCAGAGGTACATTCCCAGGGAAATTTAACAGATCTAATAAAAAATATACTCAACACAACAAGCCTTGTTAAGGTACATTTTTAAAAGGAAAAAAAAATGCACCTTTTTTGATGATTAGAAAATATTAAACTTCAGAATGAATGAATATTTTACATTTTTCTTGGATCCTAGGATACTCTGCAGTTATGTCAGTAGACCAAGTCTCTAGCAGACCACTTCTAAATGCCTATAGAACCTTGTCCTAAAATTTGCCACACCATCTCCTTATTTTTCAGTTGTCCACTTTTGTACTTTACTCTAGGCTCAGTAAAATAATCCTTGTTAATCTAACAACCCCTTCGGTACAGTTTCTCTAATAGTAAGTATTAGAAAATCTTAAAAGGCACCATTTTTTTTTTCCCCAAGTTTTAGTGGTAAATTTAATGATACATTTCTAGTCTTTTGCCAATAAACCATATCCTTTATTCCTGGTCTCTTTTTGTAAAGAAAAACTTTCATAAAATGAAAAAAAAAAAGTCCTTAATTTATTGTCTTCTTCAGTCTTTTTAACCTAGGCACATCTTTGGAAAGAAAAGATAATGACTGACTTCATTGTAGTCACAAATAAAAAATTATTCTATTCTCGGAGCAGATCCCAAACTGGAAAAAAAAAAAATTCGTCCCATTATAATGAGTTAGATCCTTACCAGATACACTGAACAAAATGCAAAATTATTCCACACGCTATGAGGCCAAAGGCACTATGTGGGTTAATATTGCTAGAGGAAGGGTTCACATTTTTTGGGGGGAGAGGGGAAAGCAGAGAGAAGATACATATTTGAGGGAGCATACGGAAATACATCAATCAACGTAACAAAAATGTAAAAAGAAGAATTAAAAAACAAACGAGTATCATGCACAAAAATTCTCTAAGTTCATAGCTTGATCAGAAGAGATAAATAGCATATATATTTCTAAATGTAAACTGTATTTTTATTATTTTAATCCTTATCTTGTTATTGAGTTTACTCATAATATAATTTTACCAAGAAAAAAATAGGATTGTCTGTACACTTTAGAAGAGAGCTCAACAAATCCCTCCTAAATAATTTAAACAGGCTAACTACACAAAAAAATACATCATAAAATGAATATAATGTTCAATTATGTTTTCACTAAGAATACAAGAGAAAACAGACTTAAATTATAGCAATTAGCAAGAAGGGCCATAGAGTGTACACTTTCCCATAGTTGACAAACAAAGGGAGTTACTTTTCAGCCCTATGGTTAAAGGAAGAGGTAGTAGCCATAAAAAAATTTTTAAAAAGTGAAATCATGATACAAATCTAAGGTGCCTCACTGTACCCCACATCTCTCTTGTTAAGGGAAAGCCACTGACCCAAAGCAGTCAAGATGCTCAAGACTACGCTGAAAAAAAAATTTAAATCAAGTTCATAACTACAGTAGTCTACCCTAACCGCCCCTTTCACTCCTTACTCTCTACCACTAAGCATTTCTCAATGTGAAAGGGCAGAAGATAATTTAGGAAACATATAGTTTAAAAGGAACTGAATGGAAATAAGACTCTAGCCAGATGACAACATTCCCTGAATAAAAGTTAGGTGAGAGAAACACAAATTTTAGCAACAAAGAGATGCAGAACAAATATGCAACAGGCTCAGACCATCCAAAGTATAAGATGAAGCAGGCAAGGAAATATGCACCTACAAAACACAAACAGCAAAAACAAAAAGCAAAATTTCATACAAATCAAAACTGAGAGGGGCCAAGAAAGTGGTTAAAAGGACAACACTGATGATTCTAGGCAAAGGAATTTTGAATCTAAGACATAAAAATGTAATTTTCAAAGAACAAAGATTACAGTCCAATCACGAAGATAATGTTTCATTGGTTATAGCTATGTATTATTTTTAACCCTTGCTAGAATACTTTTATATTATATAGGTCAGTCACTTCAGTATTTTGTTTTAAGCCCTTGCTACCCCTCACTACCTGTAACATGAAGTTAGGCAAAGAGCCTTTAGAAAACACAGGACTCATAAAGTTTCATAAACACTGAAATTTTGGTCTATTTTCAAAGATTCTCCAAGTTTAGTCATTTCCCTAAAGCAGTAATAAAATCTACTGCATAGGAAGAAAATAAAGCTTTTAAAATTCTACACTTTAATGCTTTACCCTCCTTTAAAATAAAATATTCTTTCTTATCCTATTCATTTAGATGGCATGGTAATATTTATTTGAAACTTTAGATGGACTGAAACAAATATATGATCTCCTTAGTATAAGATTTCAACTACCTACAAGAAGAGTAGTAATAGTAGTAACTCATATTTATATTGTACAGTAAGATTTACCAAGCATTTCTCTCACAGTAACACTATGTGATACATAGTTTAAGAATTATCACCACCATTTTGAAGAAGATGAAACTAAAACTCAGAGTAGTTATGTAACTGACTTTGGAGGATACTCCCTGAGTGTGAGAGACAGAATTTGAACCTGGTCGCTAAGTTCCAAATCCAACAAATTTTTTTGGTCGGAGGTTTTTATGATAATTCATGGTTCAAAAAGAAACATCTGAACTCTAGGATTAAAGGATCAACTTCAACAGCTAAATCCTACTCCATCTTTGAATGCCATAAACAAATTGTAACTCCTAATCTCTGAATCTAGACTCCCACCAATAATTAAGTATATCCAGAGCTTCAGGGGGCATTAATTAGTATCTGTGGGTCTGCTGGAGTCAGTTGCAAGAAGGTTACTATTGTTACATTTTCATACTAAGCATTTACACCTCAGTATTGAAACAATGCTACAAATCAGGGTTGCTTTATTGTTTTGTTCATTGTCTAATGGGTATATTTCCCCACAAGGAGTCAATTTTAAACATTTACCAGTATACCACTGTTGGTATCCAAAGCTACTTTCCTGAGACCAAAGCCCAACTGTCATGAAGATGAAAATTTGGCACAACCCCAAAAGTACAATTTATCTTCATATAATCAGATCTTTCTTATTAAAAGTAAATGGACTCATAAAACAGTCATTTCTGATCAGCTATAGTCCACACTTCAATACAACAGTGTTTATGTTCCATTGAAATTTGAGAACAAGATACTATTTAAAGCTAAAAGTTGTTATCATCTCAGAATTTTTTAGTTTGATGAAAGGACAGTCAAGTTACTGCAAAGTACCAAGGTCAAACAAAATTAATCACAGCAAAACAGTAAGTATAAAAATCTTTTAATTATCAATCTAGCTGTCCACAAAGCATTAGAAAAATTCTCAGATTCACTCCCAATTTAAAATTTAAGATTTTACAAGGGTTTCCTATCTACCCTGCTCGAGTATGAAATAACCATAAAGAAATAAAAACTTAGCAAAACCGTCTTTACTAAGTTCCTTCAAAGTAACAATCATCTAAGTCTATGGAATATGATGAATGCTTTAATATCCTACCTTGTATGTTAAATTATATAATTAGATTATCTATTTTTAAACCCCAAAATGATTAGGAATAGTGTATAGAAGGCAGAGGCAATCAGGAAACTAGATTCAAGCCCTGTCTCCTATACAGATAGCTGTGGAGACATGAAGAAGTCACTCAACCTTTCAATGTCATTACAAAGAGACAGCCAGATCTGTATACATACATCAGAAACGCAAAGTTCCTGCAGACACTAAATGGGAACTCCAAACCAGCACCCTCAAATAAATTTATATTCTTCAAATATACAAATTTGTGTACAAGAACTCATGTAGCATGTGTCTGTGTATATATATTATATTATATATACACATTACATATACATATGTATGTGCTGTAAATATAGTTATTGGTATTAAGTATTATTTTCTTGCTTATCAAAAGAATACAGTACATCTGCCACCTTCCTTGGAAATTGCTGAAACATTCCAAGAGTTGAATTAGCACTTACAGAGTATACTAACAAAACTAAGGAACCTAAAAGTTCTAACATATTTTGCTATACTCAAAAATCCCCAACATAGCAAACAGTACCATTTTAAATGCAATTTAAATGACAAGAATTAAAAATTCACAAATTCTAAGTACTATAAAAGAAACTGAAAGTAAACAGTTAAATGCTCTGATGAAAAAGTGAACTTAAAACAGCAAACATTTGGAAATCTGATGGAGGGCAAAAAAAATGTGTCTCCATTATTTTGACAATAATTTATATTTAATATGTATGGTTTCCTTTATGGATTTTAGATTTTTAGAGCCACACAAATACACTGTCAGATATAATTCCTATTTTACCACAGGAAAGGATGAGAATCAGAGATCAGCTGACTTTTAAACAGAAGTCAACAGAGTAAAGCCTAGGTACTAGAACTGGGTTCTAGTTAGTAGAACTCCTTTCATTAACGCCTCAATAATAACTCATGCCTCAAATAGCACTTAGCCCTTTCCTCTTAGCAATAAAGAAGGAAGCAAAGACCCACAGTCATTTTAAGTGTCATAGCCTGCATTCATTATCAGTTCTCTTGATTCCAAGTCTCCTACCTTGTTGCTTCTCAATAAAAACACAAAGTGTTACTATGGGATTGGTAAATTAATTGTGTGTTCATCCTTCATTGCAGAAGAAGACCACATCATCAGAGAAATAATGACATGACTTGTACTTGACTTTGTTTTGAGTGAGGGAGGACTATGCAGGTCACCAGCCTCACTTCTCCTCCACAGCCATCTGAATCCAGTGACCAGATATTCATCAGGATGACTGGAGATGATCCAGGATGAAGCAATTGGGGTTAGGTGACTTGCCCAAGCTCACACAGCTAGTGAGTGTCAAGTGTCTGAGGCGAGATTTGAACTCAGGTCCTCCTGACTCCTGCACTAGTGCTCTACCCACTGCACCACCTAGCTGCCCCAAATACCCAAACAGAACTTAAGACTTTACAACATCAAACTGTCTTCTCTTCAAGTACAAGAGATAAAGCCCAAGAATGAGAGGGGGCAAACTGCTACAAAACAGTATTAGCTTAATGAAAATTCCAATTGAAAACTGACTCGACAAAACTATCAATGGATGGATGAGACTTTTTTCCCTAATTTTAAGCACAGATTATCTATGGAAGACACAACTCTACTTCATGTTACTGGATTAAAAGCTGTTTTTTAAAAAGTTTTAAAGCTAAATAGTAATATCACATAAATGGTAATGGTTTATTAATCCAGCACGAGAAAGCCATTTCAGACTTCAAAAAGTTTCCCAGATCTAATGTTCATTATTATTATTAGGACCTAATGTCCAATGCAGTCTCCCCTCTAACCTTCATAATCTTAATGTCCTTTAAGTTGGCTTCTCCATATAAAGGCCACAAATGGACAGTAACTCAAAAATTACATGACATGGAGAAAAAACAGTACTCAAGAATGGTTCCCTTAAAAATGCTTCTAATCTCAGTACAAACAGTGTAGAACTTTGAAAAAAAAGAAAAGTTTGAAAAGAAGATGAAAAGGATACAGAATGCAAGACAGAAAGGAAATGATGAGTTTGAGGGTGGAAGTTACACACAGAATTAATGCTTATAAATGGAATATAAGAATACTAATACTCTTCACCTAAAATCCTAGTCGAAGAGAAGATTTCTTGAACAAACCTTAACCAAGATGCAAGCACTAATGATAAGACCTTAGCCTGAAAGGACCAGGGTCTCCCATTGCATCCTGGGCCATCTCCGGTTGTCCTGATGAATGAATATCAGGCCACTGGACCCAGATGGCTCAGGAGAAGGTGAGGTTGGTGACCGTGCACAGCCCTCCCTCACTCAAATCAAAGTCAACTGCAAGTCATGTCATCATCTTGATGTCGTGGTCCTCTTCAGGAACAAAGGACAAACACAACTTGACTATAACTACACTGTTACACTAACACTATTTACAAATAGTTTGAGCTAGATAAATGTTAAGTCAGTTGTGGTAAAACAGAAAAAGATGAAGTAAACCTGATTTAGCACAAAGTGAAAGGAATGGAGTTCCTTTCTTACTAAAGGAACTTTAAAATCCTAAATCTTACTAAATCTGTAGCCCTGGGCACTAAGGATCACAAACACAGAAGATAAAAGGGACCTCAGTGACCCTATTCCAACTCCCTTATTTTACAATTAAGGAAACTGAGGCCTGAGGTAGTAATTGTTTCTCAGGCTAGATCTGAACCCAAATCTCCTGACTGAAGCTAGTGTTCTCTGCACCATACCATGCTGTGTCTGGTCATCTCTAAATTCTAGGATCCCATAAGCCTAGAGGCACATCTAACACTATCACTAGGAGGTAATTCTCTCAAAGTACCAAGTTGTGGCCTGGATTCATTAAAACATCAGACCCAGTTTTAGATACAGAAAACTAGGAAAGACAATCGCACCCCAAAAAATAAACAAGAGAATCAGAAGAAAGGACATTAAATAAAGCTTAATGAGAAGTTACTCTAGATCAGGAGTTAGCACAGCCTCCTTCCCAAAACCACTTTCAAACTCGAGTCAGCTGTCTAACAAACTAGCCCGAAAACCAGAGTAGGCCAAGGACTGAAAGAGCCCTCCAAATTATTTTACCTACTTTTGATTTTCCCTAAAATTTCTATGAAGGGGGATTGAAAGGAGCCCCTAGTAGAGCAATTAAGTGACTATTTATGACCAGGTAAACTCTCCAGCAATTAAACTCTCCACCAATTAGGCTGGGGATTGACCAAAGTAGTAATGGATGGAAGAACCCTCGCCTCAGAGTAAAATCTGCTCATTATTCTCAACTGATAAAGTAGGCTCAAAAGTTGGAAGGATTTAAGACAGAAAAAGGCATTATGTTCCTAATGCCACTTAAAAGATAAAGACATGTCACCAAAGAAGATTAGGAGAAAACAAGGAACTATTACCAAGATTCAGACACATTTATATCCAACTACAACAACAGAAAAACTTATCCTGCCTAGGACAAAACCAAAGCTATACTCATTTCTACCGAAAACCAACAATGTCCTAGATCTTACCTTCAAAATACACAAAAACCTGGTAACTTATTTTCTAAATGCTATGAAATGAGAATCTGAATTATCAATAGCTATTCATAGATATTGAATATAATTAGCAATCAGCAGTCAGGATTTTTCCATACCTTTAGTAAATGTAAATGCAGAAAGAATGTTTTTGAAGCAAGAGCTCCAAACTCTTGGCGTAAACAATCACTGTCATCAAATCGGCTGGTTGAAATTGCAACCAACAAGGGCCCCTTAATGGGCCCCTTAAAGAAACCCTCAGGTTTACTTCCATCTTAACTGTTCTCCAGGTCATTTTAGAAAATAGCCAGTAAGAGTGCTCAGAGTACCCAAAATGTACCATTTTTAGTTGACTGAATGTAATGTTACAGTTTAACAATTCCTAATATTAAAGGAGTGGCTTTTCAAAATGTTTTCTGGGAGTCCCCAAAACTCTTTAAGGAATTCCTCAAAGTCAAAACTATTTTCATAATACTACCATGTTTTAATTTCTAACATGGTATTTAAATAGTCATAATCCACATATACAAAAGCTTTCACGAATATTATAAAGGGATCCTGAGACTAGAAAGTTCAAAAACCACTACACTAAAAGATTGCATGTTACTTTTTTTATTTGGTTAGCTATACCTCAATACAGGGCAGCTAGGTAACACAACGAATATAAAGTACTAGGCCTAGAGTCAAGAAGGCACATCTTCATGAGTACAAATCTGGTCTCAGACACATATTAGCTGTGTGACCCTGATCAAGTCACTTAACCGGGTTTGCCTCAGTTTCCTTGCTCCTAAAATGAACTGGAGAAGGAAAAGGCAAACCACTCCAAAGGCAAACCAAAAAGAAAACCCCAAATGGGATTACAAAGAGTCAACACAAGTGAACCACAATTTTTAATATTGAAAATAATTTGTTGACACAATTATTTATCTATTTATAATACTACAGCACAGTATAGTGAGAAAAGCATCACGTTTAGAATCAAAAGGCCTAGATTCAAAGCCTAACTGTGCTTGTGACCTTAAGCAAATCACTTAGTCTCTGTAGGCTTGGTTCCTCATAGATTAAACGACCTCTAAGGTTCTTTCCACCTCTTAATCCTTCCATACTACATACTAAAGGGGAAATCAACACCCTACCTACAACCTAAGTTCTTTACTATTTTATTTAAATGATGACCTTAGGGATAAGTGGTACAGTGAAAAGAATATATGTAGCATCTAAAGTTAGAGGCCTTGAGTGGAACTCATGTTCTTCCACTTAACACCAGTATGACAATGACAATAAGCCAAGTCACAACCTCTGGGCCTCAGTCTTTTCAAGTGTAAAACTACCCTTGAGGATCACTTCCATCCCTAAATCTATGATCCTATGATTTCTTCTATTTCAGGAATAAGATTTTAAAGGGGGGGAAGGGAGAAATCACTGCTTTATTAAAAATTCAAAAAAGATTTTTTTTCAAAAACTTCATGTACTGTAACTGTTTTTAAAAAAGGATTACAACTGATGATGACTAAAAATCTCATAAACATCTACACTGACATATTACATTGACAAAGGCAAATGTTAACCATATTCACAAGTAGAATTCACATCAATGGAAAAATCTGTCAGACTCCACTACTGCAGAATTTATAGTAATATGAATTTGAAAATGTAAGGCTTTTGAACCAAAAAAATAATTTCTTCCTTTGCCAATTTTCTATTTTTTATAGGGAAACCATGTAAATAAAATAGATTTTTCTATAAGAACACTCAAGAAATTTAGAGATTACTTCAATTTGCCTCAATTGCTGCATCCAGTAATCAATACTTATATTCCAGAATTTCAGTTGCATTAACATGAAATGCCATTTTTCACTAACTTTTCATTTTTCTTTTTAGAACTATTACCTCAGTTTAGAAGATGTATGTAATACAACTGCACTTCTAACATTTTATAATTCAGACTACGTATAAAATCTGCCCTTTTTCCAAATCAGTAATATGTTTTAATTATTAAATTTTTCAAAAGTAAAAGTCATTTTTAACTGCTTCATATGTAATGTTTCAAATAATCAGAGACAGCCAAATGGAAACCAAAGCGTGAGCACTGGCTAGGTTAAAATGGCACTTGGAAATGGAAATTCATTAGGTTTGTCACTTGTCTGGACTGCTAGCAGACAAAATAAACCTTCTTCCCTAAAACAAAATTTCACATCCACATCAACCTTTTAGAATTAGCGATGGGAAACAAAAGGACGTAAGCAGTTCTAAGAGACAATAACAAATTTTTACCTAAAGACTATTAGTTACTTACACCTTCATATATCACCCATGTAATCCTGAACTTTGGAAACAAGAAATCAATGTAGAAAACGACTGCACCTACCTAGACATTGTTATCTACGCAAAGAAACCCCATTAGAGCTGTAAACCATTTAGTCTTCAATCATCCAGTAGTAACACATAAATACCTAATCACTTGGCGTGCAAACCTTTTCAACCAAAGCACATCTTCCTTACTTACAAAATCACTGTGGTATAAAATGTAATACTTCCTGACTAATGAAGCTCAGCAATCGTAACCCATGGATAAGCTTTGATGTCCAAGAAAAGCTCACTAGGCAAAACCACCAATATCAAAATACGTTTATGAGTGCTAAGAAGAGACTGCTCACCAAAACTTTGCTATCAGGAATCAAGTAAGACTAGAGAAATAAATCTCCACTTACTGGAGAACGCTGGCATCTGCTACTCTCTGCATACACGTACTCGAGGTGTTTTGAAGGCACAGAACACCAAATGGTGACACCTAAGCCCGCCCAGAACCCAGCCATCCGTCGCCTGACGTTCAGAGGAGACAGCCACAAGTGCGGTTCCCATTCCGCCCGTCGGGCAGCAGACAACAACAAACTCGGGCGCTTTCCGCGGTGCCCCCACCTCACCAGAGCCCCAGCAGGGAGCCTCCGGCGTCAGCCCCGGAACCCTCCCCTCCCCGCCCCCTGCTGTGCGCGCCCCCCGGCCTGTCACAGACCGCGGCCCGGGGTCCGGGTCACCCTTACCTTTGTAGAGGTTGGTGACGGCAGTGGCTGCGTTTTGGAAGGGAACCCAGAGGGAAAGTCCTTGCTGTTGACACACTCGATCTAGACGGACGGACAGACAGAAAGAGCATTTTGGAGTCAGTCCCTCGAACGGCCATGTTGGGTTTCGCCATTTTGTTCCGGGGGTTCAGGGCCCCGCGGGGCGCGGGGAGCCGGCGGCTGACCCCTCCCATCCCGGGCCGTGGGGTCGGCGCTCCGGGCCGCAGGGCCTCGCAGAGGGGAGGCCCGAGCCGGGCCTCGAGCGGAGGCCCCTCCCCCGGCCCCGGCTCCGGCATCCCCGGGCACAATGGGGCCGGCCCTCCCTTCGCCATTTTGTCGACACCGCCGCCGCCTCCTCCCCTCTCCCAGGGTTCGGCAGCGGCCTCGGCGGCGCCGTCTGACCCGGGCGAAGCGGGGGCGGCCCCGAGCTTCCGGGCCGGCCGGGAGCAGCCGGCGCCCACCCCTACTCCGCCCCCGGCCCACACCCAGCCGGCGGCCCGGCCCTCAGCACCACGCCGAAAAGAGCAACAAGCGGAGGGGGCGGCCCCCCGGGGCCGGGGCCCCTCCCCGCCTCCCCCCAGCCCCGGGCCGAGCTTCGCCATCTTAGGGAGGGGAGGGGGCGCTCGGCCGGCCCCGGCCCCGGAAGGCAGGGCTTCCCCACCCCGGCCCCACCCCTGAAGCGGGGCGGAGACCCATCGCCCTCCCCCCCGCCCCCCGCTGGGATCTCCCCCTCCCCCCCAGTCCCGGGGAGGCCGGGGTCAGAGGGGGGAGCCGGGGGCGACTCCGCCCCAGCGCCCGGGCCCCGGGGCCGGTCTCGGGGCCGAGGCGCCGCCTTCCGCCATTTTGTCTCCCTTTTTCGGGGGGGGGATCTTCGGGGTCCCGGGGCGCCCCCTCACCTTTGTAGAGCTGGGCCACGGCGGTGGCCGAGTTCTGGAAGAGGTGCCAGAGCTTCTGCTGCTTGTGCTCGGGCTGCGCGGCCGCCGCCTCCTCCTGCAGCTCCGGGGGCAGCTGCTCCTCCTGCTCGGCCTCGGCCAGGCACTGCCGCTCCCACTTGGTGAACCAATGCTCGGGCCCGTGCTCCTGGATCTCGGACTCGCCTTCCTCCTTCTTATCCTCCATCCTCCTCCTCCCTCTCCGCTTCTTCCTCCTCCTCGTCCTCGTCGTCTGGCGAGCTGGCGGCGGGGCCCAGCGGCCGGCTCTTCTCTCTCCCCTCCACCCCGGGGCCTCCTTCGCCTCCCCACCCCCAGGCCCCGAGCTCACCACGCACCCCCACCCCCTCAGCCCCAGCCTGGCCCGCCGGAGGGCCGGGCCGCTGCCCGCCAACCGCCGCCGCGCTCGGGCCGCCGCCGGGGAGATGAGCGCTACAACTGCCGCGGCCTCTCTCCCCACACGGCCCGCCGGGCCCGCTCCTACCGCCCCCCCATGGCGTCGCGGCCGCCCCGGAGCCGCCGCCGCCGCTCTCCGCCGGCTGCCCCACGCCCCTCGCTCACAGTCCCTGCCTGCGCCACGGAGCCCGCACTGAGAACTGAGGAACGCGGCGGCGGCGGCGACGGCCGCTTCGCTTCCCCTCGTCTCCTTCCTCCCCCCGCCCCGTGCCCCCCTCCCCCGCCCACATGCTGACAGGAGAAGGGGCCGCCCACCTCTCCTCCCTCCCCTTCTCCGAGGCCCACCCGCTCCGGGGCCCCCATTGGCTGGCCTCGCCTCATTCCTCGCCCCGGCCCCCCCGATCTCTGGAGATGATTGGTGCAGAAGAGTGTCCGTCGTGACGTAGACGAGCTTGGGAAAGGGGAGGAGGGTGGCGGAGAGGGAATGTCATAAAGGGTGAAGAGCGCAGGAGGGAGTGGGGGGAAGAGGGTGAAGAAGCAGAAGGAGGAGCCAAGAGTGGTTGCATCCGCAAAAAAAAAAAAAAAAAAAAAAACACTCGAAATGTGGGTTGCGCATGCGCATTTATCCTTTGCCCGAAGCAGGCTGGCAGCGCTCTCTCACCCTTAGCTGTGGGGCTGGAGCCAAGGAGTCACGTGTTTCGGTGCAGGAGCCGCGCCCGGCTGGGACCTCCTTTAGAGGAGGACCGGTTTTATCCCGTATCTTTGGCTCCCAGGGCGCAAACCGATCTCTACCCAGGGGCCCAGGTTGCATCACGTCCCCTTTTCGTACATGGCTGTTTATTCCCTCTATCCAACGCCCGCGACAGCCCGTAGAGCAGATATCCTCGGGTGACCACGACCTGAGAGTGAATCCCTGAACGCGCGTGTTACTGCAAGCACAGAACCTTTAAGAGTTGCAAAGAAGTGCAAGGCTTATGTAATGTGCTGTCCCACCCCAGGTGCAAGATGCCCCTTCCGTGGGCATCCCTGCTTAATCACGTACCCCAGCTACCTGTCAGCTGCGGGCAACGGACCGACGGCGGTAATTGCTGCTAAAAGTTCTTTTTGTTGTGCAGAGGGCTGGCTCCCAGCAAGTTCCATTCGTTGATCCTATTTCTGCCCCGTAGGACCAAGAAAAATTTAATTTAATATTCATTGTTTAACGTCCAAGGCATTCAATGGCTAAGCGCTGGGAGCATAAAGATATTAAAACGTCGCCGTCGGTGTCTTCGAGAAGCAGAGAATAAACCTAAAAATTGAAGAGCCTCGCTTTAGGGATTTGAAGGTGTACAAAGGAAACATCTCACGCAACAAATTCTCCAGATATTTGAGAAAGGAGAAAACTTGGGGAGGGGAGGGAGTGGAGAGCAGAAAACGATTCACGGAACACAGGATGCCTGAGCTGTTCTGGAAAAGGGTTTCCACCTGAAAGATGGAGAGGAGGGAATGCTATGGAGGTGGGAAATGACATGTCAAGAATAACTTGGCTGGAATGTGGAGTGTGAGACAGAGTCATGTAAAGTAAGGCTGGAAAGCTAGGATGAACTGAAGCCAGCTGTGAAGACCTTAAATGCAGGATTGAAGAGTTCGTACTTTATTCTAGAGAAGGGATTTTTCTGAGACATGAATCCCTCTGGCAGAATCTGGTGAAGCTTATGAAGCTCTTCTCAGATGGTTTTTAACTGCATAAAATAAAATACACAGGATTAAAAAGGAACTAGTGAAAATAATTATGTAACTTTTTTTAAATTTACAGACACCCCCCTCTCCATGGACCCCAGATTATATAGACAGATTGTTATGGAGACAGATTTTTGAGCAGAGAAGGGATGGGGTCAGATCTGTGCGTTAGGAAGATAATATTGGCCCCTGTGTGAAGGACAGACTGGAGACGAGAGAGATTGGAAGCAAGGCGATTAATGGCTAGGTTATTGCAATAGTCTAAAGGGAAACTGAGGACTTGAACTAGATGCAAGTTAGTATGAATGGAGAGAGAAGGGGCAGGAGATGAGATGATGAGAAGGTAGGATAGGCAAGATTCAGTAATGGATGAATGAGGTGTCCATATGAGGTAGGAGAGTAGAAAAAAATGATTCCAGAGCTTAGAGTTCAGGCTACTGGGAATGGTAATTGATATGTGGAATTTAAGTTGCCATCAGGTGAAGCTGTCCAGGAAGCAACTGGACCTGCAGGCAGGGAGGCAGATTAGGACTGGGTACACAGATTTGGTAGAGAAATGATCACTGAATCAATAGAGAAAATGTAGAGAGAGAAGGGAGGCAGATTTAGGTAGAGGTTTAGGAGACACCCACACTCAGTGGATTGGATTAGGATGAAGGAAATAAAGATGGAGCACTCAGATATATAGCAGGAAATAAAAGAGCCAACACAGAATCCAAGGTACAAGAGAGTATCAAGGAGAAGGTCAACAATGTCAAATGCTGGAGAAAATTTCAAAAAGAGGATACCTGGGGGAAAGGTGTAGGATATAGCAATTAAGATCCTGACTTTTGAAAAAATAACTTCAGGATAAGAGAGACCATGAAGGGCCAGAATATAAAGGAGTAAGGCGTAATGAGGTAGAGACAGCAAAGGAAGACTGCTCTTTCTAAGAATTTAGTAGTGAATGAAATGATGTCAATCAATAGCAGGGGGATAGTAGGGTCACAAGAAGTTTTTTAAGGATAAGGGAGGCCTGAATATATTTATAGGCAACCAAGAAAGAGAGAGTAGATTGGAAAATATGACAGATGGAAGTTAGGAGTAGATTGAGTAGACTTAGTCTAATTCTTCTATAAGATAGTCCCTCTGAAAATTAATACAGCTCTTACTTATATATGTAAGTCTTCCCTTTACCAGGTAACGGTACCCCCATCACCTGCCCAGAGGAGCAGAGGGATTATTTGCAAAGGAGATGCAATTCTTTGACTACAGCAGTAAAATTTTATTGTCTTTTCATGGTTTATTTTTTCCTTCCAATAGTAATTGCTGCGATGGAAATTTCAAATGTTTGGTCTAATAAGTCTTAAGATTAAGACCCCCCTCAAGATGGTTGTCCCGAGGATCAAGATAATATATGTAAAATGCTTTGTAAATATTAAAAAGCACTATATAAATGTTAGCTCTTATGTATGTTTTTAGAGAGCCTCAGTGGAGACTTAAGGTAA
This sequence comes from Bettongia penicillata ogilbyi, assembly GCA_023548195.1. Classification (NCBI taxonomy): domain Eukaryota; kingdom Metazoa; phylum Chordata; class Mammalia; order Diprotodontia; family Potoroidae; genus Bettongia; species Bettongia penicillata. The sequence continues at coordinate 365,522 of JAJHZJ010000006.1, forward strand.
GGTCCAATGGGATCTCCACTCACTGAGAAGCAATCATAAGTCACTCAGCTGGAAATTTCTGTCTCAAGATGTTATAATAAGCTATGTGTGCTTAAATGGGATTAGGATGTATCCCCTAGCATTCTCCTGCCCCTGCTCTCCATTTTCCCTGTATTCTACTTTTTTTTTTTTAACTAGTAAGTAGTGTGGTACAATGGAAAGATCCCTAAACCAAGAGTCAGGAGACCTGAATTGAAAACAGTTCTTCCACTTGCCACCTAAGTCACTTCAACAAGTCATTTAACTAATCTGTAATCTAATTTCTACATCTGTAGAACTGAGGAGTTTAGACCAGATGGATTCTGAGGTTCCTTACAGCTCTGACTTTCTCTGATTCTTTACAGGTCTGCCTTTCAGGTCTAGCTGGAGGTCACTCCAACCCTTGCCTAACAAACATATACTCTTCATAATATCTCCATTCAGGGATTCATCATGCTCAACTATATGTTAAAGAAACATCACATCTTTAAAAAAAATTTTATTACATATAACTTATATTACTATATATTTATTATGCATCATACATATACAATATATAATTATGTTTTATAATTTATATAATTATATATTTATTGTATATATATAATTACTTATAATAGGGACATCACAGCAGGGGCTCTGGTGTCAGAGGACCTGAATTCAAATCCTTCCTCTGATGGGAGTGTCATCTTGTATGACCTGTGTGATCTTGGGCAAGTCATTTAGCTTCCCAGGCTTCAGTTTTCTCATCTATAAAATGAGATAATTTGACTAAATTGCCTGAGACTCCTTCCAGCTCTAAATCTATGATAGAAAGGATGGAAAAAAAAGTATGCGCAATGTCCAGTCTTAAGTTGTTTCCCAGAATATGTAGAACATTCTGGGAACAGTGGCCTAAAGATTTACAAAGTCCACTTATGCTATAGGGTTGAGTGTCCACACATCCTCCCACACTGCTTCCTCCTATCAGATTGAGTCTACTGTGAGAATGAACCATAATTGAAGTCTTCATTCCCAGTTTACCTAAAGAAAACTCTTTAGGAAATCTCAAGTGGCTACAAGCCATTTTCGACAACCTGAGGATAAAGTTTGCTGCACCAAAGACAATGAATGACATCCATTGAGTTTATTCCCTTCTTCATGAATGACTAAAATTTTACTCAAGAACCTCCCTTTTTAAAAATTCTCTTCCTTCTAACTGCTTTCTTCTAAAGACCTATATGTACTCTATATGGTCCCATACCCACCTCTGCCCCAAGTCTTATTGATTCTGCCTCCACAATATGTCTGATCATACCATATGTCCAGCATCCTAGTTTTGACCTTTCACAAGGTTAACCAAGTCTCACCCCGACTGTTTGTCAGTGTTCTGATAAACATTTATTAAGCACTTAGATTATGCTAAGGACTAGGGATACAAGGAAAGGTAAAAGACAGTTTCTGCCTTTTATAATGCTTCTCTATGAGATAGGTTGGTCTTATTCCCATTTTACAGATGAGGAAACTGCCATGTCGAGGTTTAAGTAACTTGCCCATAATTATAAAACTATTAAGTGCCTTAGGTAATATTTGAATTCACGCTTCCTTACCAACTCTACCACCCTTTCCCTAGTGCCTAGCTGCCTTTGCTCCTGTGGTTATAGTTTTCTAATTGATTTCCCTAGTTGCAGACACACTTGATAAAAATCCATTTTATACCTACCCAGCTGCCAAAATAATCTTCCTAAGTCACAGATCTGACTCTACCATTCCCCTACTCATAAACAGACACGAGTTCCCTATTGCTTTCTGTATAGAATACAAAATCCTCTACCTGGTACTTGACCTCCCATAATCTGGCTCTACTATAACTTTCCAATTCTTAGTACCTCACCCTCCTCAATTTATCAGATTATAAATCATTGTCCAAAGATCTTGCAAGTACTCATCTGTGTTGAGGGCTACTACCCTTTTCCCCTTCCTCAATAGAATCTAAGTTTCTTTAGGGTAGGGTCTATTTTTAGTTTTGTGAACATAGGTCTTTAGTCAGTGCTGGCTGAATTGAATTGAATGAACTAACCCTACTAACTAATCTTAGAATTCAACATTCTATCCCCAATCTCTTTGCTTTTGCACAGCTTATCTATCCCTTATGCCTGGAATGCACTCTTCCTTCATCTCCAACACTCAGAATCAGGTACCACCTCTTCCATGAAGTCTACCCTAATCCTTTATACTCAGTGCTCTTCTTTTGTCTTCTGTATCTATGCTAGTCCCCTAGTACATAGGAGGTCCGTACTAAGTACTTGTGTATTTGATATATTTAAATATCCATGAGCATGTCATATCTCCTAGTTTAATGTGAACACAATGATGGAAAGGGTATTTCATTTTTGTTTTCATGTTACTCTAGCACCAACACATTGCCTTGAAAATAGAATACAATTAAAATATTTTTGCTGCATTGAGTTGAGTTGAATTGAATTTTTTAACAAACCTGTGTTAAATTACCTATTATGTAACAGAGAGTCAGGAGATGAGAGGCTGGCCTTGATGTCAGGAAGTCCAGAGTTCAAGTCCTGTATCTGATTCATACTATTAACCATGGCAAATCACTTGTCAGTTCCTCAGAAAGCTTTCTAAGTTTAATTGTTGATTTAAATCAACGGAAGGAGTTTTCACATGGGAGTCCGAATCCCATCTCCAACCCATAAATCTGGTTCCTCCTCCTCACTTCCCCAAAAAATGTACAAAGCACTGTCTTAGGGACTGAGGATACAAACAGAAAAGGAAAAACAATGCCTACCCTTAAGGAACTTACATTATGGGTGGATACAACTTGTACTGGAATAAATAAATACAACTTAATTAAACTATGCAATAAAAGAACTAGTTAAGGGCAGAAGACAGGAAGAGAGTGCTAACTGATGCTAAGTAACATGGAGAAGGTAGCACCCAATTGTGCTTTGAAGAAAGCTGAAGATATTACAAGGCAGAGGTGAAGAAGACATTCCAAGTATGGGGGCACACCTGTAGAATGTAGAGACACAGAGGAGAGGACATTTGTGAAATGTCATGGAACAAGGAAAATTGGCAGTTTAGTTGGACTGTAATAAAGAGTACGTGAAAGGAAGTAATATCAAATAAGAATAAAAAGGCAAATGAGAACCAGAATGGCCTTCAATATCAGACTGATTTGAAACCACTGAAGATTTCTAAATTAAGGGGGTGACCTGATCAGATCTGCATTTCAGGAATTTCAGTTTGGCAGCAATTTGCAGGGCAAATTAGAGAATGTAAATGCTAGAAGCAGAAAGACCAGTTAGGAGGTGATGGCAATAGATCATGTAAGATGTGGGTAGTATGATCTAGGATAAATACAGAGTTAAGGGCTTAATATGAGGGATGTTGTGGAGGTGGGATTAAAGATACATTGTAACTCATAGAAAATAAGGGCTTAAGGAAAAAAAGAGTCAATGATAACTCCAAAAGAAACATGAAGGAGTGGTACTTTAACTTAATAAAGACCATGTACAAATTAAGTTGATTGAGCATTCTTCTTTATGGGACATTTCATTGGAATTGTCATTTTTTAGACAGAAAACAAAATAATTAAAACGATTAGACATTCCAAATGCATCAACACTAATTTCTTTCAGGCTAACCTATAATACATATCTATACTTAGCTCTGCATCCTCAAAATACTTGAAACACCATTAGATATTCTATATCTTTAATGCTATGAGAAAACCTTATTGGATAAGGGAAAATTGTATTTTTATTTTAATATATTTTATTTCACTTGTACTCCTATGAATGTCAGTATATACATTTAAAAACATTATTTTGAGGCTTCTCCGGGTTGTAAAAGGGGTTCAAAAACAGTAAGAAACCTATGAAATGTCCTTTGAGGTCATTTCTAGTTGTAAATGTCCAAGAACCTGGGTGCCTATCCTGCCTTTGACACTTAATATTGGTATAACCTTGAGCAAGTCATTTAATCTCCCTCAGTTTCCTTATTTATAAAAATGAAACAATTGGATAATTCTAGAGGTCTGGTGATGAAGCACACTACTCACCTCTTGACAGAGAGATGATATATTGAAATCTGTTTTTTTGGACATGGGAAATGTGGGGCTTTGTTTTGCGTGACTGTGCATATTTGTTAGAAGAATTGTTTTTGCCCTGTGGCAGGTAAGAAGTAGAAGAGAAAGAAAATGAATTTTTCTTGACTAAAAAAATAAATTTTTAAAAATCTGCTTAATGAAAGCAAGGAAGGAAAGAAGGAATGAAGGAGGAGGGAAGGCAGGAGGGAGAGAGAAAAGGAAGAAGAAAGGGAAAACTGAGAGTTGGGCAACTAACTTTCGATGCCCCATAGAGTTCTAAATTCATGATCCTATGAATACTTACTACTTGCATTACCTTGAGCAGATTCTGACACTCTTAACCTTACATTCCTCATATGAAATGGGGCAATGAGTTAGAGATTTCCTTCTACCTCTAGCTCTGTGGTCTTACAGTCCTAACTCTATCTGGACCTATGATAATAAATAAATGAAGAAAAGTTGGACAATTACACTTTGAGTCTGGGGACAAGCAATTTCTTTCTGAGTTATCATAATGATAAAGTCTCTCCAGTTTTTATCTTTCTCCAATGTTCAGTCAGCAGTTGTTTCCATTAAAATGAAGGTTTCCTTCTGTTTAAGGAAGTCCTGTCCTCATACTGTCATTGGCTACACCCTCAGTAAATATCCACTATAGCTTTGACTACAAGTTGCTACTTGCTTTCCAGCAACGTATAGGATATAAGTTTTCTATTTAATCATGACTGCAATCTGGACAGTGAATCATATGCAAACACTCTTTGGTAAGCTTGTCTATTATCTTTCCTGAGCAATAGAATCTATGATTTTCTGTTCCTAGAGTTCTGATTCAGATTGTAGAGAATCTGGAGTTGGAAAAACTAGGTTGAAATCTGGGATCTTACATTTACTATTCCCTTGGGGAAATCACAGTATTTCTCTGGGTCTCCGTTTCATCATCTATACAATGAAAGGTTTCAACTAAGGCTTAGACTAAAGCTTTACTCTTGAGCCCAAGATCACTACTACCAAGATTCATGTAGACTAACATATCATTAGGAAGTAATTTGGAATTTTTTCTAGCTATTCCTCATACACACTACTCCATCTCCTGTCTTCCTGTCTTTCACTGACTGTCTCCCATACCTGAAATGTCCTCCCTTTTCACCTGATCTCCTGGCTTCCCTGGCTTCCTTCATGACTCAGTTCAAATGTGAGTTTTTTGCGAAAAACCTTTTTCTAATTACTACTACTAGTAGGAGGAGTACTAGAACGACTACTGCTGCTGCTGTCTTTCCTCTGAGATGATCTTCCATCTGCACTGTATATAGCATGTATGCATGTATGTTGTATGTACATAGTTATTAGCATGACTTTCTCTCCCATTAAACTCCTTGAGGACAGTAGCAATGTTTTTGCTTTTATATTCCCAGTGCTTAGCACGGTGCCTGGCATCTACTAAACTATAAATGCTTGCTGACCCACTAAATGAGACTCTCACTTAGGGGAATTATCAAACTTAGGGTTGTACCATAAGTCTGGAGTAATCTATATGTCTCTAGGGAAAGGTGGGGCTCACCTGAGAGGGAAATAAAGTTGTCTTGGCTATTTCAGGCTCCTTTATATGTTTTGCATTTCCACTGGGGTGGCCCTCTTTACAATGCTTCTGCACGATGACAAGTAATGTCATCATGAACACTGAGACACGTTATGCTAAGTTCTCCAAGGCTCAGAATTCAACTGGTTTGAAAGAATTTTCCATTCTTCTGAGAATTTCATGTTGTAAAAAGAGCCTTCTCTTGCCACAGCATTAAAAATAAAGCAGACTTTTTCTATTTGGAAATGCTAGACATTGAAATAGAATAAACAAGCTATTACCCCTGCCTGAACAAACAGAATTCTCATTTTATTTCTAAGCCCAGCATACTGAAATGACAATATTAGAACCTAGCTTATTACATTTCTAGTAATTGGTCACTGAGTTACTCCACAATCTGTTAATTCTCACAAGAAACTTGTGCGTCAATCTTTTCCTGTCTTTTCAGCAAAACACACGTTACCAGAAAGAAGATTTCCCAAGTCTCTTCAATTACACAAAATATATAGGGTTGACCAGGAAATGTCAAGGATTGTTTGAAAATTAAATTACCTGAACTACGCAGCGATTACATACATTTGTTTTGCCTGCTGGCTACTCACTGTGTGACCTTGGTCAAGTTACTTTACTTCCCAAGACTTAAGGTTCCTTATTTGTAAAATGAAAATTTTCAACTAGATGATCCCTAAAGTCCCTTCAAGGTCTAATATTCTATGACCAGGAGTCTTTCACTGACATGTTATCAAATTATTTATATCTACTGCAAAGAAGCTCAGTAATATTTATTGCAATGATAGTGTAAAGGCTAAACCTTGTGACATTGACTCCAAATTCTATGTTCTAACCAAAAAAAAAAGATAATTCACTAATGAGTATAAACTATTATTCATCAAATAAAATGTATTTCAACCATTTGAGAAACTTTATATAAACACCATAAAGCTCAGGATAGAGAACTAGATTAAAAAACTGTAAGATATGCATTCAAATCCTGTATCAGACAATTATTAGCTGTGCGACCCTAGACCAATGACTTAAATTCTTTGTGTCTCAGTTTTCCTGACTTGTAAAATGAGACAATTGGAGTTAATCACTCCTAAAATCCACCCCTGACCTGGACTAGATCTATGATCTAAGTAGTCAACATCACAAAGGTCAAATGCTTAAGATACAGAGATTTTGTTTTCTTTTATTAAAATAGATGTAGCACAGATTCTGGATTAATTCAGTCTAAAAAGTATGTGCCTATATTGTTGCTTCCTAATACTTAGTAATGTGGTCATCCTTCATTTTCAAAGAAGACCATGACATCAGAGAAATGATGACATGACTTGCACTTGACTTTGTTTTGAGTGAGGGAGGGCTGTGCAAGATCAGCAGCCTCACTTTCCCCTCCTGAACCATCTGGATCCTGTGACCGGATATTCATCAGGATGACTGGAGAAGGTCCAGGATGCAATGGTTTTAATGAGCCAAAGAAAAAAATAAGTAAATCAAGTTGGGAGGGGAAGAGCAATAGCTACTATTGATAATCGCTCTGAAGCCAGGAGGGTCCGTAAAAAAAAGTCATTAAATGGAGTTTGGGAAATGAATGAAAGTGAATAAGAATACCTATTGCTACTGTTTCCTCAGTACACTTAGTAACTTTATCCCTAAATCAATCTATCGTTTATTAAGTATCTGCCTTTTTCTAGTCTGTCTCACATTTGTGAGACATTTGTATTTATATAAGTAAATATAAGATATATACAAAATAATACACCATGATAGAGGGGACACTGGCAACTGGGGGTTGGTAGGATCAGAAAAGGTTTCTGAATGAAAGTAACACTTATGCTCAGCCTTGAAGAGACAGGGATTTCAAGAAGTGGGGAGAACAGTCCAGGTATGGGGAACAGCCTGTACAAAAGACAGAAAGTAGAAAATGCAATGAGAATATAGGGAAATAGCTAGTAGGTCACTTTAGCAGGCATAGAGTGTGAAGGAGGATAATGTGTAACTAAACACTTCAGTTAACTCGAGTATAGAACTATATTTAAGGATTATTCCTTTTCATTCTAGAATGCAAATGAGAAATATATCCCTTGATCCATGGGTTCCCACCCAGTTGAACAGGATCCAACTGGATATCTCATAGATACCTCTCTTTCTCCACAGTCAATCCTATCTCCTATGAGCCTTCTTAAGATTCTGAGCTGGAAGGGGAGCAGATTGTAATAATGGCCCTCTTTCTTGATGTGCTACGGACTTGATCGTCAATAGTACCCCTTTCATCACTGACAGTAGCATTGTGGTTGAATTTCTCCTCCTCCCCATCCAAGGCTCTGGTAAATTGCAAAACAAAATATAGTCCTTCCAAAAGGTTGGGCACTTCAACTGTGAACAACTTATAAATAATCTTCAAGTTGACACTTTGCAAGTCATGTTAACTCCATAGTTAGCACAAACATGACACATCCTCTGTTGTCACCCCACAGAAAGACTTGTATAGATCCACAAAGCACCCATATTACCCAACTTGAATATGTATTAGTCATCTAATAATATCTACCACCTCCACTTGATGCTGGAAAATTGGACAAAAAAGCAATTTTGCTCTGTAGTCAGTAACTCCTTAAAAGATGTAGTTGTGAAAACCAAATTACATTTTGAATGCAATAAGAGAATTTGTTGTTGAAAGGAATTCTAACATAAATTGTTTTTATAACATGAAGAATGTGTTTGTAATACAACTAATCACCACTAATTTTCCTGGCTTTGCAAATATGGATTTGCATACATTAATTTTCCTCAAATTGAGGCATACCTTAACAAGCAATGGTTTTCTAGCTTCTTCCCATTGTAGAAAAACATTTCCAAACTCTTTTTCTTTGGTTAGTGTTCTTCTTAGTGCAAGGGACTCCCAGTGAAGAAACTCCCTTTCTACCAATGCAGTTGGGTAACTTTTTTACAATTCAATGTCTTAGAGGTCATAGAGCCAGCATTTATCAGTAGAAGGACTTGAGGGTGGTTGTTCCTAACTCCTAAGTGATCTATATGCTCTGCCACATGTGCTCTTTTCTCCATTCCACTTTTTAAGAGAATAATTCCACAACAACCAACAAAAGTATTTGGAGAGTCCCCTAAAGTTCACTATGCTGGAATTTGAACCATGTCCCTAAAAAATAAAAAAAAAAAACCCAAACCCAAACAGACAAATAAAAAACCCCAAACCACTCCTTAAGCAGCTCTCAGCTAGTGAGACTGAAATACATCTAGGCTGAGTAGGAAGAGACTGAAAAAGAAGGTAAGTGACCAAGAGAGGATTTGCCCATTCTAGGCATGTGAAAATGTAAGAAAAAAAAAAGTTATTCAATGATTTCATCAGAGAACTAGTTGTACAAGTCCAAAATTTCAACTTCAGTAAAGAAGGAAAAAATAATAGGTAGATATTATTAGGGGAGAGTGACAAATAATAATAGATCAGATTCATATTGTGTTTTCAAGTTACAAAACACTTGTATGCATTATGTAATTTGAGCCTCACCTCCCAGGGTATCATTATTATCCACATCATGGGGTCTAGATAACACACTGGGGCTAGAGTCAGGAAGACCTGAATTCAAATCCAGCCTGAGACTGGCTGTGTGACCCTGCACAAGCTACTTAAACACTGTTTTCCTCAATTTCCTCAACTATAAAATGGGGATAATAAGAGTACCTGGCTCCTAGGGTTGTTGCGAGGATCTATAAGATAATATTTGTAAAGCACTTAGCATAATCTGTAAAGTCTCAAAGTATGCACTTAATAAGCGCTTGTTTCATTTCTTCCCATTTTACAGATGAGGAAACTGAGGCAAAGCAAGAAGTGATTTAGTCAAGGACTTAAACCCAGGTCTTATGAGATAACAAGTTCAGCTCTCTTTCTGCATGAAGGTACCTGAGGAGGACCAACTGAAGTTGAGTAAGCATTAAAATATCTATGCTTTTCCCACTAAGAGTAGTCCTTCCACTGAGGAAGATAATATTTCCCCATGTGTCATAAATTGCTTTGAAGGAAACATGTATCACCTGGGTGCTAATCTCCTAGTGATGAAACCCCTTTGCCCTCCTATGCTGGTCTTCAGTTCATAATCCATCAATGGGCCTGGTACCCCAAGCCTTTCCAGCTTGGTAAGACTTACCAAAGGATGTGTTCCACTGTCGTAACTTTTGAGAATCCAGGCTACATCTCCAGGCCACAATGATGAAATGACGAGAGGAAACTGTCCTGAATTGTTGGATAGCCTTTCCATCAGCCTTTGCCCAAAATGACTTCTCTTTCTATTCACTGACCCCTGAGGATACGGTGAGGAATTCCATACTTTTTAATAGGTAGTAATATGTGGCATGTGACAAATTCCTTGCATATCTTTGTTCACGTGGTGAATTAAAAATTCACAATGGACCTTAATTTGATCTCCTTTGAAAGGAAAACAGTGCTCTGTGAATGCAGAAAAACACCACTGAGCTTTGGACAGCATACTAGTCATTCATGATTTTGTGAGCTATTCAGGATTAAACGAAGAATTGCTATCCGTGTAAGGAGAATGGAATATATGTATAGATATAAACTCAATAGATGGACATTAATTATGACCCAGCAAGTATAGCTTCATAGGCAACAAAATAGCTTTGGAACAATAGCAAGGAATTTAGAGTTAAGTGCATCATCTATTCTTAATCAAATGGGGGAACAGATTTTAAACATCCTTCACAGCTGATCCAAAGACTGCAGATTTCACCATGATTGTATATTGAAGAAATTATCTATGTTTGAGGAAAAAGTTCAATTGAAAAAACAAAATAAACAAAACCCAGATATCTATTTCATTAAGTTGATAAAGCACAATAAGCTTCAATACCTTAAATGGAGAAAGAAGGAAGAGATCTGTATTGTCATAATGAAATGGTTTTTGATTGATGAATATAGCATAGAAACAATTGGATTTTTTTTCAAATAAGTCATCAGAATAAGTTTAACATTTCTTAGTATAACAGAATACCAAACATGTAAGGAAATTAAAAGATTTTTTAAAATTAGCAATCCTTTTCCAAGATCTATGAGGCAAACATTAAAATGATATCCATAAAGCCTAAGTGAAATGGAGATTGGTCCAACTAGAGATTAACGTGATTGTCTCCTGAATCCCAGAACTGCTACACTGATAATCAAGGGAATTCAAGGTTTAAGAAAAAGTCCTATTTTGTGATGATGAAAACAATGTCTTCAGATATGACAGACAAAAAAGTGAGAAGCAGAAAACTGAGTAGCAGGTGACATGCTTGTACCACATGATAAATGAATGGCCAGGCTAATAATAGAAATCAAGAATCCTATTCTTTGTATGCTAGTCTAACCAGTAACCCTTCTTTCTTCCTCATCTAATTGCATATATCATACTTTTGACATTAATCAAAAAGGAAAATTGGAGCCATTTTCCTTCATTATGAAATAGGCATTCCTCCACAGGTGACCTAAGCAAACATTAATTAAAATGTACATCCTAAAGAAAAGCCAATGCACCAGTCCTTTAGGCTGGGTTTTCACAATACAGATGTTTTCAAACTTTGGCTCAAAGCCACCCTTTTTCTTGCAACTTAGAGACATTATTAAAGATAATGAGCCTGACTCAACCATACCCTGCAAAATTATGAGTGGACAAATAAAAATAGAGGCAACTATAGTACAACTCTGGGGGAAAAAAACAACTGTGGGCATAGAGTTGATATTTGGTTCTTAGACCCTTAATAATATTAATAATGATGATGAGAACTTAAAATTGAACATTTAAAAATCTAAAATAATTAAAAATAAGCACCTCTCAGTCTCAATTTGCTAATCTGTAAAATGGGGATAATAGTAGCACCAGTCTCAGAAGATTACTGTGAAGGTCAAATTTTAAAAAAATGTACAAAGATCTTTACAAACCTTAAAGTACTATATAAATGTTTGCCATTGTTATTCTAGTTATATTAGCATAATGCTTCAGAGTTTATGACGGTATTTTCCCATATCATTTGATAAAGGTAATGTAGTAGTAGAAAGGTCCCTGGGCTTGAAGTCAGAAGACCCAGGTATGATCCTAGATTCTGCCATTTGCTATCTACACCTTAGATTCAACCTCTCAGACTCTTAGTTTCCTCATCTGTAAAATGGGTGTAATAGTGTTTAAATGATGTACCTTAAAGATCTAGTGTGAGGGAAATGGTGCGTAATTACGAGTTTTTGCTATTCTCCTCACAACTTGTGAGGTATGCAAAATATATTATTATCCCTTTTTACAGATGGGAAAATACAGATCAAAGTGTTTTAAAGGACCTACCCAAAGTCCAACTGATCAGTGTTGTCAACATGATAAAAAAGGAATAGGAATTCTCCAGCATTTCAAAAAGGCTTTGAATTATCAGGCATTCCAGATTCTAGGTAGGCTACCACATGAACTAATTTACTTTTTAAAAGTTTCTACATGCATTGCCCTGCCATCACTATATTACATAACTACATGGCTGGACTGCACCCTGAGTATTGAGTATTTGAGTCTTTATGCCAAGGAAAGGAGTGGGAAGTATGGGAGCTCTATCTAGCAATATTTGCAACCAAGGCAAGCAAATTCAAATAGATATTTTGATCCAATTAAAGGGGTGGAAAAGTTTAGAAATCATGGGAAGATAGGACTAGAATGCAAAGGAATTCGCTAAACTTTATAGTTTCTGAATGAAAATGAGGGCAAGATATAAGGCAAAAAAGCAGTTAAAGCATTTGATTCCCATGGCATGGTTCAGCTAATGCCCTTCTCAGGGATGAATCGTTCATTGTTTTTTGTCCTTCATTCTTGAAGAGGACCATGACATCAGGAAGGTGCTAATGATATGACTTGCAAGTGAATTGCTTTTAAATGAGTCAAGGTTGTGCAAAGTCACCAGCCTCACTCTGTCCTCCTAAGTCATCTGGGTCCAGTGGCAAAATATAGATCAGGAAGACTGGAGATGGCTCCAGATACAATGAGAGACTTTGGCTTTTTTAAGCTAAGATCTTTCCCAGGTTTGTCTGAGGAAATGCCTATTCAATAATTAAGGCTAAGTAAGAAATGAGTCAAAGAGTGACCTCTTTTACTTAGTCAAAAAAAAAATTAATCTGGGAGGAGAAGACCCTCAGAGTTTAAGGTCAAAACAGAAACAATTGCTATTTACATTCACTCTGAGCCATTAGAACCCAAATAATGGCCAAATGAGACCTGGACTGGGACTTATTGCTGTCCAATCAATAAGAGCCAGAGCGATTTGGGTTTAAGGCATGGTCCTTAAAAAAGAAATCTACACCATAAACCCCTGAGATGCCTGGTAGGTTTCAGTGATCAAAATTTATATTCCTTTGGGCAAAGTAGCAGCAGGTAAAGATATGATTCCCCACATGGACAGAGGGAGAGGAGGGAAGGAGAGGAATGAGGGAGGGAAGGAACAAGGAAGCAAAGGAAAGGGAGGAAAGGAGTTGTGTTGCTCAATTGGAACTGGCCAGTTGGGCAGTTACTACAACTCACAGGTGGTTATTTCTCCTTAGTTCTTGAAGACACCATGACATGGGGAAGGTGATGTCATGTCTTGCAAGTGAATTGGATATAAGTAAGTCGAGGCTGTGCAAAGTCACCAGCCTCATTCTTTTCTTCTAAGTCATCTGGGTCAAGTGGCAAGATATAGATCAGGATGGCTGGTGATGGCCCCAGGTACAGTGGGAGACCTTGGTCTGACCCATGTTGGTCCAGAAAACCTCTCTGATCTCCTACACCTAGTACTTTTTTTTTATAACTCTGTCCCTGCTTCAAGCAAGCCTCCTTGTCCTACTTAGTACCCTTCACCTTTTATGGAATTTTCTGTCCCTAGAACATTCCATATTAGTGTAACCAAGGTTGAATTTGCCTATAGGGGCCAATCCTAGAAGCATGCACCTAAAGTTTCTAGTTCCCCCTGTAAGTTTCTAGGGACTCCAGGAAGATGGTGACTCAGCTTTTGGGTGTGTCAGAGCCAGAAGAACCAATGACTCAGTGTACTTATTAAAAGAAGAGACTGCTTCCAGCTTGAACTATAGGATTCTGATTCTCCTGTATGAGCCTTCTATATTTAGCATTTCTTTTGTGTACAATAAATACCTGTCCCATAACTGATTCATGTTTTACATTTAGCACCTTTTTTAAAACCCATTTTGAGGAACTTTAGACAAAAAATGAAACCTAAGCTTGAAATAATTTGTCCTTAAAGTATCAGTGTGAGGGTTAATGTTTTAAAGACTGAATCCCTCTTCTCCTTAGAAAGATTCAGGGATCTGATAGGATTGAACCCAGTTATACTGCAGGCCCAGGTTCAGAGCAAAGGAGCCTTCTACTGGAGAAGGGGGAAGGAGGAATAATCTGACCCTACAAACCCATAATATTTTTTTCAAAATGTTAGAACAATACACACTTAACTTACAAGATTTTACTAAAAAGACTTTAAGTCAGGGGAAGACTATGATATACATTTTCAATTAATTCAGATTAACAGATTTTCAAATCTCTTGATAAAATTAAAATGGTATAAGGGAAAGGGAAGAGAACTTAATACTTGTTTCTTTCTTCCATCTCCCATTTTAGAAGGCAGTACAGTGCAATGGAAAGGATATAGAATTAGGGACAGAAGACCTGGGTTTGAATCACCACTGAAGATTCCAATTAACGGATGGAAAGAAAAATAGGGGTTTCCTATTATCTGTTACTCTCTTCAGGGCTTCCTTCATCCTAGAAGCTTTATGTCTATGACACAAGGACTTGGACAAAACTGAAGGCTGGAGAGTTCAAATTAAGTGATTTGTTCAAGTCACACAAGTAGCAAGTAGCAAAGGCAGGGTTTGAGCCCACATCTTCTGACTGTAGAACAGGTGCTCTTTCCATTATCTCACACTCTTCTCGCCATTTTGGAAATGAATTGCTCTTTCCATTCTTTGAATGTGATTTCTCATTCATGGAAAACTAGATCATGAATTTCCATCTGAGATCTAGGGGTTCAATCTCTGATTCAAGAGGACTTTATGGAATTTCTTCTATGTATTTTTTTTCTTTTCATAATACCTACATCATAGAGTGAGAAACATATTTAATGAAAATCTCTTCAAAAATACACCAGATTGAATGATATCTGTTTTCAATGGGCTTTGTTGTTCAGTTGTGTCTGACTCTTCATGATTTCATCTGGGGTTTTCTTGACAAAGGTACATTTTACAGATGAGGAAACTGAGGCAAACATGGTTAAGTGACTTGTCCACTGTCAGTTGATCAGTCAGTTGGTT
Organism: Bettongia penicillata ogilbyi; assembly: GCA_023548195.1. NCBI lineage: Eukaryota > Metazoa > Chordata > Mammalia > Diprotodontia > Potoroidae > Bettongia > Bettongia penicillata. Next base: position 380,537 of record JAJHZJ010000006.1, read on the forward strand.
GGTTATTGTCCTTTGCTCTCAAAGAGGACCAAAATAGCATCATTCTGTTGGAGTCAAGGTACAATACATCTGACTGTAGCAAATTAAACCAATATGAGCTCAAGAAGGCTCTACCACAGTTTGGGCACCAATAGCCCATATGAACTTTTGAAGTAGAGATGTCTCCAAATTTGCACATCTCATGTTTCTTTTGAGCTATTGCAATTCTTCTTTGCTCATCGAACATAGCACCTTCTCTGATGTGAGCACACCATGCTGGGCAGTCCTTTGCCAGTGTCCTGATGTCTCACGATCAATTCCAAAGTACCCACACCGCTAGTAAGTATCTTAGGCCAGATGTGAACTAGGTTTTCCTGACTCCAGGTCCAGCATTCTATCCACTGAGCCCCTGCTGCTCTTTCAGTGGACTACCCTATATTTTGTATAACTTCACTGCCTGAGTACTGAAATAATATTGTGATAATGGATTCAAATTATGTTGAACATACTACCAATCAACCTCTATATTAAAGAATATAAGCAAGCATACTGTGAACTATAGCTTTGAACTAGAAATTCAAGGTCATTATCATTAATAAAAACTTTTATATAGTACTTTGAGGTTTGCAAAGGACTTTGTAAATATTATTTTATTTAATCATACCAACTCTAGTAGGTAGGTGTTATTGACGAAAGTATTGACCACCATAGCAGCAAGAATGAGATTCTATAGTGCAATGCTACAGCCCTCTTTCCAGATTTATTGCTATAATTGCTATTGTGTTGTTTCAATCGTACCCAAATCTTTATGATACTGTTTGGGGTTTTCTTGGCAAAGATACTGCAATGGTTTGCTGTTTTCCTTTGACAGTTCATTTTATAGACGAAGAAACCAAGGCAAATAGGGTTAAGAGACTTGCCCAGGGTCATACAAATAGTACGTGTCTGAGGGAAAATTTGAATTCAGGTCTTCCTGCCTCCAGATCTGAAGCTGTATCTACTGCACTGCCTAGCTGCCATCTTCCAGGTCTACATTGATCCATTATTCAAAATTCTTTGGATTTTTTCCATCAGTCAATTCTGAATCAACATAGCTAGGTTATTATCAAGCCTTTATCTTTCTGTATTGTCCGTAATTGTGAAAGACATTTTTCAGATGCCTAACTAAAATGGAGCTCTACCATATATGTGGCATTTCCATGATATATCCATCTGATAACCCTGCCACAAGAGGAAATGAGGTTATACTGGCATAACCTGCTCATGATGAACCCATACTGGTTCTTAGTAATCAATGTTTCCCATTCTAAGTACTTATAAGCTTTCCCTTTAACAGAATTCTAAATGCACTGCTCTTCTCTCTTGGCAGGGATGGGGAGCTAAACCTGCAGAACATTGCATAGATTGTCAAAACTCATTGATATGTTGCTTAATTTTGTCAAAATGTTTTAGGTTTTTTGTCTCTTTTTTAAATTCTTTGTTACAAGAAATGGATTAGAAGCCAGTAGGGTGAATGGATATATTTGCAAATGAAGGTGATATAAAAGGTGATATAAAAACAAAATATGTCAACATTTTAAAAAAATATATTCTACAATCTTGCCAGGAATTGAAATCAAGCCTATATTTAGCCTACAGTTTGAAGAGCTCATTTTCCCATTTCTAGAAGTTATAGCAATTTTCACACATATCGAATTCTTCTGCCCCTCTCCCATTCTCAATGACTTTTCCAAAATGTGAGTTCTTATAACATTTAACTTGTACTTCTTTTGAATAGTCCTTATTTGAATGTATAGCTTATTTCTCCTGCTAGACTCAAGGCAAGGACCTGTCTCCTGTTACATGCACTTCTTGCACTTAAAAAAAAAAATACTTGATTAAATTTGTCCAAGGGGGACTGATCAATGACCCCAGTTCTTATGATCATGTTCATTCAAAAGATCCTACAAACATCACCTGGCCAGAACAAGAGAAGGAAGACATCCTGGTCAACTAATGCCTTTTGAATGTACTCTCAGTTCTAGCTACATAGCCAATTATAAAGGATCTTCTTTATCACATGGTCAGTAGACCACAATCAATTACAGAATGACTGTCCATGCTCCAAAGTTCACATGGGGATTGCATCAGCCAAACACTCTGCACATGCTCATAAGGATTGGGCTCATTGGCCAGGTCTCCCTTAAATTTGAGAAGTTTTATTTATTTAAACAAAGAGATAATTAACTTTTGTTTAAAGGCTTTGAACCAAAAATATACAAAGAATAACCTTTATGGGACAAAAAAATACTTGTAAGATACATTATTCAATTTACTATCCTTCTTTTGGGGAATTTTCTAGAAATAACAATACTAATTTCCTAGAATCACAAATTAAGAGCTATGTGGAAGAGAAAATCTAATCCAACTCCCTCAATTTATAAATAAATATTTGCCCCAAATCACACAGCTAGTAAAGGGCAGAGCTAGGATTTTAATAGCAGCCCTTTGACCCTAAAGTCACACCATGATTTCAAAATTTTCAACATTGTTCAATTTTCTTTGTGAAAAGTAAAGATAAATCCACATGTCCCCTTTGCTTCACAAGGTTAAGTGAATGTAAAAGTACTTCAAAAACTTTCAAAGAAACAGATGTAAGTTTCCTGGCTTCTCAGCTCAATTAAATGAAAGATAAAATAAACTTGAAAGTAAACCAAAATGCCTTCAGATACATCTCATTTTATTTTTGTAACAATCCCGAGAGGTAAAGGAGATTTTGTTATATATATTTTAAAGCTGAGGAATCTGATGCCTCCTCTGTATGTTACCCAGGAACCTTAAACATGAGTGTTCCCCAAATTCTCTCCTTGGGCCTCTTCTCTCTCTATAGTCTCTCATTTGGTGCTGTGATATATTTCCAATGCTGAATAAGTACTGCACTTTCAAGGCATTTAATTTCTTTAAATCTCAGTTTCCACACCTGTAAAGTGGTGAATGTGAATTAAATCATCTCCAAAGACCCTTGTAGCTCTTGATTCTGTAATCTTATATGTCTACCTCTTCTAATAGCTCCAGTTCCACATTTCCAAGAGTTTGCTGGATAGCTTTATCTATATATCCTGGTGGGCCTTTAATTTATTAATTCAACTAGCATTTCACAACGGAATGTGATATACCAGTCACTGTGCTAGGGATATGACACAAACAGAATTGTCCCATCCTCAAGGAATTTAATATATACACATAAAATGAAATACAAAAATTATGATGACAAAGTATGACTCCAGGAAAAAAAAGACAAGAAAATACACCTCACTCCCTTCTTTTCAGAGGAGGGAGATTATGAATGGGAAACATTGTATAGACTGCCAAAGTCAGTTGATGCATTGATTTTGCTTAACTGATTTAAAAAAAATTCTTTGTCACAAGAGATGGCTCATCAGATAGGAGAGAAGGAAGAGGTATATTCAGAAATGAAGGTAATAGCAAAAAATAAGATAGAAATACATATTTCAAAAATTTTAAAGAAAGAAAATGTTGAAATAATTTTAGGGGAGGGATATGGAGGAAAGGTGTTAGAAACTGGACACTTCCTGTTGAAGGTGGTACAGTAAGTGGATCTTGAATGAAGAAAAATGTTTCAGGAGGCAAAAGTAAGGAGGGAATGGGGGAAAGCCTGTGGAGAGGCATGGAAAATAGACATGGAAAGTTTTGCATGAGGGAAGAGTAAGCAGACCAGTCTGGCTGGAACATAGAATGAGTGAAGGAAAACAATGTACAGTAAGTCTAGAAAGGTAGGCTAAGGTCAGACAGTAAAGTTTAACAAAGTTCATACTTCATGTAGTGGCAAAATGGAGGCACAGTAGCTTCATGAACAGGAAAATGAAAAGGTGAAATTGTGGATCATGTATATTAGTTTGTGGAAGATGTATTGATGAAGGGAGAGACTAGCGCCCACAAAACCAATTAGGAAGTCATTACAGTAGACCAATCAAGGAGTGATGAGGCCCTAAACCAGGATAGTAGTGACTAGGAGGGTAGGGAAAGGGATGAATTTGAGACCAGCATGTCCAAAACAGATCTCTTAATATCTCCACCCCAAATCTGGTCTACTCTCCAACTTCTATATTTCTGTTAATGATACCCAGACTCACAGTAGGAGTCATTTTGGACTTTTCTCTCTCCCTATTCCATATCCTTCTTTAATTGGTGGACAAGTCCTGTTGCTCCCACTTACAAAACTTAATGAGCTAACAAGAAATATTAATTAAGCATTTATTGTCTCCAGGTGCTACAATACTAGGTGTCAGAGAAGCAAATATGGATATGACACAGACCCTTCTCCTAAGTAACTTACAATCTAGTGGGGGAAATGATGTATACAGGAATAACTAGAGAAAAGACAGAGTATGATAAATTTCAAACAAAACTCTCTGAGACCTTAAGTTGCAGAACTCATAGAGGGAGTTCCCTATATCAGTAGACTCATAGATCTAGTCTCAAGAAGAAAAAAAAAAGTTCAGCATGAAGTTGCAATAGTAGAATCTTTAGCATTAATGTACCCACTTACGGCCCCAATGATCATCTCTGAAATTTTAGAAACCAAAATATTCACCATACCCTTCTATACTGAAATGGACATTATTCCTTCCTGGGCCCCTAGGTTGAGAGATATGTTAGGTTGCTGGGCAGGGTTGGATAACCTGCCTATGTAACAGGTTTTTGCTGGGCCCTTGTCAAAACGTTATTCCCCTTTGAATTGTGAAATATCTGATGAATTGTTAACAGTCATTTTTTGTTTAGTCCATTTGCATGGTAACCACCTGTGCCCACCTAATGTTAGACCCCTCTTGCCAGGCAACTAGCACCCCCCCTTCCTGACAACTACTTTTTGTTGAATGACAACCAGTCTTTGATTGGATCCCTCTCCTGGCACCTCTTCTCTGTTCGAGCCCTCTGCCCAACAGTACCCTGACAACCCCCTCTGTTGTGGGGGCTCTTGTCTAACAACAAGCCCCCCTCTTGCTCTGTCAGAACTCTGTTTGTTGTGGAAACCGCAAGGCTGTACCAAGTAGCTCCAAAATGCTGAAAATGCACACACTCACCTCAGTACAGGGTTATCTCCTCTGGGTCTCTCCATGAGGCAGCCACCAGTCTGGCTAATAAATGACACTCTTAAAATTCCTAATTGATTTTGCCTGTGAATTATTCTCGGTCCATCCATTTCAATACCACTACTCTCACTTCCCTATATGTGTTTTCTCTCTCTGTTATAATGAAAGCTTCAACCTAGTAACTGTTACTGTGGGTGCTATAGACCAGAGGTATCAAACAGCATTCTTAAATGCAACAGTGTTAAAATGTAATTGGGAAATATTAATAAAACATATACTAATAAATCATTAATCACTATTTATATTCATTAATATTAATAATTTGTTAACAATAAGGTAATAAATATTAATAAATAAAAATACAATAGATTATGCAGTAGGGTAGCTAGGTGGCTCAATGGATAGAACACTGAGTTTGGAATCAGGAAGATTTGTCTTCATGAGTTCACATTTTGTCTCAGATACTTACTAGCTGTGTGACCTGGTCAGGTCACTTAGCCCTATTTGCCTTTGTTCCTCATAAACAAGCTGGAGAAGGAAATGGCAAACCACTTAGTATCTTTGCAAACCAGTTCAGCCTCTTTGCCAAGAAAACCCCAAAATGGGGTTGTGGAGAGTTGGACATAACTGAAAGGACAGAACAACAAAACAGTATACCATAGATAGTGTTCATATATGGTTTTTTAAATTATTATATGGCTCAGAAGGATCCTTGTGTACAGTCTAGGGACCTCATTTCTATCTGAGTTTGACACTACTTGTAAGACTCCTCCTTATCTCTAGCCACAAATACTGGAGACTCTAGAAAAGAAAATTCTGACCACTAAAATCCTTGGTGCTGCCAAATGGTTCAGCATCAGGAAAGGATGTGTTTTAATGGAAATGGCATTAAAGATAGTGTATTACCATCTGCTTTGTTCTTACACCCTAAGGACCATGGGACCTTTCCATCTGACTTGCAGCTGAAACTGATACGAGTTGTTCCCCCAACTAGAATGTGAAGTGCTTGAAAGGAAGGACTGCTTCAGCTTTTCTATTTGTACGCTCAGTACTTTTATATTCCCAAATGTTCTTTTCATTCATTCATCTGGAATCTGTTTATTTAGAGATCTTTCCTTTCTATAACTGTACAGAGGTAACTTGACTCAATAGAAAACAGTTATATTTACAAAAAGATTTATACTCTGATTTTTAAAAAATATCCTCAAAGCAGAGAGGCAGAGAATAATCCAGGAATGCTTTTTAAGAGGCAGGGTGATATAGTGGATAGAAGGCAGAAACTGGAAGACCTGGAATTCTGATACTTAGTACTCAAGCAAGGTAAAGTTATTTAGCCTTTCAGGGCTCCAGGTAACTTTTTAAAACTATAACTTATGTACAGTTTGGCAACCTGAACTTTGAAAAGAGTTTCCATACTAGTTTTCCCCACACTAAAGAATTCACAGATCCTTTTGGACCAAAAGAAAAATAATTTTAAAGGAATATTAAGATAGATAGATATTCTAGCATTGTGGATTTTATGACGGACTCGGCTTCAGGAAGAACTAGGTTCAATTTCTGTTTTGGACATTTCTAATTGTGTGACCCTGGACAGACATTCAAGTAACCTGAGCTTTAAGTAGTTCTCTATGACTATAAGTTATGAATGTTTGCACCTATCCACTTCCAGGAAGTCATGCCTTCTTGTCATATTGACAATAATAACAGGAAAATAATACTCCAAAGAGATCAGAGAGGAAAAGGACCCATAGGTCCAAAAGTATTTATAGTGACTCCTTTTATGGTAGCAAAGAATTGAAAAATAAGAGGGTGCTTATCATTTGTGGAATGGTTAAACAAGATTTAGTATATAAATGTGATGATATATTACTGAGCTATTAGAAAATGATCAAGTCCCAGAAAAACCTGGGACAACATGTGGAACAGATGCAAAGTGAAATGAGCGAAACCATGGAAACAATTAATACAATAATAACAGTGTGAAGACAAAACAGCTTTGAAAGACCTAGGAACCCTAATCAACACATAGACCAACTGCATTTCCAAAGGACTACTGATGAAACAGGCTCTCTACCTCCAGTCAGAGAGCTGATGGACTCAGGGTACAGACGGAAGTATGTTTTCTTTTGGACATGACTAATATAGGATTTTGTTTTGTTTGACTATATACAGTTTAAACAGTTCTTGTTTTTCTTGCCTTCTCGATGGGTTGGGGATGGGAAAGGAGTAGAAGAGAACTGGAAATTAAAAAATAAATTAAATAGAATGCTAAAAAATAAGTAATAAAACAGTAAGAATCCACATTTATGTAGTTCTTTAAGGCTTCCAGAATCACTTTCCCTTGGGAAATTTAGTGCATCAAATAGTAGGTACTTAGTAGGCTAGATCAGGAGCAGCAAGATGATGCAGTGGATAGGGTGTCAGGTCAAGAGGCATGAAGACCTGACTTCAAATTTGACCTCAGATACTTACTAGCTAGGTGACTCTGGGTAATTCACTTAAACCCATTTACCTCAGTTGCCTCATATGTAAAATGAACTGGAGAAGGAAAGGCAAATCACTCTTGTATCTTTGCCAAGAAAATTCCAAATAGGGTCATTTGTTCATCAGACATCATTGATTGAACATCATTGTTCAGTCAGACACAACCGAACAGCAATATCCTAGATCATCAAAACTACCTTTTCCCCCAGTAACATTTTCGGTTGTAGATTTGTCTCTGGAATTGCTCATTATGCCTGAATTCTGCGCAGCTTAGTAGAGAAATGTTAACTGCCCTCATTGTCTACTTTCAGGTCTTCTGAAATTCCTAGGTCAGGCTTTAGAAAGTTTGTTCCTTCCCATAATTGCTAAAAGAGTTTCAAAACTTAACTGAAAACCTGTAGTAGATTTTCAGAGTCCTGTTCCTGATAATTTCCTCACTTAAGTCAAACTCCAAAGCTAAATAATTTTCTTTTCATTTCTTCCTTTGCCAGGTCACTCAAACTGGAAGCTAAAGTGTGGCTTCCATGTTTCCCCGTTCTAATGTTCCATTAGAGCGCCCCCTGGAGGTGAGACTCAACCCTTGTGTACATTTTAGTGGAACAAAACTGGTGGGTGACCGGGAAGGTTTTTAAAGGACAGTCTTGCAATTCAGAGAGATTTCCTTCATAGTTTGCCACTATTATCTTGACATAAGAGGTAAGTATTGAAAAACCAAACAAGTGATAAAAGTAATGATTCATTCCTAAGATAAGGAAATAGACATTAGCCCCTGGTGAATCAGCCATTCTGCATCTCTTTCCATTGACTCACATCTAATCTGTACATTTTGATTTAGCTGAGAGATGTTGGAGGAATCTCATGGACCAGACTCAGCCAGTGCTTCCCTTTTATTCTCCAGCAAAAAAACAAGCAAAAAAACCAAACAAACTATATTTTAACATTCTAAACTCTTCTGTACAGCTAATAATAAAAGGACCTATTTGCAACAAGTCAAGCAAGAAAAAAGCTCCTACTATGTGCCAGACACTGTGTCTCTGGGTTGGAAAAAAAAAACCAGAAAGGAAATAGAGCTCCCTTCCTGCTTCCTCCCCCTCCACCTTTATCCATGTAACCAATGTAATTACTTACATTACAGGAATGTAATTGCAGGAAATGAACAGCTTTTAAAAACTGTATCAGGTTGGGTGTTTTTTTAATGTACTTGTTGGTCATGTGGGTTCCATCTCAGAGATAATGCTCTTTCTACTGTTTTTCATTTTCTTACTCTCTTTAAACCTTCTTGCCCTCAGCCCTCTCTCTCATGCTTTATGTAGTTATTTCTCTTAACATTTCTGATTAAACAGCAACTGTGACTGCCTATTTTTATTAAGGATCATCCATTTGCCTTTCCAACCCAGGGTCCCACTTCAAGAGATAGCTGAAAGCCCACTAAAGCACTGGGAATGGGTTGGGTAAGTGGCATCCCTCCATTTCTTGATGCTGAACCTCCAACCAGTTGGGTGCTATATCCCCATCTCCTCTTCCAGCTACAAAGATTCTTTCTACATCCTATAACTAATCCTCTCTGGTGCTCCAGACACTTTGTTGCAAATTTCCTGCTTATACCTCATCTACCAAACCAGGAATCAGGAGACCTAGACTCTAGTCTTCAGTCTCTCACTAATAATTTCTTTGAGCTTCTATTTCCTCAACTGAAGATATGGATATTAGCACAGGGTTTTTGAGAAGAGAAAAACATATTTGTTTGTGAGTCTCCCTGCCTCAATTCTCTGACCCCCTCAACCTATCTTTTATTCAACTGACAGGGATTTTCCTAAAGTTTATGTCTATATCATGCCCTGCCCCCTCAAAAACCTCCAATGGCTCCCCCTTTACCTCTAAAACAAATATAAAGCCCCTTGTTTGGTATTTAAAGCTCTTCACAATTTGGACCTTTCCCATCTTTCTAATCTTTTTACATTCTGTTTCCCTGCACACACTCTATGATGCAGCCATACAAGCTTATTTGCTAATTCTTTGGACATTTACCCAAAGGTTCTCTAACTTCCATTCTCTGTGCCTTTGCCCAGGCTGTTCACCCATACCTGAGATGCTTTCCCTTCTAATCTTTGACTCTCAGAGAATTTCTGACTGCTTCTTAAGACTCAGCTCAAAATGCTTCCTTCTCCAAGAGACCTTTCACATAGTCCCCCACTTCCTCCCCAGGTGCTAGTGATGGGGTATAGACTCTGGGAACCCCCTTGAGTTCTCCTTGAATCTTTCCACTTGATCTGCCTTGTCACACCCTAATCTGTTACCCTTAGCCTAGCCTAGCCCTCTATTATCTGTTACCTCCAGATGGCCTTCCACTACCTCCCACCCTTGATCCTATCAGAATCCTATTCTCTTGGTCCTAACCTCTAGTCAGCCCAGTCACATCAAGATCCTCCTTAGATTCCTCCTCAAGACCCTCCCTAAACTCCTCCTCTAGTTACACTGGACTAGATTCCCTCCCACAGTCTTTCTGTATATAAAAGATCTATCTTGCCTCCATGAAAATGCTCAGATTCAATCTAGCTCAGCTCCTATCTGGTCTGAATACAAGCATCACTAACGCTCAGATTCCTTCAGAGTATAGACAATGGTGAGATTTCTTAAGAATCTGGCCAATATGGTAGATCTTTAATAAACTTTGTTTTTCTTTGGCTGAAAGCAGGCTCTCTCCTGAATGTTAGTCCTACATTACCAGCTACCTGCTGGATATCGCCAGCTTCATTGGCATTTCAAACTCAATACATCACAAGTAAAACTAATTACCTTCCTCTGTAATCTATACTCCTCTTTAAATTTCCTTATTTCCACTGAGGACATCATCAGGTTCACAACCTCACAGTCATCCTTATCATCATTCTGTTTCACTTCTCTCCTAAAATGTATTCAGTTGTCCAGCCTTGACTTGCCCAGCATCTCTTTGAGGGCAGGAACTATTTAATTTTTGCTCTCCAAAGTACCTTACACATAGTAGGTGCTTCATGAATTTTAATGAATATGATCAATTCAGTAACTTTTTAAATGAGTCTATATTTTAGTAATCACCACAGCATCTCTATTCATTAAAAGATATTAATATATGTGAGGCATGTTCATTGAATCTACAGAAGGTAAGATGACTTACAATTCTGAATCATTTAATGAGTCGGATACCTCTCTTGAGGTTCTGACAGCCCACAAGTTGGGAGCCACTGTGTGAGAGTAGGAGGCAAGATTCTGGGATCTCATCCTAGCTTAGCCAATGTACATTGTTCAAATGACTTAACCTTTCATTCCCCATCTAAAAAAGGGAGATAATAATACCAGTCTATTTCATGCATGTCATATGAATATGTGGGATGGGATGATTTGTGAAATCAAAACAATGAATAAATGTAACTATTATGATGTATCAGATGAAAGAATTGACCGGTATGGGGTTTTTTCATTTACTGTTCAATCCTGAATTCAGTCGTGAATCATTTCATCAGCTAAAAGACTGAAGAACACTACCCAAACTTCAGCAGCACAGGACATGAAGGATCAGAGAGTACCCGTGACTCACTGCATCATACTATGAGAACTAGTTTATTTTTTTAAATGTTAAACAAGATAGATGAGCTGAGCATATCATATTGTTTTGCAGGATAAATATGGTTCATGGACTAGATGGTCCTTGGAAATTTCAGCAATTGTATAAAAAGTATTTTTGTGAGATGGACAAACAGATATGAATACAATGTGGGTGGCAGAAATGAAACAACCCTTTTTAGGCTTTCCAATTGACTCAAGTACATTCATTCTTGAAGGATGAGAATAGCAGAGCCCCTTTGTGAAACTGCAACTGCTACCAGGAATATCTTTATGTTGTCCTTGAACTCAGACTTTTAAAAAAATAACTGACCTCAAGGCCACTCAGAGTCTCAAGAGATAGAACCTTTTTTTTTTTTTAATAAAGCAATCAGGGGTTAATGACTTGCCCCAGGTCACGCAGCTAGTCCAGGTCAAGTATCTGATGCCAGATTTGAACTTAGGCCCTCCTGATTCCAGGGCCAGTACTCTATCCACTGTGCCACCTAGCTGACCCTCCCCCTTCTTTTTAATGGGCATAAATTTTACTCATGGAACACAATTTTTCCCTATAAATTTCCAGTGCAAATAAATAAATAAAAATATGTTGGGCAAAATAAAATACTCTGAGTGCATGCTTTACCATTCTATTACCATAATCAATGATATCAAACATACATAGAGTTTCTACAGGGTGCAAGACTCTGTAGAGGCAATAGGCATTATATGGTTTATTGTTGGGTAGACTTGGTTCTTTCTCTCAGGGAGTTTATGATTTTAACTGATAAGTGATGTAAATCACACACATACAGCGGCATGGGAATCAGAAGATCTGGGTTATAGAGAGGAGTCTTATACTTACTAGTTCTGAGCCATCAGCCAAGTCACTCCCTTTCTATGGGTTAAAAGTGTCCCCATTTGTAAAGTGAAGGAATGAGACTAAAGAATCTCTGAGATCCCTTACAGCCCCTTGAGGCTATGAAACGTAGCTTTAAAATTGTACTTCACTATTGCATTTACTGTTGGACTCATATATATAATGGCTAGTTTTGTTTAATTGCATTTTCCCCTGTTTTGGGATTATTATTTGCTGTAAAGGATAGTTCTATGGGTGTAGTGGGGGGAGGAGGAAATTGGAATAAGAAGGAGATGTAAAAGCAAAGCTATCTAGCTCTACTCGTGTGACTCTAGGCTAATCTTACTTAACCTCCTGGAGCCTCATTGATACTTCAACCTCCTGAGGGGCTGGATTGGATGGACTCTGAGGTCTCTTCCAGCTCTACTCATGTGAACCTAACAAATACTTTAAAACATTGTATTTGGCTTTCTGAGGGGCAGAGCCAAGATGACAGATTAGGAGGAGCCACCCAGCTGAACTCTCCCAACAGTCCACTTCAAACAACTCTAAAATAATTCCTCAAATCAAATTTTGGAGCAGTCCACCGAACAAAAATTTGGGGTGAAATATCTTTCCAGCCTAAGAAAACTGAAGAGGTAGGCAGGAGAAGTGTATAACATCTGGGCAGTGGTCTGATGGAGGTCTATCTAGAGCTCACAAGCACAGCTGCAACGACAACAGCATTGTCATTCTTGTGGTAACTGTTACAACTACAGCAGCTGCTGTTTCAGGAGTTCTCAGCCCAGAGATGGTAAGGTCAGAGGACTGGTCTGAAAGAGGTTACAAGGGACCCTTTGCTAGCACTAGGTACAGGTGATTGACAACTTTATTTCCCACATGAAGTTCTGGGTGACAGTTGCAAGGTGAAGAGGAGCTCTGGTGGTCATTCACAAAGGATCGGGAACTCTGGTTGCATTTTCAAGGCAAAGAGGGATACTAGCATACAACTGCAGGAGACCAGGGGCTCTTCCATGATCAACACCAAAGTACAAACTAGGAGAGCAATGATCATAGGTTCACACCATCTTGGAAGCACCAAAAGTTTGCAGACCCCTAAAACTAGCTCTGAAAATAGCAGCAGAAAAAACCTGAAGTTTAGGACAGTGTCTCCCTATCCCCAAGTAAGCAGAGCCCAACTTTAACATAAAGTTCAAAGTCAAAAAATAGGCTGGAAAATGAGAAAACAAAAACAGCAACAAATATTTGATCATAAAAAGCTACTATAGTGCCAGGGAAGACCAAGGCAAATTCAGAAAGAGACGACAATATGAAAACAGCTACCAAAAAAAGCCTCAAAGAAAAAAAGCTAGTTGGTCCCAAGCCCAACAAAAAAATCTTGAAATAATTAAAGAAAGAGACAAGAGTGGTAGAGGAAGAATTGGGGAAAAAAAGACTGATGCGAGAAAATTATGGAAAGAAAGTTAACCATTTGGTAAAAGAGGCATAAAATATAGTAAAGCAAAACATCTTAAAAATAGAATTTGTTAATGGTAAAAGAGAAACAACAATTCACTGAAGGACAGCTTAAAAAGCAAAATAGGTCAAATGGGAAAAGAGGTACAAAAACTCACTGAAGAAAATAATCCCTTAAAAATTAGAATTAGGCAAGTGAAAACTAATAACTCTATGAAATACCAATAAACCAAGTCCAAAGAATGAAAAGTAGAAAAAAAAAATGCTATCTCATGGAAGGGTGGCAGACATGCTAGAACCTCTCTTACTGGAATAGGTTCAAAGACACAGTTGTATATAGAATTGTGATTATCCAATGAGGAAATTGAAGGGTAAGGGGATAAATGAAAGATGGGGGAAGACAGAGGAGAGATTGGATTAAGGATTAAGGTCAGAAGTAAAATAGACTTCTGAGGAGCTACAGGAGAGTGAGAGAGAGAGACAGACAGACAGAGAGACAGAGAGAGAGACAGAGACAGACAGAGGCAGACAGAAAAAGAGACAGACAGAGAGAGACAGAGACAGACAGAGACAGAGAGACAGACAGAGACAGAAAGACAGAGACATAGAAAGACAGAGAGATAGACAGAGGCAGACAGACAGAGAGACAGAGAGACAGAGACATAGACAGACAGACAGAGATGGAGAGAGAGAGAGAGAGAAAGAGAGAGAGAGAGAGAGAGAAACAGAAAATAACAGGATGAAGGGAAATACACAGTTAGTCATCCTAACTATGAATGTGAATGGGATGAGCTCACCCACTAAACAGAAGCAGAAAGCAGAATAGATTAAAAACTAGAACCCAATAATATGTTGTTTACAAGACATACTTGAAATAGAAAGATATACACAGAGTTAAAATAAAGGACTGGAATGAGATCAGTGAACTTTAAAAAGGCAGGGATAGGTAGCAATCATGATCTCAGAAAAAGTAAAAGTAAAAATAGACTAAATAAAAAGGCACAATAAGGGAAACTACATTTTGCTAAAAGGTACCGTAGACAATGAAGTAGTACCAAAAGCTTTTACAGCAACTTCCTCTGATAAAGTCCTCATTTCTCAAATACATACTGAATATAAAACTGAGTCCATTTTATAAAAATAAGAGCCATTCGCTAATCGATAAATGGCCGAAGGATATGAACAGTGAGTTTTCAGAAGAAGAACTCAAACCTATCCATAGTCATATTAAAAAATGCTCTAAATCATTATCGACTAGAGAAATGAAAATTAAAACAACTCTGAGGTACAATCTCACACCTCTCAGAAATGACATATGCTGGTGTGAATGAGGGAAAAATAGGTACAGTAAAGAACTGTTGGTGGAAGAGTGAATTTGTCCAAGCATTTTGGAAAACCATCTGGACATATGCCCAAAGGGCCATAAAACTGTTCACACCCTTTGGCCCAGTAATACCGCTATATCATAAAGAGATTGAAGTAAAAGGAAAAGGACCTATATGTACAAAAATATTTATGGCAGCTGTTTTTGTGGTAGCAAAAACTGGAAGTTGAGGGAATGCTCATCAATTTGGGAATGGTTGGACAAGTTGTTGAATATAATTGTGGTGGAGTATCATGGCACTATAAGAAATGATGAAGGGAATTGTTTCAGAAAAATACAGCAAGACCTATATGAACTGATGCAAAGTGAAGAGAGAACTAGCAAATCACTGAGTACAATAACAGAAATGTTATAATGATGCTCAACTGTGAAAGGCTTCTTAGCAACTCTGATCAATACAATTATCGAAGACAATTCCAAAAGACTCATGATGAAAAATGTTATTCTACCTCCAGAGAGAGAAATGATGAATTATGAGTGCAAATTGAACTGAACTGAATTCTTTATTTTTCTTGCTTTTTTAAAAAATATGGTTAATATGGAAATATGTTTTGCATGATTTCACACATATAATTGATATATCACTTGTCTTCTGAGTGAGTGGGGGAGGGATGGTTGGTAGGGAGGGAATTTGGAGCTCAAAAATTTAAAAAGAAAAGGACGTTAAAAACAAATAAAATTTTAAAAGTAAATAAAACTTTATATTTAACAAATAGAGAGAAGCAGAAAGAATTATTTGAACAGATACAGAATACAGCAAGAAGAACCAGAAAAACAATAAACATAATGGTAACAACAAAAGAAATTAAATATCTTGTCATTACCATAACCAGATTTGCCTCAAAACAGAAGATGGGAAAACTTATCTCCCTCCCCTTCTTGGCAGAGGTGGGGAATACAAATGTAGAACACTACATATACTGTCAGATTTGTTGGTTTATTTGACTGAAACACATTTTTTTTCTCTTATTTTTCTTTTTAACAAGGGGAAGGAGGAAAGATATATTTAGATATGAAGCTGATGCTTTTATTATCTATTATAGTCAATGAATATAGTAATCTACTGTTTGATGAAACCAAAGACTCCAACTTCTAGGACAGAAGCATGCTGTTTGAAAATTGGAAAATAGTATGGCAGGAACTGGACACTATGGGTTGGTACCTCAGTAAAATTAAAAGAACATTTCATCAAGTGTAAAGACCACTGAGTTCTATATGATTGGAATAAGTCATTTTCACCACCAAGTTATAGGCATGGAGTAAGTAATTTCCCTCTCAGGGCCTCAATCCTGTTCCCCATTGAGGTTAGTTGGACTACATGATCAATAATGTCCCTTCAAGATGAAAGAGAACGTAGCAAATTGGGGAATTCAGGCCTCAGCTACAGTGTAGGGGTGTACTGGAGCCGGCTGTAATTGACTTGGAAAGCCATTGTTAAATTTTGACTGCAGGCTTGGAAATGAAACCAGGGCTTAATTTGTTGGCTGTTTAGACGTAAGAAAGTGTGAATCATCGTAATACTGTGAAGAGTCCACTTAGAAGAACGTGTACGTATTTTTTTTTACTGGAAAGGCTGTTAGTTGAACATTTACTAGCACACTCCTGTGCTACTTTTTAGACATTGCTTGAGCTAGGCAGGAATAAAGTAGAAGGCTCAGGGAATGAAGTCATCACCAAACTGGAGGTTTAGGTACTGGAAGCTAAAAAAACAAAATAATGACAATTATTGCTAATAATAATAACTGGCATTTATGTAGCACTTTAAGGTTTGCGAAGTATCTCAGTTGAATCTCACAACCCCCCTGAAAATATCCCTAAACCATTTCTCTCTAAGTTATTAATTTCTCGGATTATGGATATATCATCCTAATTATAAACAAAGAAAAGAGAAGTAAACAAATGTTCTTCCGGAGAACATCACCAATAAATTGTTTGAAAAGTCAGGTTTTATGAAGATAAATTGAGTTTCTGCAAATATACTTTAAGTACAATTGTGAGAACTGTTAGAGGTTTATTTTTTAATGTAGTGCTAAATTCAAATGTCTGCTAAGTTTAAGTAGCTATCAGGTTTCTTGAAATATTGCTCCTTATTAAAAGGAAAAATGAAAAACCAAATTCGAAGTCTTATGGGACAAGCTTGCTATAATTAATTGTGTTATATATTTGAAGGTAGATAGTTTACCAAGATATTTATAAGTCACTTAGGCTTCAAATTAGCATCCTGAAAACCATTCCTATCAATTAGGGAAGTTTTAGCTTGCAGTATTTAATTTTACCAAGATATACAATTTCAGATTTGGAAATTAAAATATTTAAAGCTTAATCTGTTATAAACACAAGAAAAACAGGCCCCCTTCCATTTCCCCTCTTCCTTGAACTAAACTCTGCTTTGCCTTGCTTTGGCTAAAATATTTCCATTAAGGTATTTTTTCTCTCCCTTGAATATTAGTGATAAAGACACTGCTGTACAGTGGAAGGAACACTGGATTTGGAGTCAGAAGTCATAGGTTCAAATCCTGCCACTTCCTAGTTAAGTGATCTTAGACAAGAAAACAACTTTTCTGGACCTCATTTCCCTCATTTCTATAACAAGTGAGTTGACCTAGCTGGTCCCTAAGCCCTCCACACTCATAAATCCAATTAACTTTATATCTAGTTTTGCTCAATCATTTCAGTGTGTCTGACTCTTCATGACCCCATTTGGGGTTTTCTTGGCAAAGATACTGGAGTGATTTGCCATTTCCTTCTCCAGTTCATTTTACAGATGAGGAACTGAGGCAAACAGAGTTAAGTGACTTGCCCAGGATCACACTGCTAATAAGTATCTGAGGCTAGACTTGAACTCAGGAAGATGAGTCTTCTTGACTTCAGGCCCAGTACTCTACTACACCAATTAGCTGTCTAAACTTTATATTTGTAGGATATATATAAAGTATATATATATATAAAGTAGGACTTTACAATTCACAAAGGCCTTTCCTACCAACAATCAGCTATAGTAAGTTACCAGAAATATTATGTCCATTTCACACATTTCTTCCTCCGTACCATGGAGATACTGATATTTGCTCTATCTCTCAGGATTCGTAATAATAGCTAGCATGTATATTTTAATTTAATGATTTAAAGTTTGCAAGCACTTTATATATTATCTCATTGGATCCTCACACTTACCCTGTAAGTTAAGTATTATTAATATCTTCATTTTATAGATATGGAAACTGATGCCTAGAGAGGTTAAGTGACTTGCCCAAGGCTATACAGTTGCTAAGTATCTGAGGCAGGATTGGAAGTTTTCCTGATATCAATTCTAATAGTATTCACTGAGCCCCCTAACTGCCTATATATAAAATAAAATATAATATATATGCCTATATATAAAATAAAATATAAAATAAAAGGATTTTCCTGAGAACAGGGATTTATAACCTGTAGAATGCTATCCAAATATTATCTATTATAGGCATACCCTGTAAGACAGGATAGGAGGTGTCATCGGAATAACTGGGAACAGTAGTACATGGGTAGTTGGTTACAGCAAGGTTTTAAGATATAAGGCAGGGTTAATTATAATGAACTAATGGCTTGAAATTATATTGGTCAGTGCAATATAATGTGGGGTATTTCAGATGGTGCCTCCCTCATCCTTACCCATTGTGAATCACTACTTACAAATCAATATCAATTTGTCCTTGCTATGGAATATTCCATTGTTGCTATTACTAGCAACTAAAGAGCCCTGCTTCAATTTAGGGCAGTCGTCCCGCCCTTGACAGTCTTTGTCTAACCATACCTATAATGCGGCTCCAGGTCAGGGGTATAAAAGTTTTGTCAGCATTTTAAAAAATCATTTTTTCTTTGTTACGAGGGACGGGTCAAGGGTAATGGCCTAAGATGGGGAGGGAAGGGAAGATAGAGAATATCTGGGGGAAACTATGACCTAAAATATCTGAAGGAATTAACATTTAAAAACAAAATAAAATAAAGCAGGAAAAAGAGTAGACAGTCTCTGCTGGTGTTGTAGTGAAGAGCTGCCAACCTAGTTCAACTTCTGAGATGCTCTACCTGAATTCCCTATCCAAATTTGAAGACTGTTGTCTTTTGGATGTGAATCCTGTCCTATCTCAATACTCCATGACTACACTTTCACCTGAGCCTTGCTGGCCACTTTGAATTTCTAAATGAAAAACATGAGTAATTGTGACAACTAACATTTATATAGTGCCAGGCACTGTGCTAAACACTTTACAATTACTATCTCATTTAGTTCTCACCACAACCTTAGTGGTAGGTGTTAGTATTATCCCCATTTTACAGATGAGGAAACTGAGGTAAACAGGGGTCAAGGGATTTGCCCAGGATCACTCAGCAAGTGTTGGAAAAAGGATTTAAACTCAACTGGCTCCAGGCTCACTACTCTATCCATTATGCCACTTACTTGCCTAAGCAACCTACTCAGGTCCTAAATCCATTCTTAATGTTATTGATGCCCTCCAATCTGATTGCTGTCCTGGGTTTTTGATATCCTGTTCATGATTCTAGTCAGTTACAAGAACTAGAGTTCGAATTCTCTAGCTAGCATGACTTGTCCTGCCATGGGGCTACTTTCAAGCAGACACTTAAAATCTGTATCATTACAACTTATCTGCTTGATCAGAGTTTTGCATTTTTTTAATGTAAAATCAATTTTTAAAAAATTCAACCAACAGCAAGAGATAGAAAGAGAAATCCTATTTAAAGCTAGGGTAGATACTATAAAGTATTTGGGAGTTTACCTGCCAAAACAAACCCAGGGACTATACAAACACAATTACAAGACACTTTTTGCACAAATAAAGTCATACCTAAGTAAGTGGAAAAACATCAGTTGCTCATGGGTAGGCCAAGCCAATATAATAAAAACGACAATTCTACCTAAATTAATTTACTTATTTAGTAGGATATGAACAAGGAATTTTCAGAGGAAGAAATTAAAGATCTATAATCATATGAAAAATTCTCTAAATCCCTTTTGATTAGAGAGATGCAAATCAAAACAACTCTGAGGTACCACATCACACCTATCAGATTGGCAAACATGACAGAACAAGAAGATGATAAATGTTGGAGAGGATGTGGGAGAGTTGGAACACTAATTCATTGTTGGTGGAGCTATGAACTCATCCAACCATTCTGGGGAGCAATTGGAACCATGCCCAAAGAACTACAAACATGTGCATACCCTTTGACCCAGAAATATTGCTTCTAGGACTGTATCCCCAAGAGATCATAAAAATGGGAAAGGTCCCACAAAAATATTTATAGCCGCACTCTTTGTGGTGGCCAAAAACTGGAAATCAAGGGGATGCCCATCAATTGGGAAAAGGGTGAATAAATTATGGTATATGAATGTAATGGAATACTATTGCACCATAAGAAATGATGAACAAGAAGACTTCAGAAAGGTCTTGGAAAGATTTATATGATCTGATGCTGAGCGAAAGGAGAAGAACCAGGAGAACTCTGTGCACAGCAACGACCACAGGGTGCAAGAGTTTTTTCTGGTAGACTTGGGACTTCACAGCAATGCAAGGACTTAAAAAAAAAATTCTCAATGGTCTTCTAAGGCAAAATGCCCTCCACATCCAGAGGAAGATTTATGGAAGTCAATCACAGAATGTAGCAGATCATTTGTTTGTGTGTGTATTATGTTTTGGTTTGTTATATGATTTCTCCCATTCATTTTAGTTCTTCTACACAACATGACTATAGTGAAAATGCATTTAATAGGAATATATGTGTAGATCCTATATAGAATTGCATGCCATCTCAGGGAGGGAGTGGGGAGGTGTGGGGTAGGTAGTGAGGGAAAAAATCTAAGTTTTATGGTAGTGATTGTAGAACACTAAAAATAAATAAAACTAGGAGAAAAAAAAAAGGATACACCAGAGGACAATGTGACACATCTTACCAAGTGATGATAACTCCAAATGCAAATCTTGTGAAGGAAATTTTGTCAGATATTTGAGAATTAGTTGAGCTAAGGTAAAGGAGATTCGTCACTGAACTGGCTACAAGTTGATTAATTTTGGGGACATAATAACTTTTCATGACTACCTACTAATTAGTAGGAAGGTTGGAATCTGTGACAGTCAAGATAATACCTATACCAATTAAATTGCAAATCATTTTTTAAAAAAAAGAGATTTGACTCAAATTCCACCTTTTTCAAGACATCTTTCCTGGTTCCTCTAACTGCTAGAACTTTCCTCTCTTAAGTTGGCTTACATCTAACCCTTGGTATTTTGCTTGTTACTATTTATTTACATGTTGTCTCCCCTATGCCCTCTCTTGAGGGCAGGACCATTTCTTTGTATCCCATTGCTTAGTACAGTGCTGAGCACATAGTAGGGCCTTAATAAACACTCATTGGTTGATTGGAAAAAAAATTCAAGCCTCTTATTTCATTGGAATAAGAAACTCCAAGTACCAATGTAGTTCAGCACCTACTCCGAAACTAGTACCTGAGCTCAGTCCCTGTGACTTCCACCCTCTGATTGGATGACTCCTCCCAGAATGCACATTTAAGGAGAGCACCCAGACTAGCCATCCCTTCATTTCTCACCAGGTAGCAATCAGAAATCATCCCTTATGTTCACTTGCCCACTATCCTTTCCCCAGTCCCTCCCACTGAAATGCAAATTCTGTTAAGAGCAGAGATTGTCTTTCCTTCTGCTTTATTTGTATTCCCAGCACAGTGGTTGGCACATAGTGTTTAATAAATTCTTGTTGACTGACTGAAACTTACAGTCTTGAGTAGTTGCCTTGAGGACACTAAGAGAATAAGTGTCTATCAGACCCAGGCTGTATGTGTCAGGAGCACAAAACTGAACTTAATTCTTCCTACTAGTCCAAAACTGGTTGTCAATCAACTACGAAAAGCTGTTTCTCATAAAACCTATAGAAATGAGAAGCAAACTGGATTTCCAACATTTGGGGAATGACTGAACAAAATTTATTTAAATGTAGGAAATAGCCTTGTACAGTACAAAAATAAGGTATATGACCAATTTGGAGAGATATAGGAAGATTTATATAAATGAATATAGAGCGAAGTAAGCAGAACCAAGAGAACAATATACAATCTACAGTAATATTAACAAAAAGAATCTCAAAGGGAAGGCAAAGTCTGAGTTAATATAATAACAAAATCTTGTCCCGGGACAACAGATAATGAAGCATACCTTTGCTCATTTTCCCATCAGGATGTTGCAAATACTGTCACACTCCCTCATTGTATCGATTGGTTGTTCTTAGCTGTTACAAGGGACAGTTCAAGGTTGAGGGTAGGAGGGAAGGGATGCTATGTTCAGAAATGACTGTGACATAGAAACAAAAGACATTAATAAAACTTCTTCTATACATAGATATTAACAAACTATGAAATTTTAAAACATTTTGAATACTTGAACTACATAATAGGGTACAATGTTTTCATATAATGTGATGACATTACTGATGATCTCATTTAAAACCCCAGTAAATAAAAATGGAAATAACTTGGACCATAATTAAACTGGATCACAGTTTTGATCTTTGTGCCAGAGTTCCATTTATGCTGATGAGAGTTAAGCACTCAGAGCAAAGTTTGAATATAACTCTTTAAAGAATCTCCCTTATTCTTCCTTTCTGTTTACAGTTGATAAACTGTTTTCAGGGATGAACATTTTTCCTTCTAAAAAGTTTGAATTTAAACACCAAAATAAAGATTGTTTCCATACACACAGCAGAATACAAAAAAAGATTGTCTGTGAAACTATGGATCTACATTTCATTTTATTGCTCTTTTTAAAAGTATGGAATAAATTCTACATGCTACTTGCAAAATTGTATTGTTTATCTGTACTTTCTTCAATTCTCTTCCGTGCATTTAAAAAATTGTTTCAGTGCCTCTCTTTTTGGAGAATATAACTATTTCTAACCCCCTTCCACACTACACCTCTTCCCCAATTAAAAACCAAGAGAAAAAAAAAGAAAATACATGAAACAAATAAGCATATTCAAGTAAAAACAGATCATTGTGGTGACTCTTATTTAAAAATGTAATTGTCTTTCTGCACCTTGTGTCCATCACTTTGTTGTCAATAGATCAGTAACACATGCCATAATGAATATATTATTTTTTAAATTATTTTATTTGTTTTCAGTTTTTTACAATCACTTCCATATAGCTTAGATATTTTCCTCCCTGCTCCCTCCATCCCCCTTCCTTCCATACTCCCCCCCTGAGGTGACATGCAATCTTATATAGGTTTTACACGAACATTCTTATTAAATACATTTTCACCTTAGTCATGTTGCATAGAAAAATTAAAATGAATGGGAGAAACCATAAAACAAAACAAAACAAAATATAGGAGAAAATGGTCTGCTTCATTTAAAGTTTTTAAATCTCTCAAAGTAGCTTTTCTTTGCAATGTTGTTGTCCTCCAATGAATTATTCTTCCAGTTCTGCTCACTTCACTTTGTGTGAATTCACACAGCTTGGTATTCCTTGTAGTCATCTTTTTCCTCATTTCTTATACCACTATAAATATTCTGTTACTGCCACAATTTCTTCAGCCAGTAGCTGCACTTTGTAGGGGGTCGAGTTGTTCTGGGAGAAGTATCTATTGTGTCAAAACAAAAGTTATTGATTAACTTAATTTTTAAAAACAAAATAAATTCCCCTGACCAAACCCCTCCCCCAAAAAACTGCTCTTATCTGCTTTGAAACATGTGGCAACCATGCACATTTTTTAAAGGGAATGGAATTGGGATACGGAAAAGTCTTAACATGTGAAACTGGTTGTTATTGATAAATGGCCAGGAAGCTAGAAACAGAAAAGGACCAAAGAAAGAAAATATTGAATTTGATTGTCTTGGTGGTGAATTCCAGTTTCTTTATTGAAATGGGCTGGGTTCAAGTGGGAATAATTGAGATCTAGGAATCAGACCTTGGATTTTGGCCTTGCTGTTTGTGTACTGGGGAAGGGATTGTAGAAATCAATTTCTATATTTCTCCTGCATTTCTTTCAAAAGATGGAGAGTAATATGGCTGAACTAATTCCTATTTGCAAAGCGCTGCTAGCTAGCTTTCCACATAAAAGGTGCAAAATTCCATTATGAATTTAGCTTCTGAATCTCCTGCAGTAGGGGTGGGGGCAGGGAATGAGACCTCTCTTAAATAAGGGGCCTGACACATAGTCTTTGAATAAAAATGTTAATCAAAAATAACCCTGGCCAATAAGAGTAATTAAGAACAGACTAATGCATTTCAATAAGATGAATCCATTCAAACATTAGAGTAGAGGTATAGTAGTTATAGCTATGCCCTTGAGGGCTATAATCTCCTATGTGATTTTTGTTCCCAAAAACCCAGTAAAGGAGGAAAAGACCAGAGAGTGATTATTCACAGTATAATTGAAACAAGGAATATATTCAAATGATGTCTGATGTTGGGAATCAAACAAACTTCTGAAGAAATATACTGCTGGAAAGAAGACTAAGGCCATATTTTAAGCCTCCTCTGTTACTCATTTTCTTGGCTCGAGCATCTGGGAAAAAGATTATAAATCTGAAATAGTCGCAAGAATGGGTTAAGTAGGCCCTGTTTCCTATTCTCATTGAAATTTTTGTCAAAAGAATGGATTCATGTTGTGCCATTTTAGATCTCCATTTACAATCTTTTTCTCCAGAGTGTGAGAATTTTAATGCCTCATATACATATGGAAGACACCACCACTTTGATCTTTCCAGTACAGTGTTCATCTTTGATCTTTTCAGGGCTCAGTAATGTGATTTGTAGGGTATTTCTATTCTGGCCTGTTTATAGCCCCAGTAGAGAAGAGGTGGAATAACCATCTGGGGAAAAGAACACAGTAGGAGGGAAAATGACAAAAAGGTGTGGGTCAGGTCAATAGCCCAAGATTTGACCTACCTACTTTTTATAGCTACTTGGAAGGCAATACAATTCATGGTTAAAGCTTCTTGCTAAAATCTCACAATTTCTTGAAAAAGTAGGAATCCTTTACATCTAACATTCATGAGGAAATCTACAAAAAGCAACAGATGAATATTGGAAATGGGTCTTTATCATCTGGTCTGAAGATTTCCTTAATAATTTTTTGCCCTTGCTGTTCGTACATCACAAATAATTTGCTCACATTTGCAGGAACTAACCTTAACAACCACTAGCTATCAGATATTTTGATTGAATAAGCTTAACAACAGCAACAGCCAGCATTTACAGAGCACTTTGCAGTTATTATCTTATTTGATACTTCCAATAACCTAGGGAACAAATTTATTTTTATCCCCTTTTTACAGAGGAGGAAATGAAGGGGAAGTGACTTGCTCAGGGTCAACCTGCTTGTGTCTAAGTCTGGATTTGAACTCAAGTCTTCCTGACTCCAAGTCTAGCACTCTATCTATAACATGCCCCATGTGTCTCTACTATTTGCTATTATAATTATCTCATTCTATCCTCACAACCTTGATAGTCAGGTGTTATTATTACCCCGCTTTACAGATGAGAAAACTGAGGGAGAAAGAGGTTAAATGAATTGTCCAAGGCAGGATTGTAAACTGAAGTCTTTCTGACTCCAACACTGTCACTGTGACACCTTTTTCCTTAGGTTAAAAGTTCTTTCAATAGAATCTGTGACTCCTCCTGCTTCGTTATGAGTGGCTTCCACAATAAATAAGTTATAATGTAGTACAGTAGTTCTCAAAGTGTGATCCAGGGAACCCTAAAGGTTCCTGATACCCTTTCAAGGTTAAGATTAAAATTTTTTTCATAATAACATGAAGACATTCTATTAAAATACTCCTCTCTTTTTCAAATCTGTATGAGGCTAGATTTTCAGCATATGCTTCAATAAAAGCAACATATAGCAATAGATTGAATCCAGAAAAAGATATGAGAATCCAAGTGTTTTTTATTAAGCCAGGGATTAAAGAGATTTGCAAAAATATGTGACAATGTCACTCCTTACTAATTTTTCTTATTTTGGAAAATAGTTATTTTTTCACTTGAAATATTATTTATGTTAACATATAATGGATTTATTATTATAATTTTAAATGAAGTAATAAGTAAATATTTTTAAAACCAGTTTTTCTTCCCAGTATGTTAATATCATAAGCTATAATCCACAAAACAAAAGCTCTTTGTGACTTTCAATGATTTTCAGGAATATAAAGGGGTCAGTCCTGAGGCCAAAAGTTTGAGAACCATTGGTGTAATGGATAGAGAGCTGGCCTTGGAGTTGGAAAGACTCCAGGTTTCAAATATTATCTTTCACACATCTAAGCCAAGTCATTTAAACTCTCAGAAGCCCCAAATAATTCTTTAAGAATGTATTTTTCAAATGACTCACCAACATTTGTGGATGGAATGAGTTTCTCCACTACAGGTTTGCCATACCAGTGAAATCATGTTTGGGCCCTCCCCTCAACGACTACCCAAAAAAGGGAACTTTCAGGTTGAATAATCTGACCAGAGCATTCACACTTAATACACACAAATAGCTTTTACAAAATGAATATAGTATAATTATAAAGACCAAACTTGGTCTTTAGAGACCCAAAGAAGAGAAGAGAAAATGTACCTTCTTTTCTTCGTATTAGTGGGAAACTATTACTATTCAATGATGGATACACTTTCAAATTTGGCTGATGTGTTAGTCTCTCTCTCTCTCTCTCTCTCTCTCTCTCACACACACACACACACATCACATTTGGAAATGAAGATAATGTAAAAATAAAAGAAATACAATTAAGATTTCACTATAAATCTAAGTAAATAAATGAATTGATTTTGGTAGACAGTACATAAGAATATGAAATATTCTTGGACATAATCAACAATATCCAGACTAAGAGCTTTTCACAGTATCATCCTTTCAACACTGGGTAAAAATTCTGAGATATGCTTTTTGTTGACATTTTCCACATAGCATCAGAAAGATGTAACAGGATGTTTATGGGCATAGCCTTCCTTATCTCTTCTTGGCAAAAAAGAGATACACCCACACACAGCTGACTAAAATCCTTTTATGGATATAGTACATTACATATTCTATAGTGGCTATAAGTTTTCAGGTAGAACAGGCTGTAGAAAAAAATTTAAAATCTTATCTTTAGTTCTATTCACTTGTCCTCTTCTCTAGGCCCCTAATATTCTTGGTATGTTCTCGCAATTTGCTCCCAGTTACTCAGAGATACCCTAGTTTGTATGAACAATCTGGCACAGGTGGGCACATGCACACACACACAGACACACACACACACAATAATAACACCTCCCTTCCCCTTTTCATACTCCATCCTATGTTCTATCTTATCATACTTCACAATATATCTGTTTTCCATCACCTCTCCCTATACACTGAATGCCTCCCCACTTCCCTTCTGGCTCTTTCGAATCTTGTCTGCTCCCTTTAAGATATGATACAAGTGCCCCCTCTTTCATTAAGCCTTCTCTGACTACTCTGTAAAATGAAAAGGTTGGGGAAAACAAGACACAGAAGAAAAACAGATCAGAAAGATACCGAAAGCCAAGGATTATGTTTTCCCTTTATCCTCTGCAGTGCCTGACTCTATAGGTTGTGAACATTTAAACAGCATAGTATGGTAGAAAGAAAAAATGGAGTTAGAAGGTTCAATTTGGAATCTGGCACTTATTGACTATGTAAACTACGGTAAAATCATTTAACTTCTCTGAGTTTTCTCTGTAGTCTCTTCATCTATAAAATGGCAATAATAATATTGCCAGTATTTTCTAACTCACAGAATTATAATGAGATTCAAATGAGGTGATATATGTATATAAAGTGCTATGCAAATATAATCTATCATTATACTTATTATCATTACTATTTCTACTTATGGATCTATGACTTTGCTTCCATTTTTTAAAATGAGTCTGTTTTTAAATGATTTTTAAATCAAAGTATGGGTTTTTTAAAAAAAAAAATTACAGCTAAGTGGCATAGAGGACAGAGCACCAGATCTGGAGTAAGGAAGGCCTAAATTCAAATCCTTCCTCAGATATTTACTAACTGTGTGACCCTGGGCAAGTTATTTAATCCTGTTTGCCTCAGTTTCCTCATTTATAAAATGAACTGGAGGACAAAATGGCAAACTAACCTAGTATCTTTGCCAAGAAAACCCCAAATGGGGTCATGAAGACTCGGATGCAACTGAAATGACTGAAAACCAAAAACATCTAAAGTTACTCTGCATTTTCTACCATGTGAAACTAGGTTTTCAGAGCAATTCTAAGCAATTAAACCACATGAGAATGCACCAGATGCAAGAGGTTTTTTGCCTTTTAATTGCTACCCACACTAGGGATGGGATTAGGAGAGGTCTCCCAGAAAAGGGGCTCTGGTGCTAGACTCCATGGACCTGGTTCATTGCTGAAGTAGTCTGACCCTAAAAGAAGAGAAACCAGGCTACTCTTATAATACTATACCCCAGAACTGAGAATGGAGAGTGGAGGGGATCTGGAAGAAAACTGATATGATTCATGTCTAGGGTTTCTCATTTAACAAAAAAGAAAGAAAGATAAATGAGAAAGATACTCAATGTATGAAGTACCTATCCGACATAGAGCAGATATGTATTCTTATTAGTTTACCTTTATGTAACCCATATAAAGCAATTGATTATTCATATTTTATGATTATATATTGTGCTCTTATGTATATATTTTGTTGTTCACTTGTTTCACTTGAATCTGATATTTTGTGGTGCCATTTGGGGTTTTCTTGGCAAAGATACTGAAGTACCTGCCATTTCCTTTTCCAGTTCATTTTACAGATGAGGAAACTGAAGCAATAAGGGTTAAATGACTTGCCCAGGATCACACAGCTAGTAAGTGTCTGAGACCTGATTTGAACTCAGGAAGATGAGTCTTCCTCATTCTGGACCAAACCCCTCTATGCACTATGGTTCCACCTAGCTGCCCACACATACATTTATTATCCTGTTTAATACTTACAACAATCCTGAGAGATGCTATCATCCTCATTTGGGAGATGAGATTCTTGAGGCAAACATAAGTCAAGTGACTTGCCCAGGGTGACACAGCTAGTAAGTATCTGGGGCTGAATTTGAACACAGGTCATTCTTATTCCAGGGCCAGGACTCCCTCCACTGCTGATAAAGTAGCTGAGAGGCTTAGCTGACATAAAGGAAATGCTTACAACACAAAAGACTCATACATAACCATCAGCAAATACATAAAATCCAGTTGTACACATTCTTTAGCAAGTAACCAGAGAGCACTCAACTTGCTTCATGGGGAAGGGAGGCAAGAGGGCCAAGGGGGGTTCCAGTCAAACTCCTTCTATATTCTAGGCATCCAGGCACACTGGGCCTGAAGTCAGAAAGACATGAGTTCAAATCCAGACTCAGACACTTAATAGTTGTGTAACTCTGGGCAAATAACTTAACTGTAATCTACCTCAGTTTGCTTATGTCTGGGCTGGCCAGGAGCACAGTGTAGTAACAAAAGCAATAGAAAGCAGGGAATGTTCCAGTGCCCAGGGATAGTGAGGGAATTAGGAATCAGAGTAGGAAATACTTGGGCAAAAAAAGACTCCCCCCACCAACCAAAATAGCACTGATAGCAATAACAGGTGCTATATGGCAGTTCCGTCATTCATTTCCTAGTCTTGGGTCACAGTTCCAAAGCAGAGATGATTTGTCTCAAGGGAACAGAGGTCCTATCTGTGGATATGGAAAAGGTTCCATAAACATAGCTATGTGGCTTCCAGTCCAAGAACAGAGTAGGGACTCAGCTCTAATCTTTAGCACTGTACATAAGCATTCAGTGGAATAACCCAGGGCAGAAGAACAAAACCAGAGGAGAACCAGCAGTTCAGTCACTCTGAATTTGCAAAACCTTGTAACTAGCTAACAGTAGCTAAGTCCAGCAATTGATAGAAACTCAAGCACATACAAGCCAACAGATCCAAACCTGGGTCAGAAACTTGCAGAGCACAGAGTGCAGGATGAAACACACCTCTCCCCAAATCACACCACGTTGGAAGGACCAAACGGAAAAGTGAGAGCAGCAGGAGGACCAAAAAAGGCAGACAAGAGGACAGACTTCCTCCTAGAAGTGATCAGAGCCCAACATTAACATAAAGTCTAAAGTCAAGAAATAAACTAGAAAAACAAGCAAACAAAAAAGAACCCAACCATAAAAAAGCTACTGTGTTGACAGGGAAATTCAAGACACAGATACAAAAGACAATGACTTGAAAACATTTAACAGCAAAACCTCCAAGAAGTGAAGATTGAACACAAGTATAACAAGAATTTCTAGCAGAGCTGAAAAAAGATTAAAAGAGAGCGAAAAAATTTAAGAGCAAAAGAGGAAAAATTGAAAAAAAGAAATGAGAAATTACAAAAAGAGAATAAACAGCTTTGGTAAAAGAGGTACAAAATAATACTGAAGAAATTCACTCCTTAAAAATTAGAATTGGCCAAATGGAAGCTAATGGTCCTGTAGGATATCAAAAAAACCCAATAAAATAATGTCAAATGGCTGAAAAAAAAATGAAAGGGAATGTGAAATATTACATAGGGAAAAAACTAGAGAGATAATTTAAGAATATTAGATGACCTAAAGGCCATGAACATAGGGACTAAATACCATATTTCAAGAAATTATAAAGAAAGACCACCCATATATTTTAGAACCACAGGGCAAAATAAAATTTGAAAGGATCTGCCAGTTACCTCCTAAAACAAATCTCAAAATGAAAATCCCTCGACTATTCAAAATTCAGAACTTGCAGGTCAAGGAGAAAATAAATAAAAGATATAATATATAAAAGAGTAAAGAAATATGGTTCAAGTACCATGGAGTCACGGTGAGGATCACACAAAATTTAATAGTTGTTACAATAAAGGAACAGAAAGCTTAAACTATGATATTCCAGGAGGCAAAGGAACTAGGATTATAATTAAGAATTATCTACCCAGTAAAACTAAATATGATTCTACAAAGGAAAAGTGGACATTTAATTCAAAAATTTAAATACGTTACCACCTCCCTGGTTCTTATAAGTGAATATCAGTAAATTATGTTCATCCTTCATTACCAAGGAAGACCATGCCATCAGAGAAATGCTGACTTAGGCTGCACTTGACTTTGTTTGGAGTGAGGGAGGACTGTGCATGTCACCAGCCTCACTTCTCCTCCAGAGCCATCTGAATCCAGAGACCTGATATTCCTCAGGGTGACTGGAGATGACCCAGGATGCACTGGGAGACCTTGGACCCTTTAGACCAAGTCCTTTCAGGCACTCACATAGGGTGAGGCAACACCCATTCACTGAATAGGCCTGTTTAAGAAGTAGCCAGGGCATGGCCCCTATAATGAGGTCAAGAAAAAGAAAGACTTCAGGCTGGGTGGGAAACAGGAACAGTTACTACTGACAATCACTCTAAAGCCAGGAAGGTCCAGAGGAGCCCTCAGGCGGGGCTCCAATGGAGTCACAAGAGTAGTTATAAAAGCAAAATAAAAATAGCAATCAAGTAAACTAACAAAATGAAAAAACAGTGAGAAGGAAATGAGAAGAAAGGTTTCCCTCCTTAGAAAGAAAAGTCTAGGCTCAAATCAACTTCGAGAGTATATGGGGCCCTCCAAGATGGACTGGGGTGGGGGGAAGCAGCCTGGGGCTAGCTACAACATGTCACAGATGCTTGACAGTGGTTGAATCCAGCAACTGTCTATTGGAACCTCTACCCAGAGACAAGCCCATGAGTATGTTACTCAGACCCAAACCCAGTTCTAAAACTTTGAGAATTCAGACCAGGAGGCCTTTGCCCCAAAAGATATGACTTTTGGAGCATCAAAAGCTTGTAGGTTTGCAACCTAAGCTGTCTCTGAGATGCTGGAAAAATATATTTCTCAATAATATTTCAATAAAGCAGCAGAAGAACCCAAGAGAACAAAATGTCTGTTCAGGCATTCCCCCCAAAAGTACACAGAGTCAGGCTCTAACATAAAGTCTAAAGTCAGTAAATACAATGGAATAAGAAACAGAAAAAGAATCCTATCATAAAGAGCTTTTATGATGAGAAGGAAGCTTAAGGCACAAACCCAGAAAAGAATGACTCCAAAACACCTCCAAGCAAAATATCAAAGAAAAATGTGGCTTGGGCATAAGTGTACCCTGAATGGAAAAGATAAAGTCAGAATTATTTTTAATAATAATTTAATAATTTTTAATGGCTAAAAATTCAAATAAGAGTGCTAGAAGAAAAAAAATAGGAAAAGAAAAGAGGGCTATGGAATACATGGAAGGAAAATTAACTGTTTGGAGTACAAAACCTTAGAGAAGAAAAACACTACCCCACCCCAAATTAGAATTGACTAAATAGAAGCTAATGACTTTTAATGAGCCAAGAGAGATTAAAACAAAATCAAAAGACTGAAAAAAAAAATAGAAAAAATGGAAAGGATCTTACAGCAAACGCAAGTAATCTATAAAACAGATCAAGGAGAGAAAATTTAAGGATCATCAGATTCTCTGAAAGCCAAAACCAAAAAAAAGAACCTAGAAAACAAATTTCAGGAAATCATAAAACTGATCAGGTCTCTTAAAACTGAGGACAAAGTAGAAATAGAAAAGATACACCAGAAATCTCCTGAAAGAACCCTCACAATGAAATTTGCCAGGAATATTATAGCCAAAATCTAGAATGTCCAGGTCAAGGAAAAAATACTGCAAGCATCCAGAAAGAAGTAATTCAAGTACTGAGGAGCCAAAGTCAGTATCACATAAGAATTAGCAACCATCATTTTAAAGTAGTGGGAAGCTTGTAATATGATCATCCAGAAAATAAAATATCAAGGAATATAGTAGTGTATTTATAGCCAAAGATGGGGGAAATCATAACTTAGAGAGGAAAAAAAGATCAATATTAGCAACAGACTGAGGAAAATATAAACCTTTCATAATTTTAATGTGAATAGATTAAACAATCCAATAAAATGAAAAAAGTGACAGATTGGATTAAAAAAACAAATTCTATAATATGATGTTTACAAAAAACATATTTTAAAAAAGTCATACAAAAAATAAAACTGAGGAAATGAAAAAAATTTACTATGCATCAAAATTTTAAAAAGGGGGATCTAGGCAGGGGTGGAGAGGAATCTCAGAAGTCAAGTAACTGGCTGGGAAAATGCCCAGAAAAGGGAAAAAAAAGATAAGACCCTAGAAGTTTACTTTCTTGGTGAACAGATGTTTCCCCCTTTCCTTTCTGATGAGGAAGAACAATGCTTACCATCAGGGAAAGACATAGAAGTCAAGGCCTCTGTATCCCAAACATCCAAAATAGATATCCAGTGGGCTCAGGCCATGGAAGAGCTCAGAAAGGATTTTGAAAA
Source organism: Bettongia penicillata ogilbyi (assembly GCA_023548195.1). Classification (NCBI taxonomy): domain Eukaryota; kingdom Metazoa; phylum Chordata; class Mammalia; order Diprotodontia; family Potoroidae; genus Bettongia; species Bettongia penicillata. The sequence goes on from JAJHZJ010000006.1 coordinate 413,803, forward strand.
TCAAGTTAGACAGGTGAAGGAAAAACTGGGAAGAGAAATGAGAGAGATGCAAGAAAAGCATGAAAAAATGGGTCAATACCTTGGTAAAGGAGACCCAAAAAAATGCTGAAGAAAATAACACCTTGAAAAATAGGCTCACTCAATTGGCAAAAGAGGTTCAAAAAGCCAATGAGGAGAAGAATGCTTTCAAAAGCAGAATTAGCCAAATAGAAAAAGAGGTTCAAAAGCTAACTGAAGAAAATAGTTCTCTCAAAATTAGAATGGAACAGATGGAGGCTAATGACTTTCTGAGAAACCAAGAAATCACAAAACAAAACCAAAAGAATGAAAAAATGGAAGAGAATGGAAATATCTCATGGGAAAAACAACTGACCTAGAAAATAGATCCAGGAGAGACAATTTAAAAATTATGGGGCTACCTGAAAGCCATGATCAAAAAGAAGAGCCTACACTTCATCTTTCATGAAATTATCAAGGAAAACTGCCCTGAGATTCTACAACCAGAGGGCAAAATAAGTATTGAAGGAATCCATCGATCACCGCCTGAAAGAGATCCAGAAAGAGAAACTCCTAGGAACATTGTGGCCAAATTCCAGAATTCCCAGGTCAAGGAGAAAATATTGCAAGCAGCTAGAAAGAAACAATTCCAGTACTGTGGAAATACAATCAGCATAACACAAGATCTAGCAGCTTCTACATTAAGGGATCGAAGGGAGTGGAATAGGATATTCCAGAAGGCAAAGGAACTAGGACTCAAACCAAGAATCACCTACCCAGCAAAACTGAGTATAATACTTCAGGGGAAAACATGGTCTTTCAATGAAATTGAGGACTTTCAAGCATTCTTGATGAAAAGACCAGAGCTGAAAAGAAAATTTGACCTTCAAACACGAGAATGAGAAGAAGCATGAAAAAGCAAACAGCAAAGAGAAGTCATAAGGGACTTACCAAAGGTGAACTATTTACATTCCTACATGGAAAGACAATATTTGTAACTCTTGAAACTTTTCAGTATCTGGGTAGTTGGTGGGACTACACACACACACACACACACACGTACATGTGTGCACACACATGTACACACATGCACACATACACGTGTGCATGCACACACAGAGACAGAGAGCACAGAGTGAACTGAATAGGATGGGATCATATCTTAAAAGAAATTAAGGTAAATGGTGAGAGAGAATTGTAGTGGGAGGAGAGAGGGTGAAATGGAATGGGGTAAAATATCTCTCATTCAAGAGGCAAGCAGGAGACTTTTTAGTGGAGGGAAAAAAGAGGAGAGCTGAGAAAAAAACATGAAGTTCACCCTCATCACATTCAACTAAAGGAAGGAGTAAAATGCACACTCATTTTAGTATGAAAACCTATCTTACAATACAGGAAAGTGGGGGAGAAGGAGATAAGCAGGGTCGGGGGGATGATGGGAGGGAGGGCAATGGGAGGAGGGAGCAATTTGAAGTCAACACTCAGGGAGGGACAGGATCAAAAGAGAGAATAGAAACAATGGGGGGCAGGATAGGATGGAGGGAAATATAGTTAGTCTTACACAACATGACTATTATCGAAGTCATTTGCAAAACTATGCAGATATGACCTATATTGAATTGCCTGCCTTCCCAAAGGAAATGGATGGGGAGGGAGGGATGGGGAGAAGTTGGAACTCAAAGTTTTAGGAACAACTGTTGAGTACTGTTGTTGCTATTAGGAAATAAGAAATACAGCTAATGTGGAATAGAAAGTCATCTGGCCCTACAGGACAAAAGAAAAGATGGGGACAAGAGAAGGGAGGGATGATAGAAGAGAGGGCAGATTGGTGATAGGGGAAATTAGAACGCTTGGTGTATTGGGGTGGGGGGAGGGGACAAATGGGGAGAAAATTTGGAACCTAAAATTTTGTGAAAATGAATGTGAAAAGTTAAATAAATAAATTTATAATAAAAAAAAGATTTAAAAAAAGGCCAGAGTTGCCATTGTGCTATTTTGACTAAGTAAAAACAAAAATTCAAGAAATAGAAAAGGGATAAACAAGAAAACTCTCATATACTGAAGTAGAAACAAACCAATATTAGTACTAAACCTATATGCTCTGAATGTCATAGTAACCAAATTTATAAAAGAAATATTATCTGAGCTATATGGAGACATAGATAATAACACCATAGTGACAGAAGACTTAAATATCTCTCAGTTTGTGATAAATCTAACAGAAAGATAAACAAAATGGAAAATATGGAACTGAACCAATTCCTGGAAAAATTAAAGTTAAAAGACTTATAGCATCTTTTAAACACAGCAGCAAAATAATATACATATTTCTTAGTAGCACATGGAACTTCTAGAAAAATTGACCTTGTGTTAGGGCAAAGAGCTATTGCAAAAAAAAAAAAATGTAAAAAGGCAGAAAGAGTTAATACATCCTTTACAGACCATAAGGCAATAAAAATTGCAGTTAAGTTGAGAACCACAAACAAAACATATAGATTCAAATAGAGACGTAACAATGAAATTCTAAATAATGAGTGAGTCAAAGGACAAATCATAGAAACAATAACTATGTAAAAGAAGATGACAATAATGAAACATTATACAAAAATTTCTAGAATTCAGCTAACGCAGCTCTGGGAGTGGGGCAGGGAGGAAAGAGGATTAATGAACTGAATATACATTTTTAAAAATTAGAAAGGCAGCAAATGAAAAAATATAAAATAAGCACAAAAGAAGAGGTATAGAGAGGGAAAGAGATATTAAAAATTAGAAAGGAAATAAAAGGGAAACAAAAAGTTCCTATAGAAATGATGAATAAAACTAAAAGTTTGTTCTTTGAAAAGGCCAATAAAATTGACAAACCTTTAACTAGAAAATCAAATAAATAAAACAGTAAATGGGCAAAGTGAAAGAACAACAAAACCAAAAGAAATAAAAAGAATAATCAGAATGTATTCTGTGCAGTATTATGCCAACAAAACTGAGATCACAAAAGAAATACCTTCAAAAACATAAAATACCCAAACAATCATAAGACCAGCTAGAGATCTTATATAACCAACTTCAGAAAAAGAAAAAGATCTAGCTCTAAAGGAACTACCAAAGAAAACAATTCCTGGTCATGCTTGATTCACAAGAGCATTCTCTCAAACTTTTAGGGAACAGTTAATATCTATACTTTACAAATTATTCTCAAAAATTGAGAAAGAAAGCACCCTACCAGAATCCTTTTATGAATCAAATATAGAAACAATAACTAAATCAAAAAAAGCTAAAACAGAAGGAAAACCATAGGCCAATATTATTAATGAATAATTGACTCAAAGTTTTAAAGAAAATCCTATTAAATAGAATACAGCAATTTATCTGCGAAATCATTCATTATTATCAAGTGAGATTTGTACTAGAAATACAAGGCTGATTTAACTTTAAGAAAACAATCATTATAATTAATCGTGTTAAAAACCACACCATCCAAAAACACCAAAATCGTATGATTTTCTCAATAGATGCAGAAAAGGCTTTTGACAAAATATAACACTTAAAAAAAACTTCATGCTAAAAACCACAAGTATAGGCAAAAAGGGATCTTTTAAAATATATAATATATCTATCTAAAACCCAAATCAAGCATCATATGCAATGGAGATACACTAGAACCTTTGCAATAAAGATGAGCAAGAAACAAAAATGTTCACTCTCCCCACATTTATTTCATACAGTTCTGGAAATAATAACAACAGCAATGAGCCCAGAGAAAGAAATTAAAGACATAAAGATAAGGAAAAAGGGGATAAAACTATTCCTATTTTCTGATGATATCATGGTTTACTAAGAAAATCCTAGAGAATCAGCAAAGATATTAAGATAATACAAAGCTTCGGCAAAGTTGCAGGCTACAAAGAAAATTGACATTTCTATATAATAATAAGTAATAAATTATAATGACATAATAAACACAACAATAATTAATCAAAATGGACATTTCTACCTAATAAAAACAAAATACAAGAAGAAATAAGAGAAAGAGAAATCCCATTGGAAATAACTATAAAATGCAATACAACGTCTGGGGATCAACCTACCAAAGCACATAAAAGACTTGTATAAATTCAATTAAAAAGTGCTCCTTTAAAAAAAATAAAAGAATGACAAAGAGTTGTGGGAATATTCAGTGTTCATGACTAAGCCATACATATATAATAAAAATGACAATACTTACCCAAATCAAGCTATGCTTTTAATGCTATATCAATCAAATTACCAAGGGAATATTTTATAGAATCTGATAAAATAAAAAAATAAAATTCATTTGGAAAAACAAAAGATCTAGAATATGAAGTGAAATGATGAAAGGAAGCAGAGAAAAGAATGAATGGCAGTTCCAGATTTCAAACTATATTATAAAACAGTAGTCATCAAAACCATCTGGTATTACTGGACACCTCATGTTGAGGTCAGGGAACCATAATGTTGAGGTTTGGGGTTCTTGGGTCCCCAAAATACTAACACCCCAGGTCCTGCCTGAATGAATTCAACTCATTTCTTCTTTTAGCAAAAGAAAAACAAAGTTTATTAAAAGATCCACCATATTGGGTTGATTCTTAAAGAGCCTAAGCATCTGCGATGTTTGTATTGACAAACAAGACAGATAGAATCTGGGCTATATTGAATCTGAACACCTTCGTGGAGACAAGAATTTTATATACAGAAAGACTGTAGGAAGGATCTGGGGGATGGTCTAGTAGTCCTGGAGGAGGGGTCTAGGGAGGTTCTTGAGCAGGAGTCTAAGGAGGATCTTGATGGGCCTGGGGTAATTAGAGGTCAGAACTAAGAGAGTAGGATTTTGATGTGATCAAAGGTGGGGAACAACTAGAGGCAACCTGAAGGTTGGTTGGTTGTTGCCCTTTTCAAAAAGGAACAAAATGACATCACCATGATAAAGTCAAGTTTCAACGCATTCCGACTGTGGCTGATCAGACCAATATGAGCTCAGAATGCTCTACCACAGGTTGGGCACAGATAGTCCATGTGAACATTTGGGATGGATACTCCAAATTTGGGTATGCTACATTTCCTCTGAGCTGTTTCAATTCTACTTTGCTCATAGAGCACAGCCCCCTTTCTGATATGGACACACCATACTGAACAGTCTTATGCCAGTGTCTCCCATGAGACCTTGAGAGTGTCCTTGTATTGCTTCTTCATACTACCATGTGATTGCCTGCCCCATGCAAGTTCTCCATAAAATAGTCTTTTTGGCAAGTGTACATTTCTCATTTGATCAATGTGGCCAGCCCATAGAAGTTGCACCCTCTGAAGCAGAATTTGAATGCTTGGCAGTTTAGTTCAAGTAAAGACCTCAGCGTCTGGTACCTTATCCTGCCAGGTGATCTTCAGAATCTTCCTAAGACAGTTCAGATGGAATTGATTCAGTTTCCTGGCATGGTGCTGGTAGACTGTCCATGTTTCACAGGCATACAACAATGAGCTCAGCACAATGGCTCTGTAGACCTTCAGTTTGGTAGTGAGTCTAGTACCTCTTCTCTCCCATACTTTTCTTTGGAGCCCCCCAAACTCTGAGCTAGCTCTGGCAATGAGTGTGTCAACCACATTGTAAATGTGTACCTCACTGGAAAGTACACTACCAAGGTAAATGAACTTATCCACGGCATTCAAAACTTCTCCATTTGTTGCAACTGATGGTTCCATGTATGGATGGTGTGGTGGTGGCTGATAGAGCACTTGTGTTTTCTTGGCAATCTGGAGGTAACAGACAATGGAGGGGTAAGCTAGGTTAAGCGTAACAGCCTTGGACATGAAAAACCAGATTAAGTGGGAAGATTCATGGAGAGTTCAAAGGAGTTCACAGAGTCTGTACCCCAACATTCACACCTAGTAAACTGGCATAAGTGAAAAATAAAAATGATAACAGGCAATGTAGGATGGTTTGTGGCATGATAAGCAAAAATTATTGATGGAGTGGTGAAATAATCTAGCCATGCAATTTATGAACTAAATTTATGGAATAAAATGTCCATACCCTTTGAACTAGAGACTCTGCTATGAGGTTTATACTCCAAGGAAGCCATGATAAGAAAAAAATTCCTATAGAAACCAGAATATTCATAGTGGCATTGTGATTGCTAAGACCTAGAAATAAATAGATGCCTAGGAATTGGGAAATGGCCAAACAAATTGCGGCACATGAATGTAATGAAACTGTACTGTAATAAATTATGTGTATGATGAATACACAGAAACCTGGAGAGATCTATACAAACTGATGCAGAATCAAGTAAGCAGAGGTAATAAAACAATGTCCACAGAAACTGACAGCATAAATAAAAAAACAATACACCGAAAAATCAAAAGTAAATGAAACAAAATTATAAAGATCAAGCAAGCATAGATTGAAGAGACATGAAAAGACATCCCTACCGCACTCATTCATTGAGATATGAAGTCCATAAGTGTTACACATTGCATATGTTTTTGAACTTTTCCAACATATTGAAAACTTGTACTGATATTTTTCCCTCTCTAAAAAAAAAATACTCTTTTATATGAGATGGCTCTCTGGGAGAGGAAGAAGAAAAGATACTTAAAATGATGATGATGTAAGAAATAGATGATATAAAATTTTTAAAATATAACTGGGAGAAAAGGAAATAACAATTAAAACTCATGCTATTAGAAAGACTTTGTCAGTTCTTTACCAAGTTTGGGACAAATACACACACTATTAGTAGGCACTTACTAAATCTGCAGGATACATATACATCATTAGTAGTTGTATAACACATTTGAAGGACACATATGTTATTAGTAGTCATATGCCAAATTGGGAGGACACATACATCATTCCTAGTTGGTTACCAAATTGGGGAGCACACACATTGTCATTACCTGTCTATGTCACTCAATACCTTATTTTGTAAAAGAAAAACAATTTGTATAACAACTACTTAGTCACATTAAAACAAAATGGAATTGCTTATCCTAAATTAACATACTTCCACTACTGAGCAGCCAGGTAGAGTAGTAGATAAAGAACTTGGTCGTGAGTCAGGAAGGAACTTCCTGAATTCAAATCTGGCCTCAGACGCTTATGAGCAATGTGACCCTGGGCAAGTTACTTAACTTGTTTGCCTCACTTCCTCATCAATAAAACAAGCTGGAGAAGGAAATAACAAACCACTCCAGTATCTTTGCCAAGAAAATCTCAAGAATGGGATTATGAAGAGTCAACATGACTGACACCAATAACAATTCCCAGTATACCCAGTAAAATAGATGAGAATGAGCTCCCCTCATCATCTATGTTGCACACTCATAAAGGGTCTCTTTCAGCCCCATTACCTGAAATGGCCAAGGTCTCCCATTGCACCCTGGTGAATATCTGGTCATTGGATTCAGATGACGCAAAAGGAGTAAGTGAGGCTACATTGCCCTCCCTCCCTCAAAACAAAGTCAAGCGCAAATCTCATCTCATTTCTCTGATGTCATGGTCTTCTTCAAAAATGCAGCACAAACACAGAAACAAGAACAACTCTTTATGTTACCACATTAAAGCAATAAAGGCAAACCTATATTTCCACTCTATTCTACGAGAAGGAATATGGTAACAGATTGATCTAATTCAATTAACATTTATTGAAGCATATGCTATGAGCAAGGCTCTATGTTAGGTGCTAAGAAGATAAAGAAAAACAATCAGACCCTGCCCTCAAGGAGCTTATATTCAATTAAGAGGAAATAATACATATTAAATACAAAACATACAAAAAGCATATTAGTCCTAAAAATGTGTTAGGCTCTTACTTATTTCATCTCCTTTTCTTTTGGTAGAAAGAAGCTCAGGGTATCCAGATCAACTTATAAGATTATACAAGGAGGTTAACTTTTGCTTGGTCCTATAACTATGCCATAATATCTGAAAAGGTTAAGGAAAAGATACATGCATTAACTCCTGAAAGGGCTAGAGATGACTCATAGGTTTAAATATTTGCACATACTTCATTTAGGATGTTGAAGAAATTACTTATTTATTTATTTTAGCAAACTTTAATTTTTTTGGGGGGGAGGGGGGATGGTGGTAGCTCAAACCTTTATGGTAATACACAGACCTGAAGACTATATAGGTTCCCCAAGGTAGAAGACAGGACTCACAGAAAACCAATTGTTGATGAACTATTACTATTCTTTTGTCTTATTTGGCATTTTCTGTGGAGGGAACTAAAAACTTTCATTTACCCAGAGTTATACTGGAATCAACCAACTCATGAAAGCTGAGAGTTAAATTTTCTGTGTGGACATTTACACCTCAGAAATTGGCAGTCACTACAAATCAGGGTTGGATTTATTGTTTTTTAATTGTCTGAACTTAAGAGCAAGATAGAGAAAATGTTAATAATGCAGGTTAAACTTAAAAGTGTGTTGTGAGTTTTGGGGAAATGGGAGTCAAATATACAACCTGATATACCTTGTTATCTTAAGTACTTGCACAGGATCCCTTCCATCCACAACACTGGAGAACTAAACGGGAGCTATATACTCTGAAGTCTCTGGAAGCAATTCTGGAATGGAGTAAGAATGAACCAAAGAACTATGATTTTGTTGTAAGCCTCAAGACTGAACATGGTCCTTGCAAATCCAGAACTTGGAATGCCGGACCACAGGTTTTATTGGAAGAGATAAATTTGCTGGGGGGGAGAAGTTACAAAGCAATTCTTTCAGGCAGATCTTGAGGATTCCTCTCATCTCCTGTAATGTTATAAGGGAAATTAATATTATACTGTTATATTAATAATTAAATATTAATTTGCAATTCACCCTTTCCCCGCCTATTTTCTGTTAAGGTCCAACTTTGGAAAAGATCAATTAGTCTACAGCGATGTAACTGCTCCTAGCCCTCAAGGCACATGTTAATTGAACCAACTGGGAGACCAAATTCTGTTTAAGAGTATAAACAGAATTCACTCTGGGTGAACCTTTGCCTGGAGGAGGAACACCCTGTCCTTACTTCCCTCCACTAGAGTTTAGGGCAACTCATCCCATGAAGGAGGAAATTAACTAGAGATGTCGGTATGGAGAAGGCTTCCCCTTTCCCAAAGACTTGAAGCTTCTGAGCCTCGCAATCAAGTGACATTCTCAGCAGGAGATGCTGAAGTAAAAGCCTTTTAGCCCACTTCCTCATTAAATGTCCACCAATCAGAGTTGATCTTCACTTGTCAGAGGAGTTCCCTTTCAGAAGGGATTTGAGGCATTTCAGGGTCTCCCTTGGTGTCTTAGGTTACCAGGAAAAACCACTGACCATCAATTTATTGATTGCCAGCTAGTCTAATTAAGAAATTGATTACTAATTACCCAGAAACTGCCTCTCAGGAGTTTCATTTATCTCAGTGAATAGGAGATTTTTACACTGAGCTAAAAGAGAGAGATTTGTAAGTCATCTCTCTGTATAATAAATTCCTTGTCAAATATTTATAGTCAATATATATTTAAATTCCTGATTTTTAAAGTATCTTAATTTTGTCCTGTCCAGTATTGAGTAAATTTGGAACAAGCATTGACAAGCTCCCGGAAATACAGCATGAAGTTCATAGTCTGTTTTTTTATAGTTAATGTTTCATATTTCTCTTTGCCAGTGCCTCTCCGAAACTATGTATAGAGTGTCAGTAACATTCAAAGCCAAATAGAGTTTGCAAAGGGAAGCTGATATAATCTGTGCTGTAGTCATCTCATTTTCTCATTTTTATGACCATCTGCATCTCTACAACTGAGTCATACATTTGCATACATTTATTAAAGATTTTCAAATGACCAGATAGATAAGTAAAGTATTTATATAACTAAAGTATTTATTACTGTGCTTACTACATGTATCACACCATGGAGAGTGTAGGAAATGCAAATACAAAAAAAAAAAAAGATAATCCCTGCTCTCAAGGAGCTTATGTTCTAAGAAAGGAGGAAAACACATACAAGGGAGGGAAGTAACAAAATAAGCATTTGTCTAGTGCTGATTCTGCACCAAGCAGTGTGCTAAGCATTTTACAAATACCAGCTCACTTGAACCTCACAACAATCCTGGGAGGTGGGTGCTATTACTATCCTCATTTTACAGTTGAGGAAACTGAGGGATACAGAGGTTAAGTGACTTGCTCAGAGTCATACAGCTAGCAAGTATCTGAGGCAAGATTTGAACTCAACTCTTCCTGACTTTAGGTCCAGTGCTCTCTCCATTGAACCACCTGGATGTCTCAAGAGACTGAAAAGAAGGGTATGGAGATGGATAGGGTCGGGGGTCAGAAAAGCTGTCAGAGCAGGAACTGATGTCAAAAAGTAGAGTGAAGAAGGCATTGGCTAAACTAGGTTTGGAGTGAAGATGACTGAGTTTCTGGGAACAAACTCACCAGAGGATAAAGCCATAGAGATAAAGGCATTGCCAATGTGAGATGGCCTTTGGACCAAACTTCAGCAAATAGTTTGGGCTGAGCTGTGTTTGGAGTGATATCTTGCAGGGGATATTATAGAAGGAATTATTTTTTGTTCCCAATTGGACTAGGGACCTTTGAGTTCTCTAACAGCTCCCAAGAATGTGCAATTTTTAATAGCAAGAGAAAAAAAATTGCTTTAAGCTCATCCTCTAGGAGGATAATAGCATTTAAAACTAGAAGGGGTCTTAGAGTTGAGCCAGTCTAAACTTCTCATCTTAAAGATGAAAAATGTTAATATGATGAATCCTTTTAAATTAGCAAACTAGAATATATGGTACTTGAATTCTTTCCCTACCTTTTTCCTGTTATACACTTAAAGCACTGTCTGATACCATTTATTAAAGCAGACCTGCACAACCTGGCAGCGAGTAGGGGCCAAAATTAAAATAGGCTAAACTTCTTCAGGTTGTAGATAGGTTAGACTACAGACAGATGGACAATCATTGGTTGCTGAGGGTCACATGATAAACAAGACAGTGCAGGTGGCAACCCTATATTTTGGAAATCCTTTGGCAGTCTCAAGCAGACCACAGACTGTATGTTGTACAGCCCTGTAATAAAAGATCGTTTTATTTACATTAGAACTCGGATTACAGATTGAAATCCCACAGGTCCTTATATATCCTTCCATTTCACAGAAGAGAAAACTTGGGTCACTGAAATAAAGTAACTACTCAAAGTCACACAGCTAGATAGAGACAGAGGCCAAGATTGTAACTGAAATCTTCTTTTGCTTAATCTGGGTTTCTTTCTTCTGAGTCTCCTTTTCATAGTCTGGTGTTTTTTTTTTCCTAATTAGTACTTCCAGTCTCCTGTGAATTCTGACAGCTCTCACATTCTCTACCACACAATAAAGTACCTAATTACATGTTGTTTTGAATTATTTTTAATTGTTCCATATGTTTTAATCTTCTTCCAAACAGGTTGTAAGTTATCATTTCACATTGCACCTAGCAGGCAGCTGAGGACATAGGAGGTATCCGATAGATGTGTTTTGTTTGATTTCCCTTGATTTAATTATTTTCCATAAATCTCTTCCTGGTATGTGCCATGATTTTTTTTTTTTTTGGCTTGGGGAAAAGGAGGATGCTTTATTTTCTTCTAATCATGTCTCGAACTACACAAGGATATTATGAGTATACATTGCACATTAAAAATAATTTTAAAATATACTATTCAAGACATTCATCCAAGAACTAAGATAGGCTTCCATTTTCATAAATTATTATAAAATATTTTCTACAGTTGAGGTAGAAGTCTAGAAACCAAGGACACTGAAGTCCAGAGATTTTGTCTCTCTTATTATCTTTGGGAAGAAGTTATAAGAAAACCCACTGGAGAAGAGAAAAGGAGTTTGTTTGATCCAAACAAAAAAGAGAAGGAAATTGTGTAGATGATTTGGAAGGGGTTAGACTAGGCCTAATATTGAATTGAGGGCAGAGAAATTTGGATAAATGTGAGTGAAAATGAGAATTTAAAGAACAATCTCTAAGCCCAGATACTAGACCAGATTCTACTTTAAGGCTGAAAGAAAAACAGGATCAAGGAAGACAGGGAGATAGGTTTCCAGTTAAGACAGTTATCTGAATAGGGGGATAGACTGCCCAGTTCATAAACATGTATTCGTCCTTCGTTGCTGAAGAAGACCATGCCATCAGAGAAATGATGACATGACTTGCACTTTTTGCACTTGTTTTTAGAGTGAGGGAGGGCTGTGCAGGTCACCAGCCTCACTTCTCCTCCAGAGTCATCTGAATCCAGTGACCAATATTCATTAGGATGACTAAGATGACCCAGGATGAGGCAACTGGGGTTAAGTGACTTGCCCAAGGTCACATAACTAGTGAGTGTCAAGTGTCTGAGGTGAGATTTGAACTCAGGTCCTCCTGACTCCTGCACTGGTACTCTATGCACTGCACCCCCTAGCTGCCCAATTCATAAATATTTGTTCCAGCAATACCCTAAAGTTCACACTAGAATAATGATCAATAAATCAAATGAGAAATTACAGAAAACTACTTCTTCTACCTCAGAACTGCAGAAAATGTCAAACACAAGCTCACAGTCAATAGGAAGGGGGATCAACCAGCAAAATCAACTCCAGAGCAGGGTTACATTCCAGACAAACCAGAGATGGTTCAGGGGCATGGGTAGTCTCCAAGGCTCTGAATCTAGGAGCAACAAGGGAAGAGGGCTGCCCTAAGAAAACCATAGGGTGCCCAAAAACCCCAGAAAGAAAACTTCAGAAACCCTGGGGAGCAACAGTAACCATTGAGTGACCACTGCAATACCATAGCACTCAAATAGGCACATCCCAAGCTCAGGGGCTCTGAAGGACCTAACAATCTGTCCTGAGATGATAATGAGGGTCCTGAAGATCCAGTGCTCTGAAACTCAAAGATGGAGGTGTGGGGAGAGTGGCTAACTATGGCAGGTGGAGATCAGTGCAGGAACCCAGGAGACCTAGGGGTAGACTAAGCAGAGCAGTCACCAGCCTAAAAGTATAAAGGATGGAGCCTGGTCCTAGCAAAAATAAAAGCTCCAATTCAGGCTCTAAAGATGAAAAGATGAGTAAGTCAGAGAAAGCAATGATATTTTTTAAATGATCGTGCATTTAGAGATCCTCCCAAAATAAAAAGCAAGCAATTTCATAATATTGGTAAGCAGAGGCTTGAAGAGATAAAAATGGATTTTTCCACAAGGAATCCATGAGTATGTAGAAGAAATGAAAATAAGAGATATTTTCTAAAATGAAATAAAAGTTATGGAGTATGAAGAAGGTAGCATCTGAGAATGGGATGTTAACTTTTAGATCATGGTTTAAAATATAGGGATAAAAGGTTCCTAACAAAGACTAGCAAGAATACATTTCCTCAAAACTGAATGAGTCAAAGTTGTAATAACCAAGTTTGGCCCCAAAGAAACAATATAAGAAGGAATTTCACCTTGCTTCTTTGTAGAGGTAGAGGGCTAACGATGTAGAACATTGTATATAATATTCGAATTTTTTATCTCTATTTTACTGAATTTTTTTTGCTCCTTTTTCATTCTTTATTATAGCTAGGTCCTGATTAGTATAAATAATTAATCTCCCTGAAGTGTTTGCATTATTCAAATTCACTACATATTTCCATTGGTCTGGAACCAGTCACTATAGTTTACATAATTATAACTTCAGATAGTGCAAATCTGAATACATATGACCTTTTTAGGGAATTGCATATGAAGCCCTCCCTCACTCAGAACAAAGTCAAGTGCAAGTCATGTTATTATTTCTCTGATGACATGGTCTTCTTCGGCAACGAAGGATGAACACGTTATTATGAAGCCTCAGGGCATAAGGGACGACTCTATGAGAGGGGAAAATATCAGGGATACATTTGGAAAATATAGGTGATCTTAAATAAAAGATATCAATAAAAATTTATTTTTAAAACCAAGCAAAAAATAAAATGCCTCATCCCTTACAAACTATCTTTCAACCTTACCACCAAATGATACTATTTTCTCCAATATTACTAATGATCTATTAATTGTCAAATCCAATGGTCATTTCTCAGGACTTATCCTGCTTGACCTCTCTGCATCATATAACACTCTTAACCACATCCTTAACCTGGATTTTCACTGCCTTATTCCTGGATTTTCAAGATGCCACTCTCTTCTCGTTCTCCTCTGCTACCACTCTATGGTTCCATCTCCATGACTGGATCATCATTCTCATCCCATCCATCAGCTTGGATGGTGGCCTTCTCCTCTCTTTATTTCTTTCTTAGATCTAAGTTTGTTGCGATGCCAGGGTACTTTTCAGGTTTATTGCACAAAAATCCCTTTCTTGTACTCTACCTTCCAATCAAATCATTTGCTTTTTCTTCCCTGAATACCACATTCTACCACCCATCTCCATGTCTTTGTGAAGCTTGTCCTTCATAACCAAAATGCATTCTTCCCCTCCTTCCCTCACCTCTATATCCTAGAATCCTTCCCTGACTTCCTTCGAATTTCAGCTCAAGTGCTATTTCCGATGAGAAACCTACCTTGATCCCACCAGTTAGTGACTAATGTTCTTCCTTTGGCACATGTTTTGTTCAACCAGTTATAACTCTAGAACTGGAAGGCACTGTGGAGGACACCAACTATAGCCCTTCATTTTATATACAAAGGACTTAGTCCACCGCCATCCCCATGTTAACTGATTTGCCCAAGGTCCCCCATTAAACTTTTCATTTTATATTTCATCTTCTACGTATGTGTTGTTTCCCCTCAAAAGAATGTAAACAACTCGAGGGCATGAACCATTTCATTTTTTATCCTTTTATTCTCAGCACGTAGCTCAAAGTCTGGTGAATAATAGATGTTTAATACATATTTGTTGAATGAATGAATGATGCCAAGCACTAGACGAGATGCTAAGGACATAGTCACCTTGGCTCAGGCAATCCTGTCATCGTTTATGGAGAAAGTAGACTTGGAGTTCATTTTTACAAGCAGGAAGGAAGTGACTTGATTAGTGGAAAAGTGTCTACTCTTTCTTCATGCGTTAGTTGTGATGATCGTTAGTTCAGATCCTAGAAATAGCTTAAGGAAGAAAAGCACTCTGGGTGAAAACAACTTGTTCGTCAGACAGGATAAATCCTTCATGGGTACCCAAGAGCATTTCGTAAAGCACCTGTGGCAGGATATTACAGCATCTCTGAAAAGTTAACTTACCTCTTGGGGTAGGAGGTGAGGGGGAGAAGTCACTTTCTATTTGAAATCATTTTACTCTTTGCAGGTCCTCATGGGAGTCAGCTATTATTTTTAATCATCATTTTTATTATAATCATAATTATTATAATTACCATGTATTCACAATGTGCCGGTCATTTCCTAGAATATATAAACACACAGTCTCTTGCGATACATGCTAAATCAGTTCCCTGGAAAGAAATTAAGAGCTATTGGGCTCTTGGTGAAACCAGCATCCCTCTTTCTACCCTATATCTTCCCATTCTTCATTCCCACTCCACCCTCAAAAAAAGGCAAATATTTCCTTCTTTGCATGTGAAATGTATCACTATGGAATTCCAGTCTCTCTGTCAGGGCCGACATTAGGAAAACAAATGTCTTAGGAAATGGCCCTGAGAAACAACACAGGAATTAATACCAAGATCCAATACAAAATAAAAAGGAAAATGAAAAATGAACCAGTGTTCAACTTCCAAAGAACTAATGTTGGGAAAAGAGACATGGGGGTAGGTGGAGAGGTGGGGAGGGAAGAAAAAGTCCGAGAGGATTTAAAGCTAAAAATGTTCTTCTGTGACTGACTGAAGACTTTCTTGGCAGGCAATTAATCATAGATTCCAAGCTGAACAATTTAGTCTAACCTCTTCTTTTATAGATAAAGAATCTGCTTTGACCCAGCAATGTCGCTTCTAGGGCTGTATCCCAAAGAGGTTCTAAAAATGGGCAAAGGTCCGACATGTACAAAAATATTTATAGCAACTTTTTTGTGGTGGTCAAGAACTGAAAATTGAGGAAATGTCCATCAGCTGGGGAACAGCTGAACAAGCCGTGATACATGAATGTAATGGAACACTATTTATTGTGCTATAAGAACTTCAGAAAAACCTGGAAAGGCTTATGTGAACTGATGCTGAATGAAATGAGCAGAACCAGCAGAACATTATACTCAGTAGCAGCCACAGGGTGCGAGGATTGTTTCTGACAGACTAAGCTTTTCACAGCAGTGCAAGGACCTAAGACATCCCCAAAGGACTCTTGAGGCAAAATGCCATCCACATCCAGAGAAAGAACTATGGAATGGGAACACAGAATGAAACAGATTCTTTTCTCTTATGTTATGTTCTATTTTGTTCTGGTTTTTGTCTCATGGTTTCTCCCATTTGTTTTAAATCTTCTAAGCAACATGACTAATGTGAAAATGTGTGTAATAAGAATGTATGTGTAGAACCTATATAAGATTGCATGCCATCTTGGGAAGGGGGGTGGGGGAGAAAATGTAAGACTTATGGAAATGATTGTTGAAAAGTGACAACAAATAAATTAATTAAATTTAAAAAAAAAGAATCTGAGGCCCAGAGCAGTTAAGTGAATTCTCTGATGTTACATAGGTATTAAGTGGCAGAACCTAAATTCACAATTTGACCACAGGTCCAGCATTCTTTCCACTACACTATCCTGTCTAGTTACTCTTGACCTCAGGACAGAGCACACCAATACATATATGTTTTTTTTACCTCCTCCTCCACACTGGGTGTCATTAGATCAAGTTTTTGGCCCTAGATCTGCTAAGGACTTGCTGTGCGACCCTAGGCAAGCTGCTTAATTTCTCTCTGTCTCCATTTCCCCAATTATAAAAGAATATCAATGGTCCTACTTGTATTGGTGATGATCACATGAAATCATGTATGTGAAAGTATTTTGAATATGAAGTACAAAGATTTACCACTATTATTATGATGGAACAAATAGATTTTAATATAGGGCATTCCAAAAGTCTTAGAACAGAAATCTGTCCTAAGACTTTTGGAATGCCCTGTATTAAAATTAAACAACGTTATCAGAAAAAGTTCATTTCTACATTTTTAATGACATCATCAAGGTATTGAAATAGCTGACTAGAAAAAATTTTGGGGGGAATAATTATATTGTTAATACTTTTTACTCCAACAAACTATAAATGGAATATTGGTACATCCTAACAGTGGTGGGAAGAGAGAACAGGGGCTTCTTCCTATTCAACTATTTCATTAGAATTTCTCAAATTTGCTCACTTTGAAGAAAACTTCAACGATGTTTGAGATCTTAGAGGCTGGTGGCTTAAACCAGCCAGGGTAAAGAGGATGGAACAGTAAGGCTTTTTTCTCCTTGGACAGAAAGATCATCCATGTCAGAGACCCAGAGAGCAAGTTCAGAACATAAGCACAGAGAGAAAGAGAACAAGATGAAAGGAAAGGATGAGAGAATGAAATTATGCCTTTTCATCTTTTATGACCACACTAAACAACTCCTCAGAGATGCATGTACCAGGAATCGCTGTGTACACGAAAGCCCATGGTATTATAGTTCAGGGAGTCTAGACAGGCTTTATAGCAAAAGAAAGAACAGTGAGGATCTCCAAGTCTCCTTACAGATGGAAATTAAACTACACAAACATCTTCTCTGCCCTCCTTCCCCTACATTTGAGTACATTCAGAAATTAAATATTAGGAGTCACTAGTTCATGTTTATAGCCAAAGTTGGCTTGAAAGGTAGGCAAGGCCATAGACGTAATTTCAAGGGAGCCAAGAAGGACAACTTGCCTAGAAATATCTCTCTAAATACTGGTAACACAGTAATTGGATAAATTCATTGCTATTATTGTTAAGTGTTTCAGTCATGTCCAACTCTCTATGACCCCATTTGAGGTTTTCTCCACAAAGACACTGGTGAGTGACTTGCCTTTTGCAGTTCATTTTACAAGTGAGGAAACTGAGGCAAACAGGATTAAGTGACTTGTCCAGGGTCACGTAGCTATTAAGTGTCTGAGGCTGGATTTGAACTCAGGAAGATGAACCTTCCTGACTCTAGGGCTGGTGTTCTATTTACTGTTAGCTGCTCTAAATTCATCATTAGAGATTCATTTCTTGAGGTTAAGAATTATTCTCTCCCAAGAGTCTTCTTTTAAAATGTAAATCCCAGGGAGGGGAGGGAAGAGAGAGAGAAACACTTACAGCCAAAAAGATCCCTCTTCAGAAACTTACTAGCTATGTGACTCTGGGCAAGTCACTTAACCTAGCTCAGTCCGTTTCTTCATCTGCAAAAAAAAAAATAGCTTTCCTTGTTATGGAGGTCAAATTAGGTAACATATGTAAATGGCATTGTAAACCTCAAAGTGCTGTCGCAGAATGATGATGATGATGAAAAAGAAGAAGATACTAGAGGCACCTGCCAGTACACAGTATCAACTATGCCAGTCAATGAGCAAGAGATGGGAAGGCACCCTGGGCTCAGTGCTTCCTACCTACTAAGTACTTTGCTAAGATATAAAAGTGAGGCAGTCTCTGGAGCTTACATTTTAATATGAGAGGCAATAGACAAGTGGTGACCTGTAAAGGGAATTATGGTCTGAAGTATCACCAAGATGGTGAGTGGAACAAGGGAATAAGGCAGTCTGTGAAAACCTGCTCTTTTCCAGAGGTAATGCTAGTGCTGGTACCTTTTCAGAGTGACAAATAAAAGGTAAGTGTCCAGAGCTTTGTAACAGTGCAGAAAATGAACTGAGGGGTCTAACTCCTTCCAGAAATAGTCTCTGGAGGTCCAATTTGGAGGGTGCAGTGGACACTTTGAAGCAGAAATCTTTTCTGATAAGACTAAAGGGACAGAGGGCAGAGCCAGGTGGGTGGAAGCAAAGATGGGAGAATGGGAGCAAAGATCTGAAAAGTCAATCCCACCTACAATGGTGGAGCCTGCTCTCTAGGGAACCAGAGAAAACCTGGCAATTACCCAGAGGGCACCCTGATTTGAGGCAGTGTGCTTGACAAGTAGGAGTAAGGGCTTGATTGCCCACACCTAAACTTTACTCCTAAATAGGGTCAGGCATTGATTGCAGCACCCCCTAGTGGCTACACTAAAAAAATAGTGTGAATTTAAACACTGGCTATTTGGACCTAGAGAAGGAATGGGAGGTAGAGAGAGAGGCAAAGAAAAACTTCACTGAGGTCATAACATACTTGGGAGGCCATGCTTATATAACTATTAAATGTTAAGTTATTCCTCTACGCCCATATCAGCAGAGTGGTACATGGAAAGATCACTGGTTCTGGAATTAGAAAGCCTGGTCTCTAATTTGCCTATGATATTGGGCAAGTCACTTAACCTCTATGAGCCTCTGTTTCCTCATCTGTAAAATGAGGAGGTTGAGATATACGGACTCTGAGGCCGCTTCTTGCTCTAAATCTATCTCATGATTCCATGCAGTTCAGCCCTGCCACACTCCGATTACTCTGTGGTGGAACATAATGAGCTCGTTTTGTTTTGATCAACCACGACTGGACACACTGTAACTTGACTCAAGCCTAGAGAAGTCATTTTGGTTCTCTTTGAGAAGGAAAGACAACACCCAACCAATTCTGATTACTTAGCGACAGACCATATAATAAATTATCCCGTCTGAAATTAATGATCAATTATATAAAAGTATGATGAGCAAGAATTTCAGGACTTCTAGAAACGTATGAATCTAATTTTTACTTCTCTGGGACTTCTCAAATGGAAGATAGAGAATCATTAACTGGCGGAACTTATTAAGGCCAGCTCTAAGCAATTTAACAAGGCATTTATATAGCCCAGTAAGGATATTACTAGGAACAGTTTTAAGTTAGAATATCTTCCTTTGGGAGCAGCTAGTTTTATAATCAGCCAGCTAGCAAATTGTCAGTGCCAGGTAAGAATCCGAAAAGGGTAGCAAAGTTGAAAAGATAGCAATTCACAGTCGTCAATCAACATTCACAGCATCATCTCCTAGCCCCCCAGAATCCACCCTACCCACAATGAATTCGTGTTGACTATATGCTATCATGGCTAATCGGATAATGCCTTCAATTTATTCCTTCCTTTAATTTACTACCTGGTTTCTCCTCCATTATCATTACAAATTGACTCTACCTATAGCCCTCCACTCCGGTGTTCAAGAACAGTCAACCTGGCTACCCTATATGAATAAATGAAGAATCTGATAAAACAAAAGTATAATAGAAAGCATTTGAAGTCTTGAAGACATAAGACTAACAGAAAACCATTAGGTGTTCATTGCAATTTTATTTGATTTATTTATTTTATTTTAGTTAAATGGGTGAGTAGAGAAGAGAATATTTCTTGTGGGGACAAATAACCCATAGGTCAGATTAAGACGCAGGAATTACTATGGCATGAGATCCTAAATGGCGAGAGAGAAGGGAATAAATATGCCAACTTATCTGAAATGAAGGTCCTTATTGAAGAACTATGGGAAATAAGCTTACTTCGTTATCATGGTTCAGAATTTAAGACTTGAAAGTCAGGCAGAATTAAATTCATAATAAGTACTCATAAAAAATTAAGTCACACAAAATAATTTAGTTTAGTAGGTCCAGTAAGCAATGATCTAGTAGGCAATGAGGAGTCGCTATTGTTTCTTGAGCTAGAGCTAACATGAAAGCAGCACGGTAAGAATAGGAAAGATGTGGTACATGGTGGAGTAGAAAGCATGAAGAATTTGGAATCAGAGAATTCGCATTTGAATTCTGGTGGTAGTTACATGAACTTGGTTCATGAATAAGTATTAAATCTCTACCACATGCCAGGTGCTATGCTAGGCAACAAAACAAAAAAATCAAAGTTTCTGTTCTCAGGATCTTATTTTCTATCAAGTTTAAACCTAAGTGTCGGTTTTCCTATTTGCAAAATGAAAGAATTTTCTTTAAAGTCCCTTTTAGATTTAAATTTTGTTCTTATTATTTCTTCTTTTACAATTCAAGATTCCAGAGAAAACATATAAACAATAGTGATGAGGACCAGGAAAACACATACTATGTCTCATTATAAAGAAAAATGTCCACGTATCTTAAAAACCTGTCTGTAATATATTGCTTATGCATTTGTTCCTTTTGGAGATTTCCTCTTAAAATTTACTTCAAAGCTATGTATTGTTTTTGATCATTAAATGAAAGTTTCATTAGTTATTTCATGACAGAATCTATCTTCTATAATTCTGACATTATTCACATAACTCACCTTCAAACATCTGGAATTAGAAGACAAGGATGCTGGACCTCTACATTTTTTTCTATTAATCATATTCTAATCATATACTTGCTTTAGGAAGCAGAGTGAAGGATCTTGGGACGCAAGTTTCTAAACTTCAATCCCCTAGTATTCCCCCCATCTTCCCAGAAATGCAGACATAACTGCTTCGTGAAAACTTGACCTAGAACAAAATGGGAAAGGTTCTGAGAATGACACACTGACTCAGACAAATTGACTGTAGGGGAAGTCCTTGGTTTGAATGATCCTAGAAGTACAACAAATATGTAGCCCAATTATACATTTCGACAATAATGTATTTCCTTGTTTTATTAATTAGTTAATTAATTTTTAGGGTTTTTTAATATAAATTTACTTATTTAACTTTTACATTCATTTTCACAAAATTTTGGGTTCCAAATTTTCTCTCCATTTGTCCCCTCCCCCCATCCCAATATACCGAGCATTCTAATTTCCCCTATCACCAATCTGCCCTCTCTTCTATCATCCCTCCCTTCTCTTGTCCACATCTTCTCTTTTGTCCTGTAGGGCCAGATGACTTTCTATTCCCCATTAACTGTATTTTTTATTTCCTAGTAGCAACAACAATGCTCAACAGTTGTTCCTAAAACTTTGAGTTCCAAATTCTCCCCATCCCTCCCTCCCCACCCGTTCCCTTTGGGAAGGCAGGCAATTCAATATAGGCCCTATCTGTGTAGTTTTGCAAATGACTTCCATAGTAGTCGTGTTGTGTAAGACTAACTGTATTTCCCTCCATCCTATCCTGCCCTCCATTGTTTCTATTCTGTCTTTTGATCCTGTCCCTCCCTGAGTGTTGACCTCAAATTGCTCCCTCCTCCCATTGCCCTCCCTTCCATCATCCCCCCCACCTTGCTTATTCTCCTTCTCCCCTACTTTCCTGTACTGTAAGATAGGTTTTCATACCAAAATGAGTGTGCATTTTATTCCTTCCTTTAGTCAAATGTGATGAGAGTAAACTTCTTGTTTTCGTCTCAGCTCTCCTCTTTTTCCCTCCACTAAAAAGTCTCCTGCTTGCCTCTTGAATGAGAGATAATTTACCCCATTCCATTTCACCCTCTCTCCTCCCACTCCATTTCTCTCTCACCATTTACCTTAATTTCTTTTAAGATATGGTCCCATCCTATTCAATTCACTCTGTGCTCTCTGTCTCTGTGTGTGCGTGCATGTGTGTATGTGTGTGTGCATGCATGCGTGTACATGTTTGTGTGTGTGTGTGCGTGTGTGTGTGTGTGGTCCCACCAACTACCCAGATACTGAAAAGTTTTAAGAGTTACAAATATTGTCTTTCCATGTAGGAATGTAAACAGTTCACTTTTGGTAAGCCCCTTATGACTTCTCTTTGCTGTTTACTTTTTCATGCTTCTTCTCATTCTCGTGTTTCAAAGTCAAATTTTCTTTTCAGCTCTGGTCTTTTCATCAAGAATGCTTGAAAGTCCTCTGTTTCATTGAAAGACCACATTTTCCCCTGAAGTATTATACTCAGTTTTGCTGGGTAGGTGATTCTTGGTTTGAGTCCTAGTTCCTTTGACTTCTGGAATATCCTATTCCACTCCCTTCGATCCCTTAATGTAGAAGCTGCTAGATCTTGAGTTATCCTGATTGCATTTCCACAATACTGGAATTGTTTCTTTCTAGCTGCTTGCAATATTTTCTCCTTGACCTGGAAATTCTGGAATTTGGCCACAATGTTCCTAGGAGTTTCTCTTTTCGGATCTCTTTCAGACGGTGATTGATGGATTCCTTTAATACTTATTTTGCCCTCTGTTTCTAGAATCTCAGGGCAGTTTTCCTTGATAATTTCATGAAAGATGATGTCTAGGCTCTTTTTTTGATCATGGCTTTCAGGTAGTCCCATAATTTTTAAATTATCTCTCCTGGATCTATTTTCTAGGTCAGTTGTTTTTCCAATAAGATATTTCACATTATCTTCTATTTTTTCATTCTTTTGGTTTTGTTTGGTGATTTCTTGGTTTCTCAGAAAGTCATTAGCCTCCATCTGTTCCATTCTAATTTTGAGAGAACTATTATCTTCAGTGAGCTTTTGAACTTCTTTTTCCATTTGGCTAATTCTGCTTTTGAAAGCATTCTTCTCCTCATTGGTCTTTTGAACCTCTTTTGCCAACTGAGTGAGCCTATTTTTCAAGGTGTTACTTCAGCATTTTTGCAGGTCTCCTTTACCAAGGTATTGACCCATTTTTCATGCTTTTCTTGCATCTCTCTCATTTCTCTTCCCAGTTTTTCCTCCACCTGTCTAACTTGATTTTCAAAATCCTTTCTGAGCTCTTCTATGGCCTGTGCCCATTGGATATAGATCTATTTCGGATGTTTGGGGTACAGAGGCCTTGACTTCTATGTCTTTCCCTGATGGTAAGCATTGTTCCTCGTCATCAGAAATGAAAGGCAGGAACATCTCTTTCCCAAGAAAGTAACCTTCTATGGTCTTATTTTTTTCCCTTTTCTAGGCATTTTCCCAGCCAGTTACTTGACTTCTGAGATTCCTCTCCACCTCACCTAGATCCGCCCAGCTAGTGCTTGGGGACTGAGATTCAAATGCTGCTCCCTAGCCTTGGGGCTTTCCGTGGTGGGCGTGGCTGCTATTCAATGTGAGCTTAAGTTCTGGTGCTGGGGTGGGGGCAGGGCCGCCTCCCAGGCTCAGTTCCCTCAGGGGGTTTATGCGGAGACCTTCAGTAATGGAGCGGAGCTCCTGTCTGTTTGGGGAGCCCAGGTCTGCTGCTGTCCCTGTCTCCACTGCTGCCTCCTGAGGATGCCTGAGTTATGGAGACACCCTGCTCTCCTCTCGGCCAGCCCAGAAGTCTCTCTCACTGACCTGTGCACCTGTGGGTGGAGGGACCTTCATGGCCGCTGGAGGTTGTGTCCCTGAAGCCTGCTTGGATCTGCTCCTCTGGGGCTGTGGGGTCAGGGCAGCGTAGGGCTGGGCTCCACTGTCTGGGGTGCGAAGGACCTTTGGGGTCGGTTTTTCAGGGCTCTCTGGAACGGAAATCTCCTTCACTGCATTGCTGCATGGTTTGCACTGCTCCAGAAATTGTGGGGAGTTCTTTTTACAGAAAATTTATGGGCTGTAGGTTCTGGAGCTAGCATATGTGAGTCTTTCTACTCCGCCATCTTGGCTCCTCCAATTTTTAGTTTTTAACATTCACTTCCACAAGATTTTGAGTTCCAAATTTTCTCCCCATCTTTCCCTTCTGCCCACTCCAAGACAACATGCATTCTGATTATCGCTACCCCCAATCTGCCCTCCTTTCTATCACCCCCCCTTCTCTTATCTCTTTCCCCTTCTGTTTTCCTATAGGCTTTTGAACCTCTTTTGCCATTTGGGTTATCTATTTTTTAAAATGTTATTTTCTTCAGCATTTTTGGGGTTTTTACCAAGTTGTTGACTCATTTTTCATGATTTTCTTGCATCACTCTCATTTCTCTTTCCAACTTTTCCTCCCCTCTCTTACTTGATTTTCAAAATCCTTTTTGAGCTCTTCCATGGTCTGAGACCAATTCATATTTTTCTTGGAGGCTTTGGATGTAGGAGCTTTGACTTTGTTTTCTTCTGGTTGATTCTATAGTTGGAAGGAATTTTTGTGCTGTTTACTCATTTTCCCAGCCAATTACTTGACTTTTTAACTCTTTGTTAAGGTAGGCCTCTGCTTCCAGTCTGGAAGGTGTACTGTCCCAAACTTCAGGGATTTTGTGCAGCTGTTTTAAGGGATACTTTTAGGGAACTATAAATTTTCAGTTCTTCCGATGTGATATGATCAAAGAAGAGGTGTTAACTCCTCTCCTGGTCTGTGCTCTAGTCTATGAGTGACCACAACTACTCTTTTCTGCTTTGGAACTGTGAGGAGGATTCCCTCTCTACCACTACCACATGCTCTGTCACCCAGAACTGGGACCCAGACCTTAGCATGAGCAAAGCAAGAGAATCCTACCTCAGTGCCAGCAAAGAGATCCTTGCTATCCTCCTCTGATCAGCTACTAGACCCCTCACTGTCTGTGGGTCAAGAACTCTGGAAGCAACTGCAGCTGCAGCTGCTGCTACCCCAGGACTGGGGCCAGACCATACTCCTCTCTAACCCAGATCCAACAGAACTTTCCTACTGACCTTCTAAGTTGTCCTTAGATAATGATCCCATTATCTTCTAGTCAAGGGGATTCTATAGTCTGTAATACCCTAGGGTAAGTATTCTTGCACAGAAGTCCTATCTGTCCCTCCTGAAGAAGAAAAATAATAGATTGAAAAATGGGAATTTCAGGGACTTCAATCAGATACTTAGAGTATAATCCTCTCACTACACTGTTTCAGAAACATTTCTGAAAGATTTGAAAGGAAAAACTTCCTCTGATACTCAAAAAATGTTGACTAAATATATGAAGCATATGATGAAATGCAATCAGTTTATACCAACATATACTACTTCAAGCAAGGCAGAATTATGAAGTAGACAGTAATAAACTTCATATCATAGCCTGGATAATTACATTTTCATCCATTTAGTTTTTCCTATATGTTAGGCTATCTCTTGAATAGACATGGAACTTGTTGAGGATTTGTGTTAAATAAGGACTTGATGTAATTAGCACTGTATCATCTGAAGACGAAAGTATTTGAAGGACCTCCTCATCTATAAGAAATCCTCCTTCTTTTGGAACTTTCACTAGACAATCTCAAAAGATAGTACATCAGTAAATACATTTGGGATAAACATTGCCTGGAGACAATGAACAGAAAAGTGGTCTGGATTGCCTTTGGGAGACTACACTGGGCTTTGATAATCTTATATTGTTCCTCAGATCAAAGACCCCACTCTTCAATTACAAATATTGTCTTGGAGATGCTTTTTGTTTTTAAATCTTGAAGCACAAGTATTTTGAAGAATTAAAGTAGCAGTTGATCCAAAATACAATAGAGAAAGGAAATGCTCATAGAATCATGGATGAGGAGCCTGAAGGGACCTCAGAGGCCATCTATCTAATTCCCTCTCTTTACAGATGAGGAAACTGAGGTTGAGGGGGCAGGAAGAGAAAGAGAGAGAGAGAGAGAGAGAGAGAGAGAGAGAGAGAGAGAAGAGAGAGAGAGATCCATTGACTTAATAGGAAGATTAAATATCAAAGGCGAAATTTGAATAAGGGTCTCTACATACAGAACCAGGACTCTGCTCTCGATAAAGCTGCTTTTATAAGATCAACCAAGTTCCTTCTTTCCATTGATGATATTTACTCAAGTAGTAACATAGTGAACATATTACTTAGGAAATTTATGATCAGCAAAAGAAATAAGTTTGTCACATGGCATAAATGAAGGAGAATGAATGGAGAACACAAATGTTCTGTTGGTACCTTTGAAACATAAAAAGACTTAGAGGAAGGGCTGTAGCACAAGCACCTTAGGTAAGTCCTTTGCGACTAGACATAGGCAATAATAAGATAAGATGAATGAATTGAATTTTCATTTGTTTTTTCTTTGTTTCAAAATGTTTGTTTCATTTCGTTTTTATTCTGAACTTAACAAAAATCAAATAAAACATGTGTTTCCGTATGCATTGTCAAATAGACGAAACTATAAATGTAGAGCTTGTTTTCTATCAGCAGGTAGATAATCTGCTTACTTGTTCATTGGTCATCTGGAGTCATTGCAATGATCAGAATTCTCATGTTTTTCAAAGTTGTTTTTTTGCAACGCTATTATTGTATATATTGTTCTCTTGGTTTTGTTCGTTCTGCATCAGTTCATACATGTGTTCCCAATTTTCCCTAAAGCCTTTCCTTTGGCCATTTCTTATGGTACAATAATATTCTATGATATTGATGTATGGTAATTTTTTTAGCTATTAATCAATTCATAGGCATCCCTAGTTGCCAATTGTTTTATATTACCAAAAGATGCCATAAAGATTTTCTACATATGGGTCCTTTCATTTTTTCTTTGATCATTTTAGGATATAAGCCTAATAGTATTATCACTGGGTCAAAGGGTAAAGTAATAAAATAATAGCTAGCATTTATATATCACCTAAAGGGTTGCGAAGCATCATACATAGGCTTTCTCTTTTGATCCTCGCAACAACTTTGGGAGGTAGATGCCCCATTTTACAGATTTTAAAAAATACCTGAAGGTTGGAGGTTAAGTGACTTGCCCAGGGTTACACTGCTAGTAACCATCTGAAGTAGGATTGAAACTCAGGTCTTCTTAATTCCAAGTCAAACACTATCCACGGTGCTACTTAATTGCCTGTGGTTATACGCTAGGTGTGAAGAGTTTGTTGACTTTTGAGGGCATAGTTCCGAATTGCTCTTCACATATAATAGAGCTGGACCAGTTCAGAGCTGGTGGGTTGCAATTTACAAAGATGCTAAGAATACCCCCTGATGAGATCGCATGTCCATTGAAGTCTTAATGTAAGGCAATGGTAAAACTCCTTAGAATTTCCACTTTAAACCTTGTTGAATGACCACAATAAGCAACACATTAAATAAATTTGTGTCCAGAGTCCCCATTTTCCCTCGCTGTACTTTTCCTTCCTTTAAATTCCATCCCTCTCTCAGGTGCTCAGTGCCTGCGTAATGTGTAGATCACTTCCGTCCTAGAAGATAAATCCTAAAGTTTTAAGGAACTCAGATGCTTAACAATCTACTGTGATCACATTTAATTTGAAAACAAGTGACAGACAACTCAGGTGTTGAAGGGCCAATTAAGCCATATGATAATTGTTTGAAGGACCTGGGTCTGTAACTGTCTTCGAGGTATTTGAAGGGTCAACTTGTGGGAGATAGATTATTCTTTTTCTGCTTGGATCTATGGGGCAGAACTGGAAATCTTGAGTGAAAATTATTGGGAAGCAAGTTCTAGTTTGATATAAGAAGAAAACTTCCTAACAGAACAGAAATAGAATGAGTGGTGATGAGTTCCTCCTCAAATAGGAACTTTTAAGATATAATTGGATGACTACTCCTTGCATGTGCTGGGGAGAGGATTCTTATTAATGTATAGGTTGAATAAGGAAGATATTGTACTTCTAATTCTATTTTTTATTCCAGCTCTCAAACCTCTATCCTCCTCTAAACTTCCCTAATTCTATCTTTTATTGAACATACCACTATCCCCTCAGTAATCCAAGTTCATGAAATTAGTCATCCTAGACTCTTCATGTCTCTCATTTCCCTTTCTAATCAGTTGCCAAATATTGTTGAGTCTACTGCCACAAAAGTTCTAACATCATTTCCTTCTTTCCACTCAAAGAAATTCAGGTCCTACTTCAGGTTTTCATGATCTCACCAAAATGATTACAATTGCTTTCTCATCTCTTCCATTGCCAATTCATCCTCCACATAGCTGCCAAAATTATCTCTCTTTTTTTGGAGGCAATCAGGGTTAAGTGACTTGCCCAGGGTCATACAAATAATATGTGTCTGAGGATGGATTTGAGCTCATATCTTCCTGACTTTAGGTAACGTGTTTTATCCACTGCACCATGTAGCTGCATCTTCTTAAGGCACAGGATTGATCATG
Organism: Bettongia penicillata ogilbyi; assembly: GCA_023548195.1. NCBI lineage: Eukaryota > Metazoa > Chordata > Mammalia > Diprotodontia > Potoroidae > Bettongia > Bettongia penicillata. The sequence goes on from JAJHZJ010000006.1 coordinate 442,624, forward strand.
TAACTTCCTTGATCAAAAAATTCAGTGGCTCCCTATTACCTGAAAAATCAGATATAAATTCTCAGCCTCAAATTTAAGAAACTCCATAATCCAGCTGAACTTTTATTTTGTATTACTCTCCCTCAGTGAACTCTGAGTTTCAAACTAATAGTTCTTCCTCAAAAACTTGGCATTTCTTCCATACTGGTCATCCTGGATGCCTGGCATATACTCCTTTGTACCATTCCCACTTGGATCCTTGTCTTCTCCAAGGTTCAGCACTCATTTTTCAATGAAGACTTCTCCATCTCCCCCTCTCGTATTCATTCTCTTCCGCTTTTGAAATTGTCATGTATTTGCTTATCCGTGTCCAGAGTTGTGTCCCAATTGTAGATTGGAAAGTCCTTAATATAAGGGAGTGCTAAGGATTTGGTTCGTTTAGTTGTGGGGAGAAGGAAGACTGGGGTTCTGAATGCGCTCTGAGAAATCTCCAAAGCTACTTTGCAACATTCAGTCTTAGAGAATTACCTGGGGCCCTGAGAAGTTAAGTGATTTCTTCGGGGGGGTTGGGGGGGAATGATGGAATAACTATTAGGTTTCAGAGAGAGAAGATTTGGACCCGAATCTTTCAGACTCTGTTGCCAACTTTCTATCCATTGCCTTTTACATAGCATGCTATGTGTTTATTGTAATTTAATTGGATTTATCTAGTTTCCCTCCCAGGAGTGTTCTTCTTATAAAGACAGATGAGGAAGATGTTTAACGTAAAGAAATGAAGTTCTCAGTTGCATGGATAGGGGTGAGATTTGGGGGCATCTGACCATTATTAAAGAAGTTACCTTTTCTAACTATAGCTAAAGCTGATCTAGAGTTCAGTAGAGAATAATCTTCTCGGCCACAGAGGAAAAGTTCAGAAGGTAGCATGATTAGATACTGGGGTTACTGAAGAAAAACCACTTAGTCATTTTGATGTCAAAGACCTAGATCTATGTTCTGCGACTGATGCTTTCTACTTGTAGGACCTTTCTATCTGTAATCACTTAGCTTCCTGTATTTCAGTTTCTTCCGTTGTAAAATAAAAATTTTAGACTAGCTAGCCTCTAAGGTACCTTCTAACTCTAGATCACAGACCTTTTAACTAGCCAGTCAGGGATTATTTCTTTAAAAAAAAAAAAAAGTGTTCTTTCACACTGGAAATGGTTTTGCTATCAAGGGACACCAGTTAGGATAAAGAAAAGGGCCCAGATGTCATTCTTAGAACCATCTGTGGGAGCCAGCTCCAGGGCAACACCTTTTGTTGGACACCAGAGGGAACACTTCCTCATCCCAAGAGCATAGAAGAATTATTGCAACTATGAAGAAGGATTTTACAAGGAAATCCAAACTTTAGGGAAACAGTGACAGTTCCAGTCCTACCTATGAATTCAAAGAGCCAGACTCAGCCCTTTTTTAACAAAGCCACAAACCAGGAGAAATACAGAACAAAACAACACTGTAGCTCTGAATTTTAGATAGGAATTCTAGCAGGGCTTGCAGTGTTTGAGGTTTTGATTCTGAACCGTCTCTGAAAGTATCAGGAATGGCCTTTAACTTTTAAGTTATTGAGCATCACACAAAAAACTCAAAAGATTTTTGATACCACCTACAATTTGGACCATTATCCTTAAAGAATTACCCACAAAGTAGACTAAGAATTTAATAATTGTTTCCAAAGATCTGGAAGGAAAAACAATGCAAGGTGTGATGTGGTAGAGTAGTATCAAACTCAAGTAGAAATAGATCTTTGCAGGCTCCTGATGATTTAGAAAACCACATATGTTACATTATATTTTTATTTATTTTCTTAAATTTTTCCCAAATACATTTTAATCTGTTTGTGGCTAAGCTTGGGAACTTTGTAAACTGGGAGTTTGATACTTCTGGTACAGAGGTTACAAGAGTTACAAGGTTATTTCTTGCTTTAAAGAAAAATACCCTCCCACAAGCTGCATGACAGTAAGTGTGGTCTAAAAATACTGGACTCAGAGTCAGAAAGACCTGGGTTCACAGTTTGCCTCAGACTTAGATGGAGGATGTGATCTCTTTCAATCTCAGTTTCAACATCTGTAAAATAGGGTTCAATGTCCTACCTCTGATACATTACTGAGTCATTTCTGATAATGACCCCATTTGAGGTTGTCTTGGCAAAGATACTAGAGTAGTTTTCTTTTTCTTTTCTTTTTTTTTAAACAGACGAGGAATTGAAGGAAACAGGGCTAAATGACTTGTCCAGGTCACACAGCTAGTAAGTATATGAGGCCAGATTTTAACTCATGAAGAGGAATCTTCCTGTTTCCAAACCCAGTACCCTATCCACTGAACCATCTGGCTGCCTCCGATATACACTGACTGTAAACTTGGGGTCATTCAGCCTCTGAGTGTCCCCAGGGAATTCTCTGAGACTGTTCATAGCAGAACAATTGCTGATCTGTATGGATCAAAGGAGTTTCTTCACTGGGAATGCTTTACACCAATGGAGTCCCAGGTTCACACAAAAATAAATAGACAAAAATCTCGGTGTTGTTATTTCACAGAGTTGTGAAGATAAAATAAGAATATATGTCCAGTGGTTCACAACCCTTAAAGTGGCATGAAAATATCTGTTATTGCTTGTGCAATTCCACTGTTAGTCATTCATCCTCTTACCTTAAAGGTTACTGTTTTTATGTGACCTTGAATAAGTCCTTTTACCTCTCTGGGCCTCAATTTCCTCATTTACAGAATGAGAGTATTAAACTATCTGATGAAAGAAACTAGATGATTGCTATAGCAAAGACATTTAGGGAGGATATGATGGGCTTTTCTCAAGTAATGTCTGTCCTGGGGGGAAAAGAGCTAGAATTTGTCTGTTTGGCCCCAGGAGGTAGAACCAGAAGCAATAGACTAAGGAGGCTAAAGATTCTCTTCAAATATTCTAAGTTTCTAGGATTCTGATCCTCTTACTAAATGAATTCTAAGACTCTCCAGTAAGTAAATAAATAAATGAATGTAAGATGCACTTTTAATTTTAATCTTCATCATTAACATTTTCCCATCACTTTCCTAAATCCAGACAATCAATAAAACAATAAATCAAAGCCTGATTTATGGGATTTGCCAATTTCTGAAGTATAAATACTCAGACTGAAAATGAATGAATTGCTTTCCTGAGCAGATTCAAGCTGACTCTGTTTCAATATATAGCCATCTTCTAAGGGACTCCAACTCTGGACTCACTTGGGAGAGGGTTCACCAGGGGGCTTGATCTTAAAAAAAGAAAGAAGTGGTCAGCTTCTTTCTCTGACATATGAAGTCTACCCCAGAGTAATTCTGGAAAAATCTCAAAGCTTCAATGTGGCTCATATTTAGGGCATCTCCACAAAGTAACAGAATCCTTTTTAGAAAAAGTTCTAAGTCCAATCTTGATATCAGGTATTAAATAAGATAATATTTTTGTAAATGGGCAAGCACTCATTATGGACATGTCCAGATTGCCTTATGCTAGTCCCCTGCCACATGAGTCAGGGCAATCTCCTTTGATTGGCTACATAAGCAGAACACGTGGCATTTTTAAAACTGGTCAGGCTGGGACCATTCCTCTTTTTCCTGAACGCTCTCTCCAACTCCATCCAGAGTGTAAAGATCACAGTTCACCCACAGGTCCAGCACTATGAACTGAATCTGTAAGAAAGGAAAGGTGTCCTTTCCCAGCACCCTCTCTCTTACCTCAGCTATAAGAAACAGACCGAGGGAGTGTTTGTTTCACTTTGTGTCATTTGTACTTCTCAGTTTGTCTCCACTGAATCCACCACACCCAGGAGTTCAAGCCTTAGAAAAGAATCCCAGATGGGATTGGAACTGAGGCTATGCTCTATATAAACTGATCTAAACTAAAACCTTATCCCCTTCCCCTCCTTAGAGACTGAGGTCATACAAATAGAGAAGTGGATTAAATCTCAGTTGCTGAGGGAATAAATTTATATGTTTGTTAATATACCATTGAAGTAAATATTCCTTTGTAAAATCTAATCCCTTAGTGTCTAAATGGACCAGCAGTGCCAGGGAATCCCTCCTCCCTACAACTGAGGGAGCACCATTGGTTTGGATTGGAGCCATTAGCAAAGAGTTCTATATTCCCCAAATCCCCAAACAGATACTGGAAAGCTGTAGGGGAGGAGTGAAATGCAATCTACCTGGTCTTCAGGCAATGGGGCCAAGAGAGTCAGTGTTATACATGTAAAGCATTTTGTAAAACCTTAAAGTTCCATATATAATGCTAGCTAACTATTTTAGGACACTCATTGAGTTCCTCTGTCTCATAAAATGAAACCAGGATCCCCTTAAAGTAAAAATATCTCAGGGAAAGATTGACAGTTTAAGCATCATCAGGCATTTCCACCCTTTCTAGAGGTCTGCATAGAAGAAAAGGAAGAAAGGGAACTTTAGTTTTCAGGATTTCCAAAGATTTGTGTTCAGGGAGGGAAAAGGAACAGATTCAGAAAAGGGAATCCAGGCTGCCCCCATACACCGGCCCCCCACAATTTTACCTGGGGCCAGTCCTGTTGTAAAGGAAAAGGTCTACAAACAAAGTTTGACAACAATTGCTTTATGCAATAACTATTTCTCTTTCTAATTCCACTCTCCACTAAAATGCTGGCAAAGGAATGAAATGACTGAATTGACCATGTACTAGGACATAAAAATCTCAAAATCCAGTGCAGAAAGGCAGAGATAATCAGTGCATCCTTCTCAGATCATAATGCAATAAAAATTATATGTAATAAAAGGCCATGGAAAGATAAAGCAAAAATCAGTTGGAAACTAAATAATTTAATCCTAAAGAAGGAATGAGTTAAAGAAGAAATCATAGAAACAATCAACAACTTCATTCAAGAGAATGACAATAATGAGACAACCTACCAAATCTTATGGGATACTGCAAAAGCAGTTCTTAGGGAAAGTTTTATATCTTTGAATGCCTACATAAATAAAATAGAGAAAGAGGAGATCAATGACTTGGGTATGCAGCTGAAAAAGCTAGAAAAAGAATAAATTGAAAATCCCCAAGAAAATACCAAATTAGAAATACTGAAAACCAAAGGAGAGATTAATAAAATTGAAATTAAGAAAACTATTGAATTAATAAATAAAACCAATAGTTGGTTTTATGAAAAACTAATAAAATTGATAAACCTTTGGTCAATTTGATTAAAAAAAAGAAAGAAGAAAATCATATTACTAATATTAAAAATGAAAGGGGTGAACTCACCTCCAATGAGGAGGAAATTAAAACAATAATTAGAAATTATTTTGCCCAACTTTATGCCCACAAATTCGATAATCTAAATGAGATGGATGAATATTTTAAAAAATACAAATTGCCCAGATTAACAGAAGAGGAAATTGAATACTTAAACAACCCCATCTCAGAAAAAGAAATTGAACAAGCCATCAATGAACTCCCTAGGAAAAAATCTCCAGGACCAGATGGATTCACAAGTGAATTCTATCAAACCTTTAAAGAACAGTTAATTCCAATACTATATAGACTATTTGGGAAAATTGGGGAAGAAGGAGTACTCCCAAATTCTTTCTATGATACAAATATGGTTTTGATACCCAAGCCAGGGAGAGACAAAACAGAAAAAGAAAATTATAGACCAATTTCTCTAATGAATATAGATGCAAAAATTTTCAACAAGATTTTAGCAAAATGAATACAGCATCTTATCAAGAGAATAATACATTATGATCAGGTAGCATTCATACCAGGAATGCAGGGCTGGTTCAATATTAGGAAAACTATTAGCATTATCAATCATATCAACAACAAAACCAACAAAAACCACATGATTATCTCAATTGATGCAGAAAAAGCTTTTGACAAAATACAACACCCATTCCTATTAAAAACACTGGAGAACATAGGAATAAAGGGAACTTTCCATAAAATAATAAGCAGTATCTACCTAAAATCTTCAGCAAGCATTATATGCAATGGAGATAAGCTAGAGGCATTTCCAATAAGGTCAGGGGTGAAACAAGGATGCCCATTATCACCATTATTATTCAATATGGTACTAGAAATGTTAGCAGTAGTAATTAGACAAGATAAAGAAATTGAAGGAATAAAAATAGCCAAAGAAGAAACTAAGTTATCACTCTTTGCAGATGATATGATGATATATTTAGAGAATCCCAGAGATTCAAGTAAAAAACTACTTGAAATAATAAACAACTTTGGCAAAGTTGCAGGTTACAAAATAAACCCACATAAATCTTCTGCATTCCTATATATTAGCAACAAAGTCCAACACCAAGAGATAGAAAGAGAAATCCCATTTAAAGCTAGAGTAGACACTATAAAATACTTAGGAGTTTACCTGCCAAAACAAACCCAGGGATTATATGAACACAACTACAAGACACTTTTTGCACAAATAAAGTCAGATTTAAGTAAGTGGAAAAACATCAGTTGTTCATGGGTCGGCTGAGCTAATATAATAAAAATGACAATTCTACCTAAATTAATCTACTTATTTAGTGCCATACCAATTAAACTATCAGATAATTATTTTCTAGAGCTGGATAAAATAATATCAAAATTCATTTGGAAAAACAAAAGGTCCAGAATATCAAAGGGACTAATGAAAAGAAATGCTTGGGAAGGTGGCCTAGCGCTACCAGACCTCAAATTGTATTATAAAGCAGCAATTATCAAAACCACTTGGTATTGGCTAAGAAACAGAGGGGTAGACAAATGGAATAGGCTTGGCACTCAAGACACAGTAGGCAAGGAATATAGCAATCTCCTGTTTGATAAACCCAAAGATCCCAGCTTCTGGGATAAGAACTCATTGTTCGACAAAAATTGCTGGGAAAACTGGTTAACTGTGTGGCAGAAATTAGGCATAGACCCATGCCTGACACTGTACACAAGAATAAAGTCCAAATGGGTACATGATTTAGGTATAAAGACTGATACCATGAATAAACTGGAAAAGCAAGGTATGGTGTATTTATCAGATTTATGGAGAGGGGAAGAATTTTTTTCTAAAGAAACGATAGAAAGCATTATGAAATGCAAGATGGATAATTTTGATTACTTTAAACTGAAAAGTTTGTGCACAACCAAACCCAATGCAACCAAAATTCGGAGGGATGTAGTAAATTGGGAAAAAATTTTTACAGCTAAGCTCGGGGATAAAGGCCTCATTTCTAGAATATATAGAGAACTGACTCAAATATATAACCATCCAAGTCATTCCCCAGTTGATAAATGGTCAAAGGATATGAACAAGCAATTTTCAGGGGAAGAAATCAAAGATATCTATAATCATATGAAAAAGTGCTCTAAATCACTATTGATTAGAGAGATGCAAATCAAAACAACTCTGAGGTACCACATCACACCTGTAAGATTGGCAAACATGACAGAACAAGAAAATGATAAATGCTGGAGAGGATGTGGGAGAGTTGGAACACTAATTCATTGTTGGTGGAGCTGTGAGATCATCCAACCCTTCTGGAGAACGGTTTGGAACTATGCCCAAAGGGCTACAAAAATGTGCATACCCTTTGACCCAGAAATATCGCTACTAGGATTGTATCCCCAAGAGATTATAAAAACGGGAAAGGGTCCCACATGTACAAAAATATTTATAGCAGCACTCTTTGTGGTAGCCAAAAACTGGAAGTCAAGGGGATGCCCATCAGTTGGGGAATGGCTGAATAAATTATGGTATATGAATGTAATGGAGTACTATTGTGCCATAAGAAATGATGAACAAGAAGACTTCAGGGAGGCCTGGAAGGACTTATATGATCTGATGCTGAGCGAAAGGAGCAGAACCAGGAGAACTTTGTGCACAGCAACGACCACAGTGTGAGAGAGTTTTTTCTGGTAGACTTGGAACTTTGTAATAACACAAGAACTTACTGAGAAAAAAAAAATCCTAATGTCGGTCTTCTAAGGCAAAATGCCTTCCACACTCAGAGAAAGAAATGTGGAAGTCACTTGCAGAATGTAGCAGATCATGTTTGTGTGTGGGTGGGTTTCAGTGTATTATGTGTTGATTTGTTATATGATTTCTTCCATTTATTTTAGTTCGACTACATAGCATGAACATAGTGAAAATGTGCTCAATAGGAAAGTATATGTAGAACCTAAACAGAATTGTATGCTGTCATGGGGAGGGAGGGGGGTATTGGGGGAAGGGTGGGGGGGATAAAATCTTAACTTTAAGGAAATGATTGCAAAACATTAAAAAAAATTAAATTAAATTAAAAAAATTAAAAAAAAAAAGGAATGAAATGACTGGAAAAAAAAACTGGACCAGTTCAGAGCTGGTGGGTTGCAATTTACAAAGATGCTAAGAATACCCCCTGATGAGATCGCATGTCCATTGAAGTCTTAATGTAAGGCAATGGTAAAACTCCTTAGAATTTCCACTTTAAACCTTGTTGAATGACCACAATAAGCAACACATTAAATAAATTTGTGTCCAGAGTCCCCATTTTCCCTCGCTGTACTTTTCCTTCCTTTAAATTCCATCCCTCTCTCAGGTGCTCAGTGCCTGCGTAATGTGTAGATCACTTCCGTCCTAGAAGATAAATCCTAAAGTTTTAAGGAACTCAGATGCTTAACAATCTACTGTGATCACATTTAATTTGAAAACAAGTGACAGACAACTCAGGTGTTGAAGGGCCAATTAAGCCATATGATAATTGTTTGAAGGACCTGGGTCTGTAACTGTCTTCGAGGTATTTGAAGGGTCAACTTGTGGGAGATAGATTATTCTTTTTCTGCTTGGATCTATGGGGCAGAACTGGAAATCTTGAGTGAAAATTATTGGGAAGCAAGTTCTAGTTTGATATAAGAAGAAAACTTCCTAACAGAACAGAAATAGAATGAGTGGTGATGAGTTCCTCCTCAAATAGGAACTTTTAAGATATAATTGGATGACTACTCCTTGCATGTGCTGGGGAGAGGATTCTTATTAATGTATAGGTTGAATAAGGAAGATATTGTACTTCTAATTCTATTTTTTATTCCAGCTCTCAAACCTCTATCCTCCTCTAAACTTCCCTAATTCTATCTTTTATTGAACATACCACTATCCCCTCAGTAATCCAAGTTCATGAAATTAGTCATCCTAGACTCTTCATGTCTCTCATTTCCCTTTCTAATCAGTTGCCAAATATTGTTGAGTCTACTGCCACAAAAGTTCTAACATCATTTCCTTCTTTCCACTCAAAGAAATTCAGGTCCTACTTCAGGTTTTCATGATCTCACCAAAATGATTACAATTGCTTTCTCATCTCTTCCATTGCCAATTCATCCTCCACATAGCTGCCAAAATTATCTCTCTTTTTTTGGAGGCAATCAGGGTTAAGTGACTTGCCCAGGGTCATACAAATAATATGTGTCTGAGGATGGATTTGAGCTCATATCTTCCTGACTTTAGGTAACGTGTTTTATCCACTGCACCATGTAGCTGCATCTTCTTAAGGCACAGGATTGATCATGTAACTTCCCTTGATCAAAAAATTCAGTGGCTCCCTATTACCTGAAAAATCAGATATAAATTCTCAGCCTCAAATTTAAGAAACTCCATAATCCAGCTGAACTTTTATTTTGTATTACTCTCCCTCAGTGAACTCTGAGTTTCAAACTAATAGTTCTTCCTCAAAAACTTGGCATTTCTTCCATACTGGTCATCCTGGATGCCTGGCATATACTCCTTTGTACCATTCCCACTTGGATCCTTGTCTTCTCCAAGGTTCAGCACTCATTTTTCAATGAAGACTTCTCCATCTCCCCCTCTCGTATTCATTCTCTTCCGCTTTTGAAATTGTCATGTATTTGCTTATCCGTGTCCAGAGTTGTGTCCCAATTGTAGATTGGAAAGTCCTTAATATAAGGGAGTGCTAAGGATTTGGTTCGTTTAGTTGTGGGGAGAAGGAAGACTGGGGTTCTGAATGCGCTCTGAGAAATCTCCAAAGCTACTTTGCAACATTCAGTCTTAGAGAATTACCTGGGGCCCTGAGAAGTTAAGTGATTTCTTCGGGGGGGTTGGGGGGGAATGATGGAATAACTATTAGGTTTCAGAGAGAGAAGATTTGGACCCGAATCTTTCAGACTCTGTTGCCAACTTTCTATCCATTGCCTTTTACATAGCATGCTATGTGTTTATTGTAATTTAATTGGATTTATCTAGTTTCCCTCCCAGGAGTGTTCTTCTTATAAAGACAGATGAGGAAGATGTTTAACGTAAAGAAATGAAGTTCTCAGTTGCATGGATAGGGGTGAGATTTGGGGGCATCTGACCATTATTAAAGAAGTTACCTTTTCTAACTATAGCTAAAGCTGATCTAGAGTTCAGTAGAGAATAATCTTCTCGGCCACAGAGGAAAAGTTCAGAAGGTAGCATGATTAGATACTGGGGTTACTGAAGAAAAACCACTTAGTCATTTTGATGTCAAAGACCTAGATCTATGTTCTGCGACTGATGCTTTCTACTTGTAGGACCTTTCTATCTGTAATCACTTAGCTTCCTGTATTTCAGTTTCTTCCGTTGTAAAATAAAAATTTTAGACTAGCTAGCCTCTAAGGTACCTTCTAACTCTAGATCACAGACCTTTTAACTAGCCAGTCAGGGATTATTTCTTTAAAAAAAAAAAAAAGTGTTCTTTCACACTGGAAATGGTTTTTGCTATCAAGGGACACCAGTTAGGATAAAGAAAAGGGCCCAGATGTCATTCTTAGAACCATCTGTGGGAGCCAGCTCCAGGGCAAACACCTTTTGTTGGACACCAGAGGGAACACTTCCTCATCCCAAGAGCATAGAAGAATTATTGCAACTATGAAGAAGGATTTTACAAGGAAATCCAAACTTTAGGGAAACAGTGACAGTTCCAGTCCTACCTATGAATTCAAAGAGCCAGACTCAGCCCTTTTTTAACAAAGCCACAAACCAGGAGAAATACAGAACAAAACAACACTGTAGCTCTGAATTTTAGATAGGAATTCTAGCAGGGCTTGCAGTGTTTGAGGTTTTGATTCTGAACCGTCTCTGAAAGTATCAGGAATGGCCTTTAACTTTTAAGTTATTGAGCATCACACAAAAAACTCAAAAGATTTTTGATACCACCTACAATTTGGACCATTATCCTTAAAGAATTACCCACAAAGTAGACTAAGAATTTAATAATTGTTTCCAAAGATCTGGAAGGAAAAACAATGCAAGGTGTGATGTGGTAGAGTAGTATCAAACTCAAGTAGAAATAGATCTTTGCAGGCTCCTGATGATTTAGAAAACCACATATGTTACATTATATTTTTATTTATTTTCTTAAATTTTTCCCAAATACATTTTAATCTGTTTGTGGCTAAGCTTGGGAACTTTGTAAACTGGGAGTTTGATACTTCTGGTACAGAGGTTACAAGAGTTACAAGGTTATTTCTTGCTTTAAAGAAAAAATACCCTCCCACAAGCTGCATGACAGTAAGTGTGGTCTAAAAATACTGGACTCAGAGTCAGAAAGACCTGGGTTCACAGTTTGCCTCAGACTTAGATGGAGGATGTGATCTCTTTCAATCTCAGTTTCAACATCTGTAAAATAGGGTTCAATGTCCTACCTCTGATACATTACTGAGTCATTTCTGATAATGACCCCATTTGAGGTTGTCTTGGCAAAGATACTAGAGTAGTTTTCTTTTTCTTTTCTTTTTTTTTAAACAGACGAGGAATTGAAGGAAACAGGGCTAAATGACTTGTCCAGGTCACACAGCTAGTAAGTATATGAGGCCAGATTTTAACTCATGAAGAGGAATCTTCCTGTTTCCAAACCCAGTACCCTATCCACTGAACCATCTGGCTGCCTCCGATATACACTGACTGTAAACTTGGGGTCATTCAGCCTCTGAGTGTCCCCAGGGAATTCTCTGAGACTGTTCATAGCAGAACAATTGCTGATCTGTATGGATCAAAGGAGTTTCTTCACTGGGAATGCTTTACACCAATGGAGTCCCAGGTTCACACAAAAATAAATAGACAAAAATCTCGGTGTTGTTATTTCACAGAGTTGTGAAGATAAAATAAGAATATATGTCCAGTGGTTCACAACCCTTAAAGTGGCATGAAAATATCTGTTATTGCTTGTGCAATTCCACTGTTAGTCATTCATCCTCTTACCTTAAAGGTTACTGTTTTTATGTGACCTTGAATAAGTCCTTTTACCTCTCTGGGCCTCAATTTCCTCATTTACAGAATGAGAGTATTAAACTATCTGATGAAAGAAACTAGATGATTGCTATAGCAAAGACATTTAGGGAGGATATGATGGGCTTTTCTCAAGTAATGTCTGTCCTGGGGGGAAAAGAGCTAGAATTTGTCTGTTTGGCCCCAGGAGGTAGAACCAGAAGCAATAGACTAAGGAGGCTAAAGATTCTCTTCAAATATTCTAAGTTTCTAGGATTCTGATCCTCTTACTAAATGAATTCTAAGACTCTCCAGTAAGTAAATAAATAAATGAATGTAAGATGCACTTTTAATTTTAATCTTCATCATTAACATTTTCCCATCACTTTCCTAAATCCAGACAATCAATAAAACAATAAATCAAAGCCTGATTTATGGGATTTGCCAATTTCTGAAGTATAAATACTCAGACTGAAAATGAATGAATTGCTTTCCTGAGCAGATTCAAGCTGACTCTGTTTCAATATATAGCCATCTTCTAAGGGACTCCAACTCTGGACTCACTTGGGAGAGGGTTCACCAGGGGGCTTGATCTTAAAAAAGAAAGAAGTGGTCAGCTTCTTTCTCTGACATATGAAGTCTACCCCAGAGTAATTCTGGAAAAATCTCAAAGCTTCAATGTGGCTCATATTTAGGGCATCTCCACAAAGTAACAGAATCCTTTTTAGAAAAAGTTCTAAGTCCAATCTTGATATCAGGTATTAAATAAGATAATATTTTTGTAAATGGGCAAGCACTCATTATGGACATGTCCAGATTGCCTTATGCTAGTCCCCTGCCACATGAGTCAGGGCAATCTCCTTTGATTGGCTACATAAGCAGAACACGTGGCATTTTTAAAACTGGTCAGGCTGGGACCATTCCTCTTTTTCCTGAACGCTCTCTCCAACTCCATCCAGAGTGTAAAGATCACAGTTCACCCACAGGTCCAGCACTATGAACTGAATCTGTAAGAAAGGAAAGGTGTCCTTTCCCAGCACCCTCTCTCTTACCTCAGCTATAAGAAACAGACCGAGGGAGTGTTTGTTTCACTTTGTGTCATTTGTACTTCTCAGTTTGTCTCCACTGAATCCACCACACCCAGGAGTTCAAGCCTTAGAAAAGAATCCCAGATGGGATTGGAACTGAGGCTATGCTCTATATAAACTGATCTAAACTAAAACCTTATCCCCTTCCCCTCCTTAGAGACTGAGGTCATACAAATAGAGAAGTGGATTAAATCTCAGTTGCTGAGGGAATAAATTTATATGTTTGTTAATATACCATTGAAGTAAATATTCCTTTGTAAAATCTAATCCCTTAGTGTCTAAATGGACCAGCAGTGCCAGGGAATCCCTCCTCCCTACAACTGAGGGAGCACCATTGGTTTGGATTGGAGCCATTAGCAAAGAGTTCTATATTCCCCAAATCCCCAAACAGATACTGGAAAGCTGTAGGGGAGGAGTGAAATGCAATCTACCTGGTCTTCAGGCAATGGGGCCAAGAGAGTCAGTGTTATACATGTAAAGCATTTTGTAAAACCTTAAAGTTCCATATATAATGCTAGCTAACTATTTTAGGACACTCATTGAGTTCCTCTGTCTCATAAAATGAAACCAGGATCCCCCTTAAAGTAAAAATATCTCAGGGAAAGATTGACAGTTTAAGCATCATCAGCATTTCCACCCTTTCTAGAGGTCTGCATAGAAGAAAAGGAAGAAAGGGAACTTTAGTTTTCAGGATTTCCAAAGATTTGTGTTCAGGGAGGGAAAAGGAACAGATTCAGAAAAGGGAATCCAGGCTGCCCCCATACACCGGCCCCCCCACAATTTTACCTGGGGCCAGTCCTGTTGTAAAGGAAAAGGTCTACAAACAAAGTTTGACAACAATTGCTTTATGCAATAACTATTTTCTCTTTCTAATTCCACTCTCCACTAAAATGCTGGCAAAGGAATGAAATGACTGAATTGACCATGTACTAGGACATAAAAATCTCAAAATCCAGTGCAGAAAGGCAGAGATAATCAGTGCATCCTTCTCAGATCATAATGCAATAAAAATTATATGTAATAAAAGGCCATGGAAAGATAAAGCAAAAATCAGTTGGAAACTAAATAATTTAATCCTAAAGAAGGAATGAGTTAAAGAAGAAATCATAGAAACAATCAACAACTTCATTCAAGAGAATGACAATAATGAGACAACCTACCAAATCTTATGGGATACTGCAAAAGCAGTTCTTAGGGAAAGTTTTATATCTTTGAATGCCTACATAAATAAAATAGAGAAAGAGGAGATCAATGACTTGGGTATGCAGCTGAAAAAGCTAGAAAAAGAATAAATTGAAAATCCCCAAGAAAATACCAAATTAGAAATACTGAAAACCAAAGGAGAGATTAATAAAATTGAAATTAAGAAAACTATTGAATTAATAAATAAAACCAATAGTTGGTTTTATGAAAAACTAATAAAATTGATAAACCTTTGGTCAATTTGATTAAAAAAAAGAAAGAAGAAAATCATATTACTAATATTAAAAATGAAAGGGGTGAACTCACCTCCAATGAGGAGGAAATTAAAACAATAATTAGAAATTATTTTGCCCAACTTTATGCCCACAAATTCGATAATCTAAATGAGATGGATGAATATTTTAAAAAATACAAATTGCCCAGATTAACAGAAGAGGAAATTGAATACTTAAACAACCCCATCTCAGAAAAAGAAATTGAACAAGCCATCAATGAACTCCCTAGGAAAAAATCTCCAGGACCAGATGGATTCACAAGTGAATTCTATCAAACCTTTAAAGAACAGTTAATTCCAATACTATATAGACTATTTGGGAAAATTGGGGAAGAAGGAGTACTCCCAAATTCTTTCTATGATACAAATATGGTTTTGATACCCAAGCCAGGGAGAGACAAAACAGAAAAAGAAAATTATAGACCAATTTCTCTAATGAATATAGATGCAAAAATTTTCAACAAGATTTTAGCAAAATGAATACAGCATCTTATCAAGAGAATAATACATTATGATCAGGTAGCATTCATACCAGGAATGCAGGGCTGGTTCAATATTAGGAAAACTATTAGCATTATCAATCATATCAACAACAAAGACCCAGACCCTAGTATGAGCAAAGCAAGAGAATCCTACCTCAGTGCCAGCAAAGAGATCCTTGCTATCCTCCTCTGATCAGCTACTAGACCCCTCACTGTCTGTGGGTCAAGAACTCTGGAAGCAACTGCAGCTGCAGCTGCTGCTACCCCAGGACTGGGGCCAGACCATACTCCTCTCTAACCCAGATCCAACAGAACTTTCCTACTGACCTTCTAAGTTGTCTTTAGATAATGATCCCATTATCTTCTAGTCAAGGGGATTCTATAGTCTGTAATACCCTAGGGTAAATATTCTTGTACAGAAGTCCTATCTGTCCCTCCTGAAGAAGAAAAATAATAGATTGAAAAATGGGAATTTCAGGGACTTCAATCAGATACTTAGAGTATAATCCTATCACTACACTGTTTCAGAAACATTTCTGAAAGATTTAAAAGGAAAAACTTCCTCTGATACTCAAAAAATGTTGACTAAATATATGAAGCATATCATGAAATGCAATCAGTTTATACCAACATATACTACTTCAAGCAAGGCAGAATTATGAAGTAGACAGTAATAAACTTCATATCATAGACTAGATAATTACATTTTCATCCATTTAGTTTTTCCTATATGTTAGGCTATCTCTTGAATAGACATGGAACTTGTTGAGGATTTGTGTTAAATAAGGACTTGATGTAATTAGCACTGTATCATCTGAAAACAAAAGTATTTGAAGGACCTCCTCATCTATAAGAAATCCTCCTTCTTTTGGAACTTTCACTAGACAATCTCAAAAGATAGTACATCAGTAAATACATTTGGGATAAACATTGCCTGGAGACAATGAACAGAAAAGTGGTCTGGATTGCCTTTGGGAGACTACACTGGGCTTTGATAATCCTATATTGTTCCTCAGATCAAAGACCCCACTCTTCAATTACAAATATTGTCTTGGAGATGCTTTTTGTTTTTAAATCTTGAAGCACAAGTATTTTGAAGAATTAAAGTAGCAGTTGATCCAAAATACAATAGAGAAAGGAAATGCTCATAGAATCATGGATGAGGAGCCTGAAGGGACCTCAGAGGCCATCTAATTCCCTCTCTTTACAGATGAGGAAACTGAGGTTGAGGGGGCAGGAAGAGAAAGAGAGAGAGAGAGAGAGAGAGAGAGAGAGAGAGAGAGAGAGAGAGAGAGAGAGAGAGAGAGAGAGAGAGAGAGGAGAGAGAGAAGAGAGAGAGAGAGAGAGAGAGAGAGAGAGAGGAGAGAGAGAGAGAGATCCATTGACTTAATAGGAAGATTAAATATCAAAGGCAAAATTTGAATAAGAGTCTCTACATACAGAACCAGGACTCTTTGCTCTCGGTAAAGCTGCTTTTATAAGATCAACCAAGTTCCTTCTTTCCATTGATGATATTTACTCAAGTAGTAACATAGTGAACATATTATTTAGGAAATTTATGATCAGCAAAAGAAATAAGTTTGTCACATGGCATAAATGAAGGAGAATGAATGGAGAACACAAATGTTCTGTTGGTACCTTTGAAACATAAAAAGACTTAGAGGAAGGGCTGTAGCACAAGCACCTTAGGTAAGTCCTTTGCGACTAGACATAGGCAATAATAAGATAAGATGAATGAATTGAATTTTCATTTGCTTTTTCTTTGTTTCAAAATGTTTGTTTCATTTCGTTTTTATTCTGAACTTAACAAAAATCAAATAAAACATGTGTTTCCATATGCATTGCCAAATAGATGAAACTATAAATGTAGAGCTTGTTTTCTTTCTATCAGCAGGTAGATAATCTGCTTACTTGTTCATTGGTCATCTGGAGTCATTTCAATGATCAGAATTCTCATGTTTTTCAAAGTTGTTTTTTTGCAACGCTTTTATTGTATATATTGTTCTCTTGGTTTTGTTCATTCTGCATCAGTTCATCCATGTGTTCCCAATTTTCTCTAAAGCCTTTCCTTTGTCCATTTCTTATGGTACAATAATATTCTATGATATTGATGTATGGTAATTTTTTTAGCTATTAATCAATTCATAGGCATCCCTAGTTTCCAATTGTTTTATATTACCAAAAGATGCCATAAAGATTTTCTACATATGGGTCCTTTCATTTTTTCTTTGATCATTTTAGGATATAAGCCTAATAGTATTATCACTGGGTCAAAGGGTAAAGTAATAAAATAATAGCTAGCATTTATATATCACCTAAAGGGTTGTGAAGCATTGTACATAGGCTTTCTCTTTTGATCCTCGCAACAACTTTGGGAGGTAGATGCCCCATTTTACAGATTTTAAAAAATACCTGAAGGTTGGAGGTTAAGTGACTTGCCCAGGGTTACACTGCTAGTAACCATCTGAAGTAGGATTGAAACTCAGGTCTTCTTAATTCCAAGTCAAACACTATCCACGGTGCTACTTAATTGCCTGTGGTTATACGCTAGGTGTGAAGAGTTTGTTGACTTTTGAGGGCATAGTTCCGAATTGCTCTTCACATATAATAGAGCTGGACCAGTTCAGAGCTGGTGGGTTGCAATTTACAAAGATGCTAAGAATACCCCCTGATGAGATCGCATGTCCATTGAAGTCTTAATGTAAGGCAATGGTAAAACTCCTTGGAATTTCCACTTTAAACCTTGTTGAATGACCACAATAAGCAACACATTAAATAAATTTGTGTCCAGAGTCCCCATTTTCCCTCGCTGTACTTTTCCTTCCTTTAAATTCCATCCCTCTCTCAGGTGCCCAGTGCCTGCGTAATGTGTAGATCACTTCCGTCCTAGAAGATAAATCCTAAAGTTTTAAGGAACTCAGATGCTTAACAATCTACTGTGATCACATTTAATTTGAAAACAAGTGACAGACAACTCAGGTGTTGAAGGGCCAATTAAGCCATATGATAATTGTTTGAAGGACCTGGGTCTGTAACTGTCTTCGAGGTATTTGAAGGGTCAACTTGTGGGAGATAGATTATTCTTTTTCTGCTTAGATCTATGGGGCAGAACTGGAAATCTGAGTGAAAATTATTGGGAAACAAGTTCTAGTTTGATATAAGAAGAAAACTTCCTAACAGAACAGAAATAGAATGAGTGGTGATGAGTTCCTCCTCAAATAAGAACTTTTAAGATATAATTGGATGACTACTCCTTGCATGTGCTGGGGAGAGGATTCTTATTAATGTATAGGTTGAATAAGGAAGATATTGTACTTCTAATTCTATTTTTTATTCCAGCTCTCAAACCTCTATCCTCCTCTAAACTTCCCTAATTCTATCTTTTATTGAACATACCACTATCCCCTCAGTAATCCAAGTTCATGAAATTAGTCATCCTAGACTCTTCATGTCTCTCATTTCCCTTTCTAATCAGTTGCCAAATTTTGTTGAGTCTACTGCCACAAAAGTTCTAACATCATTTCCTTCTTTCCACTCAAAGAAATTCAGGTCCTACTTCAGGTTTTCATGATCTCACCAAAATGATTACAATTGCTTTCTCATCTCTTCCATTGCCAATTCATCCTCCACATAGCTGCCAAAATTATCTCTCTTTTTTTGGAGGCAATCAGGGTTAAGTGACTTGCCCAGGGTCATACAAATAATATGTGTCTGAGGATGGATTTGAGCTCATATCTTCCTGACTTTAGGTAACGTGTTTTATCCACTGCACCATGTAGCTGCATCTTCTTAAGGCACAGGATTGATCATGTAACTTCCTTGATCAAAAAATTCAGTGGCTCCCTATTACCTGAAAAATCAGATATAAATTCTCAGCCTCAAATTTAAGAAACTCCATAATCCAGCTGAACTTTTATTTTGTATTACTCTCCCTCAGTGAACTCTGAGTTTCAAACTAATAGTTCTTCCTCAAAAACTTGGCATTTCTTCCATACTGGTCATCCTGGATGCCTGGCATATACTCCTTTGTACCATTCCCACTTGAATCCTTGTCTTCTCCAAGGTTCAGCACTCATTTTTCAATGAAGACTTCTCCATCTCCCCCTCTCGTATTCATTCTCTTCCGCTTTTGAAATTGTCATGTATTTGCTTATCCGTGTCCAGAGTTGTGTCCCAATTGTAGATTGGAAAGTCCTTAATATAAGGGAGTGCTAAGGATTTGGTTGGTTTAGTTGTGGGGAGAAGGAAGACTGGGGTGCTGAATGTGCTCTGAGAAATCTCCAAAGCTACTTTGCAACATTCAGTCTTAGAGAATTACCTGGGACCCTGAGAAGTTAAGTGATTTCTTCGGGGGGGTTGGGGGGGAATGATGGAATAACTATTAGGTTTCAGAGAGAGAAGATTTGGACCCGAATCTTTCAGACTCTGTTGCCAACTTTCTATCCATTGCCTTTTATATAGCATGCTATGTGTTTATTGTAATTTAATTGGATTTATCTAGTTTCCCTCCCAGGAGTGTTCTTCTTATAAAGACAGATGAGGAAGATGTTTAACGTAAAGAAATGACGTTCTCAGTTGCATGGATAGAGGTGAGATTTGGGGGCATCTGACCATTATTAAAGAAGTTACCTTTTCTAACTATAGCTAAAGCTGATCTAGAGTTCAGTAGAGAATAATCTTCTCGGCCACAGAGGAAAAGTTCAGAAGGTAGCATGATTAGATACTGGGGTTACTGAAGAAAAACCACTTAGTCATTTTGATGTCAAAGACCTAGATCTATGTTCTGCGACTGATGCTTTCTACTTGTAGGACCTTTCTATCTGTAATCACTTAGCTTCCTGTATTTCAGTTTCTTCCGTTGTAAAATAAAAATTTTAGACTAGCTAGCCTCTAAGGTACCTTCTAACTCTAGATCACAGACCTTTTAACTAGCCAGTCAGGGATTATTTCTTTAAAAAAAAAAAGTGTTCTTTCACACTGGAAATGGTTTTGCTATCAAGGGACACCAGTTAGGATAAAGAAAAGGGCCCAGATGTCATTCTTAGAACCATCTGTGGGAGCCAGCTCCAGGGCAACACCTTTTGTTGGACACCAGAGGGAACACTTCATCATCCCAAGAGCATAGAAGAATTATTGCAACTATGAAGAAGGATTTTACAAGGAAATCCAAACTTTAGGGAAACAGTGACAGTTCCAGTCCTACCTATGAATTCAAAGAGCCAGACTCAGCCCTTTTTTAACAAAGCCACAAACCAGGAGAAATACAGAACGATAGGAATTCTAGCAGGGCTTGCAGTGTTTGAGGTTTTGATTCTGAACCGTCTCTGAAAGTATCAGGAATGGCATTTAACTTTTAAGTTATTGAGCATCACACAGAAAACTCAAAAGATTTTTGATACCACCTACAATTTGGACCATTATCCTTAAAGAATTACCCACAAAGTAGACTAAGAATTTAATAATTGTTTCCAAAGATCTGGAAGGAAAAACAATGCAAGGTGTGATGTGGTAGAGTAGTATCAAACTCAAGTAGAAATAGATCTTTGCAGGCTCCTGATGATTTAGAAAACCACATATGTTACATTATATTTTTATTTATTTTCTTAAATTTTTCCCAAATACATTTTAATCTGTTTGTGGCTAAGCTTGGGAACTTTGTAAACTGGGAGTTTGATACTTCTGGTACAGAGGTTACAAGAGTTACAAGGTTATTTCTTGCTTTAAAGAAAAATACCCTCCCACAAGCTGCATGACAGTAAGTGTGGTCTAAAAATACTGGACTCAGAATCAGAAAGACCTGGGTTCACAGTTTGCCTCAGACTTAGATGGAGGATGTGATCTCTTTCAATCTCAGTTTCAACATCTGTAAAATAGGGTTCAATGTCCTACCTCTGATACATTACTGAGTCATTTCTGATAATGACCCCATTTGAGGTTTTCTTGGCAAAGATACTAGAGTAGTTTTCTTTTTCTTTTCTTTTTTTTTAAACAGACGAGGAATTGAAGGAAACAGGGCTAAATGACTTGTCCAGGTCACACAGCTAGTAAGTATATGAGGCCAGATTTTAACTCATGAAGAGGAATCTTCCTGTTTCCAAACCCAGTACTCTATCCACTGAACCATCTGGCTGCCTCCGATATACACTGACTGTAAACTTGGGGTCATTCAGCCTCTGAGTGTCCCCAGGGAATTCTCTGAGACTGTTCATAGCAGAACAATTGCTGATCTGTATGGATCAAAGGAGTTTCTTCACTGGGAATGCTTTACACCAATGGAGTCCCAGGTTCACACAAAATAAATAGACAAAAATCTCGGTGTTGTTATTTCACAGAGTTGTGAAGATAAAATAAGAATATATGTCCAGTAGTTCACAACCCTTAAAGTGGCATGAAAATATCTGTTATTGCTTGTGCAATTCCACTGTTAGTAATTCATCCTCTTACCTTAAAGGTTACTGTTTTTATGTGACCTTGAATAAGTCCTTTTACCTCTCTGGGCCTCAATTTCCTCATTTACAGAATGAGAGTATTAAACTATCTGATGAAAGAAACTAGATGATTGCTATAGCAAAGACATTTAGGGAGGATATGATGGGCTTTTCTCAAGTAAAGTCTGTCCTGGGGGAAAAGAGCTAGAATTTGTCTGTTTGGCCCCAGGAGGTAGAACCAGAAGCAATAGACTAAGGAGGCTAAAGATTCTCTTCAAATATTCTAAGTTTCTAGGATTCTGATCCTCTTACTAAATGAATTCTAAGACTCTCCAGTAAGTAAATAAATAAATGAATGTAAGATGCACTTTTAATTTTAATCTTCATCATTAACATTTTCCCATCACTTTCCTAAATCCAGACAATCAATAAAACAATAAATCAAAGCCTGATTTATGGGATTTGCCAATTTCTGAAGTATAAATACTCAGACTGAAAATGAATGAATTGCTTTCCTGAGCAGATTCAAGCTGACTCTGTTTCAATATATAGCCATCTTCTAAGGGACTCCAACTCTGGACTCACTTGGGAGAGGTTCACCAGGGGGCTTGATCTTAAAAAAAGAAAGAAGTGGTCAGCTTCATTCTCTGACATATGAAGTCTACCCCAGAGTAATTCTGGAAAAATCTCAAAGCTTCAATGTGGCTCATATTTAGGGCATCTCCACAAAGTAACAGAATCCTTTTTAGAAAAAGTTCTAAGTCCAATCTTGATATCAGGTATTAAATAAGATAATATTTTTGTAAATGGGCAAGCACTCATTATGGACATGTCCAGATTGCCTTATGCTAGTCCCCTGTCACATGAGTCAGGGCAATCTCCTTTGATTGGCTACATAAGCAGAACACGTGGCATTTTTAAAACTGGTCAGGCTGGGACCATTCCTCTTTTTCCTGAATGCTCTCTCCAACTCCATCCAGAGTGTAAAGATCACAGTTCACCCACAGGTCCAGCACTATGAACTGAATCTGTAAGAAAGGAAAGGTGTCCTTTCCCAGCACCCTCTCTCTTACCTCAGCTATAAGAAACAGACCGAGGGAGTGTTTGTTTCACTTTGTGTCATTTGTACTTCTCAGTTTGTCTCCACTGAATCCACCACACCCAGGAGTTCAAGCCTTAGAAAAGAATCCCAGATGGGATTGGAACTGAGGCTATGCTCTATATAAACTGATCTAAACTAAAACCTTATCCCCTTCCCCTCCTTAGAGACTGAGATCATACAAATAGAGAAGTGGATTAAATCTCAGTTGCTGAGGGAATAAATTTATATGTTTGTTAATATACCATTGAAGCAAATATTCCTTTGTAAAATCTAATCCCTTAGTGTCTAAATGGACCAGCGGTGCCAGGGAATCCCTCTTCCCTACAACTGAGGGAGCACCATTGGTTTGGATTGGAGCCATTAGCAAAGAGTTCTATATTCCCCAAATCCCCAAACAGATACTGGAGAGCTGTAGGGAGGAGTGAAATGCAATCTACCTGGTCTTCAGGCAATGGGGCCAAGAGAGTCAGTGTTACACATGTAAAGCATTTTGTAAAACCTTAAAGTTCCATATATAATGCTAGCTAACTTCTAGGATACTTATTGAGTTCCTCTGTCTCATAAAATGAAACCAGGATCCCCTTAAAGTACAAATATCTCAGGGAAAGATTGACAGTTTAAGCATCATCAAGCATTTCCACCCTTTCTGGAGGTCTGGATAGAAGAAAAGGAAGAAAGGGAACTTTAGTTTTCGGGATTTCCAAAGATTTGTGTTCATGGAGGGAGAAGGAACAGATTCAGAAAAGGGAATCCAGGCTGCCCCCATACACCGCCCCCCCACAATTTTACCTGGGGCCAGTCCTGTTGTAAAGGAAAAGGTCTACAAACAAAGTTTGACAACAATTGCTTTATGCAATAACTATTTCTCTTTCTAATTCCACTCTCCACTAAAATGCTGGCAAAGGAATGAAATGACTGGAAAAAAAAAGAAACTCTAAAACGCTCTTAAGTTCCTCAGTTTGAGACTCAGAAGCTTCTCCACTCCCCATGACTGAGAGGCACCTCTTCTTAAACACTATCTTATTCCCCAACGAGCTGATTAACATGGGAGCTGCAGTCCCAAATCGAAAAGGCTGCCGGGAATCTTGACTCCAAATTCTTTAGCTACTTATGATGGCTGTGTTTATTCTGAGAACACAATAACCCGGGTCTTTGGGGAGCTCATTTGTCTGACCCCCAGGATAGCAGGCCCACAGTTGCTCCATTTCCCTCTCTCTGGCTGAGCAGGTAGAAGGCAGTATCCCTTCGTTGAAAAGGACAATCTACCTTTTCTTTTTCTTTTTTTCGGCTACTGCTGCTTCTTCTTTTCTTTCTTCTCCTTCTTCTATTCTTCCTCCCCATGGTCCTTTTTCTATTTGGCAACTCTATATGGTTGGATTTTTTTTCACTGATAATAAAGATCACATTGCCCGGCATGAATTTCTTCCTGTTGACTGACTGCATAAAAAGCATACTGGATTGGGAGTCAATGAAGGTGTCAAGTCTCAAAATAAATCAGAGCCATGAGTTGAGGAATAAAGCATCTTTAATTAAGATAACAGGGTAGCAAACCTACCACCCTGAGGGCTGTCCAGTGGTTTTACAAACCAAAGAAACCCATTAAAAGTTTTTATAGTTTTAGGAAGAGGGAAGGGAAAATTAGATAGATGAGGTAGGAAGACCTGGTCATGAGACCCTGGTAGCCCTTAGAAAACTGGGCAAGGAAAACCACTTCATTCTGACTGTTTTGCCCTTTATGCCTTGAATCACAATGGAAGGTGGCAAGGACACTAGAAGCTGAGATCCAGCTTGAGCTAAGTTTCCCACAAGGCAATATCCTTGGGTGGGGGCATCTGGGCATAGTTAAGCTCAATATAATCTAGAGTAAGTTTTGAATGTTGTGGATAAGTTCACTTACCTTGGTAGTATACTTTCCAGGTACGTACACATTGATAATGAGATTGATGCACACTCATTGCCAGAGCTAGCTCGGTGTTTGGGATTCTCCAAAGGAAAGTATGGGAGAGAAGAGGTATTAGAATGACTACCAAATTGAAGGTCTACAGAGCCATTGTGCTGACTTCATTGTATGCCTGTGAAACCTGGGCAGTATACCAGTGTGATGCCAGGAAACAGACTTGCTTACATTTGAATTATCTCAGGAAATTTCTGAAGATCACCTTGCAGGATTCCAGACACTGAGGTCCTTTTTCAAACTAAACTGTCAAACATCCGAACTCTGCTTCAAAGAGTGCAACTCATATGGGCTGGCCATTTTGAATGCAAAATGTAGACTTAAATGTAAAAGACTATTTTGTGGAGAACTCATACAGGGCAAGAATTCACATGTTGGTCACATTCGAGGACACTGTCAAGGTCTCTTTTAAGAACTTCGGAACTGATTATGTGACACGGGAGATATTGGCATAGGCTTGCTCAGCATGGCATGCCCACAGCAGAGAAGGGGCTGCGCTCTATGACCAAGTAGAACTGAAACAGCTCAAAGGAAATGCAGGATGTGCAAATTTAGACCAGTTTTACCCAATCCATGGTAGAGCATTCCAAGCTCGTATTGGTCTGATCAGACACACTGAAACTTGACTCTCGCACAATGATGTCATTTGGGTCCTCTTCGAGAATTAAGGACAACAGCCAACCAATCCGTCTACAATAAATAGCTTAAGAGTAGGAATGCAAGATTACTGAAATTCTGATACTACAAGGATCACTTAAGGGAGTGGAAGTCCATATTACATTTGGTATTAACAATTTCTGTTATTAGATTAACAATTTTTTCTCAAAGCTAAATTCAGAACCTGGTTCTGCCAATTAATTCCTATGTGACCTTAATAAGTTACATCAACTCTCTGGGTCTCACTTTCCTCAACTGGAAAATGAGAAGAGTTGCATTATATGACCTCTGGAAGTCCATTCCATCTCTACGTCTATGGTCCCATAATCCTTTCCTAACAATCGAGCACAAAGGAACAGAAAATTTAAAGGGAATAAAAAATTTTCACAAAGGCTTTAATCTTTCATCTTCTCTAACAATGTGTTTCCACCTTTCCATCATCTTCAGCCCATTCTGTGGTCAAATGTAATTTGTTATTTCTCCAACATGTGCCAAAAGGCTTACCCAACTCTACTTTGGCCTTCTAAAAATTCTTTGGTCCCTTTCTTTGACTTCTATGCCTTATCACTGTTCTAAAGTCTACTCCCTTTTAACCCAGCACCATTCCCTCTCTCCCTCTTTTCACTGTATCCCTTGTCTTTAGGCTAATCTTCTTGACCATTCGCTGACATTGATCTTCCTTTATGGTCTTCTCACCATGCATAGTCATCTATCCTTGGGTTTAATGAAAGCAGTGGCCAAAAAGGAAAGCCTATCCCCAAGACAGAGATTAAAGGAAAGGCAAAGTTAGAATTTTTCTACTTTTCCCTGACCCTGCACACAGAGAAGAACAGATGGAGGTCACTGGTAAGAAGAGAAAAGGTGGGAGTATGGCATCCTCATTAGGCAAGAGCATGAAAGTTAGAAAGCATCTGAGTGCATTCCTCTCAGCAGTAACCAAGTTACTGAAATAGGCCAGTTCCAAGTAGAAGATGATATTTCCAACAGATGAGAACACCTGAAACTAGAGAACAGGATTCCTCTCTATAAAATTCTTTGTAGAGTAAGCATTGCTCTGAGGGAAAGTAGGAAGACTGAAGGTGGGGAAGGCAGGGAGAGAGGGAGGGAGTTCTTTTGTCATCTTGCAACTTGTTTCAAAATTATCAGGTCACAGATACTTAATTAGCTGGATGAAATACATTCAATCCATTCCTTAGTAAGCATTTATTAAGCACTTATGTGCTAGAAACCATTCTAAGAGCTGATGGTAAAAAGAAAAACCAAAAACAGCCCCTGCCCTCAAGGATTTTACATTCTGATAGGAGAGACTATAGGAGAGACTATATATATATATATATATATATATATATATATATATTGGAACACAGGAGATGAATATGTAGTAGCATTAGAGATGAAAGCATGAGTTGTTTGGGGGAGGGAAGGTGTATTGTTAATGTATTTTTAAAGGAATTAATGTATTTTTAATGGAACGGGAAGATCTTTCCCATCCATTAACAGGCCTATGTGACCTGCTTAAGCCACATGGAAACCTAAGTCACATGAGTTTGAGTCACATGGAGCCTGTGGTGGAAGGAATTTGATGAGCAGGTGGAACAGGAAGGGATAAAGCTGGAGCAGAGCTGAGAGGAAGTTGGACAGACTAGTCAGAGCTGGGAGAGAGAGAGAAGAAACAGGCAACTGTGGGTAGGAGAAAAGCATTTTGCTTGAGGGTGTTGGTTTGTGGGAAGGCCTGATAATGTGTATAGACTTCCTGGTTACTATGAGGGATTAGACTTTCTGGTGTTGGGATTCGACTTTTTGGTTTTTGAATAAATGTTTTGGTTCTGTCTTCTATGTGGAGAGTCTGTTATATTTTGTGATTCAGAACTGTGCTGGCATACTCATTGCCACTATAGGCACTGTGAATATTGCCTTGGCACTACAAGGGGCTGAGGAAATGGTGCTTAAACTGAGACTTAAAGCCAAAAATTCTAAGAATCATGGGTTAGAAGGAAAACAATTCCAGACAAAGGGGACAGGCAGTGCAAAGGATTGGAGATGGGATGTGGGAGCATCATATGTGAGGAAGAGCAATTGGGCCAATATGTCTAGACGGTAGAATGGGTAGAGGGCAGCAATATATTAAAAGATTGGGAAGATAGGAAGGGGTTGCTCATATACGTAGCCTTCTCACAGGATAAGAAAGGCAAGGCACTCTTGGTGTCTGCATTTGACACAGAGGATTACTAAAGATATTTTTAACAAAAGATAAAAGATATAGTTACTAAATAAAACTTGTTTCATTATATATAAATTTATAGGGATCTCAGGATTTTCAAGTCAAAAGGGATCATGAGGGCAGAGTCAAAGCTTCAAACTCACCTCCCAAATCTCTCTTCTATTCTTTCCTCATAAGTTTTTCTAACACTTGTGGTTGAGATCCCCTTTGCCTGTTTCTCTTTTGCTCCTTCCTTTACCCATAAGTCCCTGATAGTGTACCTTCCTCACATTCTACTTAAGGCAGCTTTCTGTTAACCCCACTCCTGTTATTCTTGGCTTCTCTTCTTATTGCAAGGACTGTTTGGGGTACCTACTTTTCCTCTCCCTGTTCTCTGGACCCCACTCTCTAAGGACCAGCTGTGCTGCATTTCACTCCTCCTGTAGGGTTCTCTAGGACCCTTATGGGGTTGAGGGATGTCTAGTCTCTGTCATTGTCTGAAGTCCCCATTAATTTTATTCCCCTAATTTTAAGAGTTCAAGAACTCCAGTTTCATTAAAACACTTAACAGTCATATTAACTTTTATGAAGGAATAGTTACTTCAAAGATATAGAAAAAAAGACAACAACCAGTCAAAGTCTCCCAACATTTCCCTCTAAACAACTTTAAAATGATGCCTCAAAATGAATTTTGGAGCAGTAGAGCCAACAAAAGGTCAGAGTGAAACATTCTTCCAGCCAACTCACTCTCATAGGAATTGGTTCAAAGTGGGGTACATACACACATTCAGCTGGGTATAGAAATCTATCTTACCCAACAAGGAAGTAGGAAGAAAAAAAGTGAATATGAGAAAAGGAGAGGGATTAAGGGAAGCAATGATCAGAAGCAAAAGAGACTTTTGAGAAGGGACAGGGTAAACAGAGAGAAAGAAGGATAAAGGGAAGAAAATAGAATAGAGGGAAATGCACAGTAATTATAACCGAACATGAATGAAATGAGCTCACCCATAAAACTGAAGCAGACAGCAGGATAGATTAGAAAGTAGAATCCAATAATATGTGTTAAAATAGTTAAAATAATGAACTGGAGCAGAATGTATTATGCTTCAAATGATTTTTAAAAGGCAAGGGTAGTAATCATGATCTCAGACAAAGCAAAAGCAAATATAGACCTAATTCAAAGAGATAATCAGGGAAACTACATTTTGACAAAAGTTACCATTGGCAATGAAGTAACACTAATTTTTTTTACAATGGGCTTATCTAAGGGGGTCATTTCTCAAACATGTGGAGAACTGAGTCAAATTTATAAAAAAAAATAGGAGCAAACCATTCCCCAATTGATAAATGGTCAAAGGATATAAACAAGAAGTTTTCAGAAGGAACCAAAGCTATCTTTCGTCATAAGAAAAAATGATCTAAATCACTATTGATTAGAGAAATATAAATTGAAAGAGTTCTGAGGTACTGCCTATCAGATTAACTAACATCACCAAAAAGGAAAATGAACAATGCTAGACAGGATGTGGACAAATAGGTTCAGTAATACATTATTGATAAAGTTATAAACTGGTCCAATCACTCTGAAGAACAATTTGGAACTACGTCCAAAGGTTATAAAACTGTGTATAACCTTTGACCCAGAAATACCAATATTAGGTCTATAGTCTAAAGAGATCAAAAGAGGAAAAAGGACCGATATGTACAAAAGTATTTATGGTAGCATTTTTTGTGATGGCAAAAAATTGGAAACTGAGGGGATGCCCATCAACTGTGGAATGGTTGAAAAAGTTATAGAATGTAAATGTGATGGAATATATTGTGCGGCATGGTTTCAGGAAAACCTAGGAACACCTATAGAAACTGATACAGAGTGAAGTGAGCAAATTAGGATATCATGGTACACAGTAACAGAAATATTGTAATGATGATTAACTGTGAAAGATTTAACTACTCTGATTAAGATAATTATCCAAGACAATTCCAAAAGACTCATGACGAAAAATGTTATCCACTTCCAGAAAGAACTGATCAATTCTGAATGCAAATTGAAGTATGATTTTTTTAATTTTATTTTTCATGCTTCTTTTGTCAACATGGCTAATATGGAAATTTTTTGCATGATTCCACATGTATAATTGATATCATATTATTTACCTTCTCAATAAATGAGGGAGGTATTTATAACTCAAATTTTATAACTCAAAATTTTTTTAAATGTTAAAAATTAATTAGAAAACAAAAAAAACCTCATTTTAAAAACTCAAATATATAGCAAGAACAAACATGCAAACATTTCTCCCAATGCCTCAAGGCTACAATCCCCCACTAAAATAATGGTAGTGGCATATTGACTTTTTGAGGTGGTGGTGGTGATGGTTGAGTCATTCTCCAGTCATGTCCAACTCTTTGTGACTCCATTTGGGGTTTTCTTGGCAAAGATATTGGAGCAGTTTGCCATTTCCTTCTCCAGCTCTCTCATTTTACAGATGACACAAACAGGGTTAAGGGATTTGCCCAGGATTACACAGTCAGTAAGTATCAGAGACCAGATTTGAACTCAGGAGGATGAGTTTTCCTGAGCCCAAGCCCAGCACTCTATTCACTGTGCTACCTAACTCCAAGCCCAATGTTTTATCCACTACCATGTAGCTGCAATATATTGATTTAGAAAACCACAAACTAATGTCATCTATGTTGTATCATATTTTTATTTATTTTGTTAAACATTTCCTAATTACAGTTGAATCTTCTTCAAGCCTGATTAAGGAGTTGTGCCAGCTGCAGAGCTTGGGCAGTAAAGCCCACTCTGATCTCTGAGCAAAGAAGGTGGAATTAGATTCACCTCTTTACTCAGTTTATATTTAGCTTCAGTCTAATCATGTTTCAAGTCCTAAGACTAGCTGGGATTTCATCCAGTAACACTGATTTCTCAGGTCTTCCCTGAAGAACTGGTAGCAGTATCCAGTCTAGAATTCTGATCTCTAAGGTCCCCACGGCTTGAGCTCCCCAGTCAAAGACTGTTTCCTGCATCTAGAACTCAAAAAGACAAAGAAAACCATACCAAAATCCTAAGCCCATTTCTTAGAGCCATAGGACCTTTACTAGCCCAGCTCACTACACTGTGCCTGTGCTAATGAATGAGTGTGCCTGTCTTCTCTGGATGTCACTGAAGAGAGAGAGTGGCTGATCCTCAGATAGATTTTAAAATTCAGGCAGTCCCTTCTATTACACCACCAATGGAAAGAGGCTACTCCCACCTCTTTGGTAAGCTAATGAAGAATATCTTTACCTGCAGCGGGTCTCCCACATGAGTGCCATCATTTTAGTTAATAAGGGAACATAGTAAAACTACATCTTTTGTAGTGGTCAAGAAGTGTAAACTAAAGGGTTTTCTATCTAATTGGAAAATGGCTCAACAAATTATGGTACATGGATATAACAGAATACTATTATGTCACTTAAGAAATTACTAAAATGACTTCAGAGAAAACTGGGAAGACATATGAACTGATGCAGAGTTGGAACAGAACCAGGGGAACAATTTATACAATGACATCGTAAAAACTTTGAAAGACTTAAAAACTTTGATCAATATGATGACTAAGCATTATTCCAGAGGACTAAAGATGAACCATACAGCCCACCTCCAAGCAGTCATGTGTTGGATAGAAGCTACAGAATGAAACATACATTTCAGTACATTCCAATGCAGAAATGTGTTTTACTTAACTCTGTATATTTGTTACAAGGGTTTTATTTTAGGTGGGAAGACGATAAAATTAATGCTTGTAATTTGAAAATAAAAATAAATTATTTTTTTAATGGAGTCAGGAGACCAGGGTTCAAAATCCAGCTCTGCTGCTTACATAACTGGGTGATCAAAAGTTATTTATTCTATCTCACTGAGCCTCAATTTACTCATCTGTAAAATGAAGATAATAATACTTGTACCACCTCCCTCAGAGAGTTGTGGTGAGAAAGACTTTTTATATAAACCTTTAAGTATATATAAATCTTTAAGTACTACATACATTATCCAAATTTAGATGCCAACCTCAACAGCTATTCACTATTCAGCCTTCACTCTTGTTTCTGGGTTCAGATCCTACCTGTGACCCTTACTAGATACCCAGATGACCCAGGCAAGCCCCTTAATCTTTCTCTGAGACAGAGTCTTAATTTTTTTGTGTGTCTTGGAACCCTTTGGCAACCTGGTAAAGCCTATGGATACCCTCTCAGAATAAGGTTAATTTGCCTACATTGGTAATTGAAGGAAACGCTAAATTGAAAATAGATGTAATTTTTTTCTCATCCAAGTTAATGGATCCCTTGAAACCAGAGACCCTAGGCTCTTAAGAATCTCTCAAGAACCTCTAAGACCAGGTTCATAGACTTAGAGTTGGATGGAACTACTAAATTATAGAGGAGTTGCAATCTGCACTGATGCACCAGTGTTCATCGATGTGAATTAGATCCTTGATAATCAATATGATAGAAACAGACCTTGCATCAGAGCCCAGAGAAGTTTACCCTTCAGTGAGCAACCCTACCCCAAAGACAGTGGATATGATTTCATGTTCTGCCCTGGACAGAGCTTTAGTTATGGAACATCAGGGTTTGTCTCTGACCTCCATATTCCCTTTCTGTGCGCTGTTACTTCCTTCTTTCAGGCTCTTGCCACCCTCAGTAGATAAATTGATGTACCTGCTCGCTATTCTCATCTGTGTTTCTCATTCACTTATTTTATGCAATTCTCGGACCTTCCAGCAGGTGGCAGTTGTCTCATTAGTGTGCCATCCTCTCAACAGCTCAGTCAGTCAAGCATTTAAGTGTCTGCTAAACCCTGGAGATACAAGTGACAATCTCTGCTCTTAAGGTTGTTGTTTGCCCTTCATTCTCAAAGAGGACAATGGATTCATATATTTTTCCAAAGGAACAACCCTCTAACCCGACGTAAATGAGAAGTCTGGGACAATGTCCTTAACAACTCAAAGAAAACCCCACACTTTTAATACTCTTAAGATTTCTTTTACACATAGTCCCTGTATCCTCACATGGTATGCTTCTTGAGGAATTATGGTCACCTCTTCCACTTGTGCGATGCAGGCAAATTTTTGCCTCCAGTCCCATGCAGGTTTATGATGAATCACCGCCAGCTGCATCCTTTATCTTCCAGTGTCTGGAAAGTGTACATCTGTAGTAACATGTCTTGCTGGATCCCAGGGTTTGAAGAAACACCCCCATTTGTCCTTCTACCCTCCTATTTCCTCTGTGGGAGCTGGACTGGATTATTCAAATAACCTGAGGCTACTTCCCAGAACATCTAGAAGGAATCAGTTTAATCCACCCAGAGAAAACTATGTATCAGGATGAAGGGATTTGTCGTCATTGCTACATAAAATCTAGTCAATTTTCTATTTTTCTGCGAAGCTGTTCAGTGATGTCTTGCCCAGTGCTTTCCAATTCTCTTTTTGAAGCATTCATGATAGATGTAAATAAGGTTTCTTTAGTAATCTATAAATTCTTGGACCCCTTCATTTCTTAACCCTAAACCATATTTTCCAACATATTTTTCTCTGTTCACCTCCACATGATGAGACATCAGGGTAGGACTTTTTGTATACAGTACGGTATATATGTAGGCAACCCATGATCTGTACATGTGATCTGTACATATGTGTGTATAATACTAGGCAAATCTCTTCATCTTTCTGTGATGCAGTTTCCTCAGCTGTAAAACAGGGATAATAATAGCACCTACCACCTAGGGTTGTTATGAGGATGAAATAGTATAAAATTTGAAAAAATGCTTTGCAAAACTTAAAGAGTTACATAAATTCTAGCTTTTATATATAATACATATGTGCACATATGTTTGTGGGTATGGGATGGTGGGTAGACAGGTAAATAGATGACTAGGGATAAACAGAGAGATAAATATTGTAACTATAGATAAGTCATTTATATAGTGCTTCACTTTCCTCACAACAACTATGTGATCTAGGCAGTTTATTCTGTCCATTTTATGGAAGAAGAAACAGAAGTACAAAAAGGTTCATTTGAATCAAAAGTATTACAAGGCAAGATTTAAACCCAGATCGTGTGACTCCAGATTCAGCACTTTTCCGATTATACCAAAACAAAAATAGGAAGTTGTCTGAGTTTTTTGGTACTAAGAAATTCTGAATTTTGCTCTCCTTCATTATTAGATGTCCAAGCAGTCCAACTTCAATGTCTTGCTCCAATGGAAAAAAATGAACACAGTCAAGGGTTTAAAAGTCAGGAAACTGTCCAAATAATCAGATCTGTATCCTGTCTCTCCAGCTTCCCTTTCTCTGAGTCCCACTGGAGACAGTCCGAATCAGAAAAAAAATACTCCAGCTATACCTGCTGCTGCTGGCTCCTCTGCAATACACAAGGGGTTATGATGTGCTCAGTCTTTTCCAGACGTGGGAAGGACACATTAAAATGCTTTCCCTACCCCTGGTGGGGGTTGGAGGGTTGGGGGTGGGGTGAAAACACAAAGGCTTTTGTTTAAAATATAAAAGGATTCCTTTAGGAGACAATTGGAAAGAAGGTTGAAACAGTATAAATTCCTTTCATCATCTTCAATAGTCTTCCCACTAGTTCCCGGCAACTAAAGGAGCTTAATATTGAGACAGCTGAGTATCAGAAAAGCAGAAAAAGGTAAGCCAGAAACAAAAGGTTAAGAAAAAAAAAGAGAGAAAAGAAAGGCAGAAGTTTCTGGTAGATTACCCCAATTTTGGACTTTTCTCTGTGGTATTTTAAAAGTATTACTAATTACTATATAATAGAAGTTGAAGAGGATGATAGAGTCATCCCAGAGAGCATGTACCCGAACTCCTTTAGAAAATTCTGAGGTCTCCAGATACCAGGAGACTCAGATTTTGAGTGAGTGAGAGAAAACAAAATCACTGGCTTTTACTGGCTATGTGGGGACCCGACACGAAAAGGACTTGGATTTTTGGCATGAAGTAGCAAATTATGAGTTGTCCTTACATTTTCTCCCTGCTTCATGACAGTAGGAAGAGAGATAGTGTGTGTGTGTGTGTGTGTGTGTGTGTGTGTCTGTGTGCATGTGTGTGTGTGTGTGTGTGGTGTGTGTGTGAAAGTGAGAGAGAGGGAGAGAGAGGTGGGGGTGGGGGGAAGAGATTCCATCTGTCTTTCCATCTGTCTCTCTCTTCCTATTGACCATCCAGGTGGTGTCATGTAACTCCACGACTTCCAATGATGGACAGGGAAAGACTGGTCCTTTTCTATCCAACCATTATGGTACCCTCATCCATATGTAAGTTAATGCAGCAGGTCTGGTGTTTCTGGGCCTCTGGCTGCCTTTTCTGGTTTTGTTTGGTTTTTTTTTTTTTATCTTAGATGAATGAGATGAATATGTCCAGGCTTAGAGACAACCTTCTGAATTCCCAAGGTCCTGGGTTCAAAGAGCAGAGCCAGGAGGTAGCAGGGGAAGTATCTATTTCAAAGAGAATGATCAGTGAGAAGAGAACTGCACCCAAGCCTGGTCATTTTATCAGCAAATATGTTATTTAGACTGTGCAGAGTCACAGTGAAATGTAAAATGCCTAATTAGTGATGCAGAAACTACTTTATGTTCTGATAAAGTTTGTGTCAGACTCCCGGCAGATCATAACAGCATTATAAGTTAAGTTACTATGAGAAATGAGCCCATCCAACAAGCCCTAACTGTGTGAAACATGTTCACCTTACATAAAGAACAATATTTGTTGTGAAATCAGGAAAGCTTTTATTAATCTTTACATTCATTACCCCTTTATAGACGGGTAGCTTCCAAATAAGGCTACAGGGAGACTACTAGGTGTTCAGACCAATGCAAGTTCTTTACACTGTTCCAGTCTTGAACTTCCCGCCACACCATCTATTGGCCACGTAACTTCATGTTCTCCTCTCTGATAGGCTTTCCCTCAAACAGCTCATCAAGTCTTCACACAAGTTTCTGACTTTTAGCTGACCGTGCTGGGTCACAACTCTGATCACTTAAAACTGTGAGGAGTTTTAACCCTGCGGAAACAGAACCTTCCTTTGTTTCTCACATTACTAAATCCTGCTTTAAGTTTCTTTTTGCTAAATATGTACTTGCGGACATCATACATGATGGAGGAGTCTGAAGTATCAATATAGCTCAGTTTCCTCTACAACTATTTCAACAGTGATCTAAGAAAATTGCCTGATAGAGTAGTGATAGGAAAATTGAAGGGAAAACTACCTTAGGTCATCTTTACAGCCCCAAGAGGTAGAAAAATGTACCCAAGTAACCATACTACCTGAAAATTAGAGAGGGCCATTTAGAAGTTAATGATTCCATAAGAAGAAAAAAAAGTATTAAAGAAAGTCCAAAGATTGGAAAAAATAGAAGAAAATGTAAAGTATCTCTTATCAAAAACAACTGACTTGGAAAACAGATCAAGAATAATTGAAAAATCATTAGATTATCTGAAAACTATGACCAAGAAGAGCATAGATACCATATTTAAAAATAGCATGAAAGAAAACCACTCAGTACTTTTACTAATGTGAAAATAAAAAGAATCTACCAGTCATGTTATGAAAAAAAATGAAAATTCCCAGAAACATCATAGCCAAAAATCTAGTGCTCCCAAGTCAAATGAAAAATATTGTAAGCAGCCAGAAAAGAGTTTAAGCACCAAGGAGCCGTGGTCAGGATCACTCAAGATTTACTAACTACCACCACAAAGAAGCAAAGAGCATGGAACATAATATTCAAAAAAGCCAGGAGTCATTTATCCAGCAAAACTGAGTACAATACTACAGGGAGAAAATGGGCTTTTTATTAAATAAAAGGCTTCCAAGAATTCCTGATGAAAACACAGGAGTAAAGAGAAACATTAAAAAGCAAATACAAACAAACAAAAGAAAAATTTGTATTCCAAAGGGAAGAAGGGATAACATAATCATCCCCTAAGGAGCTTAATTTCAGCAGAGGTCAGAGAAAGAGGCAAATAATAAAGGTGGGGGCATGCACCTAAGAATGAGTTTTATTATATTTTTGTTTTGATGATCTTAAAAGAATAAAGAAAATGGAGGAGAAAAAAGGTTCACTAGGTAATAAAAATGGAGAAATGTGGGAGGACTTATTATCTCACATAGAGTTCTTAAATCTTTTAAAATTTTATGTTTTTACAGTGTTGTTAAAGCATAAATTGTTCTCCTGGTTCTACTGACTTTGCAACGCAGAAATACAAAGTGAGGTTCAAGTGTTGCCCACTCCTGTCACCTTTCCTTCATTTATAAACACATACAATTTTAACAGACTTAAGAACTATCATCGATGCAATGATCTACCATATGATTCCACAGAAATGATGATTTAGAATGCTGCCCACATCCTGACAGAGAAATGATGGATATTTTTGTACATGGTTAATGCGGGAATTTGTTTTGCTTGACTATTCATATTTGTTACAGTGTTTTTCTTCAGGAGAAAAGGGGGAGGCAGGAGAAAAAAAGAGTATAGATGCTTGTCAACTGAAAAAAAAGTTTTAATTTAAAAAACTGTATATTTCTGAGACTTGCCCAGGGTCACTTTAACTGCTAAATGTCTGGAGTGGGATTTGAATTGGATCTTTCTGACACCACCTGCATGGCCTTCATCTTCCTGGATCTCAGATTCTTCGTCTGTAAAATGAAGGGGTTGGGCTAGATAACATCTAAGATCCTTTCCAGATTTATGTGAATGATGCTATGACCATAAGTCCAGGACTCTATCTTCTAGGCCAGGTGGCAACCTGTCTTTGTTGATGTCATGCATGCTATGCTGGAGACACCCTGTAATTCCTCTCCCTGGGTAATATAAGGTCATTAATATTAATATAAAATAAGGGTACTGAGTGTGGAGAGACTCTCAGACACAGATATTATGCAGCTTGGCTTTGGGAAGGAACAAAAACACTTGTCCTCTCAGCAGTGAACTTCTATGGATTGTGTGGCTTCCAGGATTTTCTGAGCAATTGCATCCTCAGCATTCCAATGCTGGTGCAGAATCAGCAGTAGAAATTTCCTATTTAAGCTGAAGCCTCCTCTCTGAGGAGAGCTGATGATATAGTCATATCCTTTTTCTGTAAGAACTTTTTAAAAAAATCAAGTGAGAACTGTATCAAGCAGGGTGACTTGAATAGTGACTTCCCAGAGCCTAGTACAATTCCTTGCATTCAGTAAGTGGTTAATGTATGTTTGTCTATTGGATTGATTTGAATGGAGTGGGGCATTTATCCTAACCTAATCATCTTCCTCCACTTTCTTGCTATTTACCAAACCAGGAGTGGCAAACCTATGGCCTCAAGGCCACTCTAAGTCCTCAAGTGTGGCCCTTCACAGAAGTTTGGATCCAGGCAAAGAGCCACACTTGAGTTGAGGCCACATGTGGCCTCAAGACCACAGGTTCCCCATCCCTGTACCAAACTGTAAGCTGTCTGAGGGCAGGAAAAGATATGAAAGGACTTGCTCATCATGAATGTCAGTCAATACATTCCAAAAGAGCAGGACTATTCTTGGTGGCATCCAAAGCTGATGTTAGAGGCAAAACCAGCAATTTTTTTTTTTTGTTCCTTGGGCAAATAGCTATGGGAAAAGTGGAAAATTTACCTGAGTAGTGAGTAAGCAATGGGGAATAAGTATCCTAGGACACTAGGAAATTTCAACATTGCTGAAGGACTTGCCATTTCTGAGAAGGAAAGTAAAGTCAAGTGTACTGATATTCACTACTGTCAGTGTAGATTCCAGTAGGATGAAACTCCTTGGGACACCATAAGTTATTTAGGCTGCAGAAAGAAGGAAAAGAAAAAAGTAAAAGAAGAAGCAGTATGCCCAAGCTGAGACTGCTGCTCTCTCATCTCTGCAGGGCTGGGAAAGGGAGGAAACTCACCAGGAGATAGTGTTGTCCCTTTAAAATTTCTACCTTGGGGCAAAGCACCATGGTCCCATCCTAGTTATGCCTCTGGCAATGTAAACAGAATATAGCAAGTAAATATGTA
The DNA here is from genome assembly GCA_023548195.1 of Bettongia penicillata ogilbyi. NCBI lineage: Eukaryota > Metazoa > Chordata > Mammalia > Diprotodontia > Potoroidae > Bettongia > Bettongia penicillata. The sequence goes on from JAJHZJ010000006.1 coordinate 481,260, forward strand.
GGACTTCAATTTGATATGTTGTCTGACTAGAAGACCTATTTTGAGACAAGGATATCTTTCAGTCTCTCGGATCACAGCACAAAGGTTCATTGGAAGGAACATTGACCTGGTTTCAAAGTTTGCTTTTACCACTTATTAGCTATGTGCCTTTGAGGAAGTCAATTCAGCTCCCTCCTTGAAGTTCAATTTCTCATCTGTAAGTTTATGAAACTATGATCTACTTTATCCATAAAGAAGCCAACCCTGAATATAATACCTGTCCAGAGTTTGACAGGCTAGGACCAGGAAAAAGGGCACACAAACTAATTTCAATTGGCTGTTGGACTGATTGTCACCACCAAGCCTAGAAAGTCAGGCCTCTGCTGCTTCCCCACTTAACAGTTGGCAGACAGAGGTGACCTTTGAACAGGAGAGCTGAAAAAGCCAAATCCAGTCATCAGCATGGCTCCTTCCCCACCCCTCACTCCCACACCCTCAATGCACCTGTTCTCAATCCTTGGCAAATCTAAATGAAAGGAATCCCTCCCAAACCTGGGTACCCTGCTTTTTAAAAGTTTCCGGATGAAGAAAACAATATACACATAGTGACTACAGAAACATAAATGAAAAGTACAATAAAATGAGGAAGAACTATTTAATTATACAATCTTGGCCCTTACAAGGGGTTAGGAAATGCACCTCCCTCCTTTCTTGGGAAGGGTGAGAAGGAGGCAGGTAAACATCCTACCAGTCACATGGCATCCCTGTGTTTGTTGGTTTGGCTTCACTTTTTCTTTGTTAAAAGGGAAAGCTCACCAAGAGTGAGGAAAGGACAAATATATATTCTGAAATGGCTATAGTAAAAAATAAAGGACATCAATAAAACTTTTCTAAAGGGTTGTGCTAGTTAAATGATCTCACAAGTAAGAAATAATATGGGCAGCTAGGTGGCTGGATTGAGTCTTCATGATAGAGTAGATAGAGTGCTGGGCCTAGAATCAGGAGGAATTTAATTTAAATTTGGCCTCAGACACTTACTAGCTGTGTCACCTTGGGCAAGTGGTCTGTCTGACTTGCAGCTGAAACTCCTTGCATGTTGTCTCCCCTATGCAAATATGAGCTCTTGGGAGAGACCTGTCTTTATTTTCCTATTTGTTATTTCCAGCACTTAGTAAAGTGCTTTGCCCATAGTAAGTACTTAGTAAATACTTTATTCATCCATTTTCAGAGCAAGGGTGGCAAGGAAATCACTAAACGAAAGTCAGAAACTGAGATATTTTTAGCTTTAGTTTCAAAAGCTGGACTTGTCCCAATCAAAAATGTTTTTAGCTTCCCTTTTCTTCACTATTACCCCACCCCCTGTGAAATCTTCATCCTGGTCATGTTCCCTGTTTGCTGCCACTTCAGCTCCCTGTAGCCCTCCTTCCCAGCTAACCCTGATATAAGGAAAAGCTCACAGATTTCTTATTTTTCCACCACAGTATTAATTAGATTCCCTCTCCTCCAAGGACTTGTTTTTTAAACCTTATCCTAATTACGGAATGTAATGCTTTGTCCTCATATAAAGGAATTTCAGGCATTTCATAACAACAGCATACAGAATTCTCATGTATCAAAACAAGAATATGGGTTAATATGGAAACTCACTAGCTGTTAGGAACCTCACTAGCCAGGCAGATTACCTCTCCAGGAGGCAATGTGTCTTTCCAGAAGGTGTTCTGTTCTCAAAAGTGCCCAGTAGAATGTAAACTCCTTGAGTGAAGGGATTATTTTTATTTTTCTCTTTGTATCATTCATGCCTAAGACAGGCTGACCTCAGTGTCCAGAAGACCTGGGTTCAATATAGTATATGTGACTCTGGGCAAGTCACTGAACCTTTTCCCATTTTCTTGACTTCCCCATGGGAACTTCATCATTGGGGAAACCTCATCATTTTGCAAGACCACATCAGCTCTGGTACTCATATCTCTTTATCTTCCTTTGCTCTTGAAAAATAGCCTGAGACAAGTTCTAAAACCTTCATTTAAAGAAGATGCCCTGGCTAGTCATCTCTTTATTTCTCATCTGGTTGAACTCCTTTGACTTTTCCAGAGCCAAATATCTTCCCCCTCCCAAATTGCTTTTCCTTTTGTGTATCATCTTGCTCCATTAGACTATAAGCTCCTTCAGAGCAAAATATTTGTAACCCTGGTGCTTAGTACAATTCCTGGCACATAGCAGCCACAACTCCCTCTCAGACATCAAGGCAACTTTCTAAAACTATCAAAGCACTTTACTAAGGAGGTACAAATCTGTATTGATAGAGAATTTCTCTCACTGCGAGTTTGCTGCATGATGATATCACAGATTTAGTTTTTAAAAATGCTCATCATTTGAGCAGCGATTAGCACTTTCGGTGGGTCAGAGTCAGAACCTCTGGTTTCATTCATGCTGGTAACTCCCAGTAAGGAAATTCCCTCTGCCAATGTAGATCAGCAATTTATAGCCTTAAACAGCTGTTTGGGCAATGCAATGTCGAGGGGGCAAGCCACCAAGGGAGAGAGAGATGGACGTTGAGAATAAGGAGGAAGGAGATGAAATGGCGTCCACAGACTACCTACAGTCCAGCTGCAACTCAGCAGGGCCTGACACAGACCACCCAGGCCTGTGGGAAACCTACTGATGTCAGCTATACACAGGCTCAGACAACTGCAACGTATGGGCAGACTGCCTATGCGACCTCTTCCAGACAGCCTCCAACAGGTTCTACTACACCAACTGCACCTCAGGCTTACAGTCAGCCTGTCCAAGGATATGGGATGGAGTCCTATGATACCACCACTGCTACAGTTATGACCACCCAGGCATTCTATGCAGCACGGCCTGCATGTGGCACCCAGCCTGCTTACCCTACCGCTGGGCAGTAACCAGCAACTGCTGTACCAGCAAGACCCCAGGATGGTAGCAAGCCTGCGGAGACTAGTCAGCCTCAATCTAGTACAGTAGGTTACAGCCAGCCTAGCCTAGGATTCAGACAGAGCCATTACAGTTGCCCACAGGTGCCCGGCAGCTACCCCATGCAGCCAGTCACCACACCAGCATCCTAACCTCCAAACAGCTATTCCTCTACCCAGCTGACTAGTTATGATCACAGCAGTTACTCCCAGCAAAATACCAGCTATGGACAACAGAGTAGCTATGGGCAACAAAGCAGCTATGGGCAGCAGCCCCCACTAGTTATGACCCCCCTCCCCAAACTAGATCCTACAGCCAGGCTCCAAGTCAATATAGTCAGCAGAGGAGAGTGCACTGCAGCGGAACCATCCCAGTGGCATGGGTGTGTATGAGCAGAAGTCTAGAGGCTTTTCCGGAGCTGGAGAAAACCAGAGCATGAGTGGCCCTGATAACCGGGGCAGGGGAAGGGGGGTATTCGATCGTGAAGGCATGAGCAAAGGTTGATGGGGAGGAGGAGGATGGGGTGGAATGGGCACTGGAGAGTAAGGTGATTTCGATAAGCCTGCTGGACTTATGGAAGAAGGACTAGACCTTGACTTAGGCCCACCTGTAGATCCAGATGAAGACTCAGAAAACAGTGCAATTTATGTACAGAGACTGAATGAAAATGTGACTGTGGATGAGCTGGCAGACTTTTTCAAACAGTGTGGGGTTGTCAAGCTTAGCAAAAGGACTGGGTAGCCAATGATAAACATTTACTTAGACAAGGAAACTGGAAAATCAAAAGGAGATGCCACCGTATCCTATGATGACCCACCTACTGCAAAGGCTGCAGTAGAATGGTTTGATGGGAAAGACTCCCAAGGAAGCAAACTCAAAGTGTCTCTTGCTTGGAAGAAACCTCCAATGAACAGCATGAGAGGTGGCATGCCACCCTGTAAAGGCAGAGGAATGCCTCTGCCTCTTCAAGGAGGTCCTGGAGGGCCGGGGGTGGGGCAGGAAGTCCCATGGGTGAAATGGGAGGCAGAGGAGGAGACAGGGGAGGTTTTCCACCAAGAGGACTCAGCGTTTCCTGAGAAAACTCTTCGGGAGGCAGAAATGTCCAGCACAGAGCAGGAGACTGGAAGTGCCCTAATCCAGGCTGTGGAAACCAGAATTTTGCCTGGCAAACAGAATGTAATCAGTGTAAGGCCCCTAAACCAGAAGGATTTCTTCCACCACCCTTCCCACTCCAGGTGGCAATTGTGGCAGAGGTTGCCCTGGTGGCATGAGGGGTGGCAGAGATGGCCTCAAGAACCATGGAGGGCCTGCCAGCATGTTCAGAGGAGGCCGAGGTAGAGACAAAGGCAGCTTCCAGGGAAGCCGAGGAATGGATTAAGGAGGCTTTGGTGGCTGAAGAAGAGGAGGACCCAGAGGTCCTCCCAGGCCTCTCATGGAATGGATGGGAGGCAGTAAAGGTGAGCATGGAGAACTGGGGAAAATGGATAAAGGCGAGTGCCAAGCACCACCAGGAGTGCAGAGACCCGTCCTGCTAGACAAAGAAACCCTGCAAAGCTGCATTTACTGCCAGACTTATTTTTTAAACCAGAAATTGTTTCAAATTTATAATTCCATATTTATAATGTTAGCCACAACGTTACGATTATTCCTTGTCTGTAGTTTAGTATTTCTCACCATTTATGGAAAAACATTAAAACAAATTAAACGGTCGTACTCTGAGTTTCTTTTCCTTCTTTTAGATGGTTTTTTAATGATGACTAAGTGAGAAGTCATTGTTGCAAGCATGCTCAAATACCACTGTGTGGAGACTCTGGAGAAGAACTAACTGGAACAGTGCTAATGTTTGGGTTGGTTTTGTTTTTTTTTTTTAATAAAATTCCAAATGTTTATAAATGTAAAAAAAAAAAGTTGTCTTGGGGGTAGCTAGGTGGAGTAGTGGATAGAGCACTTGCCTTGGAGTCGGAAGGACCTGAGTTCAAATCAGAACCCAGGCACTTACAAGTTGTGTAACCCTGGACAAGTCACTTAATCCCTCCAAAATTGCCTCCAAAAGACACACACACACACACACACACACACACACGAGACAGAGATAAAGAAAGTATTGTCTGGGGCAATGGGAAGTTGAGGGACTTGCCCCGGATCACATAGCCAGTATGTTAGGGGGCTAGAACCTCCAATGCCAGCCATTTATCTTCTGCTCTATGCTGCATCTCCCTTGGCACTTGGCACGTAGAAAATGTGTGTTGAATTGAAACCACAGGTTTAATACACACGTTGTGTTCTAAGTCTCTTGGCCATCTTCTTTTGGCCTCACTGGGTCATTTTTCAAAATATATAATAATACTGTTCCCACCCATTCCCAGCCCCCACAGCCAGAACTGTTATTGTCAGGAACGCGGCCTTGGTTTGGGGGGGGGCGGGGAATGAAATCCCTAACGATGATGCTTTACTCCTTCCTGTTTTGTCTCAAAGGGAATGGTGTGACACAAATACATCAGCAGGGAGGGAAAAGGCGTGAAACCACTTGGTGGATTTCTGTTTAAGTGAATGCAAATGCTGAAAAAGGAAGCTACTGCAACCTCAAATGGAGTGCCCTGGGACTGTTGAGGTTAGGAAACCATAATATTGAGCTTTGGGGTGCTTAGGACCCCAAAATACCAATACCCCAGGTCCTGCCCAAATGAATTCGACCCAACCCTTCTTACAGCCAAAGAAAAACAAAATTTATTAAAAATTCGCCTTATTAGATAGAACCTGAGTGAGATTGAATCTGAGCGAGCCTGAACTAAAATGGGAAGAGACTTATGGCAGGCAGACCAGCCAGCAGGCTACTGAAATAGTTTAGGCATAAGGTGATCAACCTGTTCCAAGGTAGGTGGTGAGAAAAGTGATTATTTTTTATTTTATTAACAAGCAATTATTGATATTGGGATCCAGGGTTTTTTCTCTTTTTTACTTCTTCATTAAATGACCAGTCCTTGTAGGTAGCCCTGTAAGACAGGGCTGATGATGAGATTGGTCTAACCCTTTAGGACATTCTCCTCAATCTTGGGTGGGATCCTACCCAACTAGGAAAACTATGGGATCTGCTTGAGCCCATCATCACCTGAAGGCCAAAAACCTGGACTGGCCAATCAGAGGGGATGATTGAGCCCTTCTAGACTAATATACCTCTTTGATACTCTCTGAGTGAATCCAAACCCTCCTTCTGTATGAACAACCGAAGGATCAGATTGAGCTTGCACAGACATCCTGAGTCAGGGGCACTTCCTTGCTTGATAGAATTTTGGCCAACAAATGGACAGACATCATGAGTCAGGGGCTTCTCCTTGCTTCATAGCTTTATAATCTGTTCAGCCTAACTTCAAAGACAGCTCAGTTATAACTGAGCTTAGACTCATCAAAGTAACTTGGGAAAATTCTTCCAGGTAGGCAGGTGATATTTTCCAGGGGAGATTTGAACCACTGTTGCTCCCTCTCTCACCCTGCCTCCCACACCAGAGATAATACAGTCCATATCATTGATCCAGATCCCAATCATTATGTGTGTGTGTATGTGTGTGTGTGTGTGTGTGTGTGTGTGTATGCCTACCTATATAGCCCCTCTGAGGCTCCTCCAACTAACACTTGTAAGCTAGATTCCACCAGGAACCACTACCTCAGGCTCAAGGCACTCTTTGGGTCTACATTCCTGAAATATATTGTACATGTCCCCACAAGTACATTTAGTCAGCCAAAGGACACAATTAATTCAAAGCAAAGGCATTTACAGAGATAGCATTGCAAGAACAGTAACTATGAAACATTCCCCTGAGAAAATGAGAATGTATTCTCCTTCAAATACACATAGAGTAAGTGGGAAGAAGAGGCACTCATATAGGGTATGTTAGAAGAAAGACATAGAGAATACACATGGCCCTAGCAACTCACATCTCAAGGATTACACAACCCCATTGCTCTTTCCCTTCTTAGATTGTCCCCAAACTTTTCCCCTTAAGTATAGCATCTCTGCTGGGCAGGTCATTTAACTGGGCTCTGGAAGACTGATCCTTTATGGACTCAATGTATCCTACTGGGTGAGTAGCTCTGCCACAAGATGCCATGCCTAATTGTGGGAGAAAGGAGCAAGAAATCTCCTTCCCCCTCCCCCAAAGGCATGGAACAATCCCTTCTGAAGGGCTGTCCCTCTTTTAGATTCATAAAGGTAACATTCTTCAGAGCTGCCTCCTGCCTTGGCTAACTCATTATAGAGTTCTTTTTGAAGGATCTTCAGGGGCAAGAGTAAGCTTTTGGCAAACTACCCTCTAATTCAACTAAGAATTCCATTAAGTTTGATGAGAAAACTTTTTCCACACTTGTAAAAGAGTAATACTTCATTTAAGACCTTAACACCTCTATTACTTCACATTTATATTTTGTAATTTTATCAGTTGGACTGGGAAGAATTCAAATGATCAAGGGTCTCCTAACCAAATCCCCTTCTCACACTAAATATAACAATATATATTATATTAGATATATAAATATATCTTTGTCCAAACCCATAATTTGAATGAATGAATAAAAATGCATTTCACTAAGCATTTACTACATAGCAAACACTGTGCAAAGTACTAGAAAATCAGATAAAAAAACAAAGACTTCTCCTTTCAATTCTAATATGGGAAAACAACATTTGTGATTATGGTGGTCTCAGGAACAAAGGAAGAATTGATTTGATCATGGTTTCAGAGTTGGAAGGAAAGACAGAAAACCAGGTGCAGCTTCCAAAAAGCAGACAAGCTGGGAAGTAGGGAGCACAGTTAGGCTGAAGACTAGATTAGGCAGCCACCAACTAGGACAGCTGAGCCTCAGGCATAAGCTCTGGAGATAAAAGGGTTAAAACATCCAAGGCATGTTTTCTGGTCCAAAAGAAGGAACAAGACCTAAGAGCCACTGGTGGAGCTGTAGGCAGAGGGAATTAGTTAATTTCCTCAACCAATTCACACAGTACCTTGGAGTCCTCAAGAGATTGAAAGAGGCACCGAGAAGCTAAAGGACTCACCCAGGGTGACACAAGCAGTATGTGTCAGAGGTGTCACTTGAATCAATTTCTTCCTGACTTTTTTATGATCCAGATTCATCTGATGTCAAACTCCACACTATAGCAGACAACATCATAGCCAATTTCAGGACACCAAAACCATGCCACCATTACCACTTTGGGCTCAGTTATCAGAATCCCTCTGCTGAAAACCGTTTTGGACAAGTTGGCCCTCTACCAGGCTGCCTCTCATATATGCATACATATCATATATGTTTTGTTATTATCTAGTCATTTCAGTTATGTCCAACTCTTTGTGACCCCATTTATGTTTTTCTTGGCAAAGAGACTGGAGCGATATGCCATTTCCTTCTCCAGCTCATTTTATAGATGAGGAAACTGAGGTAAACAGGACTTCCCCAAGGTCGCACAGCTCGTAAGGGTCTGAAGCCAGATTTGAACTCAGGAAGAAGAGTCTTCCTGACTCCAGGCCCAGCACTGTATCTACCATGCCCCCATCAGCCCCTGGCTTCCTCTGTGTCCCAGCTAAAATGCTACCTTCTACGAGAAGCTTTTTTCCAGTCCCTTTTAATTCTGGTGCCCTCTCTCTGTGGATTATTTCCCATTCATCCTGTACATAGTTTGTTTTCTTACATAGTGGCTTGCATGTTGTATCCCTCATTAAATTGTGAGATCCTTGAGATAAAGGACTGTCTTTTGTCTTTGTTTAGCACAGGGTAGCTTTATGTAAGTTACCACAGTGCCTGGCACATAGTAGCCATTTAATAAATTCTCATGGACATTGATGGATAAATGTAAAATCTTATTCTTGAGTTCAAAAGCTTCCTCATTATCAGATGATAGTAGCTGAGTGTTTTCAGTGTTCAAGTGTAAGCTGGTTTTCTTTCCAAGAGGAAAAGGTAAAAGGACTTGAGGATACCTGTCCATACTCCAAGTTGTTAGAGAGAATGAAATGTTAGAAAAAAAAATGAAGCAAGACTGCAATAGGAAAAAAAGTGATCTGTGGTGAAGAAGAGACTTGATCCTTGTCAGAATGTTAAAAAGTGGGGAAAATGTTACGCAGAGGAGCAAGGGAAGAAAAAAGACAGCCATAGGAAAGGCAAGCTAAAAAGTACTCTATAGTCTTTGTTAATAAGGTCCCCATAGAAACCAAAATATTTATAGCAACACTTTTGTGATAGCAAAGAATTGAAAACCAAGTAGATATTTGTCAATCAAAGAATGACTGAACAAATTGTGGCACATAAATTTAATGGAATATTACTGTGATGATGAATGTGATGGATGCAAAAAAGCACTGGAAAGATCTATATGAATTCATGCAGAGTAAAATAATCATACACAAGAAAACATTATCACAATGATTATAACAATGTGAATGGAAAGACACCCCCCCACACACACACACACACAATTAAAAGAAAATGTTCCAAATTACAAAAGACAAGCCTCGCCCCAAAAAGACATAAGAGGATGCTCCCAACTCAATCCTTTGAGGAAGTGGGAGGGACATTTTTCAATATATTGATCAATTTTGCTGGATTTTTTTCTTCTTACTCTATATATTTTTTCTTCTAAAAAATACTTTTTATTATATGGGATGGCTCTTTGGGAGAGACAGAGAAAAGAAACTAGGAAAAACTCTGATGATATAAAAAAGCAAAATATAACAATGATAAGTTTTTTAATGCTCCAAATAACTAAAAATAAAAGAAATGTAGACTAAAATTATTCTGAAGTTCCACCACACAATGATAGACATGACTGAAAAGGAAAAACAGTTGTTGGGAAGTGTATAGAAGGAGAGGTACTCTGATATGCTATATTGATTAAGCTACAAAGTCATCCAACAATTCTGGAAAGCAATTTAGAGCTATACCTAAACAGTCACTCAACCATGCATACCCCATAACCCTGCAATACCATTCTGTCCTTATACTCCCAAAGACATAAAGCAAAAGACTCATTTATATGTGTATACGCACATATACATACCTTTATATACACATATGTGTATATGTGTATGTATATATGCATATATGTGTATTGTGTGTATACACACACATTTACAACACAGACTTCTTGATCATATGATAAACAAAATGTAAAGGACCAAACATTTTCTTCAATTCTCCTGAGCTCTCAGGTTTCCCCAAAATGAGAACTAAGTGCAAAAACGCATAGCAATTTCAGCCATCTTCACATCCAAGATACTAAGAACCCTAACAAAGTAAAAACCCGGTGAACTCAATGAAACACGAAGACTAACTTCTAATATGCTAACCCAGTGCCCCCTTCCTCACTGACTATCATACCTTGCCAGGAGATTTTAATGTCCCTCTCTCAGCTTTGGACACATCTAATACAAAGATGAACTAAGGCAAAATAGAGAATGGGACAATTTATTAGAAAAAATAGAACTAAAAGACTTATGTTGTCTTCTAAATAGTTAAAGAATATGCATATTTCTTAGCACCACATAGAACTTTTACAAAAATCAACTGTATATTAGGACAGAAAGATGTTAAAAAACAAATATAGGAAGGTAGCAATCTATTATATTTTTTTAGAGACAATAACACGATAAGAATAGGAAACAATTTGGGGACTACAAACAAAATATATGGACCCAAATGGAGACTTAACAATGAATCCTAAATAATGAGTGAGTCAAAGAACAAATTGTAGAAACAATTGCAACTAGGTCCAGATTACTACAAATAATGAATTCCACAAAGTGGTCACATTATTCAAATTCCCAATGCATATTTCCATTGAATTGAAGCCAATTACCATTTACCATAATTATATCATTGAATATTGGAAATTCTAATTCCTGTGACTACTTCATGGGGTTCATTATTCGTACTAACCGGGAACTAGCTATTATAATTATGTGAATGAATATTATAAGGATGAAAAACATGCCAAAATTTCTAGAAAGCAGCCAACCCTCAAGAGAAAATTATATCCCTACAGATATACATTACTATAATAGAAAAATAAGGATTAATGAATTGAACATGCATTTTTAAAAAAATTACAAAGTTGTCAAAAATCTTTAAATTAAAACAGAGGAGAAATAGATAAACTAGAAACAAAAAATTTCAGAAATTATAAATAAAACTAAAAACTGGTTATTTGAAAAGACTAACAAAATTGATAAGCAGTTAGCCAAACTGAATAAAAAGTGGACAAAATCAAATCAACATATTAACAAATGAATAAGTGACATAACAAAATCAGAAGGAATTAAAAAATAATCAAAATTTAATATGCATGGTTATATGCTACTAATACTGAGAACATAGGAAGAAATGTAGGAATATCTTCACATATATAAAATACTAAGAGAAGACTAAATATAGATATTAAATAAGTCAATCTCAGAAAAAGAAATAGAACTAACTGTAAAGGAAATGCCAAAGAAAAGAAAGTCCTGCTCCTGATGGATTCACAGGAGAACTCCATTAAACTTTTAAAGATTGATTAGTACCAACACAACACAAATTATTCTCAAAAAATGAGGGAAAAATCACTTGACCTAATTCTTCTTATGAGACAAATACAGTCCTAAGATATAAATCAAGGAATAATGAAGCATGGAAGAACTATAGACTAATACATTAGTAAATATCAAATCAAAATTATTAAACAAAATTTTGTCAAACAGATTACAATGATTCATCCAAAAACTCATGCATCATGACTAAAGTTTGACTTATTCAGGAATTAAAGGATGATTCAACATTAGGAAAACAATTAACATAATTAATCATATTAAAAACCACACTATTCAAAACTGCACATGTATCTAGATGCAGAAACAGTATTTTACAAAGTACAACACCCATTTATGTTTTTTAAAAACACTACAAACTATAGGTAGAAAACATTTGTAATACCATAAAATTATCTGTCTAAAACCAAAAGCAAGCATCATATGCAATAAGTACAACAAAGCAATACAAACTTTCTTAATAAATACAATAAAATAAAGATGCCTACCATCCCCATTATTATTTAATATGGTTTTGGAATGCTAAGAATAGAAATAAAACAAAAAAAGAAATTAAAGGCCTAAAGATAAGTAAAGAATAGATAAAACCATCCATATATACTGATGACAGGATGTTTTATTTAGAAAAGTCTAGAGAATTAGCAAAGATACTGAGAAAATTCATAACTTTCAGTATAGCTGCAGGATACAAGATAAACTCACAAGAAACAACAATATTTCTATATAATAATAACAAATTCAAGAGGCAATGGTAGAAAGAGAATCCATTTTAAATAACTGTAAAATGAATAAAATATCAGGGGAGTCAATCTACCAAAGCACACAAAATATTTGCATAAATTCAATTATAAAATGGTCCTTAAAAAAACAAAGAATAACTTAAATAGCTAGAGGAATATTTAGTGTCCATGGCTGGGCCATGCCAATAAAGTAAAAATGACAAAACTACCAAAGTTAATTTATGCTTTTAATTCTATAGCAATAAAGTTATCAATGAGATGCTTTACAAAACTTGACAAAATAATAACAAAATTTATTTTGAAAAATAAAAGATCTATAATACCAAGGGAAATAATGAAAAGATGTAGGGAAAAAGGAGCAATGACACTTCCAGATCTTAAATTATATTATAAATCAATAGTCATGAAAATTATCTGGCATTTGTTAAAAAATGGAGGTAGATCAATGTAACAAACTAGGCAAGAATTGAAACAATGGAACTGAAAGCTCATTGTTCAATAACATGGGAAACATAAATTACTTAGGAAAAAAACTTACTATGTGATAAAAAAAAAATGCTGGGAAAACTAGAATGTAATCTGGCAGAAATTCTACTTAAATCAACACCTTTCACCAACATTATCAAATAAATATATTTCAAATAGATATGTGAACTTAATATAAAAGATAATATTATATAAAAATAGTAGATGTAGATTACATAAATTTAACATTTATGAAGGTCTCTTTCTTCTCTTTCTTAACCAAACAAAAGACAGAGGCAACTAAACAAGATAAAAATAGATTATTTCGATTAATGAAACTGAGAAGTTTCTGCTCAAACAAAATTAATGCTCCTAGGATAACTAGGGAGGAAATCAAATGGGGAGGGGGGAATCTCTATATTAAATTTCTCTGATAAGAGTTTGGTGCTCAAGATATATAAACAGATAGATATATAGATACATACATACATACACACGTATACATATGTATATACACACAGACTTTGTATATAGCTTTTGGTCATATATCCATATGTATACATACTATTTATGTGTATGTGTATATATGTATATATACACACATATATGCTATTATACATACACCTATATGCATACCTATATATACCTACATATACACACATACATATATAATTACATACACATATACATATACAATATATACATCAAAAGCAATTCCCTAATATCAAAGAATATCAACAATTTTCAAGGGAATCACAAATTATTAACAACTACATGAAAGAATGTTCTAAATCATTATTAATAGCATGCAAATCATAACAACCCTGAGGTTTTTACCTGAATTTCTACAAATTATAAAAGATAACAAAAGACTGGAATAGTTGGAGAGTTTATGGGAAAATAGGTATACTAGTGCACTGTTATGAATCAGTGCAATCATTTTGGAAAGTAATTTGGAAATACTAAAATGTGCAAACCTTTGACCCAGAGATTATACTATTGGATTTACACCCCAAGGAGATCATTGATAAGAAGAAAATTCCCTAAATTCAACAAAATATTTATAGTAACTTTGATTTGGTTTTCTGTGATAATCAAATATTGAAAACAAAGTAGATGATCATTGATTGGGCAATGTCTAAATAAATTGTAATACATGGATGTAATTGAATGTTACACTTCTGTGAAAAATAATGAATGTAATGAATAGCGAGAAGTATGGAAAAATCTCCATGAGCTGATACAGAGTAAAGCAGAGCCAAGAAAAAAATATATACAATGACTACAAAGCAAATGGAAAGAACACACTCACACACACACACATCAAAAGTAAATATAGCAAAACTACAAAGAATAAGCCTGACTCCAAAAAAGAGGATATGAGAAGACACTCCCACCTCCACCCCTTTGGAGAAGTTCTCAAAGTGCTCTTAGATTCCCTGGCTTCCTTCAATGCTCAGTTAAATTCCCGTTTGCTGTTGGATGCCATTCCTGGTGCGTCCTTACCCTCCACCAGCGGCTAATGCAGTCTCCAATTACCTTCATTTACTCACTGTATCCTGCACATACCTGTGGTGTCTCCTCCGTTAGGATGTCCACTCCTTAACAGTAGGAGTTGTTTTGGTATTGTTGGCTTTTGTTTTGTTTTATTTTCTGGTGACACAAAGAGAGTTTGTATCACTCACCCTTCTTTAGAGTAGTGCCTGGTACACAGAAAGTACTTAATGAATACTTGTGCAGTAATGACTAATTAAATGAACGTAATGAAATATTATTGCACCCTAAGAAATGACAAAAGGAACACATTGAGAAAAACCTGAGAGGATGGAGAGTGAAATGAGGGCAACTGGAATGGTGAAAGACCTGGAGTCCATATCATACCAGGATATGCTGAAAAAAACTGAGGATGTTTAGCCTGGAAGAGAGAAAATGTAGAAGAATATGGCAGCTTTCCTCAAGTTTATGAAGAGGCCAGTCATAAGGGCCAACTGCTAGGCAGCTGTTACTCTCAGCTGCAGGTAATCTACGTTAACAAAAAAAGAAAGGGAGATGAGGTAAAATGAGAAGTACAAGGAAATCAAACGGTCACCAGAACCATTACCTTGACCACCATATATTGTTGGACTCTGATGGATCAGGCCCAAGACCCTGAATCCAAAAACCTTGAAAATAGCACCAAAATTGCTTCCTCAGCCTTTATTGAGAGAAGAAATCATTATGGGGAAAGGTCTCATCTTCTTCATTACTACCAGTCTTAACTTCTGACCAACCACCACTAATAGGTGGCCCTGTCCCACAGTGGAATAGATGACCTCTAGATGTAGTAGGTTCCACTTTTCTGAAGGTTTTTAAGCTGAAGCTGGACAACCACTGATTGGCTACATTATATGAGGATTTCTTATATGTAGTGGATGGATTAGAAGAATGCTGAGGTCTCCTACAACTCTCTAAATCTGTGATACTAAGCACAGAATGGAGAAGGCATGTCTAGACTAAGCAATGGAAAAAAATGGAAAAAAATCTGGAGATTTTTGCATACTGCATTACAAGTACAAGAGTGGTAGCATCTCCTAGAACTCTGGCCTTGTTTCCAGACTGACCCTACAGCCTTCATCCATGGAGACAACTCCTGTGGAGAAGAAGCCAGCCATCCCCAGTAACTACCAAATAATTGACACTCACAGGGCAGGCAAGTTACCCTAGCTGAAATAGTGTGTGTTCGTCCTTCATTGCCGAAGAAGACCATGCCATCAGAGAAATGATGATATGACTTGCACTTGACTTTTTTTTGAGTGAGGGAGGGCTGTGCAGGTCACTAGCCTCACTTCTCCTCCAGAGCCAAATGAATCCAGTGGCCAGATATTCATCAGGATGACTGGAGATGACCCAGGATGAGGCAATTGGGATTAAGTTACTTGCCCAAGGTCACACAGCTAGTGAGCGTCAAGTGTCTGAGGTGAGATTTGAACTCAGGTCCTCCTGACTCCTGCACTGGTGCTCTATCCATTGCATCACCTAGCTGCCCTAGCTAAAATAGTAAAGCAAACAGGGAAAGAAGAAGGGGGCCACAGGTGCCAGGCAAGTTAGGCCATGACCACCATGTTCCTTCAGCCCCTGAGGGAGGCAGCTCAGGACCCTAAATCAACCTCAGCTATCATCCTAGGAAGTAACCCCTGTGGAGATGCAGTTTGGCAGCTGCTTCTGTAAGTGCTAGAGCCACATCTATTGAAGACCCAAAAAACAAATTTTGTGTCACCAAAGTCCTTGGTCAGGTCAAATAGTTCATCAGAAACTGATGTTATTTTATTAATTATGATGGCATTCAAAAAGAAGTTTTACCACCTGCTTTCCTTCTGTACACTAAGTACTATGGGACTTTTCTATCTGACTTACAGCTAAAACCTTCCATACATGTCCTATCTTCCATTAGAACATACGCTTGAGACCACAGACTGTCTTATACTTTGTTATTTGTAACCCCAGCATTTAGCACAGTACTTTGCACATTGTAAATGCTTAATAATTTATTAATAATTAATAATTATATATAATGTAATATATTACATATAATTATTATTAATGATTATATTAATAAAATTTCTTATTCATTCATTCATATGTCCTCAGAGTGGAACCAGGAACAACAAGTAAAAGTTGCAAGGGGCAGATTGGGCTTGGGCAAACCATTAGAGCAGTCCCACGGTAGGACAGACTGCCTCTGGAAGCAGTGGGCTCCTCCCTTCTTGAAGGTTTCCAAGCTGATACTGGACATTCATTCACTGGATATGTTACAGTGGAGGAATCCTTTTATGTAATGAATGGATTACAATGATACTGAGGACACTTTCAACTCTCAAAATCTGTAATGAGGAGTACAGGATGCTGAAGGCATTGCTAAACTAAGCACTGTTCATCTGGAGGAAAAAATCTAAAGATCTTTGTGTACTGCAGTCTCAAGATGAATCAACAGCATAATGTGACCACATACACACCCACCCACCCACCCCTGAACAAAAGCTAATGTGACCTTAGTGTCTATATTAAGAGAGCCATAAAATCCAGGAATAAGAATTATAGTCCTACCAAACACCACCCTTTTCAGAATGCGTCTGGAATATTGTGTTTACTTCTCAATGCCACATTTTAGGAAGGATGTTGATAAACTAGAGTATCCAGAGGAAAGCAAAAAAGATGGCAAAGCACCCTGAGTTTACACTATTCAAAGCTCCGTTGATGGAAGTAAGGAAGTTTAGTCTGAAGAAGATTGGAAGGGGACAGGGGAATGGAGACATAAAAGCTATCTTCAAGGATTTAAAGGGAATGTAGAAAGGACTATTTGTTCTTTTTGGCCTCCCAAAGCAGAATTAGGAGTGATAGGGAAAAGATGCAAAGAAACAAAGTTAGATTTAATATAAGGAAACCCTTCCTAACAATTAGAACTATCCAAAAGTGAAATGAGCTGTCCTGGAAAAAGGGAATATGTCCCCCTTCATTTAAGTCAGTCATTTAGTCAGTTGGTCAATAAACATTTAATATCTGCTATGTACTAAGCATTGTGATAAGGACCAGGAATGTAAAAAGAGGCAAAGAACAGTTCCCACCCTAAAGAAGCTCAAAATCCAATGGGGGGGGGGGAGGGGGGCAGGGAAAATAAGCAAACAAATATGTATAAACAAGGTACAAACAGGATAAAGAGGAAAGAATTCAAAGGAAGGCACTGGAATGAATAGGGATTTGGAAAGACTTCCTATAGAAGATGGGATTTTAGTTGAGACTTGAAGAAAGCCAGGGAAGTCAGCAGGTTAGGATGAGGAGGGAAAACAAGGAAGCTAGTGTCACAGCATTGAAGAGTGGGGGGGGGGGGGTGATGCTGGAGCAGGGAGTGTGTGTGAGAAAATTGAAAAGGTAGAAAAGGGTTATGGAGGCTTTGAGTGCTGAACAGACGATTTTGTGTTTGACTCTGGAAGCCACAGGGAGCCACTGAAGTTTATTGAGTAAGGGAGTAACAGACCTGCAAAAAAAAAGCTAAAGGTTTTTAAGCAAAGACTACATGATCTCTATTCATTATATTAAAGAAAGTGCTCTTTTTCATGTGTGAAATGGACTAGATGGTTCCTGGTTCCTCTAACTATGAGATTCTGTGATGTGCCTCCCTATTGCCTGAAGGAGTCCACCCCCTTCCAGTAATACTATAGTGACAAACTTAAATTGAAAGAACTATTTTCATATGAAGTTGTATCTGGAGCCCATAATCTCTCCTCATCTTTCATAAGGGAGGTTCAATCCAGTCTGACATTTTGTGGGTGATTAGCCACACCTCTCATATTGGCCAAGAATTTCATCATTCTGTTGGATGGTCTAGGGAAAAGACCAGACTAATATTATTGATCTTCTTGCTCTGTGTTTGTTTCATTTATTACATTTACTTCAATGTTTCCCAACTACTTGATCCACTTCATTCTACATTTTACTTTCCTCACAAACTGAACCCTTCATCTTTCTTTGATCCTTATCAGAACCTCATTTCCCAGCTACTATAAGGTTGGGTTGGGTTGGGTTTAGGGAGGAAAAGAGCCCAAAGGAGGCTGCATAATACAATTAAAAGAGCCCTGACTCTGGATTCTGATAATCAGCATTCAAATCTTCACTTTTAGCACTTATAACCTGAGTGATCTTGGGCAAAGTATTCAACCTCCCTGGCTCTGTGTCCTCATCTGAAGAATGAAAGGGTAGGATCAGATGACAGTCTAGTTCTATATGATCCTCAGTAGCCATGTATATCATTCCATGTATAATACTATCTTAAAACCATGTTCTACCAAATACTAAGACATTTTCCTGCTCTCCTTGATGACATCAACATTTGGTCCATGATCCTCCCTTTCTATCCCATTCCCTACTGCTTAACTTTAGTGATAGCTTTATTATACCTGTCCTTAGCAACATAAGTATCCAGATTATTGACTTTTCTCACACTTGTCTTCATAATTCCTTTAGCCCTTAACCTCCCTCAGTTCCAATGCCCTTCAGTTATAATTTATTGACCCCCCAGAAAAATTTATTCCTTGAAATTTGTCATCAGTCAGAACTCCATATTAAATATCTCAAATCTTGAATTTCCTCTCTCTAATGACAACTTCCTGTCCTTACATCATTCTTACTGAACCTGCTCTTCAAGCTCATTCAGATAGATGTATTTTCCTAATCTATCAGTCTCCTTCCAACTTCATTTACTTTCAAGCCTTTCAAAATTCTCCCCTGCCCATAGAAATTAATTTGGGTTTCATTTGTATATATTTTGCATTTAATTTTCTGTATAAAAATTGTTTCCACCAAATGAAAGGTGAGCTTCTTAAGGGAAGGGCTTTGATCTAATGATTTATAGAGTTTGGATCCAAACTGATTTAACTGAAGAGCTTCTGAAGCTCCTTGAAGAAGGATGAGAATAGAATAGAGCAGCGATACTCATTTTTCAAGTAGGATGACTGTTTTTAACATCAAAAGTTCCACTCCTTGATACCCATCAATTGGAGAATGGCTGAACAAATTGTGATGGGATACTATATAAGAAATGATAAGTGGGTTGGTTTCAGAAAATCTTACACTTACATGACCTGATGCAAAGTGAAGTGAACCAGAGAACCTTGTACATAATACCAATAATAGCAGTGTGCAATGTAGCATGATCAACTACAAATGACAGCTATTTTCTGCAGTAAAATGATCCAAGACAATTCCAAAGGACTTATGATGAAAAATGTTACCCATCTCTAGAGAAGGAATGACATAGTGCCATACCAACCAAATTATCAGATAATTATTTTCTAGAGAGGGAAAAAATAATATCAAAATTCATCTGGAAGAACAAAAGGTCCAGAATATCAAGGGGACTAATGAGAAGAAATGCTAGGGAAGGTGGCATAGCTCTACCAAATATCAAATTGTATTATATGGCACAAATTATCAAAACCACTCAGTACTGGCTAAGAAACAGAAGGGTAGACAAGCAGAATAGTCTAGGTACTCAAGACACAGTAGGCAATGAATATAGCAATCTACTGTCTGATAAACCCAAGGACCCCAGCTTCTGGGATAAGAATTCACTGTTCAACAAAAATTGATGGGAAAACTGGATAACAGTGTGGCAGAAACTAGGCATAGACCAATGCCTGACACCGTACACAAGAGTAAAGTCCAAATGGGTACATGACCTAAGTATAAAGATTGATACTATGGACAAATTGGTGGAGCAAGGAATAGTGTATTTATCAGATTTATGGAGAAGGGAAGAATTTTTGACTAAAGAAGAGATAGAAAGCATTATGAAGTGTAAGATGGATAATTTTGATTAAACTCAAAAGTTTTTGCACAACCAAACCCAATGCAACCAAGATGAAAGGGAAGCAGAAAACTGGGAAAGAATTTTTGCAGCTAGTGTCTATGATAAAGGCCTCATTTCTAAAATATATCGAAAACTGAGTCAAATGTACAAAAATACAAGTCATTCCCTAATTGATAAGTGGTCAAAGGATATGAACATTCAGTTTTCAGCAGAACAAATTAAAGATATCTATAGTCATAAAAAAATGTTCTAAATCACTAATGATTAGAGAGATGCAAATCAAAACAGCTCTGAGGTACCACATCACACCTATCAGATTGGCAAACATAACAGAACATGAAAATGATAAATGTTGGAGAGGATGTGGGAGAGTTGGAACACTAATTCATTGTTGGTGGAGCTGTGAGCTCATCCAACCATTCTAGAGAGCAATTTGGAACTATGCCCAAAGAGCTACAAAAATGTGCATACCCTTTGACCCAGCAATATAGCTTCTGGGACTGTATCCCCAGAGATCATAAAAATGGGAAAGGGTCCCATATGTACAAAAATATTTATAGCAGCACTCTTTGTGGTGGCCAAAAACTGGAAATCAAGGGGATGTCCATCAATTGGGGAATGGCTGAATGAATTATGGTATATGAATGTAATGGAATACTATTGTGCTATAAGAAATGATTAACAGGAAGACTTCAGAGAGGCCTGGAAAGACTTATATGACCTGATGCTGAGTGAAAGGAGCAGAGCCAGGAGAACTTTGTGCACAGCAACGACCAGAGTGTGTGAGAGTTTTTTCTGGTAGACTTGGAACTTCATTGCAATGCAAGGACTTAAATATTTCCCAATGGTCTTTTAAGGCAAAATGCCTTCCACATTCAGAGAAAGAACTATGGAATTCAATCGCAGAATGTAGCAGATCATTTTCTTTTGTATTACATTTTGGTTTGTTATATGATTTTTCCCATTCATTTTAATTCTTCTACACAGCATGACTATGGTGAAAATGTATTTAACAGGAATGTATGTGTAGAACTTATATAAAATTGTATGCCATCTCAGGGAGGGAGGGGGAAGAAAGGGTGAAGGGAGGGGGAAAAATTAAGCTATATGGTAGTTACTGTAGAAAACTGAAAACAAATAAAATTAATAAAAAGAAAAAAAGAAGGAACTGACAGAGTTTGAATGCAGATCAAAACATACGTTTTAAACTTTATTTTTCTTGGGTTTTTTGATTTTCTTTTGGTTTCTTTCACAACTTGGCTAATATGGAAATATATTTTATGTGACATTACTTCCTTTTCAAGGAGGCAGCAGGAAAGGGAGGGAGGAGTGAGAGAATTTAGAACTCATTTTTTAAATGAATGTTAAAATTGTTTTTACATGTAATTGGGGAAAATAAACTATGAACATTTAAAAATAAGAAAATAAATAAAATGAACATTTGGTGCTGGGATATGATGATAGCTATTTAAAAAATAAAATCTACCCCTCCCCAACACTAGCATATGTTGGTTGATAAGATAAACATTCAATTTAAAATGTTATTGCAAAATGTTACTGAATTCAGAGAAGTTTTTTTCTATCATATATTTTACCAATTACCATCTATGTGTGTGTGTGTGTGTGTATACAAATATGTGTATGTGTGTGTGTATGGATACACATGCCACACATATACACATATATATTCTAATGCATTTGTGATCTGGTTAATACAATATTCCCTGCAGTAGTGACAATTGCAAGCTACATGTTATCTCATCTTGTGAGGCTCTTGACCATGTCATCCTAGAAATTCTCCACAAAGCTTTACCCAATGTATTGGAGGACTTTCTCTCAGCTTCTTGACATCATGTGGTTACCAGTCATACTTTTAATTCTTGCTCTTAGCTAAGGGAGTAGCCCATCTTTTTTCTCTAAGCCCTATAAAATATTTCTTTGATGGTCTATCTTAAACCACTTTTTGCATTCAATTCATCACTGGTAATATGTTATATCCACCATACGAGTCTCTGTTGCCCTTGCCATGACCTGGAATTTTGATCCTTTGGAGATTGTGGTAGCCCATATTTTGCAGGAACACAAGATCACTGGAAGGATATCAGTGTGAAGAAGATGGTCTTTTGTTTCAAGAAGAAGCTCAGGGCTATTAAAAATCTATGGACAATTTTCCAGAAGTGATCCCTTGCTCTCTCACTTTGATTCAATTCTGAGTCCAGAAAATTGTCCATCAATGGTATATGTCCAAGATACATGCACTGATAGGCCAATTTAAAGATGTCTCAATTAGTGGCATGCTAATAAATGTTTTACAACTGTCTCTCAAAAAAAGCATGACACACTTTTAAATTTAAGTCGCATTATTAACACTTTCTCCATTATTTTCTTTAGTCTATACAATCAACAAAATAATAAATCACATCCTGATTTATATTATCCTTATTCAGTCATGTCCAATTTTTCATGACTCCATTTGTGGTTTTCTTGACAAATATTGGAGTAGTTTATCATTTCCTTCTCCAGCTCATTTTACAGCTGAGAAAACTGAGGCAAATAGAATTAAGTGACTTGCCCAGAGTGACCCAGTAAGTGTCTGAAGTCAAGTGTGAACTCAAGTCTTCCTGACTGCAGACTCAGCACTTTATCCACTGAACCACCTAGCTGTCCCCAGAAAAGTTACACAGATTAGAACATACCAAGCAATGCACAGAGTGTACAAGTTCTCCCATTGGAAATGAAGTATGTCAGCTGAACCACGAAAGAAAAAGACAGGGAGACAGAGTCAGTTCCAGTTCTCACCCAAGGAGAAATTCCCTGAAGCCTCTAGCACAACACGTAATAGATAGGGAAAAGATTAAGGTGCTAGCTCCTCTACATGTCAGCTTCTTTTCATATCTTTCTCTCCCTGAAGGGACTGCTCCCTGGAGAGAATATGGGACTGCATGTCTCCTCTAAGACCTTAGATCTCTCATTTCCCAAATTCTTGCCCATTGGGCCCCTCAAGGAAGCATGGAACATTAAGTAATCATTCTCTTTCAATGAGGAGTTTTATGCAAATGGCTCTGAATCCTAGGTTGGACTTTGAAAGAAACAAACATAATATACACGATCTTTCATTCTATTACACTAAGTAAATGGAAATGCCCCCTTTTTTGTTTGGTATTTGTTCAGAATAAAAGATGGATGGGTATATACTATCCAAAAGAGGCATTCTCTTGGTTGGTTTTCTGAACTGTCTTTTCCTTTTATTTTTCATTCTGTGGTGTTTAAAAATATTAGACATAATTTCTGGGTAATTTAATCATTTTTAAAATAATGCCAGTATTTTAATAAAAGGGTGGTCATTTGGTTGTTTCTCTCTCAGACCAAAGACAATCATGGTGGCAGGCTCACAGTTTATATGCTTTTCAAAGAGTAAGTGTTCCTAAGTATGGCAATCAACTCTGATTGGTTAACAATTGGTTGGTTGTTGTCCTTTGAAGAGGACCAAAATGACAAAACGATGATAAAGGGAAGTTTCAGTATGTACTACTGTGGCTGATCAGATCAATATGAGCTTGGAATGCTTTATTACAGGTTAGGCACAGATAGTCCATGTGAATATTTGGGGTGGATACTCCAAACTTGTGTATCCTGTGTTTACTTTATGCTCTCAATTCTGCTTTGCCCATAGAGCACAGCACCCTTTCTGATATGAGCATACCATGCTGAGCAATCCTGTGCCAGTGTCTCCCATGTTGCACAGTCAAATCCAAAGTTCTTGAGAGAGTCCTTGCAAGTGTCCTTGTATCACTTCTTCTGACCACCATGTGATCACTTGCCCCATGTGAGTTCTCCATAAAATAGTCTTTTTGGCAAGCACACATTTTGCATTCGAATAATGTGGCCATCCCATCAGAGTTGTGCTCTCTGAAGCATAGTTTGAATGTTTGGCAGTTCAACTCAAGCAAGGACTTCAGTGTCTGGTAGCTTATCCTGCTAGGTGAGCCTCACAATCTTCCTAAGACAGTTCAAATGGAAGTGATTCAGTTTCCTGGCATGGTGCTAATAAACATGGTCCATGTTTCACAGGTGGTCAGCATAGGAGTTCTGTAGACCTTCATTTTGGTAGTCAGTCCAATACCTCTTCTCTTCCAAACTTTTCTTTGGAACCTCTGAAACATTGAGCCAGCTCTGGTAATGTGTGAATCAACCTCATTGTCAGTGTGTACATCCCTGGATAGTACACTACCAAGGTAAGTGAACTTATTCACAGCATTCAAAACTTCTCCATTTGTTGTAACCAATAGTTCCACGTATGGATGGTGTGGTGGTGGCTGATGGAGACCCTGTGTTTGCTTGGTGTTAATTATTAGGCCAAAATTAGCACAGGCAGCAGAGAATTGATCCATACTTGGTTGCATCTCAGCTCCTGAGGCTGCACTGAGTGCACAATCTTGCAAACAGAAAGTCATGCACCAACACTCCCTCCACTTTGGTCTTGGCTTGTAGCCTTTTCAAATTGAAGAACTTATTATCAGTACTGTATTCAACCTTGATGCCTGCCATGTTCAAACTCGTTGAAAGCATTTGACAACATGGCTGAAAACATCATGCTAAAAAGCCTGGGAGCAAGCACACAGTCCTGTTTCACTCTTTGGTAACCGGAAAGGCATGAGAGCATTGTCCACTATCCAGAACCCAGGCAAACATGCCATCATGAAATTGATGTACAATACTGATGAACTTCTCTGGGCAACCAAATTTAGATATAATTTCCCACAAGGCCTCATGACTAACAGTTTCAAAGGCCTGGTCAGATCTACAAATGTTGTGTACAGCCCTCTGTTCTGCTCCTGGCATTTCTCCCGCAATTGTCAGGCAGCAAACACCATATCAACTGTCCCTTGGCCCTTTCTGAAGCCACACTGACTCTCAGGTATATGACCATCTTCCAGGTGAAGGATCAGTCTATCAAGGAGGACTCTAGCAAGAATTTTGCCAGCAATGACTAAGAGAGAGATTCCCCTGTGATTGTCGCAGGACAATCTATCCCCTTAACCTTTATAGAAATGGACAATGGAGGCATCCTTGAATTCCTGGGAAACAATCTCCTCTTGCCACATAACCTGGAAAATGTCATTTACTTCTTAAGTTAACCCTATCTTGGGCAATACATTCAAAGAATTTATCCCCACCCAAACCTGATTGAAATACAATGGCTGCCCCACATGGGTGGGGTCTGGGTAGAGGAGAAGGTTAGCTTAACATTCAGACTGGTCTTGAAATGAGGATAAAATAAAAAGGTGTAAATCTGAATCTCCCCAAATCATTAGTTATTAATAATCATTTCTCTCAATTCTTAATTTTTGTTTTAAGGAATGACTTACTAGGTAGGAGAAGAGAAGAGAGATTTATTATAATTGAATATTATGATTTTTTTTTAAAGCCTTCCCTCCGCACACTAAAGAACAAACACATATTGGGATGAGAAGTTGGTAAAAAGGGGGATAAAATACCAGGAATGGATGGCTAAATTCCAGGGAACTACAAAATACAGCCTTTGGTTCAGATTTGGGTGGCCCTCCTACTTACAATCAGTGAGATTAACACTTTGACCACAAACTCATTTCCTCTGAGACATACTTTTCATTCTCCCAATATATAGCCATGTGAAAAATGGTTAGAGAAATCTGAGAATTAATAATTTATTGGGGGTAGGGCACAGAGTTGCTATTAGTGTTGTTGCTTTCAGAAATGGATAACAGTAGAAGGCTTGGCATTGTCCAACTCTCAAAGCTTAAGGAGATCTTTACAAATGTCATGCCTTGGTTGTGTGTCCTTGTCATTTGTTGCTCCAGCAGCCCTACCTAGCCAAGATCTGACAGGAAAGATAGATCTTTAGGGAAATGGATGTTTACTCAAGTCTTACAGGTAGGATTTTGAAATTAACTATAAGAGTAATCTGTAGTTGTTTTTATCCTGGAATAGCTATAGACATGAGTCATGAAGTGGAAGTTAAAACAATGGTGGTAGTGGTGATGGAAGAAGAAAAGAGTTAGACCATCCCAATGTCACTTTAAGAACTACAAACAACTGCAAATGATTTATCAAGCAGTTTCTTCTTGAGATAGTATCCTTTTATGGTAGCAACTAAACTTACACTAAACTGCATTTCTACTACTACACCTAAACTGACCACAGGCAACATTGTAAAATAGGCTAAATTAGTCTACAGCACTCCTGTAAGAGATGATGAATATGAAAAATTCAGAGAAACTGAGGAAATGTGTGTGAACTGAGACAGGAATATCAGGAAGTAAGAAGGAGAAAGTAATACACCCATTGACTATTATGCAGTAAATAAAAAGGCAGTAAAATGCAGTGAACACTGCAATATTGTGCAGCAAAATGAAACAAAATATTGTGTAAGTATATTTATATTTCCATTCTTCAAACAGATCTGATTTCATTGATAGAAGAATGACCACAAACAGCAAACGAATTTGCTCATCATACAAAATCTTTCTGACTCTAGCATTCCCTTTCAAGTTATCACATTCTCTCTCTCTTTTGCTTTACTGTCCAACTTCTAGCTTTTTAAATTTTGTCCCCTGGCTATTTTTTGGAGCTGTATCCCCTAAGGTGAAACCAAGATGAAAGTTTCATTCTGTGTTTTAGTGAAGGAGGCACATTTCTAAGTGCCAAAACATCACTAGGCCTGGCACTAACCAGAAACTGAATTCTCTGCTTTCAAGATATATGAGTAAGCTATGGGAGGTCAAAGATTTGGAAGGACTGTAAACTATTGATATATTTTATGATTTCATTAAGGTTTTATATAGTAATTTTATAGTTTTTAAAAGAAATTATCAATATCACATTTCTTATTGATTCATATATAGAAATTTGTTTTTATGTTTCTAAAAAAACTAGTTTACATTTATTGTATCCACTCTTTTGCCACTCATTTAACCCATTATGAAATAGCTTCTGTCTCTCACTCTGTGTTAATGGCTCTTTGCAAAGTTGTTAATATTTTCTTATCAATAAGTTCAGTGTTCTGTTTTGTTTTTTCTCTGTCTTTATTCTCTTTACCTTCTCTATAGCACTTAACACTCGGAGACCACCGCTGTCTCGGTAGTTCCTCCTTCTTTGCCTTCTATGACATTACTACCACTGTCATGGTTTTTGTCCTATCTTTCTGACCACATCTGTTTTAGCTGCCTCTTCATCTTCCCATTCTTCAACAACAACATTTACATAGCATTTTAAAGTATTTGAAGCACTTTTAAAATATCTCATTTTATCCTCACAACAACCCTGTGAGGTAGGTGCTATTATTATCCCCTTTTTTACAGAGGTGGAAACTCAGGATGAGAGAAGTGTCCCCCCCAAGAATTCTATTCTAAGCTGTCTTCTCTCTTTACACTCTCTCCCTTGGTGATTTCATCCATTTTCATGGCTTCTATTATCATCTTAATGCAGATGACTCCCAAAACCATATTTTAACTCCCAACCTCTTCCCTTAAGTGAAAATCAGTATCTTCAATTACCTGATAGATATCCCCACTTGGATGTTCCACTGTGACCTCAAATCGAATATGTCTAAACCTGAACCCACCTTCCTTCCAGATTGTTCTATTCCCCATAATTTCTCTGTTGAAAGCAGTACTATCTTTTCAGTGACTGAAGTGAATCACTTTAGGGTCATCTTTGACTTTTCTTTTTCCCCATATCCAATCGGTTGCCAAATCTTCTCAGTGCTACTTCTTTGTGGAGAACTATATCTGTTCCCTAATTTCTATTCCTCTCTCCCTGTCCCTTTCACCCCCCATCACTATGTCTTGAAGTCTTCCCATCATTTCAATGCCAAATTCAGGTGCTTTGGTAAACAAGCTGAGAAAAATGTTTAGAATTTAGTTAAATGTTTCTAACAAACTTTTTTCTTCCAATTTGAAAAGCAGACACTAAATACTCACAGGAAAAAGGAAACTGAAAGATTATGAATGTGTGCTTCATCCTTCACGAATATAAAGTGTAATGGCCTATCTACTTTAAGACTACATTTCCCAGAATGCTGATGCCCAGAGAGCAATCACTCATTTGGTGATGTTCCCAGGACTACATATTCCATGAGATTGAATCCCTCAGGGATAGAGTATTTGCTTCAGAGAGAAGAATAAGGAAGCATGGTCGACGCCTCTACAGAGAAGGGCAGAGGGGTGTCATCATGACGTTCCACAGTATAGATAACTGGGTAGTATGGAGACACTGGATAGAGCCTAAGACCAGCCAGGGCAAGAATTATACATAGATGCTGAGACAATTAAGACACCAGGTGGTAGCTGTCTGAAATCATAATAGCAAAGCTGATGATATTGAAGGGTCAAACCTTTTCCCATTGAGACTATGATTCCTGGATGCGTTTGTTTCCCCTTTGCTCTGTGGAGAAAGGGGACAGGAAAGGTTGTACTCATAGGGGAATACACGTGAAATGGTTTTCTGCTGTCACTGTTCATTCCCCTCCTGATTCAGTTCTACCTTTCACCTGGGCAGCAACAGAACAAACCTAAGCTGGCTTCAGAAAGACCCAGTTTCAAATGGTTTGAGGACAAATAACTTATAGCCCCAGTATGTTGAACCCTAATCCAGACTATGGGATTCCAGAAATGAATGGAAAACCAGTTATAGAAGTTTAGACTTTGATTTTTTTTCTTTTTTTCCTTCCACATTTTAAAGGGAACACCTGATGTTATTTAGATCTCTGTTTTTGTGCTTACAATTGCATGGTTCCTATGGCTACCAAAATGGTTTAGAGGCAGGGGGAAAAGACATACAAACAAATACGCCCCTCACGTTCCTGCTCCATTTATTTTGCACACATTCTACTTAAGAGGGTTCTTGTTGACATAATTGTTTACAGGATGAAAATCCAGGGCTCATTAAAATGCATATGGGAGAGGTTGTGTTTTATGCCTCTCACCCAAGGTCAGTTTTAGTAAAATGTATTTAAATATGTTCCTATAGCTCTCTCTCAGCATCCCAGCATTGGTATGGAGCCATTGTCAAATAACCACAGTCCATACATAGAGAGCTGCAAGGCTGAACCTTATAGATTGGTATTAGTACATCGTAGAAATATAAAACTTGACTTACAATCAAACCAATGTACCTTCTGGTCACTTTAGGTGTCCATTTGATTCTAAAATGGTAGGTAAGAAGGAGGGGAAGGGCAGGTAGAGCCCCCATAGCCTCATTCACCTGACCACCTTCTTTCACTGAACTCAATCTATCCTCTGACTTCCACCCAGCTGCTCCAATTCAATGGTTCTTTTTTTTTTATGTGTATGTGCAAGGAACCATGCTAAGCGATACAAAGACAAAAAAAAGTGACACCATCCCTGTCTTGAAGGAATTTAAATTCTACTTAGACAAGGGGGGATAGGACATGTATACAGATTAGTATGACTCAAAGTATGGCATGGTGGGAGCAAAGAAGATACCCAGACAAACTGTGTCAGCCAAATTTGAGGAAGCCAATAATATTCTTGCTAAGAGAATTTTTAATGTTCATGGAGGTGATGAGTTGAAACAACTGGCACCATTAAAGACACATTTGTCATGATATCAAATCTGTGAACCCTTCCTGATCCTATATTATAAAAGGAAAGTCCAGCTTCTCTGCCAATCAGCACCTTCTCTGCCCACAGGTCTGCGGCTATCTAGATGCAGAAGAAGGCAAAAAGACAACACACCTTTGTATTGAGTTATTTATTCATTCTTATTCAAAGATTTTTATTAAGGGTCTACTTTGTGCCATGCACTGTGCTATGTGGGGAAAGGGAATAAAAAGGTATAAGGAGTGAACATCTTCTAAAGGAGATTAAAGTCTTCAAAGTCTTATAATGGTGATAAGATATAAATACAGATCAATTTGATACAAATTAGATGATAAGAAAATAAAACTATTGGAGAATGTCATGTGATGCAAAAAGGGAGCTCATTAAGCTGGGAGAATCAGGGAGGAAGTATTTGAGGTGGATAGAATAAAATGTGGAAGTACTAGGGTGGTAGGAACATAGCAGGTATGGGGAACAGCCCTAGCAAAGGCACTGGGTATGTTTAGGGGACAATGTGTAATCCAATTAGGTGCAGAGGTAGGGAACTTGTGGCCTTCTAGGTCCTTGGGTGCAGTCTTTTAACTGAGTCCAAGTTTTGAACAAATCCTTTTATTAAGGGGATTAGCTCTGTGAAGACTGGATTCAGTCAAAGTGTCTCAGGACACTTTAGGACCTAGAGGGAAATGTGTGACTTCAAGGCCACAGGTCCCCCACTCCTGGTTAAGAGTAGCACAGAGAGTAGCCCAGTTCCTCTAACATAGTTCCTCCACAAAGAACCTGAAAACATACTAGACCAATTCCTGATCAGGAAATCCAAGAAAAAAAATCATAGAGTTATTTTCCCAGCCCAGATCATCACAGGGAGAATGTGGATACTGGGGGTGTGGTCTGTCCAAGTGTATGCTAAGGGCAATCCAGAGCCCAGGGACTGAAAAAGAATAGAGGCTTTGCCCAACAGCAAGGTGAGATCCCAGGTCCATATCAAGGCACTGTGACCTTGCAGAAATAGAAGAAAAGGGACCAACTAACAACCGTGTTATTCACTATCCAGTTATAGGTCATACATCTAGAACAGAGTTAGGAAGGATCCTGTGACCAGAGGTAGAGTTTCAGGGTAGGGAGCAGTCCAGATGTTCTGAGATCCATAGATACATAGCTAAGGAAGGAATCTTAGACAAAAGGGGAATCTGTGGTTCTATTGTTCTGTACCTGTAGAGATTCCCAAAGTGCTGATGGTGACTGAGTTCAGCAACAATTTAAAGGAGGTGAGCCCCCAGGAGTGCTACTCAAACTTCAAACCCAAACCCAAGTCAGGAACTTTCTGAGTTCAGATTCTGAGAGGACAGTGATCATTTTCCCCATATCATGCAAATTTAGGAGAATTAAAATACTGCAGCTCACCAGTCTTAGCTGTCCTTGAGATCCTGAAACAATCCACCAATCAATCAATAACTGAAGAAAGTGGCAAAAGAACCAAAGAGGACAAAAGCTCAACCTAGACATTCCCTTTAGGAGTACATAGGGACCACCCCTAACGTAAAGTCCAAAGGCCAGGGGAAGACAAAAAGAATGAGGAAACAAGAAAAAAAAAAGGTGTCCATCCTAAAGACCTAAAATGGTGACAGGGAGTTCCAAGATACAAACTCAGAAGAAGAGAATGACTCCAAAACATCTACAGGCAAAGCCTCAAAGAGAAACCCAACTTGGACATAAGTTCAATCAGAATTCCTGGAAAAGGAAAAGCAAGCGTTTTTAAAAAGAACTTAATAATTTTTGAGCATAGGAAAAGTGTAGAGGAAATGTGAAATAAAGCTAAAAAGTTTACTTAGAATCAAATGTTCACTATTCTTTGACCTTCCTTGTTTTTTTTTTCTGCCCCAAATCAACAAGCAGTGGCTCAGTAGAGACTATTGCCTCTTACTGACACTAGGGGGAGACACAGATCGTTCCTGTTTCCTTCCATCCCTCATTGCTCCGTTTGCCTAGTTCCTACCAAGTCTGATACTCTCATTTGATTGCTGACTCCCACATCCCTACTTCTGCTGGAGCAATCTATGAGCCTCTCTCCACTCTAATCCTTAAATATATTTTTCCCTTGGCAGGGAATCATCTTTCCTACCATTACTCCTCAAGGTACTCAAAGCCTTGCCATCTACCCTGATACTTTCCCTACCTAAATACTAGCTGACCTTTTTCTATCTGCCATGAGTTAAATACAAATATGGACTCTCTCCTAATTAGAATATAAACTTCTTGAGAGCACTGACTGCTTTGATTTTCTATTTTTGTCCCCATCGTTTAACATATATTTGTACATGAAGTACTATTCATCTAGTAAAAATAATAGCATCAGCAACCACACTCTACTTCAGCTAGTATCTTTTTTTGTAATAAGCAAAAGCCATTTTCCTTTTGTACCTCTCAGTCACTGTTTAAAAAAAACAACCCTTATAACTGATATTCAAAACCAAGCAAAATAAATTTCCACGCTGGTTATGTCCAAAAAAATGTATGTCTCATTCTGCACCCTCAATTCCTACCTTTTTATCAGGAGATGGATAGCAAGTTTCATCACCAATCCTTTGGAACCATGTTGGTTATTGAGTTGAACAGAGTTCTTAACTCTTTCAAAGTACTTAGATGCTGCAGTGCCGTCATTATTGCATAAATTGCTCTCCTGAGTGTGCTCACTTAACTCTGCATCAGTTCATAAAAGCATTCTCAAGTTCATGAAAAGTTTCTCTGAAATCTTTCCTTTTGCCATTTCTTAGAACACAGTGGTATACTGTTACATTCATGTGCCATGATTTATTTAGTCATTGTCCAGTTGATTGGCACACCCTTGCTTTCTAGTTCTTTGCCAGCAAAAAACAAAACAAAACAACAGCTGGTATCTTTTAATTAGTATCTCTGACATTTCCAAGCTTAGTGGGAGAAACAATAACTCCTACTGTAAAACTTTTCACTAATTCCCACTTAGTATTTTCAGTTGACCTCATTGTAAAGAGTAAAAGTAAAGATTGTTATAAAAGTATTTTACACAGATACATAAAGGTCCTCTGATTTTATTAATATGGGAAACTCCCAGAGTGGGAGCTCCTTCCACCACCGTCAGACTGTAACCTACCTATGACTTAACAGTCCTTGCAAGTTGCCTGCAGTAGAGGTTAAGACAATCATTTAGCTAGTATCAGAGGGCAAATTTGAACCCAGGTCTTCATGAACTGAAGCCTTACCCTTCTATTCATTACAGCTCCAAGTTTCTAACCAAAGAGAAGTGCAAAGAGTAATATTCCACTTATTATCACTCAATTCCTTGAGTACTTGGATTCATAGTACAGTCATATCCCTTTTACATCAGGACTTTCCTCATCAAGGTTTTGATGTATTATGGTCAGTATAAGAAATTGAATGGGAATTTTGGGGGGAGTTTTGCAGAAGCCAAAGACAACATGCATGACTCAGAACCTCTGACCAAATATTTAACCCAAATTTTACAGTAAGGTACTGTAAACAACTCATAAAAGAAAAAGAAAAAAATTCAGACTTCTCCTCTGGTACTAAGGGAGAGCCAAAAAACTTTACATGGATTTTCAAGATCACAGGAAATCATGCATACCGTCCCCCTAAACCCTCACGATGTAGGAGAAATAACTGTTCCTTTACATGTTTTTTTTTTTTGCAATTTTTTTTCAGATATGTAAGTGATCATCTCAATTAGATTGTCAGCTCTTTCAGAAAAAAACCCTGGCTTCTGTTTTCTTCTTCTCTACCCTATTCTGATTAATATGGTAAAACCTTCTCTACTCCAAACAAATTGAAGAGGCAGTCTAATTCGGTTTAAAAAGAAAGGCTGATACCTTTTTAATACAATTTTATTCTTTTCACAGAGTGACTTTAAATGGGCTAATAAACTATCACCTACTAGAGGACCTACTTTAATCATGAGAATAAGAATAATTTGCAAAGTACTTACCTAAGCCTAAAATCTGGTTATGTTGTATTTGCATATTGATAGATATTTTGAAATTTTTGTTTTAAAGACTGGGTCTCCCTATGTCACCAGGCTAGAAATGCAGAGATCACCGCAAGTCCAATATCACTGCTCATCTGCACCAAAGTTTTGACCTGCTCAGTTTACAACCAGGGCTGGCTCACCCCTCCTTAAGCAGCCTGGTGATTCATTCTTAGCTCACTATTTGGGTGCTAGACTTTGTGCAGACATTGGATTGGCTTTAGCTGTATCACAGCTCAGAATTCCTGAGCTCAAGTGATGCCCCAACCTCAGCCTTCCCAGAGAGCAATAAATGTGTGTAACTATATCACCAGCTAAAGTTCTTTAAAACAGTTGGTTTTCTTTGGGAAGTAAATTTCCCCTGGACATCTTGTCTCTCCTACCAGTAAAACTGGCAATGCTTTTTTTGAAAATTGCTATTGCAAAAGGATAAGTAGAAATTAGAGAAAGACATGGCAATAAAATAAATGGGCCAACAGAGAAGTCTGTGAAGATAAAAATAGAAAAGGCGCTGGGTAGGAAGAGCCAGCAGGAGTTCTCTGTTAGTATCCAATGATGTTTCCAGTGTTAGGAAACCTAGAAGAGAGAAGGACTCTGGTCCACTGTTTGGATGCACTGTAGTGCATATATAGGGAAACATGCACAAGATGGATAGGTATGGATGGCTTGCCATATGCATCAGTGGAGGGAGAATCTAAGCACCAAAGGCAAACATCATATGTGCTGTCTGATCACAAATTCCAAATGAATGAATTTCAAATAATGAGGATTTTATTTGCTTCTTTTGGAACATGAGTTTTTAAACAGACATGTAACTACTTAGTTAAAAAAACAAGCTGAGATATTTTCTTACTAGGATATGACAGGAATTTCTCACCACTTCTTTTTTTTTTCTGCAACACACAGGAACTGTTGTAATCGTTCTATTGTAATTATCTTCCCCTCTGTTTTTGTTTTGTTCTGGTCTGTTTTTAATACAACTCCCAGTAGAGGAGAAACCAGAAAGTTGATTTGTGTAAGGAGAATAGGGCTGACCTACAGTGAACAAACCAGTCAGGGCAAGCAGCTATTTATATGTTACTCCTCCCTAGAAACCCAGCTCTTTAATTGTGACTCTAAAACTAGTCAAACCATCCCACTACTTAGCTCTACTGGTTGAAAGCAGATTGAGCAGAGCAGTCAGGCAGGCAGCAAGACACCACACCTTTTGCCCTCCTTTATGTCACCTCTAGCTGCTGGTACATGGAAGTTAGTGGTTTCTCTATATACCCTGGATTTGAGAAATAACCATGTTTTCAAGGAGCCATGAGGGATAAAAGTGTTTAGTACCTGAATCCTGATGGGTTTCTAGTGTCAAGACTTTCCAAACCCACCCAACATTGCCTGGTAGGTAAATCCTTTTCCCCAGAGAGATACTTATTTTAATCATCCTATTGTGATTTCAGTGTTAGAAAATAGCCTGCATCTAGCCCTTTTGCAAGTATTTTCAAGTAACTCCTTTGGATAAAATTTAGATTAAGATGAAATTGAGTTGAGGTGCAGGATTTTAGCTTTGAGTATTTGAAGGGTTAGTGACATCAATTCGGTTGAGGAGTCATTTATTAAGCTGCCTTCTACATAAAAAGCAGGAAGAAGATTTTGACCTGTTCTCCAGATCCCCAGAGGATTAAACAAGAAAAAATGGACTTGAATTATGCCAAGGGATGGTCTGATTTACTAGAAGGAAAAATTTCTCCAGTTATTCAATACTACAGCAGGCTGTCGGGGGAGCTGGTGGCCTTTGTCTCGGGAATGCTCTGAAAATATAAGTCAGTCTTCATGGACTAAGTGCCAACAAGATGACAGCTACTGTGCTAGGCCCTGGGAGTGGGATACTCAATATTCAAATGGATCCATGATCTTCCCAATTTGGATGTGAGCTCCACCTATACAGATCACACACACAATCCATCCATGCCCGCCCATACTTTGCAAACCTAATCATGGGGATCCAACTATATGTTAAGAACCTTTCTTGCTTTTTGCTGATGTGGTAAGGATACCAACAGAGCTGCCTGCCTGACATCCCTTGCCCTTGCCAAGTGACCAGATCATCATCTTTTCCTTTCATATATTATGGATATTCTTAGAAGCTCTTCAATGAAGCAGCATGACTCTTGGCACAAAGTGAGCACTTATTAATGTTTATTGACTATTTCACTCTATATACAATCACTATAGACACCTTTATTGCCCCCATGTGATATTAGTTTTCAGTTCTTTGGAGACTATTGTATTCCCTATCTTAACGCCATATAGAAAATATCTCATGGACCATTGCAGTACCTCCTAAATGGTCTCCTGCTTCAAAGTATCTTTCTTGGCTGAGCCTCCACAGTCATTTCCTCAAGTGTAGGTCTGACCATGTCACCCTTCTATTCAATCAATGTCAGTGACTCAAAACTATTTCCAAGTTCAATGATCAACTCTTTTGTGGGGCTGGCGGGGGGAGGGGGGGGCAAATACTAATACCATATGAGTTCAAGTTCAATTTTGAGGCAAAATGAGGCACTTATAACCTACTGAACAGTTAAAAACAGTAAAGTTAGCAGTAAAAGGCAGTGTACTTTGCCTTAACATAACAATGATACTGGACAAGGATACTGTGGCATTTAGTTTCGTCTCTGATCAATCATCTAATCAATGAGACAGGGGATAGTAATGGCAACTTGAGTGACCTTCAGCTATCCACTAAGTCAGAATGGCCTCAACTCCATATAAGTGGGACATTTTGTACCCTTTGATGACCAGGGAGGCAAAGGCCAATCAGGTTCTGGAATCAGTTTTGTTGTCTTTTAGGAAAAAATAATCTCTACTTTGGAGAAACAGGAGGAACTCAGGTCCTATTAAAATTTGATGCTTAAAGCCCTTCACAACCTTGTCCCTTCCTGTCTTTCTAGTACTCAGTTCAACTTCTCTCCTCCAGTACTGTACATCTAACCAGGCTAGCATACTTTGGGGAAGTCACATAAGACATTTTATCCCCATCTCCACGCCTTAGAGCACTTGGCTTGTCTCCTTTGCCTGTAATATAATTCTCTTTACCCATTTCTTCAACTGTAAAATGGAAATAATAGGACCTACCTCTTAGGGTGGTTGTGGGATCCAATGAGATGATATTTGTAAAGGTATTTAGCATAGTGCCTGGTATATAGTAGGCACATAAACACTTTTTTCTCTCCTCCCTATAATCAGATAAATTAGCATTTGTCCCATGGTCATAAAACAGTTCTGGTGTCTATATCTCTCCAGCATACTATAGTTTGTAACATTTAAAATTAATAACAATTGTCTCAGAACTCTGAGTCAGAATAACTGTTTTCATAGAACTCTGAGCAGATCTCTGCCCCATACAAGTGAACTGTCAAGGCAAGCTTAAATCAGCAACTGCTTTTCTCAGAAGTAGACTTATCTCAGCAACAAAGGGTTCCATATGAAAAGGAAGTACATTAAAGGGACAGTACCTTTCATGTACATGTTTTCTTCCCCATTTTAATGTAAGATCCTTGAGTACAAAGACTGTTTCGCTTTTGTTTTTATATCTCCATCAGCACATTGAAGTCACTTAATAATAATTGATGCTCTATGGAAAGAAGGTGCTAGGGATACAAAGATACAAATGAAAGAGTCCCAGCTTTCAAGTAATTTACATTCTACTGGGGACCCAACAACACATACACAGATGAGTAAAATATAAAATATACACAATATTTTGGGGAGAAACATTAAGAATGGAAGAGGGATATGGAGATCAGTTTAAAATCTTAAACTGAACCTTGAAGGAAGATAGGGGATCCAAAATGGAGAGGTAAAGAAGGAGAGAATTTCACAATTATCTGTTCTGAGACTGTGTAGTGGCCTCCAAGCACTATATTATAACCGTGGATCACCTGTTTAGTAGTATCTCTTGCAGCTTCACAATTCAATAGTTTTATTAAACTCCTTATCCTGCTGGCAGGGAAAGAGATAGATATTTGAAAAATTCAGATTA
Organism: Bettongia penicillata ogilbyi; assembly: GCA_023548195.1. Classification (NCBI taxonomy): domain Eukaryota; kingdom Metazoa; phylum Chordata; class Mammalia; order Diprotodontia; family Potoroidae; genus Bettongia; species Bettongia penicillata. The sequence continues at coordinate 518,934 of JAJHZJ010000006.1, forward strand.
CAAGTTTGTTAGTTCTATGATATAGGAGGAGAAGAACTGTTTCTCAAAGGCAAAAAAGAAAGAAAAGAAAAAAAAGAAAGGGGAGGAAAGAGTTTGTCCATCACATAACTTGCCTTTTTTGTGTTGATATTTGGGTTAAAAACTCTTTGAATATAATTCTATTGGGAGAATGGCTTGATTTGCACCCATGCATTATATTAATGGTTCCTAGAACAACATTAAATCACCCACTTTGATCTAGTAATGCCTTTTGTAGGATGTAGGAAGCCATCTCAGCTGGAACCAAAGGCTGGCGCTCTGTTCCTCTAGTTAAAAGAGAATTGAGATTTCTCTGGCAGCTGTACTTTTGGGTTTTCTGACTCATTCAGAGATGAGTTCCAACTTTCTTTTCTAGTTATAAGACTGGGAAAGCTGCAGGATAAACAATTATCATGGTCGTTGGGTCACAGGAGGGCAAGCATGCCTGGTAAGCTGGAAAGTTGGTTCTTAGCCCCCTAAGTTAACACAATAAAATATAGTGAATCTTTAAAATCTGAGATGGTATTGGTTTCTCCAGTAATTCTTCCCAAGGGATTAGTTAATTGGAGAAATCCTCCCTAACGAGTAGTCTAACTGAGGGAGAGTTACTTACTAGGTGATGGATGAACCTTGGCTTATACAAAATAAGAAAATCCTAGCTTACCCAGGAGCAGTTAATCTAAGATAAACCTATTATCTCCATCTTTGAGTGTATTCAGTCTCCATCTCTTTCTCACTTGTGATACCAGTCCCAAGTCCTGGAAAAGACTAAGTCCTCTCCCAGCATTTCACAGAACCTGTTTAATACCTTCTTCAAAGTCCCAAATCCTACCAGAGTTACAGTTTTCAGCCCTTTTTACCCAATGGCCTAATAAAAACAACACAACCCATGACCTAGCTTAAGTGATGCTAGGTACTCAAGGCAAACAGAGAGAGATCAAGGCAGCAGACAAAGGATATTGCCACAGGAGGGAGTAGCAGCTGAAGACATTTAAAGGGATATAGAAAACTGGAAATAATAACATTCCAGGAGAAAGGAATCATAAGTCATGGGTATGAAGGCACTGAGAAGCATATGCCACAAGTTGGTTAACCTCTCATATTATTTCTGCTCCACTAGACTGTGAAAGGGCCATTATCTCTAAGACTGAATGGATCAAAAGAATGGACTTGATATTAAACCCATAAAAAGAGAGTTGGACTTGATCTTTAAGGTCCCTTTCCAATCAAGCATGCAAGTGCCTACTCTCTCTGCCAGACCCAGTACTATGTAGCCTTGGGATACAAAAACTAAAGTGAAACTATCGGACTTCAAAGAGTTTACGTTCTAACCAGTACATACATAGGTGTGTACAATACCCATAAAAAGTGGATACAAGGTAACCTTGGAGGGGAAGGCATTGGCTTCTGGGAACACTAGAAAACAATCTCATACACAGGTTAGCTCTTGAGCTGAATCTTAAAGAAAGGTGAAAATTTCAAGAAGCAGGGGTGAAGAGGTTGTGCCTTTTAGGGTGGGGGACAGTCAGTGGAACAGCAGAGGGGATTATAGATGGAATGTCTTGTTCAAGGAACTACAAGCAGACCAGTGTGGCTGGAATATAGAGTAATTAAAGGAGACTAATGTGTAAGAAGGCTACAAAAGCAAAACAAAGGAGCTTGTATTTGATCCTAGAAGTAAGGAAGGAGGCGCTGGAGTTGATTGAATGGAGGAGGGGAAATGGTATGTCCAGATGTACATTTTACTTTTTCCCCAGGAAATAGTATTTTATTTTTTCCAGTTACAGGTAAAGATAATTTTTAACATTCATTTTTTATATAAAATTTTGTGCTCCAATTTTTTCCACCCCTCCCTTCTCCCCTTCCTAAGATAGTAAGCAATTTGAAATAGGTTAAATACATGCAATCACATAAATATATCCATATTAATAAGGCTGAGAAAGAAAAAAACAGAACAAAAGAAAAAAAAAGGAAAAGAAAAACCAGAAAAGTGAAAATTGCAAGCTTCAATCTGTGATCAGACTCCATCAGTTCTTCCTCTGGATGTGGATGCATTTTCCATCATGAGTCTTTCAGACTTCAGACTTGTGTTTTAAGAAAATCACTTCGGCAGTTGTGTGGAAGATGGATAGGATGGGGAGAGGCAGGTAGATATGTCGCGGAGGTAGAAGCAACAAGATTTGTCACCTTATTGAATTTATAGAATGTGAGAAGTCAAAGATGACTTCAAGGTTGTGAACCTGGCTGACTAGAAAGGTGGTTGATAACATTAACTGAAATAGGAAAATTTGGAAGATAGATGAAGTTAGTATGACAGACAATGGATTCTGTTTTGGATATTTTGAGTTTGATGGCTAAATATCATCCAGTCTGAAGTAAGAATATTATGTTTTGCAAAGACAACGCCAAAAGAGGAGAGTTAAACTAAGGATAATGTAAGTGTGGAGTCAGGAGATTTCTTGCATGAGAGAAATACGAACAGTCTGTGGATCCTGTGGGGATTCCCAGAGCGAAGGTCTCTCAGGACTAAAGGATTGTCCCATTTGGGAAGACCCTAATGTCCTGAAAGTGTTACAAAGGAAATGCTATAGAGAATCTACAGTTCTTAAGAGGTTGGATTAGCTCAAGGTCCAGCATACCTTTCTCACCCAAACTTCAACTTAGCCTACTGAGAGCTTTTTATATATAGAAACACACTCCAGTTTGATGGTGAAAATCAATAGAAAATAAGTTTCATGTTACAATTAACTTGGATGGACCACATTTATTTGCTACAGTCAGTAATAGCTGTTGTTTTGTAGAATAAAAAGTATTCCACTGGGCCCACTTTCCCTTTTAAGAAGGTGGATCTTTTCTTGATGCTATGGAGCAAGACGTAAGAGTCTGAAGAACACCCCGAAGGTCCAAATCAAAATGCAGAAGGGGGCAATTGTTTTTGATGTTTTCTGGTAACTAAAAACAAGACAAAACTCGTTATCATCAGGCCTCTTGTGAAATCTCCACGGTGGCTGAGCCGGTAGTGTTTATGGTAGTAGCCTCCTTCCTCCCCTCTGCCAGTAGAGGGCCCAAGGATCATAAATTGCTGCTTAGGGTTTTTGGAGGGTTCCCTTGTTGCCATGGAAGTCGGTCCTTTGAGGTCAATTGTACACAGTAGGGTAAAGCCACACCTGTAGTGTTGTAGGGCGGGGTGGAGAGAAGGGTGGGTCAATGAAGCAGGTTGGGGGTAAGGCTAGCGTTATAGTTCTCAAGGTTCAGATAATCTCGTCCTATTCCTAACTGATTAACAGCCCAGGCTGGGAGCCCCAGGACTGTATTGGCAGCAGTTGTGAGGCCAGGATAAAGTCCCTATTGTTAGCCCAGAGTCTGTTTTCAGTTCCAAGAGAATCCTGCACAGCATGGGCTAATAGTTAATGAAATTCAGAACAATCAACCTGCTTTTCTTCCAGATGCCAGGCATACAGCGCCACTCAACAGTATCACATGCAAGAAGCCCTTCTCCACCCCACCCACCTCGAGCCAATTTTTTTTTAGTCAGTTTCAGCACTACAGAGAAGAAGGGCACATTGAGTACTCTACACAAATTTTCAGACACTGGCTGGTTGTGCCTGAAAGAGCACAGGTACATGGAGGGGGAAAGAAGTCTAGAATGACCCTGATAATGGATCAGCCAGGACTTCCTGTAAAAGAAGTCTTTCATTTACTGTAAATAATCCTCTGTTGTTAAAGAGGAGAGGTGGGAAGCAATATTTCTATTACTTTGCTTAGATCAACATTGTGGTGTAAGGTATTTATTTAGCACTCCAGCAAGCCACGGACTTGAACCTTCTTTAGGAATATGAGCAAATTAGATTATCAGCCAAGAGGAGGAGATGGAAAAGGGAAAGTATTGACTTTACTATATTTCTTCCCAAAACATCTCAGGGATTTTATTATAACTGAACTAAGTGCTCATAATTAGCAGAGAACAGCCTGAAGGGAAATTCCATTCAAGTTGCTTGTGAATGCATATTTAGTACAAATAAACATCTCTGTGTTACATTTGTTGTCCCAACCACAGATTCTGGAAATCTGTTAGGTTTTAGACAATAGAAGCAGTAGAACTGCATGAAACCTTTCAGAAGAAATCAAGAAAACTTCAAGATTTTTTGTACTCTAACATGGAGGGAGAGTCACCAGCTCTGTGACTATCAAAAAAAGGCATTTAGCAATGCTGAGCCTCTATTTTTCTCTTCAGTAAAATGGGGAAAAAACACTAATGTTACCTATCCAAGAAGGCTGTTGTAGGAAAAGTTTTTTTAAACCGAAAGGTATATATTTATTGGAGCAATATTAGGAGCCTGAACCTCACAGGTTACTGCATCTGTACATAGGTAAATAATGGTGAAAATGACTTCCTCAGGTCTCTCCTCAATCAGGGAGTGAATGGCCTATAGACTCTAAGCATGGTACGCTGTGGCGGCTCACTCAGCAGCTGACTCAGATCCTTTTTTTTTCTACAATCCCAAATGCCCTTTCATAATACTGAAGTCACACAATAGCGGGATAAGGCTTTTACATGGGTGGTGGGGCTTTTCCAGGCAAAAGGCCATTTAAGTGTTAAGCAATTATTTTACCCCCTTAGGGGCACATCTACTAAATCAAAGAAAACGTAGCAGCTAACTAGACTAGCCCCAAACTAAAAATATGGCAAATCCTCTAAAAAAAAAAAATCTAAATTAAAAACTAATGCAACTAAATTAGGTTAGAGAAGCTGCTTAGCTTTGGCCATGAAGTCACAAAGACCTGAGTTCAACTCTTGCCGCAGACACTTACTAGCTACGTGACTCCGAAAAAAATTATTTAATTTCTCCAGACTTTACGTTCTTCGTTGTGTAAACTAGGATTTATACATACTATATAAAAGTAATCTATTATTATATGACACCCACTAAAATCTGGCTTCTACTCCCATTGCTCAAAAGAAACCCTTTCTATTGCTTTATTGCCAAAACTGATGTCCTTTTTCCGGACCTCATCTTCTTGACCTTCCTATGTCTTTTAATACCATTGACCACTCTCTTCTCCTGGACACTCTCCCTTCTTTCATGAAACTTCTCATCTTCAGATCTCCCACCTGTTTGACTCTTTCCCACTATCGTTGGCTAGATTATTATCTACAACATTTCCCCTAACTGTGTCTGTTTCTAAGGTTCTGTTCTAGACCTTCTTTTTCTCCCATATACATTCTCATTGTTCTCATCAGTTCCTATGGACTTTATTATCATCCCTATGACTGCTGTTGAGTCATTTCAGTCATTTTCGGCTCTTCATGGCCCCATTTGGGTTTTTCTTGGCAAAAATACTGAAGTGGTTTACCGTTTCCTTCTCCAGCTCATTTTCCAGATAATAAAACTGAGGTAAACAGCATTAAGTGACTTGTTCAGGGTCACACAGGTAGTTAATGTCTGAGGCCAGATTTGAATTCAGCAAGATTCTGAACCCAGTGCTTTATTCACCATGCCACCTACCTACCCTGCAGGTAATACTCACTCAACCATATTATTTTTAGCCCTAGTCTCCCTCTCAAGAGAGAGACAGAGACAGAGAGAGAGTTTCTGATTACCTATTGGTTATTTCAATTGGACATTCCATAGACATCTCAAATTCAATATATTCAAAGTAGAACTCATTTTCTTTCCCACGAAATTCACTCCTCTTGAATTTCCCTGTTTCCATGAAAGGAACTACCATTCTTCCAACTCCTCCAACTACCAACTTCCAACACCAACTCATCCAACTTCCAGCTACCAATTTCCAACTCCAATACATCCTCAAGTCCTCACTCTCCTTCAATATCCACATTCACTCCTTTTTTGAATGCTGTCTTTACTACCTATGTGACATCTCTACTTACCCTGTCAACATCTTAATTCAAACCCTTAACCCCTCTCAAAAGGCCCTTTTTTAGGAGGCCATAGTCTTTCTAACTAGTAGCCCTTCTTCAAGTCTCTCCCCTCTCCAGTTCATTCTCCACACAGCTGCCAAACATTTCCCTAAAGTACATATCTGACTTTATAAACCTGGTGCCTAGCACACTGCCTTGCCCTGCCATCACTGCGTCTCTCCCCTAACACAATTAATTCCTATAGCTCCCTATTACCTGTATGATCAAATACAAACTCCTATGTTTGGATTTTAAAGTTCTTCATGACCTGGCCCCTATTTTTCCACTGTCTTACAAGTTACTCCCCTCCACACATGCTACACTCTAGACAAGATAACCTTCTTGCTGGCCCTCATAGATATATTCCATCTACTTTGCCTTTGCACTAGCTATTACCATTAATTGTGGGGATATAACCCTCAACTTTGTCTCTCAGAACCTTAGTTTCCTTGAAGGCTCAACTCAGTGTTCTACATAAAGGCTTTACTAATCCCCACAGCCATCATGCCTTCCCTCAAAATCTCTTTGTATCTATTTTGTATAAACATATACATAGTATGTGGTGTCTGTACCCCCTCTTTGCAGATTAGAATTGTTTTTGCAGCTAGGTGGTGCTGGGCCTGGAGTCAGGAAGACTCACTCATCTTCCTGAGTTCAAATCTGACCTCAGGTACTACTTACTTAGGTAAGTGATTTTACCCTATTTGCCTTAGTTCCTCATCTGCTAAAATGAGCTGGAGAAGGAAATGGCAAACCACTCTATTATCTTTGCCAGGAAAAGCCCAAATGGGGTCAAAAAGAGTTAAATACAACAATAACAATCACATATTTATTTATAAATATATGCATAATGTATATGTATTTATAATTATAAATAACTATATTTATTGATAGATGTGACAATTCCATGAAATTTCCCTTATCATGGCCAATTGAAAATAGCTACTTTCTTCCTCTGATTACTGAGAATACTTTGCTTGTATTCTTCATATGATAGCTCAGATTATTTACCTAGATTATTCAAAATTACCTCCTAGTCATTCTTTCTACTTCCAATTTATCCCCACCTCCTATCTAGAGTGGCCAAAATTATCTTCCTAAAGTACTTATCTGACTATGCTACTCACCTACTCAGAAATTTTCTAGCTCCCTATTTCCTCTAGAATAAATCACATACTTCTTATCTTTGTATTTAAAAGCCCTTACAGGATAGCTACAGTCTTTTTTATTTATTTCACATTATTTTCCGTCACTCTCATTATCATGTAGTTAAACTAGCCAATTTGTTGTTCTCTAAAAACCATCCTTCCTCCTTCGGTCTTCATGCCTTTGCAAAGGCTGTCTGCTCTTCATGGAAAGCACTCCCACCTCCTTTCTACTTCTTACAATACCTAACTCCCTCCAAGATTCAGTTTGGGTCCCTTTCTCTACAGGAAACTTTTCTTGGTCCTTACCTTCTTCCACCCCTCAGATGTAAGGGTTCTTTCCCTCTTCAAATCATCTTGTATTTACTTACATGTGTTCTGTCTTCTACCTTCCTAACAGAATAGAAATTTCTTATACTGAAGATAGCCCTGACTGCCAACAGTACCCTTAATCCCAGCCTTTCTTCAGTCTTGCTCTATCACCCAGTTCTCTCTTCCATCTTCAGTGTTGGCTCTTTTCCTGCTATATACAAAATTGCTAAAATCTCATCTATCCTTAAAAACAAACATATGCTACTCATTCAATGCTTTGAGTTACTTATCCCTCTCTCACAGGACAAATGAATGAAATCTAATAAATGAATGAAAAAAAGCGTTGATTAGGTACTAATTGTGGCACAATGGATAAAGCACTGAGTCTGAAATCAAGAAGTCCTGAGTTTAATCCAGATACAGACACTTATTAGCTCTATGACCCTGTGCAAGTCACTTAATCTTTGTCTGCCTTAGTATCTTTAAGCGTAAAATGGATATACAGTTATCCCTTCCATGTCATGACTTTTTCTATCACAGTTTCAATATAGCATGGGGTTGGCCTAAGAAATGAAATGGGAATTTGGGGAAAGTTTTGTGGAAACCACAGATGACCTTCAAAGGCCAGTAGACAACACAGAAAAAGTTTAGAAACTCAGAAATGCACAAAAATATATATACATATTATTATATAATATCAACATATTTTACTTTCAATACCATAACAATTCAAATTTCTCTGGTATGAAGGAAGAATCAAAAAATTTTATGCAAATTTTCCAGATCATGGGGTACCACACCCTTAAACCCCCCTTTTTGTGGAAAGGATAACCGTAATAATAACATCTAAGGCTGTTGTATTAAAAAAAGACAAAATACTTGTATTGTAAAACACTAAGCACAGTTCCTGGAACATAGTAGGCACTTAGTAAATGTTTGTTCCCCATCCAACCATTCTGGAGAGCAATTTGAAACTATGTCCAAAGGGTTATAAAACTGGACATACCTTTTGCCACGGCAATACTAGGTCCATATCCCAAAAAGATCCACTAGAAAAGGAAAAAGGCCTATATGGACAAAAATATTTTTAGCAGCTCTTTTTGTGGTGGCAAAGAATTGGAAATCAACTGAGGAATCAACTAGGGAATGGCTGGCCAAATTGTGGTATATGATTGTGGTGGGATACTATTGTGCTATTATAAGAAATGATGAAGAGGATGGTTTCAGAAAAAGCTGGAAAGACTAATATGAACTGATGCAAAGTGAGGTAAGTAGAACTAGGAGAATGCTATACACAATGACAGTAGTACCGGACAATGATCAACTGTGAATGACTTAGCTATTCTCAGCAATACAGAGATCTAAGACAATTCCAAAAGACTTATGATAAAAAATGCCATCTACCTCCAGAGAAAGAACTGACAGAGTCTGAATGTAGATCCAAACATACTTTTTTACTTTCTTTTTTTCTTGGTTTTTTGGTTTGGTTTGGTTTTGGTCTGCGTTTTCTTTCACAACACGGCTAATTTGGAAATAACGTTTTGCATGAATGCACATGGATAATCTCTAACACATCACTTGCTTTTTCATGGAGGGGGAAGAAAGAATTTGGAACTCAAATGTTAAAAAAAACAAATATTAAAAATTATTTTTATAGGGCAAATAGGTGGCACAGTGGATAGAGCACCAGCCCTGGAGTCAGGAGGATCAGAATTTAAATCCATCCTTAGACATTTACTAGCTTTGTGTGTGACCTTGAACAAGTCACTTAATTCCAATTGCCTCACCCTTCCCCCCGAAAAAGTTTTTACATCTAAGTGGGAAAAAATAAAATACAAAATTTTTTAAATTAAGTGTTCATTCCCTTCCCTTTCCCCTAAGAGATAAGAATACAATTACAAGCCAGCAAGGAATTCTTGCCCTCAAGTACTTTACATTGTAATAAAAAACTACTCATCCACAAAAGTGATAGCAGGGAGGATTATTTTAAACAGGAAAGTTAGAGAGAATAGTCACAGGTATAAACAATCGATGGTCACATCCTTTTCCAGGAACGGTAGTGTTGATCTAATAATCTGAGTAGCAAATGAATAGCAAACGCTCATTGCCTCTATTTTCTTGCCATCTAACTCATTTGGAATCTAGTGCCTCTCTCCACCATACTATTAGAGTTCTTTTGAGAGGTCAGGCAGTTTAGTAAAAAAGAGGCTGGAACTGGAGTCAGGAAACAAGTTTAAGTCGCAGCACAGACACTTACACCTATTTCCTCTTCTACAAAGGGGTACAAACAGGTGATAATTATCTCAATGTCGTTCTGAAGAAACTACTTTGCAAACCTTAAAGTGGGACATAAATAATATTTCCTAAAGGTCACCCATGGCCTGCTAATCACCAAGTCTTAGGATCTTTTCTCAGTTTTCATTCTACTCTGAGGCATTGGATCTTGCTTATCAATCATTTTGGTTTTTGTTTTTTTTAGGGGGAAGGGAGAACAATCAGCGTTAAGTTACTTGCCTAGAGTCACATAGCTAGCAGGTATCTGAGGCCTGAGTTCAAAGACACTGTCATCTAATCTTCCTCATTCCTCTCCTCTCTTAATTCTTCTTTTCTTGACCCTACCTTCTGCTGGTTCACCTACCTAGAGCTAGATTTAGGACTTTTTGCACAGAGGGTGAGTCAGGTAAGGGACCCTAAGTTGGAACCATAAATGGAAAACTAGGAACTTCAAGGCAAGGGATATGGAGTAGAAAGGATTCACCTCTGTAGATCACACAGTAGCTTCTAATCCAAATCAAGAAACTTTATCAAGCACTTTCATTGCACCAGGCACTGGGCTAGGCACTGGGAATGCTGAGAAAATGAAAAACAATCTCTGCTCTCAAAGGTCTAACCTTCTACTAGGTGAAAAGCAACATATAAGTGTATATGTAATTGTTGTTGCTGTTGTGTGTTCTTCCTTCATTGCCAAAGAAGACCATGCCATCAGAGAAATGATGACATGACTTGCACTTGACTTTGTTTCGAGTGAGGGAGGGCTGTGCAGGTCACCAGCCTCACTTCTCAAGAGCCATCTGGATCTGGATGGATGAATCAGGATGACAGGAGATGACCCAGGATAAGTTGAGGAGGAAGAGGGCACTAAAAGATAGAGGAATCAGGAAAGCTTCCTTTAGGAGATGACATGCAATAAGATCCCCAATTTTGGGAAGAGGCCTAGGCTGGTCAACCTTCATTCCCCTCTCAGCTCTGCTTCTGACTTTCCAGACATTGCCACCTTTGGTACTGTGCTTCACCCTGAAACTTCCCTCAACACCTGGGTCCTGTTCCCTCTGGAATGTCCATCTACACCTTAGACCTTTTCACTCTGAAACATCACTCTGCCTTGCTGGTTCCCTTCTCTCATTGTTGAGTTCATTCCAGGACCTCCATTTCGGGTAGGGACTCTTCATTCCCCTTATGGCTGTGCCTCTGACTTTCCAGATTTTTCATCAACACCATGCCCCCATAAAGGTGCCTTTGCCTCTCCTTGAAGTTTTTCAGCTCCCTTTTGTCTGTTCTCTCCCCTGTTAGAATATAAGTACCTTGAGGCAGCTGTCTTTCTTTTTTTCTTGTATTTTATCCTCAACACTTGGTACGGTGTCTGGTCCATAGTAAATGCTTAATGTTTGAGCCTTTCCTTGTTGCCTTGAAGGATGTTAGGAACATCAAAAGATGGAGATGAGGAGGAATCACATTCAAAACATGGAGGCAAGAGGTGAAGGCTGAGTTTCGGCAGTAGCAAGTAAGACAATTTCACTGGAAAAGAGAGAGTACATGAAGGGGTTTCATGTGAAATCAGCCTTAAAAAAAGTAGACTAAGCAAGATTATTAAGGACTTTAAATGTCAGAGGCTTTTGTTCCTTATCCCAGAGAGAATGGATCTACAAAAGATTATTGAGCAGGGGAATAATATGTCCAGACTCTTCCTTTAGGAACATTATTTTGGCAGCTATACAGAAGATGGATTGGCAAGGGGAGAGACTGGAAATCATCAGTACAAATAAGACTGCTAAGAATAATCCAGGCAAGAAGTGATGAGGGTATGAACTAGCATTATGGTCATGTGAGTAGAGAAAAAGTGGTAAATATGAAATACGTTATGAAGGCAAAACCAAGAAGATTTGGCAGACAATCGGATATGATCAGTGAGATATGAATCCAGAATGACTTCAAGTTTTTTGCTCCGAGGTGACTGGAAGAAAGCTATCAGTAGCTTAAATATTTATAGGGAAGTTTGGAAGGGAGGGGGATTTGGCAGAGAGGAGGAAGAGCAGAGAATTATGAATTTTGTTTTAGATATGGAGTTTGAAATGTTTATAGGATATTCAGGTATATGTGTCCAGCAATCGGTCATTGTTGTAGGACTGGATATAGGATGTGAATGAGCATTTTGGAGTAATTTGGAGAAAGTAATTTTAGCTGAATGGTTCATTTAGAAGCTAGATTGCAAAGATGTTAAGGAATATGATACGAAGACTATAAAAGGCTGTTTGTGGGTGTTTTCTATCAAAGGGTAGAGTCAGTTAATAAACCTTCATTAAGCACCGACTGTGTGCCAGTCATTATGCCAAAGGAAAGCAAAGAATAGTTCTCACCCTCATGGAGGTTACAGTCTAATGGGGGAAGACAACACACAAAAGGAAGCTGAAAAATCAGGAAGGGAACAAAAGCCCTTTGGGGGTGGAGCATGATGGAGAAGTCCAAAGTGTAGCAGGGTGGGAAAAGAAGACATGGCTGACCTGGGTACTCTCCTAAAATGGTGCTTCTGGGAGGAGCTCTCCAACTTCCAATCAGAGGGCGGGACCCCAAAGGCAGAGGGTGCTGAGAAGGTGTGAGTTCCAGAACTGAGGTGATCTTATAGGGTGAAGAGGTTCTTGGGGCAAGATGTAGAGAACATAGAATTCTTTTTTTTTTAATCCATTTGTTGTTCATACTAAATCCCAGATAAACTATTCCTAGCCCATTTTAGGGTCCCAGGTTGTTGTTATTGTGTCTGTTCTTCATTCTCAAAGAGGACCATGATATCAAGATGAGGATGTGACTTGTAGTTGACTTTGATTTGAGTGAGGGACAGCTGTGCGAGGTCACCAACCTCACTTTCTTCTCCTGGGCCATCTGGGTCCAGTGGCCTGATATTCTTCAGGATGATTGGAGATGGCCTAAGATACCATCGGAGAACCTGGCCATTTTAGGCCTAGGTCTTATCAGATTGTCACTTTGAGTGAGATACACTTAATTCAATGAATAGGCCTCTTTAAATAGTTACTCAAAGGATGGTTGCTTTTAATAAAAACAAATAATAACAAAATAAATCAAACTGGGAGAGGAAGACCCTCAGGGTTCCTGGGTAAAAGAGAAATAGTTACTATTTAGTAATTACCAAATAGGGCCCCAGGAAGGTAGAAATAGAAGAGGAACTGATCCTCTCTCTCATATCACTTGCCATAGACAAGTATAATACATGTTGATGGTGGCTTGAGGTCTGGACCCAAGCAAAAGGCTAGAACTCCCGCCTGAGGTATTCACAAAGCCATGGTTTAGGAATCCAAGAAGTCATAAGCTGAAACAGGTTTGGAGTAACCTTGCCAACACAGGTGCTTCCTTAGATGGAGGTTTGGGGATGAATTCAACATTTAGAGGAGACTGGAAAGATGGAGGTATTACCCGCTGGGATTGAGATCCAGAAGGAAACTGGGGAGTCATGGGCTGAACTAGATTTGATATAAACATGGCTGAAAAATAGTCACCATAAGTGTTTTTGCACATTTGGATCCTTTTCCTCTTTCTTTGATGGCTTTGGAACCCAGGTCTTCTTGATTCCATGTCCAGTATCTTACCCAATATGTCAAATTAATTCTCAGCCCCTAAATTCTACTATAGCTCCAAACACAGACCTCCTCCTGGTTCTGCTTGCGTGGGAGCTCCCCAGGGTGTTAGAACCTCATTCAGTGTGGGAAGAAGCAGCAAGTCCAGATTCCACTTTCCCCAACCCAGCAGAACCTTCCTGCAGTAGCAAATGAACGAAGTTTGCTCAAGGAGTAAGTAGACTTCAGTGATGACTGCCTTTCTCTTCTTGCCTTGACCTTCCCACTGGACTCCTGCAGCTACTTCCCAGTTACCTGTGGGGTCAATTTGGCCTTGTCTGGGAGCAAAGGCTAGCTTGCTTTACCTGCTTATGTCAATTAGGATTTCTCAGTCTCCTTCTAAAAAGTCTCTTCTTGGGGGAGGAGCCAAGATGGCGGAGTAGAAAGACTCACGTATGCTAGCTCCGAACCCACAGCCCATAAATTTCCTGTAAAAAGAACTCCCCACAAATTCTGCAGCAGTGCAAGCCATGCAGCAATGCAGTGGAGATTTCCATTCCAGAGAGCCCTGAAAAACCGGCACCAAATGTCCCTCGTGCACCGGAGAGTGGAGCCCACCCCTGCCTGCGCAGGCCTGAAAGGAGCAGATCCAAGCAGGCTTCAGGGATGGAATCTCCAGCTGCTGGGAAGGTCCCTCTACCCACAGGCACTACAAGTCAGTGAGAGAGACTTCTGGGCTGGCCGAGAAGGGAGCAGGGCGTCTCTGTAACTTAGGGCCCCTCGGGAGGCAGCAGCAGAGGCAGCTGCGGCCAGGAGCTCCCAGAGCAGACAGGACCTCAGATCCATTACTGAAGGTCTCTGCATTAACCCCCTGAGGGAACTGAGCCTGGGAGGTGGCCCTGCCCCCACCCCAGCACCAGAACTTAAGCTCACATTGAATGGTAGCCATGCCCACTGCAGAAGGCCTGGAGGCTGGGGAGCAGCATTTGAATCTCAGACCCCAAGCACTAGCTGGGAAGATCTAGGTGGGGGTGGAGAGGAATCTGAAAAGTCAAGTAACTGGCTGGGAAAATGGCCAGAAAAGGGAAGAAAAATAAGATCATAGAAGGCTACTTCCTTGGGGAACAGATGATGTTTCCTCCTTTCATTTTTGATGAGGAAGCACAATGCTTACCATCAGGGAAAGACATAGAAGTCAAGGCCTCTGTATCCCAAACATCCAAAATAGATATCCAATGGGCTCAGACCATGGAAGAGCTCAAAAAGGATTTTGAAAAGCAAGTTAGACAAGTGGAGGAAAAACTGGGGAGAGAAATGAGAGAGATGCAAGAAAAGCAATGAAAAATGGGTCAATACCTTGGTAAAGGAAACCCAAAAAAATGCTGAAGAAAATAACACCTTGAAAAATAGGCTCACTCAATTGGCAAAAGAGGTTCAAAAAGCCAATGAGGAGAAGAATGCTTTCAAAAGCAGAATTAGCCAAATGGAAAAGGAGGTTCAAAAGCTCACTGAATTTCTCTCAAAATAAAAATGGAACAGATGGAGGCTAATGACTTTATGAGAAACCAAGAAATCACAAAACAAAACCAAAAAAATGAAAAAATGGAAGAGAATGTGAAATATCTCATGGGAAAAACAACTGACCTGGAAAATAGATCCAGGAGAGACAATTTAAAAATTATGGGACTACCTGAAAGCCATGATCAAAAAAAGAGCCTAGACATCATCTTCCATGAAATTATCGAGGAAAACTGCCCTGATATTCTAGAACCAGAGGGCAAAATAAGTATTGAAAGAATCCATCAATCACCACCTGAAAGAGATCCAAAAAGAGAAACTCCTAGGAACATTGTGGCCAAATTCCAGAACTCCCAGCTCAAGGAGAAAATCGTACAAGCAGCTAGAAAGAAACAATTCCAGTATTGTGGAAATAAAATCAGGATAACTCAAGATCTAGCAGCTTCTACATTAAGGGATCGACGGCCGTGGAATAGGATATTCCAGAAGTCAAAGGAACTAGGACTGAAACCAAGAATCACCTACCCAGCCAAACTGAGTATAATACTTCAGGGGAAAATATGGTCTTTCAATGAAACAGAGGACTTTCAATCATTCTTGATGAAAAGACCAGAGCTGAAAAGAAAATTTGACTTTCAAACACAAGAATGAGAAGAAGCATGAAAAAGTGAACAGCAAAGGGAAGTCAAAAGGGACTTACCAAAGGTGAACTGTTTACATTCCTACATGGAAAGCCAATATTTGTAACTCTTAAAACTTTTCAGTATCTGGGTAGTTGGTGGGACCACACACACACATGTACACGCATGCATGCACACACACATACACATGCACATACATGCATGCACACACAGAGACAAAGAGCACAGAGTGAATTGAATAGGATGGGACCATATTTTAAAAGAAATTAAGGTAAACGGTGAGAGAGAAATGTAGTGGGAGGAGAGAGGGTGAAATGGAATGGGGTAAATTATATCTCATTCAAGAGGCAAGCAGGAGACTTTTTAGTGGAGGGAAAAAGAGGAGAGCTGAGAAAAAAAACCATGAAGTTTACCCTCATCACATTTGAGTAAAGGAAGGAATAAAATGCACACTCATTTTGGTATGAAAACCTATCTTACAATACAGGAAAGTGAGGGAGAAGGAGATAAGCAGGGTGGGGGGGATGATGGAAGGGAGGGCAATGGGTGGAGGGAGCAATTTGAAGTGAACACTCTTGGAGAGGGACAGGATCAAAAGACAGAATAGAAACAATGAGGGGCAGGATAGGATGGAGGGTAATTCAGTTAGTCTTACACAACACGACTACTATGGAAGTCATTTGCAAAACTACAGATATGGCCTATATTGAATTGTCTGCCTTCCCAAAGGGAATGGGTGGGGAGGGAGGGATGGGGAGAAGTTGGAACTCAAAGTTTTAGGAACAACTCTTGAGTATTGTTCTTGCTACTAGGAAATAAGAAATACAGGTAATGGGGAATAGAAAGTCATCTGGCCCTACAGGACAAAAGAGAAGATGGGGACAAGAGAAGGGAGGGGAGGATAGAAGAGAGGGCAGATTGGTGATAGGGAAATAAGAATGCTCGGTGTATTGGGGTGGGGCGAGGGGACAAATGGGGAGAAAATTTGGAACCCAAAATTTTGTGAAAATGAATGTAAAAAGTTAAATAAATAAATTTATATTAAAAACATAAATAAAAATAAAAGGATTTGTTCTGTGAAAAAAAAAAGTCTCTTCTTCCATGCCCAGATGAAAATATTCCTGAAGACCCTGTTCTCAGCTTTCTTCCTCTACCTTCCTTTTCCCTTGTCTTTCTAAGTATCCTCCTTTGCTGATCTCATTCATCCCAAAGTTGTCAACTATTGTCTCCACATGGATAATTCTTTGCACATAGATTTTTTTCTAATTAATTAATTCATTTTTAGTTTTCAACATTCACTTGTATAAGATTTTGATTTCTAAATTTTCCCCTTCCCTCACCTTCTCCTCTCCTTTCACCCCCCTCCCCCAAGACTTCATGCAATCTGATATAGGGTATATGTGCACATAGATTTTTGATAAATGTTTTTTAAACAAATCAGTGAATATAGTGGAGGAGGGAGGAAGGAGGGACAAAGGAGAATTAAACACCTCTGCCCTTAACGGTAACTAGATACTGCAATGGATAGAGCACTGGATTTGGAATCCTGAGTTCAAATCTGGTCTCAGACACTTACTAGCTGTGTGACCCTGAGGAAGTCACTTAACTCTGTCTCAGTTTCCTCATCTGTAAAATGAGCTGGAGAAGGAAATGGCAAACCATTCCAGTATCTTTGCCAAGAAAATCCCAAGATCGGATCATAAAGAATCAGACATGACTGAACAACTGCCCTTAATGAATCTACATTAACTTTAGAAAGATATTTTTTTTGGAGGGGGCGGGGCAGGAAGAGCAGAAGGATCTAATCTATGATACTTTTGTAGTAGGAATTTCCCAGTAGAGAAACTCCCTCTACCAGTGAAGGTTGGCAGTTCATCTACAACTTAGTCTTTTAGGACTACCTGGGGCATTGAGAGATTAAATACTTTAACCATGAACCTACAGATAATATACAAGATTTCTCAAAAGTCTTACTGCAATTTAATGCTTTAATAGCTTAAAACTGATAATAAGATTTTTAGAACACCATTTCATATCAGAGACAAGATCTGAACCCAGGTAGTTCTGACTCTAGGACTAGTTTATCTAGCCACTAGGCCACACTGTCTCTCATTTGGAAAGACAGATATGTATAAAAAGTTAAATTGGCAATACTCAAGTGTAAATAAATGTGAAATAAGTGATAAAGCCAATGCAAATACTATAGGTGTTCAGAAAAAGGAAAGATCTTTCTCTTATCTGGCATGATCAGCAAAGTTTTCTTGGAGGACCTTGAAAGATGACAAAATCTGTATAGGCAAAGGTATATGATATGAGTTGAATAAAAATACATAGATGTGTAAAAGCAGCTTGTATCTGCAGGGCAGTGAGACACCTTGTCTGGAGCTGAGAATACTTGCTAAGTTATAGAGGAGATACAACACTGGTCTGAGAGTCAGGAATATCTGAATTCAAATGCTTACTCAGATACTTACGAGTTACTTACTAGAAGTGTGACCCTTGACAAACCTCCTCTGCCTCAGTTTTTTCATCTGTGAAAGGTAAATGTAATAATATTGACCTCCCACAGTTTTTGTGAGGATAAAATGAGATATTTGCAAAGAACTTTGCAAACTTTAAAGAGCTATATAAATGCTCATTATTATAATTACTATTGGGGTTATTTTTATTAATTAACATATGCAGGGAAATAATAGGAGGTAAGTATAGAAAGGTCAGACAGGATGAGATTCAGGTAGGCTTTAAATATCAGCTTGAGAAATTTGGTTCTATAGACAATTCAAACCAATTGAAGGTTTTTGAGGAGGGAGTTGGGAGAAAGGGGACTGATTAAAATGGTGCTTGAAGAAGATTAATTTGTTGGCAAAGGTGAAGGATCCTGAAAGACAGTGAAAATAACTCCAACATGCATTGCAAAGTCAGCCTGGATTAGTACAGCATCACAACCAAACGAAATCCATCACTGGTATCTCTGGAAGCAGGAGAGATGCAATCATGCTCTAATTCAATATTAAAAAGGAGTTAAAGGTCCTGCCATAATCAACAGGCTCTCCAGCAGTCATCTGGAAAACTACAGATCAACAACCTTTGTCTTATTCAGAAAGACAATGCTGGAAATATAATGGACCATCTGAATGGAGGGATAGAGACAGACATTTAGCTAAATCAGGAAGGGCGGAGTCTCAGAGACTATAGTCCTGACCAAAAAAAAAAACAAACAAAAAAAACCAATTGGACAATCCTGAAAATATCCTATTGGAAAGCTGAAGGCAGAGAGGTAAAGTCAGATTCTAAAACCTCTTTAAATAAAATGCAAATACAAATACATTATTTCTTTGTATGGTTGGCAGATTCTTACTTTTTGGATGACACTACATGGCATTAGGATTTATTCTCAGTATATGTATAGCCAGGTGCCTTTTGTTTGTCTTTTCAACTCTTGGAATTGCTGTCCTTTGGAAATGAATAATGTATCTTTTCCCAATTACATGTAGAAACAAATTTTAACATTTGTTGTTTTAAAATTTTGAGTTCCACATTCTCTAACTCCCTTCCTTCTCCCTTTCCCCCCTCTTCCTTGAGATGAAAGCAATTTGATATAGGTTATACATGTGGAATCATGCAAAACATATAGAGCCCTAGGAGATGAATCATGGAGACAGAGATTGGCTAAGCAATTTCTAATGATCCTGACAACGAGGCAAATTACCTCTTCCCCTTTCATCTAGGGCCAAGAGGATCCTCTTACTACTTTGCAAGGAACCAATCGTTATGAAATAGGATAAAAGGACCCTTCTTTTCCTTGAGGTGTATCTTTTTCATTTTTCTATGACCTAGCAGCAGCACAAAGAATGGGACTTGGGAACAATTGGGCTGACCCAATATCGAAGCTTAAGAACCACAATGAACATTACCACTATCAACTGAAGTCCAATAGCCACTGTGACTCCTATTCACTTGTAGACCAGTAGCCTTCTCTCCTTTTTAGTCCTAAATGATCCTGAGAATCAATACCTGAACCACCTGTTGCTTTTCATGAATCTTTAGTTTGTGTTTGGAAAGAGCAGAAAGATTAGGTGAAAGATGACCATTTGTGAAGATTTTCAAACAGGTGTTCTTTGACTAGTTTTCTAGATCACAGGAAGGATTGAAATTTGTGAATTATAGTTGTGACATAATTTCTGAGTAATTTAATAATTTTATTAATAATTCTTACTAATCAAAGGATGGTCATTTGGCTATCTCTCTTGGACCAATGAGAATCATAATGGTAGACTCACGGTTTATATACCCTTCAAAACAATAGATGGTCCCAGTGATCAAATCTAATTGGATTGGAGGTGGGCTATATTAAAATGAAGGGCTGAGTATCTCTTGGATGCGGAAAGTATCTCCATACTAGACAATCTCAAAAATTTAGGCTATCAATTCAAAGAATGTATACACCACTTAACCCTGAGCAGAACACAAAGGACTTTCCCACCATAAATTCTTTAGAAGATTGGGTGGGGTCTGACCAAGATCCACGTGAGTCAATATAATCTCATTATTGGTTAATCTTCTTCAGACTGAACTTTTAAAGGACTTTAGAAGAAGGGGAGAGCTCTAAATCTCCCCCCAAATTATTGGTTATTAATATTTATTTCTCACACAATGAAGAGGTACATTTTCCTGGGTTCTTACTGTTTCACAAAATTACCCATAAGCAAAGAAGAAATATGTGCTATGATCAAATTCTTCCCAAATATACCAGTTTCATTAAAACAAATTCACATTTTCAAAACAAGCATTATAGAAGAACTAATGGTATTACAGAATCTCCACTCAAAGCTTCAGAGTGCTGTATGTTCTCTCATTCTCTCAGTGTTTGTAAATTCACCTTCACTAAGCCAAGCAGTAACTTGTAAACTCCATAAGACTTGCTGGTGAATATCCATGAGAAATTTTAGGCTACCCAGCTTTGAAGCAGATAGTATTTGTTCCAGCTTAGGGTCTTTATCTTACTCAAGAGTTTACTGACTCATAGAATCTCAGAACTAGAAAGGTCCCCAGAGGCCAGGTACCACTAGCAGTTGAAGAGACTTCTTCAAAATCTCAACCAGCCATTGATTCCAAATCTATAGTGATATCCTAAAGTACAGAGTGGCAAATTATTTGCAAGGTCAAATCTGTTCCCAGCTAAGAAGGGTTTTTACCTTTTTTAAATAGAGTTTTATTGTATTTTAAAAGGCAAAAATAATTCTTAGCTACTAGGTGGTACAAAAACCAGCAGCTGGCCAGATTTGCCAACCCCTGTTCTAAAGAGATTAATTAAAGAAAGAGGAAAAGGACTCATGTGTACAAAAAAATTTATAACAATTTATAAGCAAAGAACTGGAAACTAAAGGGATGCCCATCAACTGGGCAATGGTTGAACAAATTATGCTGCAGTAATGTAATGGGATACTATTGTATCCTAAGAAGCAATGCAAGGTGAAGTTCCAGAGAAGCCTACGAAGACTTTGTGAATTTACAAAGAGTGAACACGACAGCATGAGAACAATTCATACAAGAGTAACAACGGAAAGACAATTTTTTAAAGACTTAAAAACTGCAAACACTATAATCAATGCAATGATGAAGCATAATTTGAGGGAGCCCATGATAATGTTTCAGTTCGTCTTTAAACAGAGAGATAATAGACTCAAGATACAGAATAGTTGTATGTGTTTATGTATAAATATACATTTATATATAGATATAGAGATACTTATATGCATGTATGTGTATATGTAACATATGGTTATATATTTTATAATGACATAATATATATTAATCATATTAGACATGTTCAACGTGAGAATTTTGTTTTGTTTGGCCATGCATATTACAAAGGTCTTGTATTTCTTTTTCTTCTAGTTTTTCCTAGCTGAAAGAGAAAATAAATGCTTAATAATTGTGGAGAGGTAGAGAAAATTTATAGTGAGTGGGAAATCACTACCTCTGAAGGCAACCAATTCCACTTTTGGATAACTCTACTGGACTCATTTGGTCCCCAGGGGTAAAATAGAACAACTTGCATTCCCCTTTCAAGTGATAATTCTTCAAATACTTGAAGACTGAATAATGGGGTTTCTAAATATTCTGTTCTCCAGGCTAAACATCAACTGATCCTCAAATGGCATGATCTTCAAGTCCCTCACCATTCCAATATTATAGGCATCTCATTTGGTCATGTCACTAGTATCCTTGGATATTGCCTTCTTCCAATATTTTCTTTGTAATCCTCTAACACTCAGCACTATGTTTAAAAAAAAGCAATACAAAAAACATTTGAAATATAAAATTTAAGTGCTGATTATTTAACTATCTGTAGGTATACATTTCTTCTAGGTAAACATACTGCCTTCTCCATCTACCCCTGAGGTCCCTTTCACCATTGGTCAGTTTGTCATGGAACTTTGAGAAAGGGACCAGATCTGGCATGCTTCACTCTGTAGACTTTACCACCATGTTTCTCCTGTCTTTTCCCTTCTTCAACCTCCATTTTGAAGAGGGATCCAAATCAACCATCCTCCATTCTCCAGATTTGACCATGTACATTGCCATAATCAGTTATCTTGCTTTATGTCTTGCCACTGGACTCTGATGACTGTGGAGGAGAGAGTTAGGCTGATGACTTTGCATAGCTCTGCCAATTCACTCAGAAGTCATGACATCATCCTTATGATGTTACTGGTTCATTTTGGGGACAAAGGACACACAACAACCATGTCCCCAGGAGGATGACTTCCCTCTCTCCCACCTTTGCAGCGACGGTTTATATATTGTGTCTCTCGCTTCCCCCACCACTCCCGTTGAAAAGTAAGTCCCTTGAAGGCAGGGACTCTTTCTTTTGGCTTGTATTTGTGTCCCTAGTACTTTTAACACAGTGCCTGTTACTTAATAAATGCTTACTGATTTGATTTGTTTTCTCCTTAGAAGAAAATAGAAAAATCAAGTAAGAATTGCATAGCTCAGCTTTCTATCTTAATTCTAATATTATTATTTCATCCAAGAGTTATAAGAAATGGTCTCTGGAGTCATTTCTTGAATCAGCAAGGACTCTGGCATACACAGGAGGGCCTGCTGTACAGGTTCTTAGATATGCTTTTCTAAAAGGAAAGCAACTTTTGAGGGGTCAACAATCACTTTAATCAAGCATATTTATCATTCACTTAGTGCAGGGGAAAAAGTCAGCACCCTCAACTTCAGAGAAAATACAGAGAAATAAAGATCAACCAACGGACAGGGCTTCCAACTGTCGGACCATAAACAACACATACATCACAGATCAAGAGACTGATTCAACTGTCTGACCATTACATACATACATAGTTACCAGAGAGAGAAACACCAACATCTGGGGTTTCAAAGCCAGGGGGCTCTTTCGTGGCTACCCAGAGTCTCATCTGGCCAAACAAACACTTCCAATGAGTAAGTCCCAAAACAAAACCTCACCTCCAAGTATATATATATTTTTCAGAGATAAAGGGCATCACAACCCTTGAGAACCAATACCTCACTAGAAATTAACAACAGTTGTGGGCTTGTTAACAGATCTCCCCTAATCAAGCTTCCATTAATGGCAGGCCCATTATGGGTGGGGAAGATTTTTAACTCTCATAATTAACATTACACTTTTCTACACTTGTAAAGTACTGGAAGAAGGCTTTACCAGAGACATCTAAAGTACAACTAAGGGCAGCTAGGTGGCACAGTGGGTAGAGTGCTGGCCTATAGTCAAAAAGAAATTCAAATCTGACCTCAGACACTTATTAGCTCTGTGACCCTGGGCAAGTCACTTAATCCTGTTTGCCTCCGTTTTTTTATCTATAAAACAAGCAGGAGAAGGAAATGGCAAACCACTTCAGAACCTTTGCTAAGAAAACCCCAAATGGGGTCACAAAGCATTAGATAGAACAAAAAAAAAAGTGCAACTAATATGGCACAAGGTTTTTTTTTTGTTCAATTTAATTCAGATATTTATGAAGGACTTACTTTGTGCAAACAATAGAGATACAAATACAACATGTATGCAAATAAGCAAATACACAATTATTTGAGGGGAGATTGAGAACTAACAGTTATTAGATTAGACAAGGCACAGAGGCAGAAGATACAATGTCAAGTTCAGAGAAGAGTTCATAGTCCAGTTTAACTGAAACAGAGTTCATGAAGGGAAAAGGAATAGAGAACCATGAGAGATTTTTGAACAGCTAGTCAACTAGCATTGACTTAGTGCCTACTACCTGTCAGGCACTGTCTTAAACTACACAGAAAGGCAGAAAATAGTCCATATACTAAAGGAGCTCACAACATGCAAGCAATTAAGTACAGGCAAGCCATATACAGTTTAACTTGACTCAGGGGCAGGAAGTGATTGGTCCTCTGCATTAGAAAGATTATTCTGGCAACTATGTGGAAGACAAATTGGATACAAAAGAGATTGGAAACACAGAGACCAATTAGGAGGCAATTGTGGTAAGGATCTGCCCTGGGTTATAGAACATGTGTGTTGAAAGAAGGGTCAGCTGCCCTCCACGTAAATGGAGAATTGGAAAAAACTGAAGGAGGGGTACTAAGTTTGAACTGTGATGTCTCAAAAGTTTGAGAGACATATTTTCTGGGTAATTAAGCGTGTTAATGATGCTAGTATTTTATTAATAAAAGGGTCACTGACACTCAAATGCCAAAGACCAGTCATGGTGGTGGGCTCTCAGTTTATATACCCTTGGAAGAGTGGGTGCTCCTGAAGGTGGAATGGTTAACAAGTAATGAGAGAAAATTACTATGAGAGGTAGAACTATTCTAATGAGAGACTGGGGAATGTAACTTTCATTATGTCATGTATTTCCAAATGGCCCAGTCTTGGGCAATCTAATCAAAGAATTTATCCCCACCCACACCTATACTGAGCACAGAGGACTTCCCCACCTTAGATTTAACTCTCCCCTAAGGTTGGGTGGGGTCTGAACAAGAAAGGGGGAAAATTTATTGAATCTTATTACTAAGCAATGTCTTTCAGAAATGAGGACTTTAGAAAAAGGGGGAACTCTGGATCTCCCCAAATCATCGGTTACTAATAATCATTCTCTCAAATTGCTGATGGGATAACAGGCAGAGATGTTCAGCAGTCAGTTGACAGTGGAGGACTGGGCTTCAGGAAAGACAGGGCCTAGTAGAGAGATGATCATTGAATTTATAAGAGTAAATGATATCACCAAGAGAAAGTTCAGAGAACTAGTATTTGCGTGATTCATCTCTAGCCTCAGCACATTCTGGATTTCAGCATTCTTAGTACTACTATATTGTATATCTCCTCCGTTACTTGTCCACGTTTCCATTTTCTACACCTGACTTTTAAAAATGTGTGTTGGTTGAAGAGTCCTTGTACAGACATACAGCTTTTTCTGATTGGAATAATTTTTGCTCCTCTCTCCAGAATTGCATTTTTTAATTGTCTAAAACAAAAAATCCAAATGCCTGCTACAGCAGAGGCCCCAGGGGAAGAAATTTTCTCATCCTGTGTACCTTATATCTGTACTGAAGAAGCAGTTGCTTATTTATTTCCATCTGCTACATAGAGAATGCCAGAATGAACTGGTCATTCTGAGGTCAGGCACCACAAACGTATCAGATATATTAGACCATTTCATATTATTGAAAAAATGAGTCAGATGGATTCAGCTGCCCAGTCAACCCCTGAAGTAAGAGGGCATTTAGCACTAATAGTAAATTGACATTTGAATAGGTGTAAATAAGGCCTTTCCAGACAGTAATCTGATCTAAACTAACCCCATCCCCCACACTCTACTAGAAGATATGCTAGAATCGGAAGGGAGCTCTGCAAATATGAGAAGAGAATGGAGCTCAGAATCACTGCCCCATACTTTGTGACCCAGAAATCTGGTAACGCCTGGAGCCGGACACACTAACTGCAATTTGGCTGCTTTTAAGATTCACTACAAAGATTTCTTTTAATAGAACTACGTGGCTTCTCCCCTTGTTGCTAGGGATAATACCTCCTAGAATAGACACTGTTTGGTGAAACAGACTGGTATATTCTAACCTATGCAGAAAAGCTAATGTCATTTTTCATTATTACTACAAGGAAAATATTGTGCATTCTGTCCTCCCAGCAAATCAAGTGCTATTCTGATTTCATGGGCCCCTACCTTAATTCTTCCTTAGGGCATTCCACAAGATGCTCCCTCCACCAAACCACTCAAAAGAATGGTTAAAACCCAAATACCCGTTCAATCAGCATTCCCCAATACAGACCTTTTCCTCCCCCTCTTAAGCTTCAAGGTACAAGAGAAAGATTAATAAATGCGGGGTCAGGATACTTGGGCTCAGATTCTACTTCTCATATTTAGTGTGACCTGGCAAGTCATTTAATTGCTCTG
The DNA here is from genome assembly GCA_023548195.1 of Bettongia penicillata ogilbyi. Lineage (NCBI taxonomy): Eukaryota > Metazoa > Chordata > Mammalia > Diprotodontia > Potoroidae > Bettongia > Bettongia penicillata. Next base: position 544,761 of record JAJHZJ010000006.1, read on the forward strand.
GGTCTGTTTCCTCATCTCCAGAATGAAGGGGCTGGGCCCATCAAGCTATAAATTTCTGATTTAGAAAATTTATACTACTGTGATGTCTGAGACCCAACTGTCAGATTCATTCTATAGAGAGAATTCAAGCATCTACATAGCAGCAGGGATGGCCTAGGGATTTATGACACCATGCAGCTGTCACAAACAGTAAGAAGCACGTATGATTTGTTTTTATTTCTCAGTCTGGAGTGCCATATAGCCCATCAGCAGTGTGACAGGCTTGTATGCATAAAAATAGTATATAGGATGGTATTCTGATGAAAAGTAAACTCTTAGTAATTACGATCAGCAGTTAAAATTCCGTAGTCTCTTCCCAATCCTAGACTGGGAAGTTCCGTTCCCAACTAATACTGACATCGAAATATTTTCAGTTTAGAAGAATATCTGCCCAGTATTTCACTTGGCTCTTTTCTCCGGCAAATGGAAGGAAAAGAAGGGAGTATCATCTCCATAAGACATATCCAGGAATGTATCTGAAGAGGCTTTTAACCTTGATGCCTCACCTGTACGTGGAATTTGACTAGTGACCTCAGTTAATAGCACTTACTCTGAGTGTTTTAGACATTGGTATTTTGAAATGTCAGGCAGCCATCAGCTATGGGAGGCAACAATTACTTATCGTTGTTGTAGACATTTGTTCAAGTTCTATCATGTACCTCTGCATCCCAAGCCAACTTGGGTCTTGCCACCTTAGGTGTCCATCTTCACCCAACTCTCATCTGTGACTCCAAGAAGTTGTAGTATGCATAGTAGCCACACCCTAATAAATTCCTTCTCCACACTGGCTAAATAATATTGAGGGTAAGCAACAGACCTCAAACCCTTGGTGAGTTAGGGAAGTGTTTACCTCAAGCATGTGAAGACTTCCCTTGGTGAAATGGGCAGATGAGAACAATTTGTTCCAGTGGTGATAAAGGCAGCTGAAGCAGGCACTGTGGAACATTTAGAGCTTGGATGCCAAGGTCATCCACTGCATGCCTTGGCATCACCAGTTATCTTCACTTTTGTCTTGACACTGGACCTTGATGACTCTGGAAGAAACAGTAAGGCTGAGGACTTTGTGCAACTCTGCCTCACTTAAATCCAACTCATGCACAAGTCAAGACAACATGTATAACATTAAGAATGAAGGAAACAACGACAGTTATGTGCCAGCTACAGCATTAGATACTAGTCAAGTGACCAGTAGCTATTATACCCCTATTGTACCAGGTATTGTGCTAAGTGCCAAGGAGATAAAAAAAACAGGAAAAAACAGTTCCTGTCCCCAAAGCACTCACAATCTAATAGAGGAGACAACATGTAAAGAGATATGTACAAACAAGATAAATGCAAGATAAACTGGAGATAATCACTGAGGGAAGGTAATGAGGAATCCCAGACCAAAAAAAAAAAAGAATCCCTACCTTCAAGAAACTTACATTCTATCATCAGAGACAATACATACAGGTATAAGCATATGCAGAATACATATATACAGAATAAATTTTTTTTAAATACTAACTAATCTAATTGTTGACTTCAACTATCCAGTAAATCCATCAACAGTGACAGAAGGGGTCAGGAAATCCACTCCAGCTCAGTGGATAGAAGGCTGGACCTGAAATCAGGAACACCAGAGTTCAGACCCTGGGCAAATCCCCTGACCTCTGCCTGCCTCAGTTTTCTCAACTGTAAAATGGAGATAATAAAAGCATCTATCTCACAGAGTTGTTGGAAGGATCAAATAACATTTGTAAAAGCACTAAGCCGGGACAGCTAGATGAAGTAATGCACCCCCCTTGCATCAGGAGGACATGAGTTCAAAAATCAGGCCTCAGAAACTTAGTCGCTGTGTGACACTAGGCAAGTCACTTAATCCCAATAGCCTCCAAAAAGATTTAAAAAAAAGCACTTAGCAAAGTACCTGGCATATAGTAGCTGATTTTATTTAATAACTATTTTATTATTTTTTATTCATTTAATATATTTATATATTATTTAATAAATGCTTGTTCCTTTCTCATTCTCCCTTCCTCATTTTCTGTGGAAAGTAGGGGAAAAGAATGAACATTTACATAGCACCTACTATGTGCCAAGTATTATGCTAAGGAATTTACAAAAATCATCTTTCAGCACCGGGTGTCTAAGCAATAGCTTCAGGCTACTTTGTGGCCCCAAATGAGGGCTACAGGTCTTTAGCCTGACATTCTTAAATCCTTTAGCATTTTTGTGATGGTATTCATTCCCTATCCTATCTTGCCCATAGCCAACTAATCAAAGAAACCCTTAGTCTTTTGCTCCACTGATGCTTAGGATCCCTCAGGACACTCTTTCCAGGGTCCTGGTGCAAAATTGCCTTTCCTTCCTATAATATTCCTGGGTCCTTCAAAATCAGTCTGGAGAAGTTCACTGAGCAAAACTACAGAGGAGCTGGGTGGAGCTGTGATCAAGGGATTTCTTTCAATCCTGCATAATACCACCCCAGGCTGATATACAAATCAACTGGAGAGCAAAACTGGAAAGGGCCCGTCGGGGTTGGTAACCTTTATTCTTGCCAGCTGGAACCCACAAAGTCACCTGTCTCCCTATGTCTATAATATTTGTTGTCTCCTGGTTACTTTATACAACAAAAGGCATTCAGGAGGGAGTTGACAGTAACAACATCGCATAACATCGAGCATACTTCTAGCTATAACTGGTAGTCTATGGTTTACACATGGTATAACTTGAAACTCCTCAATTACAGTTCATCCTCCCTGGCATCTGCTGCATGTAAATCAAATTATCAGTCAAGGCAAGGCATCCTTATTAATTACTGACCATGTAAAACCATGCTAGTAGGTTCTAGAGATACCGACATAAAAAATACCACTTCTTGATCTCATTGAATTTACAAACTAGCCCAGGAGTTTCTAATTTTTTGTGCATCATAGATCCCTTTGGCTGTTTGGTTGAAACCTATGGAGCCCTTCTCAGGTTTTTTTAAATGCATAAAATGGAAGACACAGGATTATCAATGAAACCAATTATATTAAAATGTAATGTAAATATTATAAAAAAAATTTCACAGTCTCCACCAGGTTAAGAACTCCTGATAGAAGGGATGTCACATGTTCCAAAATAACTATACCTAGGGAGGTGTTGGAGGTAGTTTGAATGATCTCAGAAGAGTTGATTGTTAAATTTTCATTTACATGGCAGAAATTGTCAAATGGTACAAATCAGGGGTTGATTTATTATTTTATTGATTTTCTACACTTAAGAAAGTGATGGTGATATTAATAATGCTGATTAAACTTATAAATATTTTGTGGCTACTTTTTCTCCCCCTTCTTCTCCCAAACTGGTTTGTAAACATTTCCCAGAATACTATTCACTGTAGTACAAGTTAGTATAGAATATACTTGAATTTGAATAAGAGGTGTAAGAATGGAATAGGAGATTCTGGGAGAGGATAACTGTTGGGTTGGGGAAATGGGGAAGGGGAAATCAGGGAAGCCTTTATACCATATCAGAGATGACATTTGAGTCGGTTTTTGAGGGAGAGGATTTTCAATAAAGGGAGAGGAGAGGAGAGGAGAGTGCAAGGTAGTCATTCCACAAATGTGGAACAGCACATGCAAATCATTCAAATGAGGAAAAAGATGGGATTAGGGAGGAGTAAATTATCAAATTTGGCAGGAACCTCGTACAGAACAAAAGGACTGTGAGGATGCAAATGGGTCAGTCGAACTTCTTTATCACTCCAGTCACCTTAGCATTCCCTACCCAGCCCTGACCACCACTCCCCTAAGTATATATGAGTGTAAGAGGGTGGATATTGTCTTTACTTTTGTATTTATATTTCTAGGGCTTTTAGCACCTGTATTAAACCCTTAAAAGCTTTTTCATTAATTAATTCCAGTAGGTTGTAGCCAAGTTGAACTCAGAAAAGGAATGTTGGCTTGGGAGAATTTGTCATTGTTACTGTTTGTCCTTCTTTCTTGAAGAGGACCATGACATCAGGAAGATGATGCCATGACTTGCAAATGAATTGGATTTAAGTGAGGGAGAGCTGTGCAAGGTCACCAGCCTCACTTTCTCCTCCAGAGCCATCTGGGTCCTGTGACAAGATATAGATTAGAACAACTACAGATGGCCCCCACTGGGAGAATAGGAAGGACTGAGGGAGCAAAGATCACAATATGAGTAGGAATGAGGCTATGAGTAAGGTGAAAGGACAGGAGATTGTGGTTAGAGAGAATTTCAGAGGCAGAGCAATTTCCAGTTACACTGAAGTCCAGTAAGTGGCTAAGGTGAGGGTCATTAAAGGTAAGGGGAAAAGAAACAAGAAAATAACATTTTCATCTCCTGAGGAGGGTAAAGAACTGAGAGTCCTGAGTATTAGAAGAACTAGCAACTTTAATATTGAAGTCACAAGACTGAAGGTAATTATCAATTCATGTTGGGGGATGAAAAGGCAGATAAAAGGTATTACAAGAGGATTCATTTGCATTCCTAAGAAGACCTCATTTCTTGGACGATGATTGAATCCAGGGGAAGTTAAGGTCCAATTCTTCCTCTGTTAGTTTTAGTTCCATTTCCTCATATCTAAGAACACAGAACTCCTAAGAGCAAAGAGATTGTTCCATTTCCTTCATCACTCCCTTCCACTTCTCAAATCCTGAGAGAAGCAGTAAAGAGAATGGAGACTGTAACCAGGGACGGGTATAAAAGAATCATTCCCGCTTTTTTCCCCTTAGTTGAGATAATTTCTTCATGAAACATGGGAACAGATACAAGATCAACTGATGGAGGGACTATAATGGGTCCATCCATTATTTTAATAAGTATTATGAAGGACACCAAAAAGTATAAGATTCTACCTTTGTCAGACACCTTGCTAAGTTCTGTGGATTCTAAGAAAAGCCAAAAATAGTCCCTGCTTTCAAGGGAGACAATCAGTAAATAACCATATACAAGCAAGTTATTTGCAAGATTAATAGGGGAAAAATACTTGCATTAAAGGGGACATTGAACATCTTAAAGCAGAGGAGATTTTAGCCGGGACTTGAAGGAAGCCAGGAGGCAAAGAGAAGAGGGACAGAACTTCAGGAATGTGGGACAGCCAGTGAAGATGGCTAGATATTTTGAATGAGAAACAGCAAGGAGGCCAGTGTCACAGTATCTCAGAGGATGTGGGCTAAGTTGTAAGAAGATGAGAAAAGTAGGAGGAGGTCCAAATTACAAAGTGCTTTGAAAACCAAACAGAGCATTTTCTATTTGTTCTGTAGGTGATAGTAAGCCACTGAAGTTCAGTGAATAGGAGGAAAGATTGGCACTTTAGGAAGGTCAATTTGGCAGCTGAGTAGAGGACAGACTGGAATGAGAATCACCCAACAATAATTCATTAAGCACCTACTATGTGCCAGGCATTATGCCAAGCATTAAGGGTCCAAAGAGGCAAAAAATAGTTCATACCTTCAAGGAACTCACAATATATATGAGCTATATATAGTATAAATAGGACATCATTTAAAAAGGAAAGGCAATAGAATTAAGGGACTTAGACTTGCTGCAAAAGATGGAATTTTACTTGGAATTTACAGGAAGCCAGGGACTCTAGTAAGTGGAAATGAGGAGGGAGAACATTTCAGGCATGGAGGATAGCCCGAGCAAATGAAGGGAGCAGAGATGCAACATTTTATTCTTTGAACAGCAAGCAGACAAGTGCCACTGGATTGGAGCGTACATGGCAGGAAGTAACGTGTAAGAAGACTGGAAAGGTAGCAGGGGACTCAGTTATGAAGGGCTTTGAATACCCAACACAGGATTTTTGCATTTAATCCAGGAGGTGATCAGCAGCCAATGGAGTTTATTGAGTAAGGGTCATGATTATATGATCAGATCTCCACTTTAAGAAAATCACTTTTTGGAGGCTAAATTGGAGTGGGGAGAGATGGGAAGCCAGAAGACTCACCAGCAGGCTATTGTAATAGTCTAGGCATGAAGTGATGAAAGCCTATAACAGAGTGTTAGCAGTGTCAGAGAAGAGAAGGAAACATTGGAGAGATACTGCAAAGATAAAATCAACAGGCCTTTACTACAGCTTGGATAAAGTGTATGAGAGAAAATAAGGAGTCAAAGATGTTGCCTAGGTTGCTAGCCTGAGGGAGTAGAAGGGTGTTGTTGCCCTCCATAGTAACAAGGAAGTTAAGAGGTAGGAATGGAAAGATAATGAGAGGGGTTTTGAACAGGCTGAAATTAAGATGTCTATGGACACATATTTCAAGTTGTTTGAAAAACAGTTGGAGATGCAAGATTGAAGGTCAGCAGAGAGGTAGATAGGAGAATTGTCAGTTATCCATGAGAGTTGAGGAGATCACAAATGAAGCAGAACAGAGGGAGAAGAAGACAAGACGGTCCAGGGCAGAATCTTGTGGGATGCCTATAGGTAGAGGGAATGATCTGAGTGAGGATCTAGCAAAGGGTGAGAAGGTGTAGTCAGATAGGTAGGGGGAAAACAAGCAGAGAGTGATGACCTGAAAACCTAGAGAGAAGAAAATATAAGGAGAGGGTGATAAATAATATCAAAGATTGTAGAGAGAATAAGGATTGAGGAAAAAGCCATTGAATTTGAGTATAGCTTTGAGGCAATGAGACCAATCAAAAGGTTATTGTGATAGTCTAGCTGTGAGGTCCTGAGAGCCTGCTCCAGGGTGGTGGAGAAAGAGGCATCTGAGAGATATACTAAGAGGGTAGAATTGATAGATGTTGGCTATTAAGAGAAGATTGGATATGGGGTAGGTAAGGAAGGGTGATGCAAGACAGAGGGAAGCCTCAAGTAAGAAACACAGGTTGTGAGCCTGGGTATCTGGAAGGATGGTGGGATCCTCAATAGGAATAGGGAATTTATAAGAGGGAGAATTTGGGGGAAAATTCAGTTTTGGATTTGTTGAATTTAAGGTATCTATAGGACATCCAGTTTAAGATGTTCAAGAAGCAGTTGAAGATATGAAACTAGTGATCAGAGGGATGCATCTCCACAGAGATGATAATATCACTAATCCATGGAAGGTGATGACATTCCCAAGTGAAATAATACAGAGAGAACAGAGAAGAGGGCCCAGGAAAAAGCTCTAAGGAACATCCAATGTAATGGGAGCAACCTGGATGAATACCCCACAAAGGCCACTGACCACAAAGGTCATACAGGTAGGAGAAGAACCAGATTAGAGTTGTGTCATGAAAGCAGAAAGAAAAGAACATCAAGGAGGATATGGTGAATGATGGACAGTATCAAAGGCAGTAGAGAGGTCTAAAAGGCTGAGGACTGAGAAGAGGCTATTAGATTGGGAAATTAAATGATCATGATAACTTTAGAGAGAGCAGTTTCTTTGAATAATGAGGTTGAACGATAAGGTTGGGAAGTCAGACTAAAAAGCCAGGAAAAGAGTGAGAAGAAAGGAAGTAGGGCCACTGGCTGGAGATGGCCTTTTCAAGGTGTTAAACCGTAAAAGAGAGGAAAGATATAGGACGGTAAGGTAAAGATGTGGCGAGCGCATGAAGATATAATAGGCTGTATAGGACTGTATATATCTGTGCATGTACATTACAGCTAAGAGAAAGAGAGATACAAAGAGATAGAGAGAGACACTCTGGTCTGGAAAGTGGGAGTTATTGCTCTCTAGATCCTTTCTGGTTCAGCCTCTCCCTATCTGAGCAGCATTAGGCAAATCACCATTCATTTATGATACAAAGCATTAGGCAAATCACCATTCATTTATGATACAAAGGTTGTACATAATCTCCAAGGTGCCTTGACATACTGGTAACTAATCACCTTTAAAAGATATTTTAAGGTTTACATATCATTTTCCCCCTCCCTGGTATCACCCCCATTTTTACAGGTGGGAAAATGGAAGCTTTTAGAGATGAAGTAACTTTTCAGTGTAAATACAATTAATAAGTAACCCAAGTGAGAAGCAAACCAAAAGTAAACCCTCTTACCTGAAGTCTATCACTCTTTGTCCTAACCCATTTTCCCTCTGACTTTCTAGAGCCCTTCTGTCTCCTGTGACCAAACTGGATGACTCCTCCCAGAACTTCCATTTAAGGAAGGCAACCCAGCCATACATCTCTTCATCTCCCACAAGGCTACACTCCTTTGGAAGCAACCTCTTCATCCTGGAAAATGTTCAGCTCTGGAATTCACACCTTGGAAGTATCCTCTGCCTTTCATTTTCTCCCTCTCATTGGATGGCTTCTCCCAGAACCTCCATTTAAGGAAAGGACCCAAGCCAACCATCTTCATTTCCCACCAGGCTATATTTCTCTAGACTTTAACATCATGATGCCCTACTTAAACCCCCCACTCTGAGGGTACATTTTCCATATCATTCTCCTTTTTTTCAGCTTATTTGTGTGTGTGTGTGTGTGTGTGTGTGTTTTCCCCATTAGAATATAAGTTCCTTGAGAGCAGTGATTGCCTTAATTCTTTCTTGTATTGGAATTCTATGCACTTAGCACAGTGCCTGGCACATAATAAGTACTTAATAAATTATTTTTGAATGATTGACTAGTCCACAACATATATGGTATGTGACAAGTCAACTGTCCCAGATTTTAAGGGTGATCTATAAATATATGTCTGTATACATACACACACATATGTGTATGTGTATATATACATATATGGGTTAAAAAAAACAGGGAACTCTGAACTGGCATAATCTGGAAAGACTTCAGAGAAGGATTGAGCTCTAAACTGAGTCTTGAAGGCTAGATATAATGTGGATAGTTGTAAAGGAAGTAGAAGGGCATGGCAGGAGAATATAAGAATAGATTCCAAAAGGGCAGGAGACATTAATGGACTAATAGTGCTAAAGGACAACTTGAGCACTTCAACAAGAACAGGAGATAATGAGCAATGGGAAATAGGGCTGGGAAGGTAGATTAGGGACCAGTTGTTGAAGGCTTTGATTGCTGGACCAAATCTCTTGGATTTTATCCCATGAGCAAAGGGAAACAATGAAAAGTCTCTGAGCAAGAAAATGACAGAACAAAATAGCATTTTGGAGGATTGATCTGGTGAGAACATGAAGGACAGATTGGAAAGAAGCATAGTGATAATCTAGCTCAAAGTCCTCATATTCCAGTCCAAAGAGATTGAGTGATTTGTCCAAGGTCATCCAGGTAATAAATGGCAGAGGAAAGGCTCCAGACCAAGTCCCCTGATGCCAAGTTCAACGTTCAGAACAGAGAGTAGAAGTAGAAAGGTGCCAGTGGAGAAGCTATTATTGCAGTCCATGTAATTAAGACATAATTAGGACTTGAGCTAGTTAGGTTGCAGCAGGAACAGACAGGAAGGGGATGGTTTCTAGAGACATGCAAAGGAATGTAGAGAGACCTAGGGTTAGCCAGAATACTAAACTAGCAATTTTGTTGCTGATGGGTATGCAGAATAAAGACACCTATGTAGAACATAGGCAAAGACAGAGCCCTTTTGTTTTTGCTACTAGATTTATTTGAATGCCCAAAGGGAGCACTACGGGACAGGGAAACCACTGCATCCCAGACCCCATATAGCTTCCATGGAGTTTTGGAGTAGCCTTCACAATCAGCTGGGGGTATTCAGATTAAAACTCAGAAATTAAATAGGATTTTTGAAAGACTTTTCTAACCCAAAATCAGATAGTTGGATGGAGCCAAGGACCAGAAGAAGAAAGATTGCTTCTTATCCCTAGGTTATGCCTATAAAGATTTTAGCTCTTCCATGACCAGTCACACCATAATTCAAGACTAGCAGTCTAACAGAAAATAGTAGCCTCAGAGATTCCCAGCAAAGAAGAACAATGCCTTAGAGAGGAGAGCAAAGGACCCCATCACTCAGAAAAGACAATACCTTCCTTCATGACATCACCAGAGGACATCAGAGGCTTGCAACATTAGAGTTATGAGTTACCCCTATGCTTATACCCACATGCTCCCTATGGGTGTGTCTTTCATGCCTGTAACTTGGCTATGCCTTTTCACTGAATGTGTCCCCTCCCTCACATGTAGTATGGTAACTTGGTAGAATAAATACATAAAGAATGTGAGTGGAAAGGTCTGTCTTAGTAGTTTTCTTGTCTTGTGATTTAAATGTATTTTGCTTTGAACTAATGTCTCCTTTCTATCCTATTAAAGGAAATGCACTAGTGGAAATTCATGAGCAACATGCCTCAAATTCAAGGTACCCAGGTATGTGTGTAGAACAGAGAGGGGTAATGGAAAATTAATTTTCTATAGAATTTGAACTCATCATATGTAGTTACAATAAATATGGAAAATGCAGTAGCAGAATGCTAAACAATATGCAAGTATATCAGTATGTATAATATAAGTATACATGGTTAACCCTTATCTTCACAAGATTATAAAGGTTAATGTTTTCTCATTTAACTTACAGCATTAAAAAATCTCAGACATTTTTATTTTAAAAGAAAATTGTCAAGTCAGATCATCCATCATGTATTTCTATTTTAGCATACACAGATTTAGTTCAGTATCTGCTTGAATTGGTTCAGACCAGATTCACCAAGGAGAAGTCCTACAGTTTTTGCACAGTCTACCTAATATGGATTCAGGTTCAAAATCATTTTTGTTCAGTTATTTTTTAGTCATGTCCAACTCTTTGTGACCCCATTTAAGTTTGTTTTTTTGGCAAATATACTGGAGTGGTTTGCTATTTCCTTCTCTAGCTCATTTTGCAGATAAGGAAACTGAGGCAAATAAGGTTACGTTGACTTGCCCAGAGTCACACAGTTAATAAGTATCTGAGGTAAGATTCGAACTCAGAAAGATGAGTCTTCCTTACTCAGGTCCAGGGCCCTATCCATTGTGCCCTATTCTAGTAGCCTTTCAAAATCTCCACAAATTGATTTAAGAAGTACACAACTGGGCCATCTTTCCAGCTAAGCGTTTGAGTTCATAGGATCATAAATCTAGAGCTGGAAAGGACTTCAGAGGTCCACTGATCCAACTCCCTCATTTTTCAGTAGAGGAAACTGAGTCCAAGAAAAGATAGGCAACTCACTTGTTGCCTATAGACAACTCACATCCCATAGAATGCAGTCTGGATTTGAGCCCAAGTCCTCTGGATTCCATAACCAGACTTCTTTCCATTATACTACATTATCTTTCATTTCCAGGGGGTATATATTCATCTCCTAGACCTGATCTGCAGGATACTCCCTATTTGGTGGAATCTGTGTTTTGGTTTTGAAGTAATCCAGGGCAGGATTGTAGAGGGCACAAAGATAGATGCCCTTACTGTCTGCCCCAGAGCCATACAAGAGAGGGGAGATGGAATGGGAAGGAAACCTCAGAACACTACAACTATGCCACTGCTGGCACCCAGGTACCTCACCTCTCATTTACTCCCACACATGACACCATAAATATTTCATTAAATATGGGTCAATTTGGTGACTCATGCACCCTATTTAAATCTCTCTTCTTCCCTAGACTATTAGGTGTGGTACAGAATTATGCTGATAAATATTTAACAACCAGCCTTGGGGGAGGGGGATTATATGTAGGACATGTTTTTATATTTAATATGAAAAAAGCAATATGCATTATAAATATTTTTCCAGACTTTGCCAATTTATGAGACTTAAATACTCACACTGAAAATTTAACAATCCACGTTCTCCTAAGCCAGTTTGAGCTAGCTCCAGTCCACCCATGGGTATGGAGATCCCAGAGTTCCTCTCAGTCATGGCTTCAACTGTGTTCCTATGGCCCTGTAACCAGTGCTTACAGAAAACCAATCTGGCTGCCCAGAGAGATCTATGATACTTATCCATCCCAAGCCTTCTGATAGCTAGTATTGTATATAAATCTCTCTTTCATTGACATCAGCCAGAAACAAGAATTGAACAGACTCCCCTTAAGTATTAATTAGGAGCACTGGAAACATCTAACTGGTTATTTAGTTGATGGGCTGGTCCAGAAAGAATGAAACTTCAAAGAAGATGACTGAGGGGATGGTTTCTTTTTTTAGTTTGCTGGGAATGAGTCTGGGTTGCCCAAGCGTTATGCTTGGTGTAGTAAATAGGGGGCAAGTCCTACAGTCAAGAAAATCTATGTTCAGATGTGGCCTCAGATACTTTCTAGTTATTTGAACCTGGACAAGTCACTTAATGTCCATCTACCTCAATTTCCTAAACTACAATAGGTATAATAATAGCATTTACCTCACAGGGTTGTTATGGGCATCTAGGTGGCACAGGGGATTGAGTGCTAGGCCTGGAGTTAGGAAAACTCAGCTTCCTGAGTTCAAATCTGGCCTGAGACACTTACTAGCTGTGTGACTCTGTGCAAGTCACTTAACCCTGTTTGCCTGTTTCTTCATCTGCAAAATGAGCTAGAGAAGGAAATGGCAAATCCTTCCAGTATCTCTGCCAAGAAAATCCCAAATGGGATCTTGAAGAGTAAAACATGACTGAAATGCCTGAACACACAACACAGGGTTGTTGTGAGAATCAAACATATAGTGGATGGCCTTGATTTGTCATTAAAGTTGGAGGTAAGCGATTCTTTTGAGAGAGACAAGACCAGGAATGACACAGGGGATAATATTTGTATAGTGCTCAGCCTGGCACATAGTAGATGTTCAATAAATGCTCAGGAGGTAACTTGGTGATTCAATGGAGAGAGCACTAGGTTTGGAGTCAGAAAGACCTGAGTTCAAATGTGACCTCAGACACTTACTAGCTGTGTGACCCTGGGCAAGTCACTTAACCTCTGTTTGCTGTAATCCACTGTAGAACTCTTGGATTTCTTGGATTCCATCAAAGGGCCACACTCGAGGGCCTAGGATTCAGTCAAAGGGCCCACATGAGGACCTAGATCACATGTGACCCCAAAGCCATAGGTTCCCCACCCCTGATTTGGGGCATGCATCTTTCTGCCAGTCAATTATAGCTACAAGAACCTATAGTGGATCAGTCAAAAAGCATTTATTAAGCTCCTCCTGTGTGCCAGGCAGAGGTAGTTAGATGGCTCAGTGGATAGAGTGCTGGGCCTGGAGTCAGGAAGACCTGAGTTCAAATCCAGTCTCCAATATCACTGTGACCTGGGCAAGTCACTTAACCCTGTCTGCCTCCATTTCCTCATTTGTCAAAGGAGCTGGTGAAGGAAATGGCCAAGAAAACCTCAGATGGGGTCACAAAGAGTAGGACAAGAAGGAAATAGCAAAACCACTCTAGTATTCTTGCAAAGAAAAGCCAAAAAGGGCATGAAGAATCAGACATAACTGAACAACCAAACAACGTGCCAGACACAGGGAAAAGTCCTTGACCTCAAGTTGTTCACTGGGGAAAGAGGGTCATATAGACAGATAGGGCAAACCTTCCAGAAGAAGCTACTGAATGATGGAGGCGCAGAGAGGACCTGGAGGTGGAAACAAGCAAGGATAGTGACAATTCCTCCTGGCTTCTTTCATTAACAGACATAAGAGAAGGAGAGGCCCATCCCAGACACTGAGGACAGAGCAGCAGCTATTTCAGAGAGAGCCAGGTTACCCTGAATTCAAGAAGAAAGAATGTGAGACAGAAACTGAAAATGAAGACGAGTTTGTTAATGAAAGAATGGGGGGTTCTAGAGGGCATAAAGGAAGGAGAGTACAGAAGAGGCTGAAGACTGGGGAGAATTAGGGCCAAGTGAAATAGGGTTGAGACAGTGAGAAGTAATGACAAGTAAAGGGAGACTAAGTATGAATCACAGTCTCCTCGTCTGTGAAATGAAGAGGTTAAACTCAGTTAGAAACAGGGGCTGCATATTAACTTAGTTTTAAAATGTAATAGTGTCTTTTTAAAATTCTCTTTCTTTTCATTTCATTAGATATTTCCCATAGTTTACTCTTGTTTAAGCAGTGCTTGGAAGTGTCCTCGGCATGTCTGGCACCTTTGGACTAGATTCGATGTAAGATACCTTCCAGTTCTAAATCCTATGGCTCTTTGGTGAAGAGATTGGTGGAGTCCTAAAGCAATCTTGCTCCATGAATCACAGAAAGCAGTTACTTCAGTTCTTAGAAATAGCCTTGGTTAACTCCTTTCTCGGATCTTTCCTCTGCCCCCATAGGCTCCCTTCCCACCTCCCATCCCCCCCTTACGTTTCTGGACTGCAATGAAGTATTAGCTAGTTGACTTCATGGATGCCTAGCAAGCAATTTACTAATCACCTGGTAGTGGGTTGTTGCTTCATCAGCATGTCTACCACATTAGTAAAACTTTTCTAGCACTGGTGATTCTTAGAGAGGAAAAAAATCCTAAAGGTGAAGAAGGAAAATATGAAGACCAAAGCCAAGAGAGATATAGGAGAAAGAAACATGTAATTTTTTTTAATGAAGAGAAAAAAATGACAAGACAAAAAAATTCCATTCCCTAACAATACAGCCCTTAGGTTTTCTTAAGGTTGACATGACAGAAAAGTAGCAAAACATAGTGAAGAGAGAGTTGGTCTTGGAGTCTGGAAAACCTAGTTTCACATCACATCACATAAATACTAGTTGTGTGCTCCTAAGCACATCACCTCTCAGTGCCCTGGACAACTCACTAAGAAGGGGTACTCCTCTATATTATGGGACATGCCGCCACATACGCTGTTGCAGAATTTCCTCACACTGGAGTTCCATGGACCAGTGAATTCACAGGTTTGGGCCAAAATATTCCCTACCAGAAACTCTGTTCTTTCCTTTTCATTTCATCAGGACTGCTAGACTTTCTGATTCTAGCTTTGGCATGCTGTCCACTGTACCACTGACAACCAAGATGGTGAGAGGAGCCTTGGGACCCTGTCATACGAGGGTCAATTAAAGGAACCCTAGGGGATTTAGCCTTGTTGAGAAAACTTGCAGGATATGAAATCATGGTCTTTCAGTATTTGAGGGCCTGTCAGGGAAAAAAAAGGGAATCAGGCTTGTTTTGAATACCCCTAGAGGAAAAATCCAGGAGCAATGGGTAGAAGATTCAGGGAGATCAACTTCAGCTCAAAATAAGGAAACCCGTTCTAATGTTTATAGTTGTCCTATAGTTGTTAGAATGGCCTGGCTTAGAAAGTAACGTGCTGTCTCTCACCAAAGGTCTTCAAGCCAAGGTTGAGTTAACTACTGCTTGTTGAGAGGATTCCTACATAAGGGGCCCAAGTGACCTTCGGGGACCCTCTAGTTCTGTTCTAGTGATTTCTATGATTGCACAGTTGTAGAATTAATCAGTAAACTAGCATTTCTTAAATGCTATCAGGCACAGTGCTAAGTGCTGGGTATGCCCAGAAAGACGAAAAACAAAAATCGGTCTAATGGGGGAGACAGCATGTAAACAACTATGTACAAACAATATAGAGAGATATAATTATAGCTATAGATACAGATACAACTAGAGATGATATAGATATGGATACCAATTTAGATGACATAGACAGGATGACGTAAGGATATTCTCAGCCAAGATTTAGGACTGAGAAAGGCTTCAGCTAATACTTGAAGGAAGCCACAGGAGAAGGAGATAGGAGGTAGAGCATTGAGAGCATAAGAAAAGCCAGTGAAAATGCCCCAAAATGGGATATGTTGGGCAAGAAACAAAAAGGGCAGGGTCAACAGACTAAAGAATATGTGCTAGGGTATAAGATATAAGAAGACTGCAAAGACAGGAAGGGGCCACATTACAGAGAGCTTTAAAAGTCAGAGAATTGGAGACAAGCGAAACAGACATCCTAAAGAGACATGTCATACGTATGGAACAGAGGATACAGTCAGTTCTGCTGTAACATTTCTTCTGAAGGTGCAAATTTTCCAATAAGATTGATATACTAGGGAATATTTAAGCATAACGTAAATTTCATGTTTGTTTTTGCACAATTTTATCCTTAAGAAAGAGCAACAATGCAGAATACTGCCTTACTTTACAAAACTCCTCTAACACCCACTTCCACAATGAAATGCCAGGTCTTTTTCAAGATAAATTTTGCCATATTTACTGTGCATCTTTGGGTGCAGCAGGACCTGAGGGAGGAGGAACGTTAGTCTGAAGCATCCATTCCCTGTCCCGCTTCTGACATGACCTCTCGCTTCCAAGATTTTGTCAGCCTGGCCCCATGGCAACTGGGAAGGAGGCAGAGGAGGAGCCCAAAGCTGCTAAGGCTGCCACTCTTTATTCTAGTATTTGTGTATTTCTTAACCTTGTCATGTATAAAATGCCGATCTTTTTTGTGTGGCTCTGACTCTACTCTTCCCCTCTGTCCTGTGGTTTTTGTTGAACAATCTAGAAGAGTACAGTGATATTTTGGATATGGCGAGTTCTAGTACTCAGTTCTAACAGAACTGACAGTGCTTTGAATTGTTGTGGAGTCATTTTCAGTTGTGTCCTACTCTTTGTGACTCCATTTGGGATTTTCTTGGCAAAGATAATGGAGTGGTTTTACTGTTTCTTCCATGGATTAAAGAACACAGAGGTTAAATGACTGGTATGCAGCTAGTGTGGGTCTCAGGCCATATTTGAGCTCAGGTCTTCCTGACTCCAGTTCTGTACTCTATCCACTGCACTACCTAGCAGCCCTTTGTGCTATGAATATATTGCTCAAATTCTCTATAAAACTTACCCACTTCTTCCCCCCCAAAAAATCAACCCTTCTCATTTCTCAATTCCCTTTTTCTAAGAATTCTAGACTCACCTTTGGTTTTTCCCTCTCCGTTACTACCCTTTGCAACCAATCAATCCTAACACCTGTTTGCTGCTGCATGTGGTACAGTTAAAGCACATCCATGACTTTTCATCTTGTATAATTCTTGTCTACACTGTCTCATAAATCCTTCATGGATGGAGATTATGACACATAGCGCATGGAAGAAGTAGACTAAAGCATTCTAATACATGGAACTGTTTCCTAGACCAGTTTAAATAAGTTATTTTATCTTCATTCCCTCTGACACATATTTTCAGATATGTTCTCTTTTTTTTGTTAAATCACTTTTAAAAAACATGTATGGTGTGAAAATGCTAGTTAAGAGGAAGTTTAGGTTTCTTTTCCTTTCTAAGCATAATCAGTATTGTGATACCTTAGATATTCAAGAAAGAACTAGTAATCATTGTAGTTTACATTGGTTTTATTTTCAGGAGGGAGAAGTAATGTCCTTAATATATGTCCAAACATTGTAATCTAATGTTAGCTCGCTAAACTCTTATGGTCTGATAACAGTGTGTAACTATACGAAAGCTGAATAATGGCCCTGAATTACTCCTTAGTCTCTAAAATACACTGATTTGAGGTATCTTAAGATGTTTATAAAACTGTCTTTCTTTTATATACTTAATAGAAATGAGTTGCATTCTACTCCATTTTTGTATGGATAAGCCCTGAAGTCTGGGAAAATAAAAGTGTTAACAACCCACCGCCCCCCAAAAAAACCCTTCATAGAGAACTTAACTCAATGTGCTGAAGTCTTTCATAGTCTTTTTTTTTAATTCCCTAGATACCAATGTAGTAGGACCTAGGATCTTAGCTAAGAAAGCCAGAAGAATGGGCTGCAGGACTCAGACTGTCCCTCTCCATCTTCACTCTTGCTGCAAGAAGTTCCTACTTCCTTTTCTAATCATTCATTTCAATGGTGCTATCATTTATGCCACTTAAACTTTCATTCCAGAATTCTTAGAAAAAGGAAATAGAGAAATGAGAAGAAGGGTTGGTTTTTTGAGGGGTGGGGAGAAGGGAGTTGGTTGATAAGTTTCCCTTTATATATAATGACTTTGAACAATATATTCATAGCACAGTCAGTTCTGTTAGAACTGATTACTAGAACTCAACATATGTATTCCAAAATATCACCATGCTATGCTAAATTGTGCAACAAAAACCATAGGACCTACGGGGGAAATGGAGTCGGAGGCACAATGACCAAGAACTTCACCAGGGAAACACACAAAAAAAGATAGGAATTTAATCAATGTGGCAGCACAATTTTATAATAGAATATTACATATACATAAACATGTATGTATGTGTAGATATATATGCATATATCTACACATAAATATAATAGTAATAGTTTACTACATCTCACTTATGCCCACAATGTGTCTTTTCATTGCCTTCTGGGACATCCACAGTTTTGACACTTTAGAGATTATGGTGTTCCATGATTTTCAGTCATATAGCACATTAAGAGAATGTTAGTATTAAAGAGATGAGATTGGATGTTGGAGAGCAGTTTGAGATTATTGAAACCTCTGTATAACCTAGCCCATTTTTCTTTAGTTCAAGCCTTAGCCTAGCTCTGTTTGTAAGATCAGATACAATATATACGTATATGTATATGTATATGTGTGTGTGTGTGTGTATAAAGAGATAAGTACCAAGGGGCAGCTAGGTGGTATAATGAACAGAACACTGATCCTGGAGTTAGGAAGACCTGAGTTCAAATCCAGTCTCAGACACATACTAGCTATGTGACCCTGGACTAGTCCCTTAACCCTGATCACCTCCAAAACAACAAAAACAGCAAGAACCAAAAAGATAAAAGCGCTAAGATACAGGCAAGCAAAGACACAAAATTGCTCAGTTCTCCCGTTTATCATTATTAGGCAAACATAAGCTCATCAAAAATCTCTGCCAGTGTCACGGAGCATCCAAGTAGAAGAGGAATTCCCTATAGATTATGAGATTCTCCAGATGTTCTTTTTTTTTTAACAGATAAAATAGTACACACTGGGTCAAGCTCTGTAAGACTGCAAGTTATCCTGAATGAAATCTAGTTATTCAGTCATGTCTGACTCTTCATGACCCAGTTTGAGGTTTTCTTGGCAGAAGATATTGGAAGAATTTGTCATTTCTTTCTCCAGTTCATTTTACAGCTAAGGAAACCGAGGCCAAGTTAAGTGACTTGCCCAAGGTCATACAACTTATAAGTGTCTGAAGCAGGATTTGAACTCTGGAAGGTGAGTCTGACTCCTGGTGTGGCATTCTTATCCATCCCTGCCTCCTAACTCTTCCTTAATGAGACATAAAACCACTCAAAAGAAATCAGCCTTACAATCCAAACAGGAAAAACCAAATGTCTATTGCTCAGACTATAAAGTCCAGGTGGATGGCCATTTAAGCTGATAGATCTATAGACTTGTTGACACTATCTCCTCAACATTTGTTAAATCTTTCTCCTCCATTCCCTTCCCACTGCCTCTAACCTAGTTTATAATTTCATCACAACTCCCATGAATTCATACAGGGCCCCATGACTTCTGACTCAAGCACCTGGATCAAATAGGGAAGGGCTGAGGAGGTGTTCTCCAGGATGCATTTATCATTGACTATGTATGTGACCCAGATTCACCACTGGCCAAAACCTTCAGTGCTCTCTTTGTCCTTTTTGCAGGGACATACAACCTAGGGAAACACAAAGACCCTTAGAAACAACAGATTTCCAGAGCTATATTTGACTGCCATAGTCAGGTACCATTTGACTCACTATCATTCTTATCTTCTGAACCGAAAGCTCCTCCATCACAATACAGGAGGCCAATCTAACCAAGACCAGGTAGAACTTCTGTCTCTGCCTGATTTTTTCTGTTGAATGCTATTGCTGTTGCTTCCCACTCCTACAGCTCAGCTGCCCTGGTTTCCATTATGTGCTTAGGGACTACAAACTACTAGAGGCTTCTGAAGGCTTCTCTTAACTCCAAACTCTCCTTACTTCAAGCTGTTGCTCACACATCAGCCCACATGATCTTGCAATATGAAAATTACTTATCTTGGAATACAGGTCTTTCTATAATCTGGATCCAAACTTTTTTAGTCTTCTATCACTCTCGTCCAGACAGCCTATGTGTTCCCAACCTATCTTATCTCTGTGACTGCTCAATTCATTAGTCCTAGCTTTGCTGCTAACTTTCTATGGGATCCTAAGCAAAATGTCCTAAACTTGGATCCCGGTTTCCCCATTTATAAAATGAAGTTGATAAAATATCTGTCTTATCTTATTCAAAGAATAAAATTGGATAATAATAGTGAGAAATCATAACTATATGACACAATATTTTAATAATTTCATTATCTGTGTTTGGAGAATAGATTAGAAATAGACATATATGTTCTCACACACACAAAGAGATGAAAGAGAGGAATGAGAGGAGGGGGGCGGGGGGGAGAGGGAGAGAGGGAGAGAGAGACAGAGAGAGAGAGAGAGAGAGAGAGAGAGAGAGAGAGAGAGAGAGAGAGAGAGAGAGAAACTATTACAAATGAATGGCACTGAGTGGAGTAAGTAGACCAGGTTTTCTTCTCCTTTTAGCTCTTCTCCTTACCACTTGTTTGACTTGATGTCTCCAGGTCTCAGTATCCTTATCTATAAAGTGAAAAGTGTTAAGACTAGATGACCCTTGAGTTTCCTTCAAACTCTGAGATTCTGTGACTCCTAATCCCTTCTCACTTCCTTCTCAGTCTATTGAAATTTCCCTTCTTTCAGTACTCAGGAGGTATCTCTTCTTTAAAATCTTCCCTACTCTTTCCCCTTCCCCCATTTGGAAGTGATCTTCCCTTCAGAATTTTTCATAATGTATGTATGAATTTCTTCTTTGCTCTTATTTTCAAACTTGTATCATAGTAATTTGTGTTCATACTTTATCTTCATGCTTCCTGAGGGCCAGGACTATGCTGCTTTTTATATAGCCTATATAAACTATTGATAATCTACTCCCATTGGCAAGCTGGATTCTGAGGGGGTGGCTACCTCTCCTACCCAGGGATTTATCCAATATTTTCAGTCATGTCTGACTCTCCACAATCCCATTTAGGGTTTTCTTGGCAAAGATCCTGGAATGGTTTGCCATTTCCTTCTCCTGTTCATTTTACAAATGAGTAACTGAGGCAAACCGGGTCCAAGGTCACATAGCTAGTAAGTGTCTGAAGTCAGATTTGAACTCAGGAAAATGAGTCTTCCTGATTCTAGGCATCTTTTCCACTGTACCAATTAGCTACATCTCACCCAGAATATGAGAGTGATTCTGAGGAATTAGGGTGATTGTGCTAATGCTCAAGCTCCAGTTCTGGTGTATTCCTTCCAAATGTTATTGCCAGGGACTACTATCCCAATATTATCTTAGTAGTTGATATCTCCTTGATATCATAGATGAACAATTAATATCACTTAGCTTTTACAAATGGAAGTTGATTGAAAAGATGTTGTTTGTCCATTTCCAAGAGGAAGAGGACCAGTGATATCACATGTGATACTTTGTGAGTTGGATTTAAGCAAGGAAGAGTTGCACAAAGTCACTCTTCCTGAGTCATAAAAGTCCATCGGCAAGACAAAATTCAGGATAACTGACAATAGTCCAAGACTCAATGGATGAGCATGGTTGATATCTGACCAATCTGTAGGTACTCTACAGAATCTGCTTCTATCACCTTCATGACCATTGGAACAAATTGTTCTCATCTACCCATTCTGTTGAAAAAAGTCTTCACATGCTTCAGGTAGATACCCTACTAACTCACTGACAGGTTTGAGACCCTAAAAGTTACCCTCAACTTGGCTTAGCCCATCTGCAAAGACAGATTTTATTGGCCACTGTGCATGCTACAACTTCTTGAAGTAACAGGTAAGAGTTGACTGAAGGTGGACATCAAAGGATGATAAGCAGCCCTAAAAAAGACTAGACAAGTTCTCACATTAGAGGTACTAGTCCTCATTGAACATCCCACATATCCCATTGAAAAGAGATAGCATGAACCAATGAACAAAAACATCCTTCCTAACCAAACTACCCTCTACAACCTTGGGCTCTGGAGACAATGGGCTTTTAGAAAAGAGGAGAATTCTCTCCTCTTGGTTAAACACTATCTACCTTGCTGGAGCATATGACTGATTTTGACTGCCTCTCCCAGACCACTATGTCAGTAAAGCATCAGTTACCATGTTCTTTCCCTCAACGATCACCTAGCTGCCTCTCCAAAGCCTCACCCAATTCTGGAACCAAAATCAAATCAACTTAGCCTTTGTTCCTGGATAGGGTGTGTCTAGCCACCCTCTAATAATCAGGCTCACTATCCCTATAACTTTCCTAACCAAAGGGCCCCTCCCTGCATCACTCCCCTTAGTCACTTGTCTGCCCCAGAATTCAATCCCTTTGAGGGGAAGTATTATCTTGACATTTGTATTTTAGGCACTTTATACAATTCTCTGCTTCTCCTCCCTTTAGTCTAACCACTTCTTCCTCCACATCCACATTCCCACTTGCTAACTGTGACTCTGTCCTGCTATTACTTAATCATTACTCTTCATGGCCCCATTTGGGTTTTTCTTGGCAAAGATACTGGAGTGGTTTGTCATTTCCTTCTTAAGCTCATTTTACAGATGAGAAAACTGAGGTAAACAGGGTTATGTGACTTGCCCAGCATCACGCAACTAATAAGTGTCTGAGGCCAGATTTGAACTCAGGAATGTGTGAGTCAGAGACCACCGACTCAAATGAAAATCAGAAACTTTTCAAGGTAGAAGCAAAGCAGCAAAATTTTATGATGTCGCGAGAAAGGGCATCTCCTCTCTGATAAGTAATCAGGAGAGTGAGGTGCTTGCAGAAGGCAAGAGCAAATATTATATAGTCCTAATGCAGAAATCCCCCACCTTCCCTGCTGGCTGTTATTTCCATTGACTGGGAGAGAGGCTCACAATCTAAAGGCAGCAATTTACCTAAGAAATAAGGAGCAAGGAAGTAGTAAAACAACTGAAGTAAAGCTAACACAATGCTCATAACCTTATTTCGCTGAGGTGGCACTCCAAGGGCAGGGTGGAGGTGGGGGGTTCAAGTGTCAAGTTTCTTCAAGGCCACATAATTTCTGGGAGATAGAAACTTAGGCCTAACTACCTACTAGAAGCCTACTGTCAAGTACTGAGACGTCTTCACTGACTTTTTTTCATTCAGGAAGATGAGCCTTCCTGACTCTAGGCCTGAAACT
The DNA here is from genome assembly GCA_023548195.1 of Bettongia penicillata ogilbyi. Classification (NCBI taxonomy): domain Eukaryota; kingdom Metazoa; phylum Chordata; class Mammalia; order Diprotodontia; family Potoroidae; genus Bettongia; species Bettongia penicillata. Next base: position 567,753 of record JAJHZJ010000006.1, read on the forward strand.
CTATCCACAACACTACCTAGGTGCTTCAAATATTAGAATTAGATTTACAAAGGCCTGAGTTCAAATCAGGTCTTCCTGATTCCAGGCCCAGCAATCTATTCCCTGTGCCACCTAGATGCCCAAGGCTCTGTCCTGGATCTTTTTCTATTCTCTCTCCAAATTCTCTCCCATAATGTCTAAATTAGCTTCCATGGATTCAGTAATCATCTCTATGCAATTGACCTCTAAAACTATACATCTAGCACTGGTCTCTCCCACCTGGAGCTCCATGCCTGGATCACTCACTAGAAAGTTCCAACAAGATGTCTCAAATTCAACGTCTCTAAAACATAACTCATCCTCTTTCCCCTCAGACCTACCCTTTTTTCAGACTTCTCTTTTTCATTCCTGTCACTTCGGTCTACAAGACTGCAGTCACCTTTGACTCCCCACTCTTACTTCTAATATCTGTTCAGTTGACACAAATTCTTGGTTCCTTTTAGTCTTCCCTTACACAATCAAACATCCTAGTTTGTGTCCTCATCATCACTTTTCACTTAGATTATTGTAATAAATTCCTAGCTGGCCTCCCCTCCCTTGCTTTCCATTCCATTCCTGATCCAATGGCCAGATTTATATTCCTAAAGCACAGATCTAACCATATCATTTCCCTGCTTGATAAGTTCAGGTGATACCCTATTGTCTCTAGGATATATTACAAACTTCATTGTTTGACATCTAAACTTTTCTAGCCCTATATCCAATTTACCTTTCCAGCCTGTGCGTACATGTATAAGTCATATGGATGTATACATATATATCCCACCCCTTCAAACACTTTATAGTCAGCCCAACTTGCTTTTCAGTGCTCTTCACACACAACATTCCATTACCCAGCTCTATGCCTTTGCTCTGTCCTCTCCCCTTACCTGTACCCCTTTGAATCCTACCTTTATTTAAAGTTCAGTTCATATGCCACTTCCTATAGGAGGCCTTTCCTGATCCCCACCCCCAGCTGCAATTTTTCTCCACCCCCCAAAACTTTGCTATTTACTTTGAATACACTTTGTGTGTGTTACAGTCTATAAGCATTCCCTACAACTTAGAAGCAATGAGTCATTTTGAAGTTAAAGACTAAATAACATCATGAAAAAAAATATGATGGGAAGGGAAGATGCAAGACGACAGGACAGTCCAACTGCTCCAGTATAATCTTCTCAATGTCAGGAGAAGCTGAAGAAAGTCTTCAGTAGAGTGGAACTTTAACTTTTTTGTACGTGTGTGCGGCTTCAATTTTATTTTCAGTTCTCTATTCTCTTCTTTCCTTCCTCCATCCATTGAGAAGGCAAGAAAAGTAAAACCATTATAAACATGGTCATGCAAAACAAATAACTACATTAGCCATTGCCACAAAGGAGAGAAAGAACACAGGGAAGAAAAATAGAATACAGGTAGATAGGAAAGAAGGAATGCAAGCAGACAGGAAGGAGAAAAGAAAAAAGGGAGAAAGGAAAGAAGGAAGGTAGAGAACTTGTGTTGGGTGTGAAAGTCAAATATGGTAAATGTGCTGGTTTGCTGAGTTGATTTTTCCCTCTTTTTAATTTTTTGTTCCAAGGAATGGTTGGCTGAGAACAGGGGTGGGGGTGGGGGTATATTTGAAAATGAAAGTAATATAAGAAACAGAAAATAAAAATTAAGTAGTTCTAAAAGGCAAGATTTAAAAGTGAAGGCAAGCAAAGGAGCTTGGATCACAACCAAGGATCAACTACCCATTTTAGTTTTGAACATAATCTCTCAAGGGAGGAGATGGATATTCAACAAAATAGGGGACTTTCAAACCTTCCTGATGAAAAGACCAGAGATCAACAGAAACCTTGATCTTCAAATTCAAGACTCAAGAGAGGCATAAAAAGGTAAATAGGAAAGAAAAAAGAAACGTTATTAATAAGGACAAATTGTTCACATTCCTACAAGGGAAGATGACACATAACTCTTGAGAACTGTATTGTTATTACCCATTTAAAAGGGGTATACAAAGACAGAGGGTGTGGGTATAAATTGACATCGATGTGAGGATAATCTAAGTGGTGAAAAAATATTGTACTGGAAGAAGAAGAAAGGAGGAGGCAGACAAAGGTAAATTGCATCACATGAAAAGGCACAAAAACCTATTATAGTAGAGGGAAAGAAGGGAAGGAGATGATCATTATTTGCACCTTAATCTCATCAGATTTGGCTCAAAGAGGGAATCACACAATCACTTAGGTATAGAAACCCAATTCACCTTATAGAAAGTAGGAGGGGAAAGGGGAAAGAAAAGGGAGGGGGCTGATAGAATGGAGGATAGACTGAGGGAGGTGGTGGTTGAAAGCAAAACTCTAGTGAGGAGGGAAAGAAGAAAGGAAAGAGAAAAGCATAAACATGGGGGTGAAACTAGGATGGAGAGAAAGACGCAGACAGTAATCATAACTGTGAATGTGAATGGGACGAACTCTCCCATATAACAGAAGTAGGGAAAAAGGGGGAAAAAACACATAATCCTACAATATGTTGTTTACAAGAAACATACTTGAAACAGGGATATATATAGGTACCCACATGTACAAAAAAATATTTGTGGAAGCTTTTTTTTGTGGTGGCAAAGAATTGGAAATTGAGAGGATGCCCATCGATAGTAGAATTGACTAACAACTTGTGGTTTTTGAATGTAATGGAATGCTATTGTGCTATGAAAAAGGATGAGCAGGCAGACTTCAGAAAAACCTGGAAAGAGTTACACGAATCGACGCTGAGTGAAATGAGCAAAAGTAGGAGAACATTGTACACATATTGTGTACAACCACATATTGTGATTGTACACCCACATATTGTGCAAAGACTGACCTTTCTAGGCCTAGCTCTTCTCAGCAATGCAAGAATATAAGACAACTCGGAAAGACTCAAAATGGAAAATGCTACCCACATCCAGGGAAAGAATTTTGGAATCTGAGTGCAGATGGAAGCATACCATTTGCCCTCTTTTTCTCTTGTTATTTTGTTTTGTTTCTTTTTTCTTATGGTTCCTCCCAGTAGTTCTAATTCTTCTTTATATCATGACTACATCTGTTTAATATGAATGTATAAGTTAGAGCCTGTATCAGATTGCATGCTGTATTGGGGAGGGAGAAGCAGAGAGGGGGAGATTCAAAACTCAAAATCACATGGAAGTGAATGTTGAAAGCTAAAAATAAATTAATTATGTGATATTTAAAAGCAAAGGCAAAATAGAATAAAAAGGAACAGACACTATAAGAGTTCAGCAGCCTTAGGCATTATGCCTTCCTAAAAGTTTAGTAAATAGTCCCCTCTCCCTTTCTGATCTGTGGGGCAGGCATCCTTCCCACATTGCTTGGTGAGCAACACCTACTAAGGTTGAGGAAAGAGAAGAGGCCCATGGGATTCTCTACAATTGCTAAATTCGGTCTGCAACTCCTCACTAAAATATTATTGCCTATTGCTTAACTAAATGCGATACTTTGCAACAGAGATTTTGAAATGTACATAGTAGTCCAACATTTCTTTAATGTTTTCCAGTTCACAAAGGACTTGACATCCATTAGGTACTTAGTAATGCTACAACACAAAACTAAGTTTTTCTAAATATCTGAAGTTTTTTTTATTTCCCCATTTTTGTATATCCATAGAGTAGCAAGCATTTTATATAAGATCATAATAAATAATCTTCATTAAGAAGCAGCATCCACTTAGGGATTAATAATGAACTTTTATTACAGTCCATCTCCTAGAAAATCTGCAGGCAATTAAGTCTTCATTTCTATTGTGAAAGAATTCCTGATGAGAAAATTTCACTTTTTTTACAAGAAAGAGCCAAATGATTCTCAGAGTAGAAACTATAATAACCAAAAATTGCAAATTTTTCTACCTTATTATCTCTCTGAGAGGAAGTATGGAGTAGTGGATAGAAAACAGATATGAAAACCAAGAATACTTCCTTCAAGTTCTGTCTTTGACACACACTGGCTGTGTGACCCAAGCAAGCTACTTCAACTCTCCATGTTCAATTCTCTAAAATTATAAATGCAAGGCAGATATTGACCTGTGGGTACAGGGAATTTCATAATCAAGGAGTATCCTATATCAATGAAATTACTGGTTCCTATCCCATAATATTTATCTTGCACTAAGGTTGAGATTATTGTAATTATAGGCAGATTTTCACTATGAGTAAATCCAATGTACTTTCTATTTCCAATCTAAATGTCTTTTTAATAGTATTTTATTTTTTCAATTGCATGTTAAGACAATAATTTTTATAAGATTTTGAATTCCAAATTTTCTCCCTTCTTTTCTCCCCTTCCTCCTCCCTAAGACAGTTAGTAATTTGATGTTATCTATCTATATATAAAATTACATATGTATTTATACACACATACATACATACATATATACATGTCTGTATGTGTGCATGTAATCATGTGAAACATTTCCATATTAGTCAGGTTATGAAAGAAGAAATAGAACAAAAGAAAAATGCAAAGAAGTGAAAACAGTGTGCTTCAATCTGTGTTGAGACTCTATCAATTCTTCTCTGAATGTGGATCCTGGACCCAGATGGCTCAGGAGGAGGAAGTGAGGCTGGTGACCTGCACAGCCCTTCCTCGCTCAAAACAAAGTCAAGTACAAGTCATGTCATCATTTCTCTGATGTCCTGGTCTTTGAAAATGAAGGACAGACAGACAGACAGAATGTCGATAGAATTTTCCATCATGAGTCTTTTGGAATTGTCTTGAATCAGTCTAATTTAAATGTCTTTTGCAGAATACAAAAGCACCATGTGCCAAAAAGCATGACCCCAAAATAGTAGAGCTCAATTTCTTTCTTTCTTTTTTGTGACCAATCATATTCATATTATTCATTTTTTTAAAAATGCACAGTAATTTCTTTAGTGTTTGACCCTGATAACAAAGAATCACAATTTCTCAAACTCCATTTATTTCCCTCTAATGTCTCCTGACTTAGGTTGGAAAAACTATTAGATAGCCATTATTTGTCTGAGAAATTTCCCTCTCACTGTCAACCAATCTCATTCATAAGATTCAAAGGGAAAATATTGTATGGCTAGAGGGTTTATTGAAATATAGTGAAAATTAAAATAAACAACTATAAAAGAACTGTCAAGTTCAATTGTCTCCCCCAAATTCCCCAGCCAGTACATTGTGTGAAAGATTGAATGTTCAGAATCTTCTAGGGTTGACTTTTCAAAGAATTGGACAGAACAGAAAAATGTCAGTGTTTGTGATGTCTCCTAATTCAATCTCAGCAGTAGCTGAAGTTTCACAACTGCCAGTCCAGTCCCTTTCTGCCTCTACCTTTGTTGGATGGATGGTCTCTCTGAACATTACACTGCCTTGGTCCTATCTCTACTCTGGGTTTCTGCCTCAGCCACCACTGTTCCCCAGGATCTATCCAATTTTTGCCTTTGCTGTTCAAACTATATTCAATAGCAGTAGCAAATGCAGATAGCAAGCCACCAGCAATGGTCTCCTGATCCACCAAGAACTCTGTCTCTTCTCTGTTCTTGGCCATATAAAAGGAGTGGAGTGACAGATCGGCAGACTGGCAATCTCTCTCAAGAGGAAAAACCATGAAAATGCAAAAAAAATGAAGGGTAAAGTCAAATGACTTCATCCAAAATCCTGCCCCCTCTCCCATCCTCTTGTGTAGCTTTATTCCAGGCTCAGATTCAGGTTTCAATCTATTGTGGACTAAGTATCCCCTACGGCAGCTCTTAGGGCCCTTTGGACAAAAACCAAATGCCCTGAAGACCCTGCTCCAATAATTATTGACTCAAGTATTTCTTTTACTATACAGAATTGGATTCAAAAGACCTAGGTTTAAATACTGGCTCTTACCCTTCATGACCTTGGGTAAGTCGTTCAATGTCTCTGAGTTTGTTTCTTTATATATGTAAATTAAGGGATTTAACCAGATGACCTTATGATCTCTAAGGTCCCTTCCAACTCTGAATCCTATGGAGGGAGCTAACTGTAGTTTCTCTATAGTTATTATACATATATACAGTCATAAATTATACATGTTATATATTATACATATATACAGTTATTATAAATAAATAATTTATAAAATGCAACTCACAGGAGACATTGTGATCAGCAATGGGACAGCACTCAGCCCCATCTGTCATAGACACTTCCTAGGACCAGGGAGAGTTCTATCTGGCCTTTCTAGGATTCTCAAGGCATCTTAGCTCCATCTCTTTATGGTTGGTGTGGAAGTTCAGAGTCTAGAGATTGACATTATTTAATAAGAACTTGTTTCCCCTCCTTATTCATTAGAAAAACTCCCCTTCCACTCAAAACCCTCTAGTTTTCATTGCAATTTACTTATAAAAGGTAAGGTACAAAAAAGTTGATATCAATTCCCATTCAGGGATCCATCTCATTCCTCCATCAACCCTCCATGGAAAGGCAGCTGAAAAACAGCCATTGCACCAACAAAAACCATAGTTCAGACCTTGGGGCTGCTAACAGAGACCAAGGAAACTCATCTAGGGTTTTTCACTGAATAAATAAATAAAACCTTGTGGTGGACCAGCTTCGTAGTGATGCCCAGAGGAACTACAAGCACTCTGATGGTCTTTCCCAAAGATAGCATGAACTCCTTAAGCAAAATTGCATGCAGAATCGGCATCCATTCCAGTGGGGCAAAACTCTGGTTCCTGATCGTTGTCTTTCCTTTCCTCCTGGATATCAAGTGTGTATATTTAATTTTGTCTCCATCCCTTCGAAACGAGGCAAATCTAAGAGTATTTCCTCCCCTAGAAGAAGCCAGTTAATTGTTCATCACAATCTAGCAATGACAGTCAGACAGATGAAAGTTACCACATTCTTCAAGCAGAAATTCAATTAGTTGACAAGCTTTTATTAAATGCTTGTTATGTTCCAGGCACTGTGCTAGGCACTAAGGGAAAGGCAAAAACATGATCCCTGTTCTCAAGGATCTCTCATTCTGTTAAGAAGACAATGTACAAAAAATTGTACATGCAAGATACATAGGTAGATGTAGTATACATGGAAGTTATTCTCAGAAGTGAAGAAACTAGGACAGAGTTCTGAAGGATGAGGAAAGGCCTCCTTCAAAAGATCAGATTTGAGTTGTCTTTTTTTTTTTGCTCCATAAATTAATCCATTTATTGTTGGACTGTCAGCTACAGATATTTGATGAGAAGATTTTGCTAGTATTTTAATTCCTTCAGTCTCCTGATGGCAGATTTGACTGACTGCTGAGGTGATGTTGTATAGGTCTATGCACCACTAGCTACTGTTTTCATACAGGATCCACAATGCCAGATATCCACAACCCATCTCTTCATTTTGGTCTTGCCACAGAAGGAGCAGTTATACTTGGCATGCTGGCTAATTTCAATTTTCTTCACCATTTTTCTGAGAAATGAAGCATAACATGTTCGATATTCATCAAAAATTCCAACCTTGATATGTTTAGCCATGTTGCCAGTGGTGGGGCTGGAGCTTGGAGAGACGTGAATTGAGAGCTGAAAGAAGCAAAGGAAACCAAGAGATGCAGGTAGAGAGGGAGGGCCTTCCAGTCACTGGGGACAGGCATTTAACAGCAGGAAATAAGAGTATTCATTTATTTATAAGAGTTCCTTTTTAAGGACCAGTATCACTGGGCAGAGGATCTTTCTTTGGAGGGATGGAAAGTGTAAGAAACTGGAAATATAGGAACAAAGCAGGTTGTAAAGGGCTTTACAAACCAAATGTAATTTTTTTTTTATTCTTGCAGGTAAGGTAAATGGGGTTTATTAAGTTGGAGAGGAGGGTAATATGGTCAGAACTGCACTCTAGAAAAATCTCTTTGGCATCTGAGCAAATGGATTAGATGTTGTAAATGGATTAGAGTTGGAAAAGATCTGAGATAAGGACCAACCATAAATTTTTTTAATAGTTCAGGTGCAATGTGATAAGTACCTGCACCTGGGTTATGGCTATATGAGTGAAGAGGTGAGTATATGAGAGCTAATATGAAGGTAAAACCATATAAGCACATGAGAACTGTTACATAAAGGTAGCAACGGCAAGACGGCAATAGTTTGAAAATGGGGAGGGGGGAAGAGGAGAGTACAAGTGAGGAATCAAGGATGTCATGATGGTTGCCAGCTTGCACAACTGGAGGGGTTGTGTCCTTGGCAATAATGAAGGAAGTATAGATGAGGGTAGAGTTTAGGGGGAAAGACAGAGTTCCATTTTAGACATTTTGAGTTTGAGATGCGTATGGGACATCCAATTTAAGAGGTACAAGAGGAAATTAGTGGTGTGAGACTGAAGCTCAGTAGAGAGGTTGGAGCTGGGTATATAGATGTAATAATGATTTTAATAGAGATGATAACCCACAGGAGCTGATGGGACTACCATGTGAGATAATATATAAAGAGAAGAGAACCCAGATCTGTGTCATATGAGTGACGTATGGTTAGTAGGCATGAACTTGATGTCAAGATCTAGTAAATGAAACTGAGAAATGGTAAGACATATAGAAGGACTAGGAGAGAGCAGTGTCCCAAAAACCTAGAGATAAGAGAACATCAAGAAAAGAAAGATCAGTAGTATCAAAGACTAACAAAGAGAGGTTGAGAAAAAGCTGTTAGATTTAGCAATTAAGAGATTATTGGTAACTCAAAATTATACTGTCAAAAGAGAGTAGTTTCAGTTGAGTAAGGGTGTTAGAATGGATTGTAGGGGGTTAAGAGATTGAGAGGAGAGGAAAATGGAGGAACTGGCTTTAGATTAGTTTTCTCCAGGAGTTTAGCCCCAGTGGGGAGGAAAGATATACACTGATATCTGTCAGAATAGTAGAATCAAATGAGGGTTATATTTTTTTAAGGGTGGGAAATTTTGTAGGCAGCAATTTAGCAGTCAGTAGATTGAAAATTGAAGATTAGTGAGAGAGGGGATAATAGAAGATGAAATCTACAGGAGAAGAGGATGAAGGGTGAATGGAGTGGGTTTTGCCCTGGCTAGGAGAAAGTCACCTCTTCATGAAACAGAAGTGAAAGAAGGGGTAGCGGAAGAAGACAGCTGAATGACATGAGATGAGGAGAGAAGTAAAAGTTCTTGTCTCAATTTTAAATTTTTAAAAAAATTTTAGACAAATACAAAAACTTAAATACATAATAAGAAAAAAAGAAACATTATGAACTTAAATATAAAGGAAAAAACACATCATGTGCAAAGAAGAACAGAGCAGAGGATTCAGAATATATAGTAATAACTTACCATTTCAAGAAAGCCTATATATTAAATACTGTGCATATGTTACTTTGCTTTGCTTCTTTGCAGATTTTCTTTTGTCCTCTGATGTACACTTTTTACTTTGTTCTTTTTTTCCCTTCTTTCTCCCCAAGGCTAAAATTGAGCATGGATATATTTCTATGTAGTTACTGATATATATATACATGTATACATATATACACACATACATACATATATAGACATTTTATGTGTGTGCGTGTATATATGTACCTACACACACATAAATACTTTTCCTAAGAGATTCTACTACTAAACTTGTTTTTATATTTTTACATATCTCTTTTTTCTATCTCTCCTAACTCCTCTATTTTAATTCTGCCTTACCCTCCTATTACTTAACCTACTCCTCCTCCAGCAATCCCTCCCTTATCCTCCCATTCCCCTAAATCTGAAGACCCTTCTATACCCCGCTTTAACCTATTCCTTCACCCTCCCCTCTAAAGAGCTCTCCTTTATATTCTCCCCACCCCCAACCCCTTAGAGTTTTATTTCTTTCTAAATTTAGAAGATTTTTAAACTCTTCTAAATGTATATATATTTTGCCCTCTTAAACCCATTCCCGATGAAAATAGGTTTCCAGAACTAACAGCCCCTCCCATCTAATTCCTCTGTCCTGGTTCTTCTTGCATCTCATTTGTATAATTATTCTTTTAGCTGTTCTTGAACGGTTTTACTTTTTGAAGTCATATCATACTCAGGTCTACCGCCATCTTTCTTATACATACTTATTTACTAGTAACAATTATAGACATGGGTTTTACATTTTCTGTACATAAAAGGTAAACATTCTATCCTTATTGAGTCCCTTATAATTGGTCATTGGTATGTACCTTAGATGTCTCTTGGCTCTTGTATGTCAAATCTTCTATTGAGTTCAGGGTTTTGTTTTGTTTTTTTAACAGAGTCCTGAAAGTCTGACAGTTGATCAAATGTCCATTTTTGTCATTCAGAATTATGCTTAGCTTTACTGGGTATGAGATTTTTGGCTAGAGGCCTAGCTCTTTTGCTCTTTGATACATAATGCTCCAAGACCTGCGACCTTTTAGTGTTGCCAACACTAGGTTTTGTGAGATTATAATTATGGTACTGTCATATGTAAATTGTTTGGTTTGGTTTTTTTTTTGCTCAGAATATTTTGTCCTTGATCTGGGGTTTTTAGAATTTAACTGTAATATTTCTGTGAGTTTTCTTCGTAGGATCTCTTTCAGGTGGTGATAGGTGGATTTTTTCTATTTCTATTTTCCCCTCTTGTTCTAATGCTTCAGGAAATTTTTCTTTAATTATTTCTTGTATTATCATATCGAGTCTTTTTTTTTATTAGAACTTTCAGGTAATCCAATTATTCTTATGTTTTCTCTTCTTGAGCTGTTCTCTGGATCTGTTGCTTTTCTTAAGAAATATTTCACATTGTCTTCTATTTTTTCATTCTCTCTCTCTATATATATACACACATATGTAATATATATACACACACATATATAATATATATAACTTCATCTTTGATAACTTTGCTGCCTTCCCCTTGCCCAGTTCTAGTTTTCCATGGAGTCATTTTCTTCCTTAAGCTTCTGGATCTCCTTTTCCAATTAGTTGACTTTCTTGTTTTACTCTTATTTTTCTTTTTAATTTTTCCTCCATCTCTCTCATTTGATTTTTAAAGTCTTTTTTAAGTTCTTCTATGAATTCTTTTTGGCCAGGTGACTGTTTGCTATTACTCTTTGGAGTAGAAGAGGGTTTCTTTGCTTCAGTATCCTTCTCCTAAGACAACCCTGGTCTTCTCTATTCCCATAGTAGCTCTCTATGGGCAGCTAGGTGGTACAATGGATAGAGCACCAGTGCAGGAGTCAGGAGGACCTGAGTTCAAATCTCACTTCAGACACTTGACACTCACTAGCTGTGTGACCTTGGGCAAGTCCCTTAACCCCAATTGTCTCATCCTGGGTCATCTCCAGTCATCATGATGAATAGCAGGTCACTGGATTCAGAAGGCTCTGGAGGAGAAGTGAGGCTGGTGATCTGTCCAGCCCTCCCTCACTCAAAACAAAGTCAAGTGCAAGTCATGTCATTATTTCTCTGATGGCATAATCTTCTTCGGCAACGAAGGATGAACACACAGTAGCTCTCTATGGATGTATTCTTCCTCCTTTGTGTGTGCATTGGGGGGGGGCAGTGGTAATAATTTAGCTTTTATAATCACCTCTCATCCTGGGACATAGGAGATAGTGCCTCTGGTCTCTGATCCTCTTCAGTTCTCCCCTCTGTTCTTGACCTCAAACCAAGACCTCCAGCCTCCTGTAAGTACCCACAGTCAGCAGTGTCCCAGCCCCGCTGCTTCTACACTCACTGGGCATGTGCTGGTTCCTTTCCACCCCCTCCACTCTGTAGCACAGCTGGGTCTCGTGTTCCTTGTCAGCAAAGGTTCCCTTGATCTTCCTGGGCTCAGATGCCCAACTCCAGTCACTGTCCCAGGGGTAAAAGTTCCTGCGGCTGGGGTCAAGGCAACATAAAAAAACAACTAACCCCAGGGCTTGCAGCTAGTAGTTAAAGTGAACCCTAGCCTGGAGGTGTTTACTCTTCACTAGGAGGAAATTTCACCCCAGAATTTTTCTTCAGATCTTCTCAGATTGTCCCAAGAGATCCTGCTCCTACTCTTATTTGTTATCACAATTTTATGTTTCTCCAGAGGCATTTTCTATCTCTTGTAGAGGAAAATCTGGAGAGCTTGAAATTTTCTGACCTACTCCACCATGTTTCCAGAATCCTCTCCCTCTTGTCTCAATGTTGTTCAGTAAATATAAGGACTCAGTTGAGAGAAAGGGAGGAGGGATATCATGGGGAGGCTTGAGGAGGAATGAAAAGGTTCAGAAGAGTCACTAAGGTTAGTGGGATCATGTATCAAAGAACAAAGGAATTCTCCTTTCCATAGCGATGGCCCAGTTGAGATTATATAGCATACATTTGAAGTGAACCCCACAGGGTTTGTGATTTTCCCCAGCTCTTCAGCAGCATGTGAATAGGAATTTACATGCGGATGATGGGAGTAACCTAAAGCTGGGGTTTGGAAAGGCATGATCAGCAATTGGACAAGGGGGCAAGGGACTCAATTGTAGAGGATAGTATAGCATTGAAATGATTCACCAAGAGGTCAAGACAAAGAGGTAAAAACAGTGTAGTCACATACAGGGCGTGCCAGTTCAGTTGTTTCAGTCCTGTCTGACTCTGTGACTGTATTTGGGGTTTTCTTGGCAAAGATGCTGGAGTGGTTTGCCATTTTTTTCTCCAGAAGGCATGCCAGAAAATAAAGTAGAAACAGCAAGTAGATCTGGAGTGGGATATTGGGAGGCAGAGAGGAGAGAGAAATGGGAGTAAGAGAGCAGGGATTAGATGATGGAGAATGGTGTTCGTACAAGGAAGGGATTCACCGTCATGAGGATGAAGAGAGAATATGAGGAGGCGTAATAACTATTGAGCAATGAATCTAGGCACAGCTTCAGTGGTTGGAGAGAAGTCATTTGAGGGATGCAGGTGATTCGATGATTCAAGGTTCTTCCTTGAGCTCCAGCCTCAGTGGAGGGTGATGTTGTATCCTTTGAGGTCTAGCGATTAAAGCTATGTCCTGAGTGACAGAAGGCAGAAGCTAGAATCTTCCAGGGGGGTCTGATCCAAAAAAGGATGCAGGAAAAGACTGGAAGGCAAAGTACTACTGAGAAGCAAAGTCCTATTTTCCAAATCTCTATTTCCATGTTCAAACTCTGAACCTGCTCTCATCTTTGTCCATCATGTGCATGAACATAGTACATTCATTGGCCATAGTAGCCCCTGTAGCTCTGTATAGGTAGGGCATTGGTACTACACTGAAAACAGGAGTAAATGTACACATCAAACCAGAAGCTCATAATTTCATAATGCCTTGCTGCCCTTCATCCAGGATGATTGGGAAATGGAGCATCATTCTAGTTAAGCAACTATTGTGGTTAATAGAGTTACCATATTAGTCACAGATGCAAGGAGATAGAGAATGTGTAGGGCTGAATCATTGTTGAATGGTGGCCTCAGACACTTACTAGCTGTATGACCTTGGGCAAATCACTTAACTTCTGTTTCAGTTTCCTCAGCTATAAAATGTACATAATAATTAGCACCAGCCTCCCAGAATTGTTGCGAGAATCAAATGAGACAATGTTTGTAAGGCACCTAACGGTGCCTGGCACATAGTAGGTGCTATAGAAATGCTAAATACTATTATTATTATCCCTGAAGCTTCTTCTGAAAGTAGGATAGTGTACAATAGTAGAAAAGTGCTAGATTTGGAGCTGAAGAACCTTAATTTTAATTCCAGTTTTGCCACCTGCATAATGTTAGATGTCACTTAACTGAGCCTCAGTTTCCTCATCTGTAAAATTAGGACATTGTACTCAATGACCCATAAAGTGCCTTTTAGCTTTCAATCTGTGACATCAACTCATGTGATTTGTCATTTGTTTCTTTTTCATTAAAACACCTTGAAGAACACATAAACAAAATCTAGTTATTCAACCTTTCCATTTGCTTAGATTCCTCAAAAAACAAAAATTGGAGTTTTTTGTGCTTGGAAGGAAATCCAGATTAAATACCATAGATCTCCAGAGAGTTTCTCTTTTCACAATTTTCAAAAAATTAATGAGACTATCAAAGCCAATTTCCTTCCATAGAGGAAAAGTAAGATGGAATGAGGAAATAACCAATTATTGAGCACCTAGCATGTGTCAAACATTGTCCACAGCAACACAAAATACACTAGCCTGAAGTAATTACTGACAAATGGATCTTTCAAAGAAAAAAAAAAAAGACCAAACCATTATTTTCCATAAATTGACCACAGTATAAATGCAAATTTGAAATGTCAACTAGAAGGAAAATATGAATATGGGAGGCACTTTAAAATAACCTGTGCTATAGATTCTAGATTCAGTAATCTTTTAGTTCTAATTTTGTTTGTTTTTCAAATGAAAACTTTCAAATGATAGCTTAGAAAGATATGACACCAACCCTGTCCTCAAGCATTTTGTTCTCCCTGCCTCTATTCTCCCCTCACAAATTCATCTTCTAAACAACTGCCAAATTGATATCATGTATGTCACTTCCTGTGCTCAAAAGCTTCTATGGCTCCCTATTTGGCTCCAAATCATTTTTCTAGACTGATGCCATCTCACATAAACTGGCCTATTTGTTCCCATACGCAGAATCTTAATTAGTGCTATTTCTGAATTCACAGGATTTTTCCTTAAAATGAAACTTTTTAAAAAAGTTTTCATACCCATTTAAATTTCTGCATTTGGTGACAAATGCTTATCCAGAGAAGTAATTTTTGTGATAAGTCATAATTTAAAAGAGAAAAGGAAAAAGGAGAGTGACACTTCACAAAATTGACAAGTTCAAATCTGTGTGAGATTCACCAGTGGTGAAGGCTGTGGGAAGGTGAGGGAAAGAGGGAAGGACCGCTCCCTCCAAAGGAACTTTTTTGCCTTTATCTTTCTGTATAAGAGTCTCTTCTTTGAGCATGTATTACTTCTCTTTGTTTCTAACACAGTGATTAGTGAGAGAAATAAGATCCTAGATCTACTTTTCTAGAGTCTTGAGAAAAGATAGTCTCATTCATCCTATAACTGATTGGGAACCTGTTCTTAGAGAGCAGTGATTCTCAAAGCATGGTCTGGGAAATTTGGGGGTCCCTGAGATCCTTTCAGGGGGTCCTTGAGATCAAAATGACTGCCATATAATAGTAAATTTAATTTAATAATTAAAATCATTATATTATTCATAATTATTTTAAATTAAAATTATATTAATAATTATTAATTAAATTATTAATTAAAATTAAATATAGCAAATATCAATAGCTATAATAGACATGAACAAAAGTTCTTAAAAGGTACTCACTTAATTTCTAAGAGTGTAAAGAAGTCCTGAGACCAAAAATGTTCAATACTATTGTAGAAAAAAAAAATAAGGTCCGACCTTATTTAGACTCTGAGAAAGTTTCTCAGAGTCCACGAGTTGATCTCTAGCATAGGTACCCACTGGCTTATAATAGACCTCATAGTAAAGTAGAACATGGCCTAAATTTCTGATTAACTCAACTCTCCTGAGTTAGTTTCTAGACTCTGGTGTATACTATGTAGCATTAGAGTAAACCAGTTAATATTTACTCAGATTTTTATTTACTTCTTCTTATATTGGGGTAGGGGGAGGTCTGTCTACATATATAAAATGAGTCATGGGAGGCTACTGGGAGCTGGAATAGGTCCTATTTCATAACATAACATGCCATTTCCCAATTCTTATGAATAGAGAGGAAGAGAAGGATGATTTTGAGATGAATGGCTAGGAATTAGCAATTGATTAGATATGATGGGATGAGGAAGAGGGAGAAGTCAAAGATGACTGGTTATACAGTTGAGTGATTGAGAGAGCAAAGGATAAATGAAGAACTTTAAAGGCAGAGTGAGTGGGGTGTAAATAATGGGTTTAATTTTGAACTGTGAAATTTGATATACCAAAGGCATATCTCCTTAGAGACAGTGAATTGACAATGGAATAGGGAGTCAAGCTCAGGAAAAATGGTAGAACTGGATACATTTGTGATCCACCAGAGTAGAGACAATAATTGAGTCCATGAGAGCAAAAGAGATCACTCAGAGACTGTAGAGAGAGGAGGGTAGAGTACCCTGGAGAGAACATCAGTTGCTTAGAAGAGACCTGATAAGTCTGTGAAAAAGAAAGCTAAATGCCAGGCAACAAATTAGGGATACAAATGCCAGAATGAAAATTCCTGCCCTGTATTACCTTACATTCTAAGTGAGGGAATGGCAACCTAGGAGGTGTACTTTGTTTTAAGAAGTCTAGAAAATGGCGAGTGGAGCCTTAGGAAAGTAAATTGACACACCCTATCCGGTAGCAAAGGCAGTATTGATTTGCTCAGTTACAGAACCGAAAAGCTAGTAGAGGCAGGGTCTGAGGCACCCTGTCGAAAGCAAAAAGATGATTTTCTTTAAAGTGAAACATAATTGGGGCTAACTTAGATGTAATAGATTTTTTGAAGAATTCACCAGTGAGGACAGTTCTGGCCCCAAGGATGTGTTCCAGTACGGACATCCAACAAAGACTGAGGAGTAGTCAGATAGGAAGAAGCTGGAGAAAATATTTCCACAGACACAAAGGTTAGAGAAAATACTAGAGAAGGGAGGGAATAGTTAACAGAGGAAAGTTTAAGAAGGCTACCTATTCCAGGCATAGGAAACAGCATATACAAAGACAAGGAGGTGGAAAAGTACAATAGAAGATAAAGCAACTGTTGGATTGCTATAGCCTTTTTGCTGACAGACCTTGCATATCATTTTTCATCTTTTTTATGTCTTCATCATGTATTTACATGTTATGTTACATGTTATAAATACTCGCATACACATATCTGCATACTAGACTGTAACTTTCCTTAAGGTAGGGACGTCTTATCCAAATTATGTATCTTACCCAGCACCAATCACAGTGCTCTATATATAGCAAAGGCTTTCTAAAAAATATTTTCTTTGTTTTCATCAGCCAAGATCCAACTTCTCAATCTCTTGACTCAACATCAACCTCCACTGAGAATGCAATAAAAACAAAACCCACTACAAACATGCACAGTCGATTAAATTTCCACGTTGGCCATGACCAAGAAAAATTTGTCTTATTCTGTATTATGAATCCTTCACCTCTCTATCAGGAGATGAGTAGCATGTTTCATCACATTTATCATGACTGGTTATTATACTGATAAAAGTTTAGTACAATAGTTTTCTAACACATTAAATATCATAACTTGTTTATCTATTGTTGAAATGCCTATGTCTATCTAATAAATGTATACATACATATATATGAATACATATATATATAAGAATATACTCACATATATGTGTGTGTATATTTTATATTCCATATCATTATTCATTCCCAATTGATGGACATCCCTTCACACTCCCATACTTAGCCACCTCAAAAAAAAGCTATATTTTGTACATATTTAGGATTGGGCAACTAGGTGGTGTACTAGATAAAGCACTGGACCTGGAGTCAGAAGGACCTGTTTGCCTCAGTTTCCTCATCTTGAAAATGAGCTGGAGAAGGGAATAGCAACCCACTCCAGTATCTTTGTCATCATCAACAACAAAGAGGGTCACAGAGAGTCAAACAGGGCTGCTAAAACAACAAGGAGGTCTGATCCCTCCCTTGATCTACCTTGTTCAGTCCTTTATCATTATTCATTCATGTTTAACTTTTTATGTTTCTCTTTACTCTTGTGTTTCAACATCAAAGTTTCTCCATAGCTACGGTCTTTTCATCAAGAATGATTAGAAGTCCTTTATTACATTAAAGGGCCACCTCCTCCCAACCCCCCCATAGGATTATACTTCATTTTACTGCAAAAGTTATTTTTGACTGTAAGCCCATATGCTTTGCCTTGGAATGGCAAAATCTTCTTCTTTATAGTTTCGGCAGCTACATTGTAGTTGATCCTGACTATGGCTCCTCTGTACTTGAATTCTATCTTTCTGTCTACTTGTAGTATTTTTTTCTTTTACCTGGCAGTTCTGGATTTTGGCCATGATATTCCTGGGAGTTTCCATTTTAGGGTTTCTTTCAGGAAGTGACCTGTATATTCTTTCTGGTTGTTGTCTGGTTCCAAGACTTCTGTGTAGTTTTTCTTTTAAGATTTAAGATTTAATACAACGAAATCTGTTAATTTCCTTCATACTTCTTTCTTCTAAAGCTCTCCTTTCTTTTCCAATTTTTTTCCTCAAGGACTCTCATTTCATCTGTAAAAACTTTTTTAATTCTTGCATTATTCCTTCCAGGAAGAGTTTGTGCCTAACCTATGTTTTATTCTGATGAATTTCTTGTAGGTATTTTGGAGAAATTCTTCTCATCTATGTTTGTGCCTTGAGCATCTCAGTTACCAAAATAGCTGATTATGGGTAGGGCTTTTTTAGGTTTGTTTGTTTTCCCATTCTTCAAGCCTACCTTCTGACTTTGGACTTTATGTTAGGGCTGGGCAATGCCATACTTTGAGAGCGAAAGTCTGGACAGGTCCTCTTTTGCTTTCCTAGGGTATTATTGAGTGTTGCTTCATTTCAGGATATTAGAGACAGGCTGAAAACCTACAAGCTTTTCGTGCTTCCAAAATGGTCTGATTTCAAAAATTTCCAAAATGCAAAGCCTGATTGTTCCACTCTCTTATCCCACCCTTAGAACTCTGCAAGTTCTTGACCTGAGTTTGGGTCGGTGTAAGCACAGAGTTCTACTAGTTTTTGCCCCTATCAGCCAGCTCTGCTTGTTGAAAATGGCCCAATTATAGGTTTCCTTTGGGTTTGTGTTTCCTCTCTTGACTATTCCTCTACCAGCTGGACTAGATGTTAGAAGTCAGATCCTGCTCTGAACTTGGAGTCTGAGTTACATCACTACTGTTGCTTCTGAACCTCCTCCTTTTTCTGTTCTCTGCTCAAGTTCTTCTTACCCAGGAACACCACTGCTGCCTATAGGTTCCCTTCTCTATCTGTCCAGGATCTGTGACCTGGAACTGATGGGGTGCTTGGGTGCTTGTGCTTGGATGCCAGTTTTGAAAAATCACTTTTCTCCCTAGTCTCAAAACATTATGCCTCACAGTTTTCTCTCTAGCCCAAGGACACTATGCCTAGCAGTAATGCATGAGCGGTCCCAATAAGACAAACTACCTTCCCCCACATTTACTCATAAGAAGGTCCCTAGTAAAATAAACTATCTCCATCATAAGAACAAGCTGACCTCTGAAGAAATTTTCTTGCCAAAAAACCACAAGATTATCATGTAACCACAGAATTATCATGCATTGATTTCCAAAGTTATCATATTTAATCTAAAGGTCAAGTTATACATGCCAACTTTCAAAGCTATCTTACCACAAACATAATAGAACAAAAATACACTCCTAAGAAACCCTTTCGCCTGGTTTCCAGTAGTAAATGACGTCTGTGACCAAGATTATAGGTTATCACTTAATTAGCATTATCTGGCACATAATCCACTACTTTTTCTTTCTTTTTTAAAAATTTATTTATTTATTTTTAGTTTTCAACATTCACTTCCACAAGATTTTGAGTTCCAAATTTTCTCCCCATCTCTTGCCTCCAAGAGATTGTGCATTTCAATTCCTCATTCCCCCAATCTTCCCTCCCTTCTATCACACTTCTCCCTTCTATCATCACCTTCCCCTCTATTTTTTTGTAGGGTAAGATAGATTTCTACACTCCATTGCCTATATGTCTTATTTTCCAATTTCATGTAAAAAGAATTTTTAACATTTGTTTTTAAAACTTTGAGTTCCAACTTCTCTCCCTTCCTCCCTCCCCACCCATCACCACTGAGCAGGCATGCAATTCAATATAGGTTATACATGTGTAGTCATGTAAAAAAATTTCCATAACTGTCATGATGTGAAAGACTAACTGTATTTCCCTCCATCCTATCCCGCTCTCCATTTATTCTATTCTCTCTTGTGACCCTGTCTCTCCTCAAAAAATACTTCTAATTATACCTTCCTCCCATTTGCTGTCCCTTCTATCATCTCCCATCCCCCATTTAACCCCTTCCCCCCTACTTTCCTATAGTGTAAGATAGATTTTCATATCATATTGAGTATGCATGTTATTCCCTCCTTAAGTCAAATCTGATAAGCGTAAGGTTCA
The DNA here is from genome assembly GCA_023548195.1 of Bettongia penicillata ogilbyi. Classification (NCBI taxonomy): domain Eukaryota; kingdom Metazoa; phylum Chordata; class Mammalia; order Diprotodontia; family Potoroidae; genus Bettongia; species Bettongia penicillata. The sequence goes on from JAJHZJ010000006.1 coordinate 587,827, forward strand.
CTTTTTCCCTCTCACTTTCCCCCTATCCCCTCCATTAAAAAAGCTTTTTCTTGCCTCTTTTATGTGAGAGATAATTTACCCCATTCTATTTCTCCCTTTCTCCTTCTCCCAATATATTCCTCCCTCACCCCTTAATTTTCTTTTTTTAGATATCTCTTTATATTTATATTTTTTAGATATCTCTTTATATTCAACTCACCCTGTGCCCTCTGTTTATATCTATATCTATATCTATATAATCCCTCCAACTACCCTAATACTGAGAAAAGTCTCAAGTTATAAATATGATCTTTCCATGTAGGAATGTAAACAGTTCAACTTTAGTAAGTCCCTTATGATTTCTCTGTCCTATTTACCTTTTCATGCTTCTCTTGATTCTTGTTCAGCTCTGGTCTTTTCATCAAGAATGATTGAAAGTCATCTATTTCATTGAATGACCATTTCCCCCCTGAAGTAGGGTACTCAGTTTTTCTGGGCATGTGATTCTTGCTTTTAATCCTAACTCCTTTGACCTCTGGAATATCATATTCCAAGTCATCCAGTCCCTTAATGTAGAAGCTGCTAGACCTTGTGTTATCCTGATTGTGTTTCCACAATGCTTGAATTGTTTCTCTCTGGCTGCATGCAATATTTTCTCCTTGACATGGAAGCTCTGAAATTTGCCTACGGTATTCCTAGAAGTTTTCCTTTGGGGATCTCTTTCAGGAGGCGATTGATGGATTCTTTCAATATCTATTTTACTTTCTGGTTCTACAATATCAGGGCAGTTTTCCTTGGTAATTTCTTGAAAGATGACATCTAGGCTCTTTTTTTGATCATAGCTTTCAGGTAGTCCAATAATTTTTAAATTGTTTTTCCTGAATCTATTTTCCAGGTCACTTGTTTTTCCACTGAGATATTTCAAATTGCAATTTTTTCATTCCTTTAGCTTTGTTTTATAATTTCTTGATTTTTCATAGTCATTAGCTTCCATCTGCACCATTCTAATTTTTAAGGAATTATTTTCTTCAGTGAGCTTTTGGATCTCCTTTTCCATCTGGCCAATTCTGCTTTTTAGGGCATTCTGCTCCTCATTGGCCTTTTGGATCCCTTTTGCCATTTGGGTTAGTCTATTTTTTAAAGTGTTATTTTCTTCAGCATTTTTTGGAGTCTCCTTTAGCAAGCAATTAATTCATTTTTCATGATTTTCTTGCATCACTCTCATCTCCATTTCTCCATTTCTCTTTCCAGTTTTTGCTCTACTTCTCTTACTTGATTTTCAAAATCCTTTTTGAGCTCTTCAATGGCCTGAAACCAATTAATATTTTTCTTGGAGGCTTTGGAAGTAGGAGTTTTAACTTTGTTGTCTTCTTGTCATATACTTCGATCTTTCTTGTCATTAAAGTAAGGTTCTACAGTTTGATTCATTTTCTTGTTTTTGCTCATTTTTTCCAGCTATTTACTTGACTTTTGAGCTCTTTGTCAAGGTAGTTCTCTGCTTCCAGTGGGGGTAGAGGGTGTATTGTCAGCTGCTCGATACCCCCAATCCCCCCAAAGCTCCAGAAACAGTCACTGCCACTGCTCCTGTCATGGGTCCCTCCTTCACAGGCTCCTCCACCCCCTCCACCACCCTGGGTCTGAGTCCTGACCACTCTACTCTCTCACACAGGTCCCACAGTATTTTTCCACTGACTTTCCAATTTGTCCTCAGTGTTTTGGGGTCTTGAAGTCTGGAAATTGTCACAGATGCCCAAGATTCAGTCATCCCCAAGGTCTTGTCTGTGCCAGTGTGGCCCACGCTGGATTGTGCTCCACTCCCAACATGATGCAATAGACATTTCCCAGCAACCTTCCAAGCTGTCGTGGGCTGAAGATTTGCTTCACTCCATCATTCTGTCAGTTCTGCAGCTCCAGAATATGTTTAGAGTCATTTTTTAAAGATATTTAGCTGGGTTTGGGAGGAAAGTTCTAGCAAGTCTCTGCTTCTATTCGATCATCTTAGCCTCCACCCTTCTACTCCTTTCTCTACATAAACTTTAGCATCATTTCTGTTAAGTTGCAAGTTCCTTGACCACCCCAAATTCTCAACAGAACTAGATAGCTGGCCACAAAGCTGCCAGTTGGCTTCTTTCCCCATAACAGTGTCCTGATACGAGTCTGGAGGTACACCAGTACACGTCTGAGATCTCCTCTTGACTTGCTGCACAGCCTCCCCCGGGTGTTGCAGTGTTCCCCACAGTATGCTCCCAGACTGATCTCAGAGTCTGTCAGACTTCTCTATTTGTCTGACTATGCCAAGCTGGGCCAGATAAAGGGCACATTTAGACTTTTTCTAAATTGTTCTATCAAAATTTGATCTGGTGCATTTTCTAGATTTATTTAGGATAAGGAGCTAGGAGTTCACAAGTGATTCCACCTTCTGCAACAAAGACCTAATTTATCCTTGTTGAACTGAATTAAATAGAACTACAGTTATCTCCTCTACATCTCAGTGGTTAGTGGTATGGTACCCTTTCAATCTGGAAAATCTGTATAAAACTTTTTGGCCCTCCCTTTATAACAGAAAAGTCTGAACTTTTTCTTTTTCTCTTATGGGGTGTTTACAGTACCCTATTGTACAATTTGGTTGGATATTATTCAACACTGTACATATGTTTTATGCATTTCTGAGTTTCTAAACTTTTTTTCTGTGCCATGGGCTGGCCTTTTTGTGTCATCTATGGCTTCAGCAAAACTCTCCCCAAAACTCTCATTTAATTTCTTATTTACTGATCCATAGTATATCAAAACAGTAATGAGGAAAGTCACAATGTGGGAGGGATAATTGTATTATCTATTGATGGACTTTATAGCAAGTCAAGTTTTAGCTCAATGTAGAGAAGAATTTAATAATTAAAGCTATGTTAAAATGGAATGGGCTGTCCCAGGAGGTATTAAATTTCTTAATATTGTATATTGCTCAATCAGATATAACGTGACCGTTTGATAAGATGTCTTTGGAGGAGATGACGCCTAAAGTCATTTGCAACTCAGATTCTATGATTGTTTTACTTGAGATTCTTTATCAGAAAGATTCTTGATGTGGCAGAGTAGGCCTCTTCAGGTTATTTCTTAATGACCTCCATTAGAGATGTACTCTCATGGCTCATCAAGGCATGACTTCTCAAAGTCTATGCCAGAGGAATAGACTCTGGCAGGTCTTGCTAAACCAGAATGCTAACTCTCTATTTTCCATTTGTAATTCTACTCAGTTTTAACTCCATGGAATATGATTGTAAACTCCTTGAGGTCAGGGACTGTTTTTCTTTTTCTCATTTGTATACCTCATGCTTAGTGTAGTCCCTGACATGTAGTAGGTGCTTAGTATTAGTTTATTGTATTGTTTTATATTGGGGAATGGTTTATAGTATGAATGGACTATATATCTGTTATCCAAGTACCAGCATAGTTAAAACTTATCTTTCCATTTATCCAAGACTCTTTACATCAATTTATTTTGCCTTCCTTCCTGCTTCTCTCTTTTCATTTCCTTTCATCTTCTCTCCCTCTCTTTCTGTTTCCCTTCTTTCTCTTTTTTTTTTTTTTGACAGACATTTTTAATTTATTAAGCACATAGTATATACCAGGAATTGTACCAACCGTTAGGATTAGGATAAGGATAAGGAATGAACCCGTGATTTCACTGGCCTAGAGAAATTCTTAATGAGGAGACTCTTACCAATTCAGGTTAGCACCTTCTCTTTAATTTATAGTGTAGAGTTGTCCTTGGGCACTTAGGTGGCACAGTGGATAAAGCACCTGTTAGGAGGACCTGAGTTCAAATTTGGCTTTAGACACTTACTAGCTGTGTGACCCTAAGTAAGTCACAACCCCAATTCCCTCGAAAAAGTAAAATTACCTTGAGTACTGAGCACTACCAGTGTATGTTAGAGGCAGAGCTCGAACCCATGTCTTCCTGGATCCAGGGCTGATGCTTTGTGTACTACACCAGGGTGTCTCTCTCTAAATAGAGTGTCTCCCTGATGGAGAGTCAGTGTAGTGGAAAGAATAATGAACTGGGTGAAAGTTCCAAGCATCTAGTTCTGTCACTTACTAGCTGTGTGATCTTGGATAAATTAATTGACTTCTCTGGGCCTTAATGTCCCCAACTGTAAAAGGGAAAGGGGTACAAATATGAAAAGACCTTTCCAGACCTAAAGCTCCAGGGTATTGTGACAAGGAAAGAATGTGTCTGAGGCCACATTTGAATTTACGTCTTCCTGACTCCAGACCTAGGGCTTTATCCACTGTACCACCTAGCTACCTCATAATGTTGTCAAGACATTACTTGTCTATAAAAATATTCCTCCCTTTTCCAAACACATATCTATGTGAGGCCAGACTTTCTTCATATACTTCAACCAAATCAGCTTATAGCAACAGATTGGATGCAGAAGCAAATATGAGAATCCAACTATTTTCTATTAAGCCAGATATTAGATTTGCAAAAAATAGGACCATTCTCACTTGTCTTGAAAAATAGTTTTTGTAAAATATATTATGTCCACTTGTAATGGATTTATTGTTATTTTTAATGAATTTATATTTTAAAAATTCATCAGTTTTAATTTCTTTTTTTTTTATTTAACTTTTTACATTCATTTTCACAAAATTTTGGGTTCCAAATTTTCTCCCCTTTTCTCCCCTTCCCCCCACCCCAATACACCGAGCATTCTAATTTTCCCTATCACCAATCTGCCCTCTCTTCTATCATCCCTCCCTTCTCTTGTCCCCATCTTCTCTTTTGTCCTGTAGGGCCAGATGACTTTCTATTCCCCATTACCTGTATTTCTTATTTCCTAGTAGCAACAACAATACTAAACAGTTGTTCCTAAAACTTTGAGTTCCAAATTCTCCCCATCCCTCCCTCCCCACCCATTCCCTTTGGGAAGACAGGCAATTCAATATAGGCCCTATCTGTGTAGTTTTGCAAATGACTTCAATAATAGTCCTGTTGTGTAAGACTAACTGTATTTCCCTCCATCCTATCCTGCCCCCCATTATTTCTATTGTCTTTTGATCCTGTCCCTCCCCAAGAGTGTTGACTTCAAATTGCTCCCTCCTCCCATTGCCCTCCCTACCATCATCCCCCCCCCCCCCTTGCTTATCTCCTTCTCCCCCACTTTCCTGTATTGTAAGATAGGTACCAAAATGAGTGTGCATTTTATTCCTTCCTTTAGTCGAATGTGATGAGGGTAAACTTCTTGTTTTCTTCTCAGCTCTCCTCTTTTTCCCTCCACTAAAAAGTCTCCTGCTTGCCTCTTGAATGAGATATAATTTACCCCATTCCATTTCACCCTCTTTCCTCCCACTACATTTCTCTCTTCACCATTTACCTTAATTTCATTTAAGATATAGTCCCATCCTATTCAATTCACTCTGTGCTCTCTGTCTCTGTATGTGCATGCATGTGTGTATGTGTGTATGCGTGCACGCGTGTATATGTGTGTGTGTGTATGTGTGTATGTGCGGTCCCACCAACTACCCAGATACTGAAAAGTTTTAAGAGTTACAAATACTGTCTTTCCATGTAGGAATGTAAACAGTTCACTTCTGGTAAGTCCCTTATGACATCTCTTTGCTGTTTACTTTTCATGCTTCTTCTCATTCTTGTGTTTGAAAGTCAAATTTTCTTTTCAGCTCTGGTCTTTTCATCAAGAATGCTTAAAAGTCCTCTGTTTCATTGAAAGACCATATTTTCCCCTGAAGTATTATACTCAGTTTTGCTGAGTAGGTGATTCTTGGCTTGAGTCCTAGTTCCTTCGACTTCTGGAATATCCTATTCCACGCCCTTTGATCCCTTAATGTAGAAGCTGCTAGATCTTGAGTTATCCTGATTGCATTTCCACAATACTGGAATTGTTTCTTTCTAGCTGCTTGCAAGATTTTCTCCTTGAGCTGGGAGTTCTGGAATTTGGCCACAATGTTCCTAGGAGATTCCCTTTTTGGATCTCTTTCAGGCAGTGATTGATGGATTCTTTCAATACTTATTTTGCCCTCTGGTTGTAGAATATCAGGGCAGTTTTCCTCAGTAATTTCATGGAAGATGATGTCTAGGCTCTTTTTTTGATCATGACTTTCAGGTAGTCCCATAATTTTTAAATTGTCTCTCCTAGATCTATTTTCCAGGTCAGTTGTTTTTCCCATGAGATATTTCACATTATCTTCCATTTTTTCATTCTTTTGGTTTTGTTTTGTGATTTCTTGGTTTCTCAGAAAGTCATTAGACTCCATCTGTTCCTTTCTAATTTTGAGAGAACTATTATCTTCAGTGAGCTTTTGAACCTCTTTTTCTATTTGGCTAATTCTGCTTTTGAAAGCATTCTTCTCCTCATTGACTTTTTGAACCTCTTTTGCCAATTGAGTGAGCCTATTTTTCAAGGTGTTATTTTCTTCAGCATTTTTTTGGGTCTCCTTTACCAAGGTATTGACCCGTTTTTCATACTTTTCTTGCATCTCTCTCATTTCTCTTCCCAGTTTTTCCTCCACCTGTCTAACTTGATTTTCAAAATCCTTTTTGAGCTCTTCCATGGCCTGAGCCCACCAGACATCCCTCTGGGATGTCTGGGATACAGAGGCCCCGACCTCCACATCTTTCCCTGATGGTAAGAATATTTCCTCATGATCAGAATTGAAAGGTGGGAACATCTGTACCCTCTCAAAGTAGCTCTCTATAGTCTTATTTTTCTTCCCTTTTCTGGGCATTTTCCTAGCCAGTTACTTGACTTCTGAGATTCCTGTCCACCCCCGCCTAGATCCGCCCAGCTAGTGCTTGGGGTCTGAGATTCAAATGGGCTTTCCACAGCAGGTGCTATTCAATGTGAGCTTAAGTTCTGGTGCTCAGGTGGGGGCAGGGCCGCCTCCCAGGCTCAATTCCCTCAGGGGGTTTATGCAGAGACCTTCAGTAATGGCCCTGAACTTCTGCCTACCTGCTCAGGGAGTCCCGGCCGCTGCTGCCTCTGCCAGTGCCTCTGCCGCTCCCTCCGCAGCTTCCTCCCGAGGATGCCTGAGTTATGGAGACACCCTGCTCCCCTCTTGGCCAGCCCAGACGTCTCCCTCACTGGCCTGTAGCGTCTGTGGGCGGAGGAACTTTCCTGGCCGCCGGAGATTCCATTCCTGAAACCTGCTCAGATCTGCTCCTCTCGGCCCCACGGCCAGGGCAGCACAGGGGTGGGCTCTGCTGTCCGGAGCACGACGGACCCCTGGGGTCGGCTTTCCAGGGCTCTCTGGAATGGAAATCTTTTCCACTGTGTTTCTGCACTCCTTGCAGTGCTCCAGAATTTGTGGGGAGTTTTTCTTGCAGGAAATATATGGGCTGTGGGTTCAGAGCTAGCATACGTGAGTCTTTCTACTCCACCATCTCGGCTCCACCCCTTTCCCTTCTTTCTCTCCCCATCTCTTCCTTCTTTCCTTCCTTCCTCTCTCCCTCCTTACATGCCTCCCTCCCTTTTCCTCTCCTTTCTTTTCTGTCTTCTCTCTCCCTCTCTTCCTTCTCTTTTCTTCCTTCTCTCCTTTCTTCCTTTCCTCTGTCCACCCTTTCTTTTATTCCCTCCTTCTTTTCCTCCCTTGAAGTATTAAATAATTTTGATTATTTGACAGCTTTTTATTCTGAAATAAAAAATTTTAAAATGAGTACTTTCATATTATAATAATAGAACATGAAAAGAGGATTGCACATGAACTACAGGGTTCTATTGTATATATGTTGTTTTTCTTTTTAAGTATAATAAAATCAAGCTGTAACTTTCTAAACTGTTCTGTTTGTCTGAGTTTCCTCCTAGTATGAAGCTATTTAGTAACAAATTCAAGGAAGCCTAGTGAACTGTTTTCATGGACCCTTAAATGAAGTGCTCTAATTTTAGCCCATTTAATTTTCATATTCAATAAGCTGACACAATATAAATATAAATGATACAAATCTAAAAACAAGTATACAAATAAAAGATACTATCCCTGCCCCATCTTTACAAGTAGGCAAAACAGAACTTGGCAATCCGGGCTTTGCCCCAAGGTGCAGAATTTAGAGGATACTATAAATTCGCACTCCTTCAACCTCTCTAAAAAAAGTTTACCTCTCGTCTACTCTCAGTTTCCCCATCCCAGCTGCACACAGGCTCTAGCTTCCTCAATGAGATCCCCCTCTCACATACACACACAAATTAATTAACCAATTAATTAATTCATTAAGTGCTTGCTACATACCAGGCCTTGTGCTAGGCTAAGGGGAAACAAGCAATCCAGCAGAGTCTGGATCATTCAACTGAAAGTATCCAAAGTTTGCACAAAGTCATCAATGCTCTCTCAGTTGCATTTTTTAAATGTTTTAATATTAATTTTCTAAAATTTTGACTTTCAAATTCTCTCATCCCTCCTCCACCCATTGAGAAGGCAAGCAATGATATAAATTATACAAGTGAGGTCATGAAGAGCATACCCAATGATCTCTCAATTGCCACATCTAATTACTTTTTCTCACTCTTCATCCTTGTGACCTCTCCAAAACATTTAATAATGTCAATTACCCTCTTCTCATGCATATAAGTTTGCCAGACATTGCTCTCTCCTGGCTTGACTCCTATCTATCAGACCACTCCTTCTCAGTGTCCTTTTTGGGATCTTTCTGCCGGTCACACCCACTGACCTTGGGTATTTATCCCCAAACTCCAGTCTCCTATCAAGTCAAGTAAACAAGCATTTATTAAGTCCATACTATATACCAGGAACTATGCTAAACACAAGGGATACAAAAGAGGCAAAAATACCTCAAGAAGCTCACAATGAGCATTGAAGTCTCAGGCACTGGAAGCATCACTGTTTTGTGAGCTGCTGTTCTGAGGGAGTTTAAGACAATAGGCTTGGACCTTACATACTTATGCATCCACTTCTCCCCTCTGTGCCACACTGTCCTCATATGTAGTGTAATATAGTGGAAAGATCTCTGGTTCTGGAGTCAAAGGACTTGGGTTTAAAGCTTATTTTTTACACTTAGTCATTCAGTCACGTCTAATTGTTTATGACCCCATGGACCATAACACACCTGGCCCTTCTATCCTCTACTATCTCTTGAAGTTCCATGTTCATTGTTTCCATGATACTCTCTATTCATCTTATCCTCTGCCATCACGTTTTCAATCTTTCCCGACATCAGGGTCTTTTCAAGCGAGTCCTATCTTCTCATTATGAGGTTAAAGTATTTGAGCTTTAGCTTCAGTATTTGATGTTCTGGTGAATACTCTGAATTAAATTCTTTAAGTATTGACTGATTTGATCTTCTCACTGTCCAAGAACTCATAAAAGACTTTTCTAGCACCTCAATTTGAATGTGTCAATTCTGTGGCACTCAGTTTTCCTTATAAGTTCAACTCTCACAGTCATACTTTGTTACTGGAAAAGTCACAACTTTGACTATATAGACCTTTGTCAACAAAGTGAGGTCTCTGCTTTTTAGTATACTATCCAGATTTGCCATAGTTTTCCTTCTAAGGAGCAATTGCCTTTTAATTTCATAGCTGGAGTTGCCATCTGCAGTGATCTCTGAGCCCAAAGATATAAAATCTGATCCTTCTTCTGCTTCTTCTCCCTTTGTTTGCCAGGAAGTACTGGGACCAGTTGCCAAGATCTTAGGTTTTTGGGGTTTTTTTTAAGTTTAGCTTCAAGCATCTTTTACACCCTATTTTTTCACCCTCATCAAGAAACTTCTTAATTTTTCTTCACTTTCTGCCATCATAGCAGTATCTGAAATTGTTCATATTTTCCCCAAGAACCTTAATTCTAGCTTTTGATTCATCCAGCCTGGCATTTAGCATGACATACTCTATATATAAGTTAGATAAATAAGGCGACAATATATATCCTTTTCCTGCTCCTTTTCCAATCTTAAACCAATCAATTCTTCCATGTTCAGTTCCAACTGTGGTGCTTCTTGACCCACATACAGGTTCCTCAGAAGATAAGTAAGACAGTTTCATACTCTGATCTCTTTGAGTACTTGCTACATTTTGTGGTGATCCACAGAGTCAAAGACTTTAGTGTAATCAATGAAGCAGAAGCTTTTCTGGAACTCCCTTGCTTTCTTCATAATCCGGTGAATGTTGGCAATTTGGTCTCTAATTTCTGGATGCGTGCTGCATGACACTAACAGTTGGAGCAATAAGAAAAGGCCTTTTGAAGGAGAGGACCCTTGAACCAAACCTTGGAACAAAACTAGGAATGCCTTCAGTGTTCTAGAATATTCTAGTAGAAAGTAAGCTCTTTCCTGGAAAGTGGATGGTATTTGTATCCTCTATGTCTACTACATACCTTAGCAAATAGTAGATGCTTAATAAATATTTGTTAATAACCTATAGTATTTTCTTTAGGTTGAGACTTCCCTAGAGAAGTTTAAGAAAATTAGGCTTAAAACTAGTCTGTTTTACTCTGGAAATTCATGTTATAACTATTAGTAATGTTGTTATGCAATCTGCTTATTAGAGAGGCCTGAAAATCCCAGAATTCCTATTCTTTGAGCTCCATTTTCACCATTTTAATTTACCTTTTCCTTCACTAATAGATTTTAGTTTTTATTCCAATGATCATAAAAACCTTTCAGCAACACTGAATTTTGCTTTAAAATGTCTTAGTCACGCATTCCAAAAATATTTGTTGAACATCTATACAAGGTACCATCTTGGGGTGACGTGAGTCACAAGTCGATAAAATATAATTCCATCCCTTTTGGACTTACGATCTAGTAGGGAAGACAGGATCAGACCTTAGCACTGTATAGGGGAAAGAACTTTGAACTTGGATTCACAACACCAGGGTTTAGGTCAGGGGTGGGGAACTTGTGACCTCAATAAATATAAATAATATAAAATGTTATAAAATAAATATAAATATATCAAATATAAATAATAAAAGACCTAAATTCTTTTATTGGGATTTGTTCTATGATGTTTGAATTCAGTCAAAGAACCACACTTGAGAACCTAGAGGGCTGCATGTGACCACAAGGCTACAAGTTCCCCACCCCTGGTTTAAGTCTTGGCACTGCCACTTATAAACTGTGTGACCATGGGCAACTCACTTGCCTTTCCTAGGTTTCAGTTTCCTCGTCTATGAAGGGAGAAAAAGTAATACAAGTTGTCCTAAAAGTATTGGGGCAATTTCAAGCTTTAATTGTTATTCAATTATTAAAGTTTGAAATTGCTCAAATACTGTACTTATCTCACAGAGTTCTTGTAAGGAAAGGGCCTTATAAATTGTAAAATATTATATAAATATTAGCAACTAATACACACACAAATAAAAATCATAAAGAAATGTGATCAATGCCCTAAAAATATATGAATACAATGCTATGGGAGATTAGAGGAAGAAGATTAGTTTCTGATATGCTTTAGCTAGGTGACCTTGGACAACTCACCTAAACTCTGTCTCCCTCGGTTTCCTCAATTATAAAATATGGATAATAATAGCACCCACCTCAATTTATAAATGTCTACCACAGTGCCTGCATATGGTAGGTACTATATAAATCCTATTATTATCATCATCATCATTTTTACTTCTAGATGCAATTGAGTGATACAGCAGATAGAGCTCTGGGCCTGGCATCAGGAAGACTTGTGCTCAAATCCAATCTCAGATACCAGCTACATGATTCTGGGCAAGTCTCTTAACCTGTCTGCCTCAGTTTCCTTAATTTATAAAATGGGGATGATAGTAATAGCACCTGCCTCCCCAGGTTGTTGTAAGGACTAAATGAGATAATATTTGTAAAATGCACAGTGTTTGGTGTATAGTAGATACTTAATACTTATTTTCTTCCTTCTGGCTTGGGGTGGGGGATAAGGGAAGAATGGACCAGGGAAGGCTTCATGTAAAAAAGTGATACCAACATTACTTAGTTTCAGGAGCCTTCATTTACTTTCTGCATTCTATTTAAGGAATGAGCTCTAATAGAGCTAAGTACAAAACACTCAGAAAAGGATGATTCAGTGAAAATTTTTTCAGTGTGTTTCTCTTTTAACCAGGCAGTATGGATGGTGAACAGGACACTGATCTGTCTCTCCTACAAAGATAGATAGATAGATTAGACAGATAAAAGGTAGATACTTGACAGAAAAACAGATAATAAAAAGACCAATAGGTAATAAAAAACAAGAAGGAAGGAGAGAGAAAGGAAGGAAGAAAGGGGATAGAAAGAAAGAAAGAAAGAAAGAAAGAAAGAAAGAAAGAAAGAAAGAAAGAAAGAAGGAAGGAAGGAAGGGAGAGAGGGAGGGAGGGAGGGAGAGAGAGAGGAAGGAAGGAAGGAAGGAAGGAAGGAAGGAAGGAAGGAAGGAAGGAAGGAAGGAAGGAAGGAAGGAAGGAAGGAAGGAAGGAAGGAAGGAAGGAAAGAAGGAAGGAAGAAAGGAAGGAAGAAGGAAGAAAAAAGGAAGGGAGGGAGAGAGAGAGAAAGAAAGAAGAAAAGGAAAGAAGGAAGGAAGAAAGAGCTAATTAAACACTTCATATGATTCAGAAACTGTGCTAAATTAAGGAGATTACACATTCTAATGAGGGGAAGACAACACATAAATGGGAACTAGAAAGTGGGTAGAGAGACTCTCAGTGGCACGGACTGGAAGTGGTGACTGGGAAATGATATGGAGGCCTGGTTTCTGGCACAAAAAAGTAAAAGCTCACCTATCGGAATTCAAGGTGGTTCCAGAGGCAGAATTCACGGTTCAGTAGGAGATGAATGAGTAGGCTTTGGATGATTGCAGAAATGAAGGCCATAATGTTTGGAAATGGTCACCTGTGTTAGCTTGAATAAGTGACTTAACCTCTCTAAAAGCTTCTTCATTCCCTTGGCTAGTAATACAGGCTCTGTGCTTCCATGTACTGAGTTCCATCTTGGTGACAGCCCAAATCACATCTCTTAGGCTCATTTTATCCTACTCAGAGTTGACTCTGGGAAATCGCATATAGGTCTGCACATATCTAGGTCTGCACATATATGGACAGGTTTTATTTTACTTCAAGCAGATATTACGTAAAGAATCAATAGTTCATTAATAATTGATATAATTCCTCTCTAAGGAGAATTACAACTTCAGGGTCTCTATCTGATTAACAGTGTTACTTTCCTTAAAAGGTAAGCAAATTTGCGGTTGCTAGAAAAGGAAACTAGTCCCTCTCCCCAAAATTCTAGTGAGTCCCACTTTGACTCCAAGTATGCTTACAGAGCTCTAGCCTTATGATATCATTATAAGGGCTCAGACTTCTCCCCAATCTCAGGAAAATAAACTTGGAAGTGCCAAAGTATCAACCCATTACCACTGGGAACTGCATTGTCCAAATAATTCCCTCCATGTAGGAGGGAAAAGAGACAGTATGGTATATTGCTAGGACCTGATTAGTGCAAATAATGAATCCCCTGAAGTAATCACATGTATTCAAATGTGCACTATTCAAAATTAAAATTGCATAAAATAGGATCATTGTTTCTAGCCCAACAGAAATATGCACTAAGAATCTGAAATATCCCATCTTACCATATTAATTGCACTAATCTGGACCTGGGTATATTAGACAGAATCAAGAAGACCTGGGTTGTCTCTCCTCTGACATATTTGGACAGTGTGACTCTGGGAAAATCACTTGACCTCTCAATGCTCCCAGACAAGTCTTTAAGACTCTAGGTTGCTGAGAAGTAGCTCACCTACAGTGGTAGAAGACATTCCTCACCTGGAATGTTTCATATTAGTGAAATCATAGGTCAAGTACAAAAAATTTCCTCCTTTATATCTTTTGATATTCCCATGGCTTCAGGAACCATGAGCAAGATCCTCTTCTTGCCAGGAAGGAAAGGAGCCTCTCATTCTATTTTTAGAAGGTTAGATTCCAGGATTCTTTTATTTCCCAGCATTCCTACTTCTTTCTCTATAAGACTGCATACATTGAAGAATTTGATATTGACCAGGAAATGCCTACCTTGCTACTGTCTCCATCAGAGAGGCTTGGTCCTACAGTCTCTAGGAATTCCTCTAAGAATCTGAAGTTTCAGAAATTTCTACCACTCAGAGGCATGGAGGTCCCCACAGCAACACTGAAAATTTTGCTCATTGGATTGAGATGGTTCATTCATAACAGCTAATTCCTCTCCCTTGTGAAAATAGAAGACTCAATTGCAGGTGACATGCAGTCCACCAATAGCTCTCCATCTTCACTTTTCTTGGTTTTGTGCTTCCTTTTCATCCCATTCCTGGTGCTGGATCAATGGTCAATTTGGAATGATTGTAATGATAGGAACCATCTGAGTTTTCATGCCATTGCCCCTCTAAAACTGGGGACAAGAACTTGGATTCCATGAATCTTCCTCTTAAGCTTCTTGAATAACTTGTATATAAAACTACCATATGCCTCTGCCCCAAGGTAGTCATTAGTGGGCCCAGAGGGAATAGAGGGGTAGGCTGTTTACATGCTTGGGGTTTCTCTTTCCTAGGACCCAGGTCAGCTCTTTATTTTACGCTCTCTCAGGATCTCTCTGAAAAGAGAAAGAGGGAAAAAATTGACTCTTTAGTGAAGCCTCCTTTTCATAGGTTTAGCAGGAAGGGATGACTCAGACCGCAACAATCCAAGCCAACCAATAAGTTGCTATCAAATGAATTCTGACCATGTCACCCAAGAAGTCCCATGAGGGGTTTCCTTTTTGACTCTAACATAAAATACTAACTCCTCTGTTTGATACCTAAAGCTGATGGCAGTCTAGTTCTAGCCTACTTTTTTCAGGCTTCATGAACTCTTGCACCAGCCTAGTTGGTCCGTTTTCATTCTTGAAACAGTGACTAGCCAGGCTCTACTGGGTTGAGGCCACAAGGCCTGGCAACCTGTGCCAATCCCTGTCCTTTGCCTGTTATCACAGTTTGCCCTGCACTCATTGCTCTAGGGCTGCCTGTCTTCTCAATAAAAGAAACAAGTTTCTCAATTCTCACATCCATTGGCTTTTCACCCTCACCCTGGCTTCCTCTGGGAAAACTGCTACTCATACAATTGTTTATTATAGGAATAGTTAAGGACTCCAAGTCTAGAGGTAACTCCCAGGAAGGGGGAAAGTAAAATATGTATCTAGCATCCAAATGTGAAACAGGCATGTAACAGGTAGCGTATAATCAAACCGAGACAGAAATGATAAATAATCAAGAATCACAGAATGATTCGAATAGAATCCAACAGCACCACTCTGAGTACAACCAGCTGAGAGGCTTATGTTCAAGCCTTGTTGGGATACAGCTTTTTTTTGCAAGGCTGGTTACTCATGAGTTCACATTTCACCTCCACTCCCTGTACATCTACTCCAGGAGACACTGCCTATGTTCCTGGCACTTGTATATCTTCCAAGACCTATCCACATTCATGGGGTCAACACTGGAGAAAAGTGACACAAAAGGAAATGAAAGGCAGCCAGGGGCCGGTAGTAAAAGTGCAGCTAACTGAGTCTGATCCATGCTGGGATCAGGATCATAGAAGGCCCTGACCAGTCATTATGCCAGCATAGGCAAGGCCCTTCCTCCCTTCACTACCCATTGTGTCACATCTTGTCATCTGAAAAGCTGCCTGCAAGATACCCACCAGGTATAAGCCATTTTTTAATTCCATCATGTTATCTTTTTCTTTTATCTATGTGGTACTACTGGTCCTCAGATTTCCAGTTCAGCAACCAATAAAGTTGCAAGGGGGGGCAGTAGGGAAGAAACTTCAACCTAGCAATGAGTCATACACAGGGGAAGAAACAGATTATCTGTCCATGCTGGGGGAAGGAAGGGATCCTTTCACATTGCATATTTAACACCCCATGTGAGATTATCCCCCATGTCGGGAATGTACTACCTTCTCGTTTCCACATTTTAGAATCCCTAGATCCCTTCAAAGCTCAAGTTTATATACCACATGAGGGCCAATCTTTCCAATTTGCTTTGCACTATATGAACTTTGGGTATATTTTGTATTTATTAATATGCTTGTTATTCCCTCAATAGAACATAAGCCCCTTGAGGGCAAAGACTTGTTTTTGTCTTGTATCCTCGGCCTAACACAATGCCTAGAATATACTAACATAAATTAATTAATCAATAGTTATTAAGTGCCTTCTATTTGATAGGCTGTGTTAAGGGGGGTGGGGGGAGAGATACAAAAAGAGGCAAAAGACCATCCCTGCCCCCAAGGCACTTATAATGGAGAAGAGAACATCCAAAGAAGCTATATATACTAGATAACTTACTTATCCAAGGGAAGGAACTAGAATTAAGAGGGGTTGGTTTCTCAATAAATGACTGTCAATAGCATGAATGAGAATTAAGGCGCTATACTCACCCTTAATGAAGGTAGTTTCCACCTCCCCTAGAAGATATAATTAAGCTCCAAAAGGTTCATCATCTTGCAACCCCATCCAGTTGATCAGGTTACTCAATTGCCTTCTAGGCCAAGTGTTCTGGCTGGATTAGATGACTTCTAAAATTCTTTCCAGTTCTGAATTTATGATCTTATGATAGGTAACTTCTAAAGTCCTTTTCATAAACTACTTTGAATATAGGTCAGTGAACTCCTGATTTTAAGAATAATTTCATTTTTTAGAAATTAAAAGTAGGTCAACAATCTAAATGTAAAAATTCCTTTTTGTATTTTAGTTAGACTGTTTATAAGGAAAATTAAATGGGATCACTTTGTAAGAGATATATAATACAAAGTGTCCCAAAAGCCCTAATGCAGTTTTAAGCTATTAGAGATATTAAAGCTTAAACTTGTACTAAGAGCTTTGTGGCAACCTGTATAAATAAAAAGTAAAAGTAATTTCTAGGCAATTAGGTGGGGTAATTGATAAAGTACAGAGACCTGGAGTCAGGAAGATCTGAATTCAGAACTTGCCTCAGAGAGTTTACTAGCTGTGTGACACTGGCCAAGTCACTTAAGTCACTTCTGTCTGCTTTAGTTTCCTCATTCGAAAATGGAGATAACAATAGCCCCTACCTCTCAAAATTGTTGTGAGGGTAAATGAGATGTATAAAATACTCTACAAACCTCAAAGAATTATTACATAAATGCCTACTATCAGCGTACTTTGTAAATCGGGAGCAGGGGGAGGGGAGGTATTTAGAATATAACCAATGTCACTTACACTTACAGGAACAGATGGTTAAAATACAGAGAATTCAGTATAATGACCATTCACATTACCCAACAACCTTGAACACAGAAAACAACAGTGTGCTTTAACCCTTTTAACAAAGATCGGCCTCCTGTCTAGCAGAAAGCAACAAGTAACAGTTTCAAATAGTTTCACCTTTATAAAACTACCTGAAGGGAAAATCAGAAGACTTCTTGGAAATATTTATTTCAAAGATGTCCACTATGCAGATTATCATTTTGATTACCTTGATTTTTGTACATTTTAATTTTAATTTCAAATTAATCCAAGCATCCCACAAAAGTGAGGTATACTTTTGTTTAGAACATAAAAATGCCAATAATCTATAAGCACAACCAGACAAGTATAAAATTAACATGAAACTGCATTACAATTTTGCAATGCACTTTGTTGTATAAAATATCAGAAATGAATGTTAGTTAAGATAAACTTCCATTTATATTGTATATATCTCATTTGTACAATTTTTTGGCATGTTGTCCCCTTCCATCAGAAAAGGAAAATGCTTCCCATTAGAATGTGAACTTCTTGAAGGCAAGAACTTTGTTTCTGTCTATCTTTGTATCCCCAGAGCTTTGAATAATGCCTGGTTCATAGGAAGTCCTTAATAAATGCTTGCTGACTCACTTGTTTAGATAGCTCCAAATGACTTTCTCATTTTTTCCAATCACTGCTGGCCCTGAGATCCATTAAAAGAAAAGGAAGTAGTTCAGTTGCCTCTTTGACTTTTCATTACATTATTATTTCGAACTAAAAAAGGTTTTCAATACACATACTCTATCCTCTGAAGAATTAATAACACAGTTTCTGTCAAGTCATGGCATTGGCACCAGGACTGTGAAATGAAATGTGTCTTGCTAAACTAGTAATGATAGGGAGCCACTCCCGTTGACTTTATGGGATGTGCTCAATGAGCAGAGCCTCCTCCCTCAGTGTGCCTTTATTGAGGTTACCTTCAATTCCTTCCTCCTGTTCTCAGTTTCATTAGCTCGACAGACTAGAAGATTTTAAGTTGTGGTAGCAATACTTTACCCCATTCCTTTCATTTGGAGAACTCAAGAAACCTTTCACTGCATCCACTGTATTACAGGAGAACACAGCCCTCTGAGTAGACAAACATCACACAGCTGATTCACATCATCTGCAGAGCTCCTCTTCCACACCCCCTCCTATTGAGAAGTAGCTTTTTTTATTTAAGGTGGACATGATACCAGTGCAATGAAAATGGGGTGAGCTCCATCCTTTAAGAATACACTGACATTGCATTGACATACCCTCCAAGTTTTTCTTCAAAAATAAAAATAACTCATTTATTTATGTGGCATTTCACCTTAAGCTTTGCAAATGATTTGACATATTTCATTGGATCTTCACAACACTGAGATAGGTGCAATTATTATCCCTATTTTACATAAGAGGAAACTAGGACTCAGAGGGACTGAATTACTTGCCCAAGGTCACACACACAGCAAACTAGTGTGTGAAGCAGGATTCAAACCTGGGCCGTCCTGACTTTTAAGTCTTGATTCTATCCACTTTCTTTGGATTAAAACATACACAACAGCCAACCAAAGTAAACTATGTAACAGGGTTAAAGAAATTAGAAACTCTGGAATATTGTGAATTCCGGGTAGATTCAGAAGCCCCGCCCCCTAATTCTTACCCCATTCTCAAACAGGAATTGAGGCTCTCATTCCCTTTTTCAAATTAGGTCATAGAGGTTAAAAAAAAGTCAACGCATCTAAGTAATACAATATCTAACTTGTTCCTACAGTTCCTAGTCTCCTATTTAACGCTTTCCTACACCTTTCCCCTTTCTTTCTACAGCTGGAACGCAGCATCTTCAATCTTCCTGTCTGAATCTACAGGTATCAAAGATAGCTGTTTGCAATAAGAACTCATGGTCGAGTACTTGATTTGATCCACTGTGTATAGAACCCATTCATTCAATCCTTTAAATTTTCCACTATGTATTGTGTGCAAAGTCAAAATGAAATTGTCCCAGCCTTTAAGAAATTTGCAAGGTTTGTTTTGTATTTGCAAACTCTTCGTTAACTTAAGACGTAGCTGAATAAGAACAAACGCTGAAACCCCTACCCAGATTTTAGAATAGGGTAGGGCGGATGAAGAAAAATTAAGAAAAATGGAAATTCCTTATTAGATTGTCTTCTCTTGGGGTGAAGGGGTGTGGAGGTGGGGTGCTTTGAAAAAAAAATTATGCTTAGCATTCCATCTGGCACATAGTAGGTGCTTACAAACTGCTTAAGTGGGACTGAATATTTGGATGACCCTCAGCATTCTTTCTCCTTCCCATTTGACACATGTGCTGATGAGTGGTTTCCAAATACAATATCCTTAAAATGAAACACTCCGATGTATGACGTAGAAGATACACACACACACACAAAATTAAATAACACGATTTGCAAGTGTTTACATGAGACGATAAAGTTTCCTCTCAGGCATTTACCAATTTAACAGTGTATTATTACTGTTCCCTTTGGGTTATCATTTAAAATTTTTTCCTCGCTGTTTTTCTCAGTTACACTACTTAAGAGTGTAAAGAACCTAGAAGACATTGTAACTGCCTTAAAGAGTTCATAATCTAGTAACTAACCTCTCCTAAAAAGATTATTTTTCCTGAAAAATTGGGGAGATGAAGAAGAAATCCCCGGACAAGAGGTTCACCTCTGCGAGCTCCAGGAGCCAGGGTGGGTTTGTGGATGGAGTGACTGTCATGCAAATTGGAGCTGATTAAAGGAATATTAAGCCTGGAAGAGCTCCAGGGGACTGGAGGAACCCGGGACTGGCTGGGAGGGGGCTGTCCTACGAACCAGGAGTAGGAGGGAGAATGCCCGGACCTGAGGTTTTATTTCTGGGGCTGGGGAAGGGCCGGGCAAGGCTAGATAGGATCACAGATTTAACCTTGGAATGAGATTAGTCTGGAGGACATCTAGAGCCCAACCCCCTCCAGATTACAGAGGGGGAAACTGAGACCCAGAGTGACTCGAGCCGAGGTCGGCCGCGACCTTGGGCGGCGGAGCTCGAATTCAAACTCAGGTCCCCGGCCTCCAGCAGACCCAGGGCTTCTTCCACTCCCTGTTCCCTTGGGCTGCGAGTTGCGGGTCTGAGCCCAAACGGGGGATCCTCCGGAGGTAACCGGGTGCAGAGGGGTGTGCGTGGCGGGCAAAGAAGGGTCGGGTGGGGCTCAGGACCCTGAGGGGAAGGCACGTGGGGTGTAAAAGCGGGCATGGAGGAGCGGGAGCGGTGCGGGCGGTGGGTGGCCAGGACCGTCCGAGGGGAGCCGAGGAGGAGGCGGGAAGTTGGGCATCCCCAGGGCGGCCCGGCCTCGGCCGCCCCCGGCCCGCGCTGCTGTTCCCGGGGCGGCGGCGGCGGCGCTGCTGCTCCCGTTCTCCCCGGTTGGTTGCCTCCCTGCTCTTGGCTTGCTTTTCTCCCTCCCTCCTTTCCTCCCTCCCTCCCACCCTTCTCTCTCTCTCTCTCCTCCCTCTCTCGTCTCTCTCCCTCGCTCGCTCGCCCTCTCTCTCCCTCTCCTGCCTCGCTCGCTCACTCGCTCGCTCTCGGGCCCCCCATGCGGATGTGACATTTCACGCCGCCGCCATTTTGAGAGGGAGCCGAGCCGCCGGAGGTGCGTCTGCTGCTCTGTCCGGACAGGAGGCGGAGGCCGCAAGGCGAAGAGCGCGGCGCAGCCGCCGCCGGAGCCGCCGCCGCGCCGACCCCGGGGCCCGAGTCCGGCCCGAGGCCGCCCCGCGCCCAGGCCGAGGCCGAGGCCGCGCCGCTCGCCAGCCAGCCAGCCTGCCTGACGAGCCCGCCGCCCGCCGGGGCCAGCTAGCCCCGAGCCGCCGCCGCCGCCCAGAAGCGGGCGGCCGCCGTGAGGGGGCTGGTGGGCCCGCGCCCCCCGCCCGGCTTACATAAGCCCGGGGCCGGCCGCAGAGCGGGGGCGGGCCCCGGCGGGAGGGACGGAGGCAGGCGCGGGAGGGAAGCCCGTCTCGGCCCGGCCCGCCGGCCGCCCCTCCGCCTCGGCCGCCGCTCCCCCGCCTCGGCGCCGAGATTGGGCGAATAGCGAGCAAATACGTGCGCGTCTCCCTGCCCCCGCCGCAGCCGCCGCCGCCGCCGACCCCGGCCTCTGCCCTCCCTGCAGCCGCCGCCGCCGCCCCCTGCCCGCCGCCGCCAGCCCCGGCCGGAGCCGACGAGGACGACGAGGAGGAGGCCGCCTCGACGCCGCCGCCGCCGCCCAGGCTCCTCGCCGCTCCCCGCTTCCCGGGCCCGCAGTCCCGGCACCCGGCAGCAGGCGAGGCCCAGGCCGCGGCCGACATGAACCACCAGCAGCAGAAAGCGGGGGAGCAGCAGCTGAGCGAGCCGGAAGACATGGAGATGGAAGGTGAGCCGCGTCCGGGGGCGGCCGGGCTGGGGGACCCGTGCGTGTGCGTGTGAGTGTGTCTGAGCGTGTGCGAGGGGGAGAGGCGGCCCTGCGGGGGGTTTGTTTTCCCCTGGGCCCGATGGAGTGCGGGGGACCCAGGGCAGCGCCGCCGCCCAGTGTTTTGGGTAGGCCCGCCGGCCCGCCCACTCTCCCTCCCGGGCCCGCGTGGGGGGTGGGGGGACGCCGCTGCCTGCGGGTCCCTTTCATTGTATGGGGGAGCCTAGGGAGCCACGCGAGATGCTCGCCATCTTTAATCGGGGCACGGAACCGGACGGCGCCCGCCCGCATGCACACCCTCCCCCGCCGCCCTGCCCTGCCCGCACTTCTTGGCAGCCCCCACGGGCCGCCTTCCTCGGGCTCCAAAGTGGGGGGTCTGGCCGGGGGTCCCCCCGGGGGCCCCAACCCTGGAAGAGGCTGCACAGTCATGCAGCGGAGCAGGGCGGGGGGGGGAGGGGAAGGCTGGGCAGGGCAGGGCCGTGTTGTGGTGGAGAGAGGAGGGGACGTGGGGCACCACGGACCGGGGACAGTGCCCGGCCCGAGGGTGCGGGGGCTCTCCCGTCTGCGGTCAGGGGCTTGCTGCTGTGCGGCAGGACACTCGGACTGACTCTGCATTGGGGGTGGCTTCAGCCTGGAGTTGGGGCTGGGAAGCTGTTTGGGCTGTTGGGGGGCATTGTTTTATCTCCCTGTAACTATTCTAGTCTCCTTAGATGCCTCTTTTTAAGGCGATACTCTCCAGGGGTTCCCTAACATCTCACTTTTCTTTTACGCAAAACATTTATCCCCATGCCTTATCTATTAGGCAGCTGGGGCAAGAAGTTGTTAAAGTATCCTTAGGTCAGACTTCAGTGGTCTTGCCAGAGAATATTTGTTGTGTTTTGATTTCACCAGCGTTGTTGCAGTTAGGGTTAGGAAAGTGCTCCAGAAAGAGAGAAATACGTATGTATATATGCGTATATATATATGTGTAAAATATACATATATATGCGTATATATATGTGTAGAATATACATATATATGCGTATTTTTCAGCGTGTGTGCGTGCTATTCTGAAAGGTTCAGAAAACTCAACTCACTTTTTGAGTTAGATTTGAGCCATAACATTGAAGATCAACAGTGAAATGTATATAGAAAGGAGGTTTCACCCAAAACGTACATACAAAACTGAGTTTCTTACACCTTTCAGCTTTGACTTAAGCTGCTGATTTTTTTTAAACCAACCAACTTTGATTTTTAAAGCTTTAAAGCTTTTTCGTCAACATGTGAGGCACAAATTGAGTCCACTGAGTGTTTGAAACCAAATTAATCTGGTCACACGTGGTAGCTGGGCATGCCTTTGGAAGCTGTCTTTGGAACATTGTGCCAAACCTGTTTTTAAAAGTGACTTGGTTTTTCTGTACATGTGAATCATACTATTTTCTTTTGGTGTGAAGTTTGGTTGTGGGTTTAAGTCAGCATGAAATGTATCATATTTCCTTTAGACTTAGGTGTTTGTCAGGTAAATTTATTGGAAAGAAACTTGGTTTTGACATGTAAAATTTTTTAAATGAAAAATAGTTGGAAAGCTGCTTTTTTTAAAATCATACCATAGAGGTCATAGTTTAAAGATAAAATGAAAGGATATTTGAATTTTAGTGATACTAGGCTAAAAGTAAAATCTGAACAGGTTGTCTACTTACTAGCTTGATAAAAATGAAAGAAGTAAACTTATTTTTAAGTATTAGTAATTTTTGTTGATGAGGATTGGATGTTAGGTGAGATTGCCCTTTTCATGTTTTAAATAACTGTTACTTAGTTACTTGACATACGCTGTATTGATGACAGTAATGAAACAGGCAGTGCAGAAGGACGAGGTGGTCAATTTCATTGTGTACAAAGCAGTATCTTAGGGTGAACAGCATGTTGAGTAAACCATATCCAACATAAGACTACTCTCTATTCCATCCAGTACTTTTTTTTTTTTTAACACAAGTAAATTACTTCATGCCATTTTGTGTCAATCAACTTGTTCTAAAAAGTGGGTACTTTTCAGTTTACTTTTCAAGTGCTACTTTTTAACTATGCCCATAAAGAAAACCAATATGCTGTCACATAATGTAGAATTACACCATTAATAGCTGGAGAATTCAAAGACTTGGTCATTAGAGTTGGTATCTTGTTAGTAAATATGTCTCTAGAATTAAATTCCAGTAAACTTGAAGGCTTTTTCTTTAAAAGGAGTTACAGGGTTCTTAAGAGTAGCAAAGATGGTTTTCTTTCTCCAGAGTCAATTTCACTATTGTTTACTTTTCTAAATAAGTAAGAGGCAGTTTCTCCTGGGATAGTATAAAAAAGCAACTAATCAGACTTGTAATCCAAACACCTGGGGAGGAAGTTACGGAGTTTTTTTTGGGGGGGCGGGAATTAGCCTCCCTGAGTTACACTGCTGTAAATTGCAGCCCCATATCAGGACCACCTACTCACAGGGTTTTATTTTTTGGTTTTTTTTTTAATCAGAATTTGCCTTGTATACTGTAAAATGATATGTAATTACAAGCTTCTGTTAGTTGGACTTTTTTCTTTTAGTAATCTTTTCCTCCAAAAAAGAATATTTGAATAATCACAAAATTAACCCAAATATTGATGGATAAATAACATGTTTTTTTTTACATCCAGAAGGAAAGATATGCTTTAAAGGTAACTCTGAGTTCCAGTTCCAGAAAATATACTTTACTGAACTTGTTGCTAAAATTTTTGGGAAATTTCTTTTGACTGATTTTCTTGAAGACCTGATACCTTCTGCAGTTATCATAAAACATCCACAGATGTGTAGCTAGAAAGGTATTGCCTTTAATTAAGGGAAAAACTGTAAAATTCTGTTTGCTTAGACAGTACATGCCACATTGTATGTGCTTAATATTTTATCCATCTTTATTTATGTTGGGTTGTAGATACTTAGGGCATGATTCCATGTCATGAGCAGTCTGTGTTAAGAGAATCAAAACTTTATTATTATAGGTTTAAATCTGAATTGTGGATAAGTTTTCCTTTGGAGTTTTGTCATTGTGTGTATGGGAGGAGAAAAGGGAGGGTCTTAGATAATAGATTTAGTGATAGAGGAGACCTTACGGACTATCTCATTAAACTCTTTAATAGAATTACTTGTCTTGGTTGTAGGTAACAAAGCTGGGATTGGGACTCAGGTCTTCTGACTAAAGTCAGCACTCTTTCTGCTGTACTATGCATGTGACCTTCCTAAAAATGCTACAGTCTGCACTAGTGGTATATTAGTAAAACTCATGTTTGCTGTCCTTGTAAGAAGAGTCTTGCTTCTAGGAAGAGAATGGTCAAATGAAAGCAGATATGTTGGATGGGTTTCCCTATCAGCAGGAAAGTATAATTATACTGTTTCATGGAATTGGATTTTGTTTTTATTAAACAATCATTGTTCTTAGCTCTTAACCTAAAAATGTTTTGTTTTTTTTTTTAATTTTCTATCCACTTTGAAAGCCATTACAATTTATTTGAGAGGACAGAGAAGAATAATGGGGTGGAGCATGGTGAAAGTTCATTGGGTCTTGTATATTTGAGAATTCAGTTAGGCTAAATTAGTTCCCTCGACTACTATCTGATATGTAAAAGTACTGTGAAGACATCATTCAGTTTAGGGAAATCATAAATATACACCTTTGAAGGAGCATTATCACTTAGTACTGTTGGCATGTGGATTAGAAATGAATTTGTCAAACTTGTCTGAGAAACTGCATTCTTCTCTAGGGTAATTTGGTAACTATTTGATATCTCTTCATAAATTAAACTAAAATATTTCTGCCTCCTTGCCTGAAAGTTTTATTCCTCATCCCTGTCTTCCTCATCCTCATTATTTTAAAACTTCCTAGCTTTTTTTTTTTAAGGTACTAAACTAAAATGGTAGGACAGATTATTCTCTTCTTGGATACAAGATGCAATCCAGTAATAGATTTTATTCATTGTCCTACAAGATGTCTTTTGCTTTAACAAACTTCATTCCTTCCTGTTTGTTCATGTCAGTATCATCTCTTGCATTGTAAATGCTTGAAATAGTTGAAAAGAGCATCAATTTAACCTTTGGACAGTGTTTAACTTAGTATCGTGATTAATGCTTACTACTTTTTAAGTTATGAAAAAACTGGTAGGAAAAGTGCAAAGAGTCCAGAAAACATTTAACAACCTCTATACTCTTAGTCTTTTAAATTTTCATAGTTTCAAAATTATTTTTATAGAAGATGGAAATAAAAGCTTTTTCTCTCTCAACTGTGTGTTCCATCAGTTTTGATCTAGTAAAAATATATTAAACTTCAGATTAACATGAATTGATAGGTCCAGAAGTCTACAATCAGACAATATCTGACTATAGTAAGTATAAGGAATTAGTAGTTACTCTCATAAATACTTGTGTTGGATTTCAGTTGCTGATGATCATTGTTATCAAATTCTTTCATTGATGATACATGGAACTGTGGAAGAAAATATGAAAGTTTTGTTTGTATTTTTTAACTATCTTCTTTTATGGAAATGACTGTTTGGGCATTCATGCAGACAAGTCAACCTAACACATTAGCTCTATAATAAAATCTAGTTTTAAAGTACTTTGCTATGGAGTCAGTTATATTGTGGATTGTATTATAAGCCATCAGTGTATAATTCATCACTTGTGAATCTGTTATCCCCGAATATGTATCATATTTTTCACTATAACAGGGATTCATTTATTCTCATATGACTATCAGGACTCCTATATATTTGGCAGTTTCTGATATGTCAAGCAAATTCACCAGTTTATTCTAAAAACCTTGGCATCATCTTTCATTCTTCCTTCTTACTCTTCTCTCAATCCTTCTGTCTTATCCATTTTTCTTTTACATGCCTGGCCTCTCAGCTTCTAGTCCTTTTCTCTCTAGCCCAGGGATTTTTAACATGGGATCGATCCATTGCTTTAAAAAAAAAAAGTCTTCATGGTAATTATTTCAGTATAATTGATTTCCTTTGCAATTCTGTGTGTCTGGAAATATGATTCTGAGAGGGTGTCCATAGACTTTACCACACTGCCAAAGGGATCCATAACATAAGAACCCCTGTTCTAATCTATCCTTGACATAATCACAAAATAAGTCTCATAGCTCATCTTTTGCTCCCTCTGTTCTGAAATCTGAGATTGGAAGGGCCTATAGAATGCAATCTAAACTTTTTAACCTGGCATTCAAGACCTTTAACAGTTCTTTCCAGCATTATCTTAGACTTTTCCTCAATTACACTTGTGTTCCTATCAAACTGAATTGCTACATCATACATTCCATTCCCTCCCTCTCCATACATTATACTCTTCCATTTCCACACCTTGGCTCATGGTGGGATCTGTGTCAGTAGATAGGTGTCATTTTTTCAGGTATGTTTACAAATGTCTCTCTAAAGCCTATCCTCCAGTTTTCGGTTCTTCTAAACTTTCTTTAAACTTACCCATCCCATCGCTTACCCCCTGAAGAAAATGGTCTTCCCTTTCCTTCAAGTAATATAAGATCATAACTCTAGAATGGATAGGGACCTTAGAGAAATAGTTCAATATCTTCATTTTATAGCTAAGAAAGAGTCCCCCTATTGATGAAGTAACTAAACCCGTAAAGATGAAGTGACTTGGTCCAAGGTCACATAGATTAAGGTCATGTGACTCCAAGTTCCATACTTTGCTCTCTGTCTCTATCATACTCAAGTAGCACAGTATAGTGGGAAAAATACTGGATTTAGAATAAAAAAAAAAAGGAGTTTTAATCCTAAAACTGCTGCTTAACTATTTATGGAATCTTGAACAGGTTAAGCCTCTCCATAAAATGAGTGGGGCTGTGGACTAGGTCTCTAAGGTCCCTTCCAACTCTGTGATCCTGTCTATGATAGTTATTTGTACTACTTTATGGCACTTATACACTACCTTTTGTTGCAAAAACAACAAAAATCTTACTCAATCTCTATGTTCTTAAAATGTCCACCATAATCTTTTTACTTCAGTTATGGGCTCAGCAATGTCAGGTTTCCATTAGGTGTGTGACCTTAGGCAAAGCATTTAACCTCTCTGGGTCTTTTTGTTTTCTTATCTGCAGGGTCTTCTAGCTCTTATTCTTAGTGAATTGTTAGTAGTAGACAATGTACTTTACCTTTATAATGTGATGTGAAAATAAGATACCATGTAGGTTGACATTTTAATAGAGAAAACATTTATTAAGCACTTACGGTCAGGCACTGGTTTGGGGGTTTTTTTTGCTCTTAGGTAATGTCAAATTCAGTGTTTGGTTTTTTTCCCTCTTCAGTTTTAAGGCTGTTTAGTCCAAGGTACTTAGAAATGAAGTCTGATAAAGTCAGGTTTTCCACAACTCTAATCACTCCTAATTTCCTAGTTAATGAAATTGCTATATTATTTTTTAAAGCTGTAGGTCACCTCTCTGTTTTTGTTATTGTTTCAGTTTTATGAAATGAGCAACATGTAACTTGTGTATCTGAAGTGACATACACAGTTCCTTCTAGGATGACAAATTGGTAACAAGGTAATACTTGTCATTCTACAGTTGCAGTGTTAAATATAAAATTGTGTGTTGCTTCATAAACCTAACTAATTTGGGTAGTAACCTAGCAATATGGAGGTGGGAGGACTTTTTAGATCCTACTCATTTTCTTTGATTTGTGTACGTGAATGGTTTACATTTGTCTTGAGCTATTAAAAGACTACTTGAACTTTGCTTTCCTCTGGGACTGAAAGAAGCCTTCTTAAGTAGTTTAAAATTTATATTTGGAGAATTGGTAGATTTAGAGCTAGAAAGACCCTAGAAATTATCCAGTCCAGTCCTTTCCATTTTATGGTTGAGGAAACTGAAAACCAAAGTGGTTAAAGGCGTACCCGAGGTCACACAGGTGTAGCAAATATGAGTCAGGATTGAAACCCAAGTTTTCTCGTTCCAAATCTAAGTAATTCCACCACACCACATTTTGACTGAAGTTTTGGTGATTTTGATTGTGTTGGAAGCAATCAACAATATTGCTATTAAAATAATTTTTGTATATCTGATATTATGTTGTTGCATATTCTAGGATTTACAAAGCTAAGTGTCTCAAATAAAAATCTTGTTTTCCTTACTTTTAGATCTTTGCTCTTTCAATCTAGTATTGAAAAGTAAAATAAAAACTCGACATTAGCAAAAAAACATACAATTCTTCATATACTGAATTATTTCATTGTGTAATGACTTCTACAGTAAGACTACATCAAAATCATAATCCTTTACCTAGTTAGTTATTCCAGGAATTAAATGGCTGTGACATTTCTTTTTGTTTTTACAAATTTATTAAGTAGAGATTTATCTTGTAAAGTAAAAGAAAAATTTGCCTTCTGATAAGAGAAAGTGGGGGTTAGCCAGTCTTTGATTAAATTTTGGCTTATGGAAAAGGTACCTGTGCTCAGTTGGGCTAGTGAAGTTGAATTTAGAATATGAGACAGAATGTTTCAGGATAAAACACTGGACTTGAAAGTCAGGAAGACCCTTGCTGTGTGACGCTGGGCAAGTCACTTAACCTTTCTGAGTTTACTAATTTGTAAAATGTGGATGATAATAATACCTACTTCACAAGATTGTTTTATGGATCAGATGAGCTATGATTATATGTGAAATAATTTATAAACCTTAAAATGTTAGCTATTTTTATTTACTAGATCCCAGTTTAATTGAAGTAGTAGTAGAACCCCTGACTGGGCTACTTAATTTCTGGTGAAGTATTTCATTTAATGCCAGACTTTTCTCTTTTTAGATTTCTTTCATTTGTTTTCTTTTATTTTTCATTTTGACATTAGTTTAAAAAATTTTCGGTTCTGTCTCTCCAGCCTCCATCCCTTCCCCACCCTTATTGAGAAGACAAGCAAGATGATGGCCATTATACATGGGAAGTATTGGAAAACATATTTCCATGTTAGCCATAAAGATCTCTTTAAGAGTGCCCATGGCTTCCATTTTTTATGGAGTTTCCTTACTTTTAGATCATTGCTCTTATTAATAGAATAATAAATCCCAGAAATAACAGTAGGGAAAGAAATGAGGATTTGGAGGAGTTGATAGGTTCTATGTAGCTGATAGTTCTGCTCCATTTTATATATATACACATTTACATATATTTATATATATGAGTGTTCTTAACTGGGTTTATGGATAAATTTCTGGCTGTCCATGAACTTGGGGGTGGGACAGGCTTTCCTTTTTTTTTCCACTAACTTCTAACTAAAATTTAACATTTCCTTCCATTTTGAATGTAGGCAACAGACAACAGTTGTGTTAAGATTCATTTGACTGCAAAAGGCAGGGTGGGGTCTTATAACCAAAAAAAAATGTTAAGAATTCCTTTTCTAGAAGTGGGTGGTTTTTAATTATGATACTGAGATGCACTCTTTGCTAGAACAAATATAAATGAAGGGGGAAGAGCAGAGTTAAAGGTGAATGGAAACTTCACCAGAACCTTGATGAGCATCTGCAGCATCTTTTGTCTTTATTTCTTAATCTTCAGAAAGCGTTCGACTAGAACCTATCCTGTTACGTATTCGACTGCTACTTTTTCCTACCTTTTTTTTTTTTAAACTTCATTGCTCCCAAGTGCCAAACCTTCATTTGAATTTTGGACCTTGGAAATATGATTCTGAAAAAATCTGGAACTATTACCCAAATTCCCTAAACTACCACCTTTGACATACTCTAGTGATCGCTCTGTGATGCCCCCGCTAGGCTCCTGAGGGATGAAATAAAGAGAAAAATGAATATTTAGCAGTGTTTTTAAAAACTTCAAACTGAAAACCAAGGAAGTGACCTTCATTTGGAAAGGCAGAACAAATTGTGGTATATGAATGGACTGGATTATTAGTTCACTGTGAGAATGGTACCAGATGGGCCTGGAATCAGGGCCCAGAGACAATTACTAGCTGTGTGATCCTGGGCAAGTCACCTAACCCTCTTTGCCTTAGTTTTCTCCCTGTAAAATGAACTGGAGAAGGAAATGGCAAACCATGATTATTTTTGTCAAGAAAACCTCAAATGGGGTCGTGAAGAGTCTGACACAACTGAAAAACTGACTTGAACAACAGCAAAAATGATGTGAAAAAGCCAAACATGGCAAGACTTTTATATTGTGATGTTGAGTAAGCAGAACGATTTATAAAAGTACAACAGTTAAGAAAAACAACTTCTAAAGACTTTATACTCCAGCATCATGTCTCCAGTGGACCAATGAGAAAGCATGTTGCCCATTTCCTGACAAGAGAACTGATGGACTCAAGGTGCAGAAAGAGACATACATTTAAAAAAAAAAAGTACTGTATAGATTTCATTCTTCTTGACTAGATGTATTTGTTTTCTTTTTTAAAGGGGAGGGCAGAGGAGGTGGTGATAAGGTTCTCTCCACACACACCCCTCCCCCATCACCCCCATGCCCCTGCCACTACCCCGGATCCATGAAGTATTAAAAATGCACAGAAAGCTTATTAACATAGTTAAGAGGAAAAGAATGATATATGTACTAGAGATTTGAAGTTTTGTATATAATCAACCTTTTTCTGTTCTTTGTGTCTTGAAATTTTAATTTTATTTAGTGTTAAGTTCAGAATTATTTTTTAAAAATGTTTGGTTCAGGGGGCTGTTAGTGGCACTGTGGATAATCGGGAGGACTTGACTGTAATGGGGGATACAACATGTAAGCAGCTATGTAAGAAAACAAGCTGCTATGTACAGGATAAATCTGAATTCACAGGGGGGAAGACACTAGAATTAAAAAAGCTGGGAAAAGCTTCCTGTGGAAGATGAGGTTTTAGCTGAGGCATAAAGGAAGCTGGGACAGGCAGGGCACAGTGGGTGTGGTGCTGGTCCTGGAGTCAGAAGATTGGTTTTCCTGAGTTCAAATCTAGTCTCAGACACTAGCTGTTTGACCCTGGAAAAGTCACTTAACCTGGATTACCTCCCCCTCCCCCCCAAAATGGTTCACAACCAAAGCAGAGTGGGGGGCCGCTTGTATAAATATAGTATATGATGCCATAGAAAATCAAATATTCCATTTTTAAAAATATGCTTGGTTGATTGATTTAAATTAACTTCCTTCCCCCTAAAATAACAACTGTTTAGTAATAAGATCACCTTAAGTAAAGCATCTCCCTGGGTGTGTGTAAGTAATAGTATCCTTAAAACAGTAATTTGAAATCTTAATGGTGATCACTAACAGATATAAGGACCTTGAAAATGATGTGCACAAATTTATAGTATTAAAATTTCTGAAGGATGCATGGAATAGCTCAGGTTCATTTTCAGGTTGAGTTTTACACAGGCATTAACTATGTAATGGACTTGCCTCAAAGATAGGGTTGGGTGTTGTAGAATTTTACATCTGGGCTATAGATGCTTCCTGATTTTCCTTCTTCCTCTGAACTTCCTCTTGAGTGTAGATTTCCCCAACGTTTCTCCTGAAGCCTTACTCTCTTAAAAAATGTCAATTTTCTACATGTTTTCCCCTTAGAGGAAAGAAAAAGGAATCACTTTTGTTCATAACATTTTTTTACCTTCAGTCTTTCCATGGAGGGGAGGGATGTGTTTCATCCTCTGTTCTGGAAAGCTTAGAATGTGTACTGCAGTTTGAGTTCAGTTGCTCTTGAGAGCTGTAGTATTTTATTCCACATATAGATCATTCTTTTGGTTCCACTTTGTTTGCAATTTGCACCATGTGACTTCCTCTGTGTTCTTCATTTCTTGTTTCTTTACTTTACAACACAATAATATTCTATTATTCATGTACCACATTTTGTTTACAGAATTTTTGGTGAGTTTCTCTGCTACCAGAAAGGGCTGCTAGGAATATTTTGTTACATTTGAAAATTATTCATAATTTATTTTCCATAAGGTACCAATTTGCAACTTTACCAACAATGTGACCTTTCTATCTTTTAACATCTTTGCCAGTTTGAGTGTAAAGTGATACCTCAGTGTTTTTACTTGATATTTCTCTTAGTGATTTGAAGTATTTTTATATGTTTGTTTATAATAATTTACATTTATTCTTCAAAAACTTTACGGTTTTTTTTTCTTACCACTGGGGAACAGTTCTTGGTTTTCCCCATTCTCTCTGATCTCACCTACTTCAAAAGCTTGATTTATTCAGTGGATTATCAACACTGTATCTCCAGTCCCAACCTCTCCTGAGTGCCTTTCATGTTTTTGGTTGCCTCCTAGCATCTGAATTGGAGCACGTTTAAAACGGTTCATTTGTTCCTCCCTACCAACTTCAATATACTTACTGAAGTTGCCACCTTATCCACCTAGGTTTATAACCTTTGAGTCATACCTGATTTTCCCAGTCCTCCTTTCCCCAGTCAAATTTCAAAGTTCTGCAGACCCTATGTTTTCAGTATTTTTTGCATCTATCTTTCCCCTTCTTTCAATGCTACCACCTTAATTCAGCCCTTTTCCTTACTGCTTCTGTAATAGCTTCTTCATTAGTCTCCTTTATACCAGTTTTCAATCTGTCCACACACATTCCAAAGATTTTCCTAATGTACCTCGTGGGTCGCTTCCCTATTCCAAGTCTTTAACATTCTCTGTCCATGGAATATAATGCAAAGTTCTTCACTTACCCTCTGCAGTCTGTTTCCAAACAGCTTGTTGGGACACTTTATATATGTTTAATTATTTAACTTCTTCAAAATTTCAAGCTTCATTATTTAGCTTTTAAATAAGTCATGGAATTTTTACTTTGAAAAGGACCTTACTATGTATAGGCCAGATGTTTGACTTGTATCTCAGTGAGCTATATAGGTATTTTAAGAAGACTGATATTACAAACTAATCCTAATTTTGGTAGAAATTATTTGGTAATCCTTAAGGGAGAGGATGACATGTTCACTTATGTCAAGAGAAAAAATCTAATACTAAATTGGCCTGGCAAAGCCTGAGGATACATTAGTGACAGTAATTGACTATATAACATGTTGTATGCAAATTCACAAAATATTGTGCAACTTAAATATGTAATGCCAGAGAAATTTAGTGACAGGTAGAATTTTTTTAATATAATTATTTAACTCTTTTTGTCTTCAGTGTTAGCGGCAAAAGCCATTTGTCAGAATATTTTAGGAATTTGAGCGACAATTTTCAATATCCAATTTATAATTTATACATGAAAGATTTGGGAATCCAAAATCTTCAGTTCAGTTGTACAGTTAATATTTCCTTTAGAACCAGAAATTGATGTCACAATAATTTCAGTTTATTATGATAGTTAAATAAACCAAAACATCCAATGTGATTCAAGACCCCTACCCTCCTGATCTCAGGGCGACTTTGCCCTGTTAAAAAAGGGAGGGTGACTCCATTTCCAAAGGCCGATTCCATCTCTGAAATTTGTGTGATGTGCTTTTTGCGAATTATTATAAACTTAACCACAGCAAATACAAATATTCAAACATGCAAATAAAATTGTATATGAAACCATAAATTCAGTTTTTTACAAATTTGTAACTTTAAAAAATGCGTAAATTGAGATTTTACTACAAAGCATATGCTCCAGTGATAATAAAAAAATGGCCCTGCCTATATATATAAATATTTATTTATAGAAGCACTTTTTCTTGCAGCAAAGAACTAGAAATAAAGGTACCCATTGTTTGGGGAATGGCTAAACAAGTTATGGGTGCTGAAATGTAAGGGATATTACTATTCTATAATAAACTTTGAATATGATGAATCGGTAAGCAAGAACCTACAGTTTCTCAGGCTCAGATACAAGAAATAAAACAATTCCTATTGGGGAACTTATTATTCAGTCAAGAACAAGTGCATACATGCATATAGGACATAGGTACAGGATCTGGACCTGTGATTTTATGGATATAGGGAATTCCTGGGAAACTCCTCTGTCCATTCATACTGGCCCCTTTCCATTCATACTGGCCCCTTTGCAACTTAACATTCATAGTTGCCTAGCCTAGAGCACTGAGGTTCGTTAATTTGCCAAGGTTCACATACCTGGGATATGTCCATCTGGCTAGGACTGGCTGTGTACCACTACATTATGTTTCAATACTGTGTATGTGTATATGTGTAAAGCAGTGTATATTAA
This sequence comes from Bettongia penicillata ogilbyi, assembly GCA_023548195.1. NCBI lineage: Eukaryota > Metazoa > Chordata > Mammalia > Diprotodontia > Potoroidae > Bettongia > Bettongia penicillata. The sequence continues at coordinate 622,581 of JAJHZJ010000006.1, forward strand.
TAATATAATTCATGTGCAAGCCACCTATTGGAGTTTCTAGCAGTTAGGGATCAAGAAAGGCTATATTTGTGTAGAGGGAAACTTGAGCTTCATTTTGGGAAGGGAGGGTTTTTATGAGACAAGAGAGAGGAAAGGCAGCATTCTCCAAGGGTGATGTACAAAGACATTGAAGGAGTAAGGAGTAAAGAATGATGTTGAGGACACAGGCTTTGAAGACTGATAGTACCTTCAGCAGGAACAGGAAAGAAGAGCAGAGGAGGAGATGTCTCCTGAACATCCAGTGAGCATTTTGGTGGTTGGAGACTGAAAGGGCGGCCTAGGACTGAATCTATGGATCTATGATTCATTTCTGTAGAGGTGTGTGGAGTGTAGAGAGAGGGAGGAAGGGCCTAAGATTGAACTTGGGGACATGACAGTAGAGGGAATGACATTGATGACAAGGCGGCAGAGGATACTGAGAATAGTCAGGCAGCAGGAAAACCAGGAGAGAGTAATTTACCAACCCCCCAAAGAGGAGCTGTATTTGAAAGGAGGGAGAGAAAGGTCTCGAAACATGAAGACTGAAAAATACCCTAAAATTTGAGAGCAGTTTCACGCACATCACAAAGGCAAGAAGGTGGTGGCGCAGCTCTTTTTGGCTCAGAAAGGGAGGAAAGTTATAGGATAGCTTGAGGTTAATGTCTTATGAAAGTTCCTTTTTTTATGGGTGAGTACAAAATACTTGGAAATGTTTGTAGGCTCTACAGAAGAAACCAGTAGATAAGGAGAGATTGAAAATTAAAGGGACAGCCATTTGTTTATCAGAGACTGGAGAAAAGAGGGTTTGCCAAGGATTTTTGAGAGAATGGGCAAAGAGAAGAGTGGCAAAAAACTCTATTTCTTAAGCAAGTTGTTGTGTTGAGTCATCGTTTTCGAAGAGGACCGTGACATCGGAGAGGTGATGACATGACTCTCTCTTGGCTTTGTTTTGAGTGAGGGAGGGCTGTGCAGGTCAACAGCCTCACTTGTCCTCCAGAGCCATCTGAATCCAGGGACCAGATATTCATCAGGTGACTGGAGATGGGCCAGGATGCACTGGGATACCGTGGGCCCTTTCGGCTTAGGCTTTTTCAGGCCTAAGTGAGGTAATGCCCATTCAGTGAATAGATCTCTTTAAAAGGTAGTCAGGGGGGTGGCCCTTTTAATAGAAAAGAAAAAATAAATAGATAAATCACTCTGGAAGAGGCAGGAGACTCAGGGTTGTTGTTTGGAAGAGAAACTATTACTGTTGATGGTTTCTCTAAGCCAGGAGGGTCCAAAACCAGCCTCTGAGTGGAGGCTGGGCAAAAGTCTCAGCTGAAAGAGGAGCAGGAGTGAGACCACCATTAGGGAGAAGTGAAAGGACTGCTGAATTGATGGCCCTGTTAAGGTTAAGTAATGTACAGTTGCGACATGGGAAGACTTAAGCACCAATGCAAAGTTAAAGTAAGTTGGACCAGGAAGATGGCCTGTAGACAGGGCCTAAAACAATCTGAATGGAAGCACAGCAAGTGAAACTGTGATGACCAAACCTGGCCTTTTGGTCCAGGGGAGGGGAGGCAGATGGGGAGCACCATATTCTTTGACATAAAGGATTGCTTTTTGGCAGATGGAAGAGGAGGAAAACATTGGGGAAACCTAGATAATTTAAAAATAAAAGATTATAAAGCCTACAAATGTGCATGTTGTCACTAACAATGTAATAACAAAATCATCCCGTCTTTGAAGATAATTCTTGCACATGTAAAGGATTTCATTCGAGTAAGGAAAGAAGAATATGGCCACACAGCTAGTGTCAGGCCATGTTTGGATTCAGGAAGATGAGTCTTCCTGACTCTGGGCCCTGCACTTTATTTACTGCGAGTGGGTTGACAGTTAAATTTTTGTGAATGGAACATTGAAGTTTTTTTTTTTTTAATGCCTCAGTTCTAGTCCTTTTTATCCTTTAAACCTTAGCCTATTGTGCCTTTAGTAAATTATCAAAATTATAGAACTTAAGATAATTTTTAATTTTCTGCAATTTGCCAGTTGTTGAATAGTGTTCTTTATAAAATGTCTTTGCATAAGAGCTTAAGAGCATTGGTTCACATATATTATATCCCTGAATTGGGGAAAATTAAGAATAAGGTATTCAGAGTTAAAACTTAAACAGTTTTTGAAAACTAGGTTGGTTTGTTTTTTTAACTTCTGGTTGTTTTGGAGTATTTGTATCCTTTTTTCTCTTATCTATGTACTCAAAGGACTGTGTTGCCATCTCTTTAGAGATAGATAAGAGATGTGAGGAGACACAGACTTGGCTTCTGTGACCGTTGGGGCCGTAATCCCATGGTTGCCTAAATATCCTAGTCTTGAATAAAGAAGGTACAAAACCTGACATTTTTAGAAGTTTAGATTTACTTCACATTGCAGGTACTGTGTGTGGGGAGCTGTTAGGAATTCATGTGGTTGATGATGTTTTTAATCAAAAAATGCAGTTTGGAAAAAGATTGAGGGAATAATCTCGAAGCGTATGCCCACATTCAGGTAATGTGCGTCTTTGGTTTTTGGTTGTACTGAGTTATTGCTACTTCAGAATCTCTCTTGTCTGATTGGTGGTATTAGGCTCATGATGGTAATTTGTAAAAGGAAAGAGAAGTACCTTTTTATCTATGCCGTCTATTTCTATTTTTTAATGATTCTTCTGAATTAGACTTGCTTGGTGTTTCCCAGTCAGAAACATTAGTGTTGGCAGAACTCAGCATAGTAATAGAGTGTAACTAGTTCAAAGAGTAACTATGAATTATGAATTGGTCATAAGTAAAACTATTCTGTTTGAATTATTAGTGTGATAATTTGTGCTCCTTTCAGCTTATTACAGTGTGTTTAACATAGTTTTATAGTTAAAGGCCTTTTTTACCCCCTTTGGCCTGTTATTCTAAAAAACTGACACTCCATTCCAACAAATTTTTTCTTTTATGAAACATACTTAATACAAAAATGTTTCATTAAAATTGAGGTTAGTTTGACTATGCAGCTGCAAATTCAAAAACAAGAATGACAGTGTTGTTACCTGAAGAAGAATTTAGATTTTAAAACGTTGACAAACAAGAACATCAAGGCAGAATGGTAAAAATGTCTGGCAAATTTATATTCATTCTCAACTTACACTAGGAGAAGAGTGACCTGGTTGGTACATGTATAGTGCATAGAAAGCTGCCATTTACATATGTTGGTTGTGTGACCACAGAGTTAGGCAATTCTCAAAGATTATAAATTGCAGAGAAGCTACTGACCTAACCTGTGTTAGTAGAGAATGTTCATCGTAATACCAGTGAAATTTGCCTCGGACCCTATTTCTGTTATGTGTAGCGGAAGTTGAACAGTTAAATTCATAAAGGAATTAATAGCAAGAAGAAGAAACAGACTTTTAGGCTTCAGAATTATATTGATATGTGAATGAATAATCCCTCATCTTTACCCAATGATGCATTCCTTTAATTAAAAAAAAAAAGATTTAAAAGAAAAGAAAAACAAGGCAATTGAGTATAAAATAACAAACATTGTCATAGCCTCACAGAATATTCTGCACCCTTGGCCCCTTCCTTGTGTAAAAAAGGAAGGGGAACTAACAGCTTTTATCACTTCTGAGGTCAAGCTTAGACTTTTTCACTTTTTAAAAACTCTTAAAACATTTTATAAAGAAGGTAAAACCCAAAATAATCGTACTAAAACATTTACTTACTAGAAAGCAAATGTAGGAATATCCAAAATATTACAGTGTATTCATAAAGTCACACTTCACGTAGTGTTTGTAGGCACATAATGATAGAATCCTAGCAGAAATGCATATGAGTAGGGAACCTCATGCCCAGGGCAACAGGCTAGCTTTGATGCCCTTAGACGTTCTCACTTTATTTTAATTTATTATTGTTACTGTTATTTTACTTTTCCACTTTCATTGAGATCTTTATAGCTAGGTATTTTACCAGATGACTAGTTAAGAAAGTCTCCTAAAACTTTGGCCATGTAGGCATTTATTTCCTAAATCTATGCCCTCTTTTAAATGGAGAGGTTATGTACATAGTAACAGCAGTATTGTACAGTAATCAACTATGAATGACTTAGCTATTCTTAGCAATACAGTGATCCAAGACAATTCCAAAAGACTCATGATGGAAAATGCTATCCACCTTCAGAGAAAGAGTCTCAATGCAGATCAAAGCATACTATTTTTCAATTTACTTTTTTCTGTGTTTTTGGCTTTTTGGGGTTTTTCGGTCTGCTTTCACAAAATGACAAATATGGAAGTGTTAGGTATGATTGCACATGTATCACCCATGTCAAATTGCTTACCCTGTCAAGGAGGAGGAAGGGAGGGAGAGGATTTAGGAACTTAAAATTTTAAAAAATGAATGTTAAGTTGTTTTTACTTATAATTGGGGAAAATAAAATATTCCAAAAAATATAAAAAGTAAAAAAAATCCACCTGGGATATTTGCATTTGAATCCCCATCAGCTGATGTTTTAAAAGTTTTATTCAAAATGCCTTTGGGGATAGAGGTCAGCCTCTGTTGTAGTTACCTTCTTGCTACTTGCATGGTCATATAAGAGCTCACCATCTCTTGGATTGGTACTTTTTCAATATTTAAAACTTGAAGATTCTGTTCTTATTGCAACCCCTCCTAGCCTTCTCCACTTAACATTTTCTCACTCACGCTAAGTCTGTTCTCTGCCCTCGTTGACATCTACAATCCCTCAATCATTTTGTCTTCTGTATTTGCAGTGCCTGACATCGTGTGTTTATAGCATAGTAGGTATTTTAAATGCCTTTTGATATCAATGATTTATCTTTATCCTCAGTTCATTTCATCCACTCTGGGCTTCTTTGCTTTCAAACGCAGTCCTGCAAAGGGTAACTTGCCATTTTTGTAGTTTCCTAGCTACTGCACTTAAAGACCTTTTTCCCTTTTAACTTTATCATTCATGAACTGCAAACTCTCATTTCTGTGAGTGATCTTCATTGTCAGTTTTCTAGAGTGTAGATCTCCTGACTAGAAAAAAAAATCCAAGATAAACTGAGCTGACTTCACCTACTAAATTGTTTTCAGTGCCTCAGGTGCTGAATTGATTCCTTTATCATTTCCCAGACTTTCTCTTTGCCCAACCTTGCTTTCCAAATGTAGAACATTTGAGTGAGTCCAGCTAAGATTTTTCTTCTTACCCCACTTCCCTCTCTCCCCCCACCCCTGGCTCAATTCCTTGAAACTTTGCATCAGTTGGAAAGCATTTATTAAAATTTTAGCACTAGTCTGACTTGGTAAAAGTTATTTTGGGGGAGGGGGTTTATAAAAGTCTTTCCCAGTTTGTGTGTGGGAATCAGATAATTTTTATTTCACTCTTTCACATATAATTTCATGTATTCTATGAATAATTTCATAATTTCTTATATTCATGATTTAGAGGTTAGTTTTTCTAGAGCAAATTCTCAGTCTTGCTTGTGTAATTTTGAAGACAAAAACTGTACTTTCTTCTTTGGCAGGCTTTAAAAATACTTTTAAGAAAGTTTGTTTTTTTTCAAAATTATCTTATTTCATGTTTTGAAATTATAATTTAAAAGAATGCTATTTCATGGGGGAAATAAAGTAAGGATATAGCTAATAAAACTTACAGCATTCCTAATCAGGTGTTTATTTGCAAGATAATTTAAAGATCTGAATCATCTAGGACCTGGTAAAAGAAATCAATTATTATGTAAACTTTATATCCTTGACCTAGAATATTCTATAGCATATCAGTATTGTAGTGGTTTGAATTCAAATACATTCACTACAAAAAAAATTTGTTTTGACAGACATTTTACAGTCTCAGAGGTCATCTGTTTCAATTCATTTCCAAGCAGGATTCGACTCTAATAGTTCTGATAAGTGTTTATTTAAGTCTTGTGCCTAGTGTATAAAAGTCACTGTGTTAGTGGAATTTGGGAAGAAATACAGCAACCATTCTTTTTATCCATGAATTTAGTTTTAACTGAAAAAGTTGAATCAAGTAGGGTTCTGTTTGAGACATGGAAGACAGGAAATGCTTGAAAGTTTTTTGTTTTTTTTTTACTAATGAAAACCACTAATATAATCAGGCAAATTTTGAATAATTATAACCTTATTTTGTTTAAAATGTCATATTCTGCTTTCCTTATTTAAGTTCATTATCAGGAAACTGAATGTCAGCTCTGTTTACAAACTCTGTTTAGCCTTTACAAACTAGAAGAGAATGTATTGTTAAAATTATCTTCATCAAATGTAAAATTGCTTTGAAAACTAAAACTGGATTTTAAATGGATATTTTGCTGTGTACAACTTAACTACATTGTAGCCTCTTTTGAGGAAACAGTAGCAGTAGATATTCTTCACTCCCATTCACTTCCCAAACTGCACTTAATGGCTCTTTTGGGGTCCCTTTTTGCTTCAGAGTAATTATCAATAGTAACTGTTGCTCTTTCCCTCCCAGCTTGATTTACTTATTTTTTTCTTTGGCTCAATGCATTCTGGGCCTTCCCCAGTCATCCTGATGAATATCAGGTCACTGGATCCAGATGGCCAGGAGGGGAAAGTGAGACTGGTGACCTTGCACAGCCCTCCTTCACTCAAAACAAAGTCAAAAAAAGTTATGTCATCATTTCTGTGGTGGCATGGTCTTTGAAAACAAAGGATGAGCACATTCACTTCAAACACAAACTCTCAGTGCATCCAAAACCTTGGGCATCTTTAATTTTGCATCCAAGAAATAATGTAGTCTGCATTGTGTTGGCTCATTCTACTGTCAGTTCACAAACTTTTTAAGCACCTATTGTGTGCCGGTTACTGGGAACAAAGAAATAGAACCCATACTCTTATCAAGAAAAACAATTGACATAAGGATACACAAAACAAGGTGTGTGTGTGTGTGTGTGTGTGTGCATGTGCATGCGCGTGCGTTTGCCTGGAGGAAAACAAGCAGCTTGGGAAATTAGGAAAAACCTCATGTGGAAGATGGCTTAGCTTCGAAGAAAAGGAGTGATTCTAGACAAGTCCCAAGACGTGGAGGTGAAAGATTATTGTGTGGAGGCCCACCTGGCTCTATTTCCAAGGAGAATAAAGTGAGTTGCCTTCAAAGGTAGGAACCAGGTTATCAATGGCCTTCAATGTCAGAGGAGTTTAGATTTGATCCTATAGTTAGTAGGAACCCCTAGAGCTCTTTGAACCCACAGTTACATGCTAAGAATTGTGCTTTGGGAATACTGATTTTGTAATTGTGTGGAAGATGAATTGGAGAAAGGAAAAACGAGAAAGAGAGACCAATTAGGAAATTATTGCAATAGTTCAGGAAAAAGATGAATGCCTAAACTGGGAAAGTCTTCATGTGAATGGAGAAGAATTAGGTAACATCTGGCATCTTATTGTATATGTGGTTTGCTTGAAGATAACTCCAGTGTTGCAAACTTGGGTAACTAGAAGGATGGTAGTATCCTCAACAGTAATAGGAAGTTTGGAAGATGAGTCAGTTTTGAGGAAAGATAATAAGATGTCTTTGGAATATGTTGGCGTCTGAGATGTCTTAAGTTGACTAGGTAATATGTTAATGAAGAAACTAGAGCTTAGGAGAGAGTTGAGGCCTGGTTATATAACTATGGGAATTATCTTCAGAGAAATGTCCATTAAACCCATAGAGAGTGGTGAGATCAAGTGAGAAGATACAGGGAGAACAGAGAAGAGAGCCCAGGCCCGAGCTTTGTACTCTTATTAGTGAGCATAACATGAGGATCCACCAAAGGAAACTGAGAAAGAGCAGACAGGCACAAGTGAGAAGAACTATGAGGAGGTAGAGTCACAGAAACCCCAAAGAGCGATCAGTCATATCAAATGCGTGAAGAGTTCAAGAAGAATGCAGACAGAGAAAAGCCATTAGATTTGGTAGAGGTCGATGGTAACTTTGGAAAGAGCAGCTTGAATTAAGTGACGTCAGAAAACAGATGGCAGAGGAAGTGAGAAAGTGGAATGGGGAACCAGGTGTAGAGTGATTTCAACTGAGAAGGGAGAGATATAATAGAGAATAGTAAGATCTAGCGAGGGTTTTTAAGGATGGAGGGAAGGTTGGATGGGAGGATGTAGTGGTGGAATTGGTAGTGGACAGAGGAATTAGGAGGAGCTTAGTAAGACCCTAAGAAAATTTAGGAGTAATAAGATAGAAGAATGATAAAAGATAAGCCTCTCACATAAAAACTCCATGTCTTTTCCAAGGAATTGCTTAATCTAGCAAAGCCTTTTCCATCTTGTCCTGTGATAGTGATTTTTTTTTTTGAAACCCAAATGTAAACCTTTGCAGTTATTGCTGTTAAATTTTATCTCAGTCATCCTTACTAAACTGAAAATTTTTGTCAGTCCTTACCCTGATCCAGTCCTTGTGTCATCTAGCTTAGGGTTATCTGCATGTTAGATAGGTCCCATGACTGTAGAGAGAAAACTTTTGAGTTAATAATAATTGCGAAATCACCTGGTAATCTGATGTGCATGTGTTTCTTCTTAATTTCAGGTAAGTGGTATGTTAGAAAAAGTGGGAAATTTTCTTCATCTCAGAATTATGCCTCTTGGAAAGAGGCCAAATCTCTGTACGTGTGTACATAAAAGACGTGTGTACAACCTTCTTTAACAAAACCTCAGGTGACTTGGATCTAGCCTCCAGTTCTGGCTCAGAACTGGACTTTTTTTTAACTTGTGCTGTGATCCCTATTAGGATCAGAACCAAATAACGACAACTTTTTTAAGTTGATGGGTTGCATTTTTATCTTTTTGAAAAATAAAATCACTTTCCATGATTTGTACCACCACCACCATAAAATTAACCTCCTTGTAACAAGTAAAGTACCATGTAAAAAAAAAGCAAAAACCAGTGTATCACCATTTTCATACCTATTGTGTACCAGTGCCTTGCCAGTAAGCAGGATGCAGCTTTTCAGGGTTGTTTTAAGAGCATATACTTGTCTATGAAAAGCCTTTTTAAACATTTCATTTTCATTTCTCAATGTGTTCATCCTGGAACAAAGAAAAGAACTTGAATCTTAGGGATTGTGGAAAAGTTAAATGACTTGTGGTATATAAATGTAATGGAATGTTATTCAGCTGTAAGTAATGTTGAATGACCTTATTTCTATGAATCCTTGGTAGTATGGACTGATAAAGAACTAGTGGGCAGAATGAAGAGAAAAAATTTCTGCAAGGACAGCATCATTGTAAAGCAAAACAAATTTGGAAAGCTTAAAGAACTCTGAAAATGTCTTTAGAGGACCTATATAAAACCTGTTTTCTTGACAGAGATGATGGACTTACGGTGCAGAAAGAGACACATTTTTTAACATGTCCAGTGTGTGGATTCATTCTGTTTGAGTAGAATTTTTGATGGGAAGAGGAGGGAAAAGGGTAATTGGGGTGTGTGTGTGTCTGTGTCTGTGTGTGTAGAAAACCACTGGAGCATTTTATAAAATGCACAATAGAAAAAAGAAGGAAGTTCCAAAGGAAGAAGAGTTTTGACAGTATTGTGTGGAATGTGTATACATACATATTTAATGGTATTTTTTCCAATTACATGTAAAGGTAATTTTCAGCCATCGTTTTTCGAAAGGTTTTTGTGTTCCAAATTTCTCCCCTCACCCCTTCTCAAACAGTGTGAAAGAGGTTATACAATTACCGTCATGTGAAACATTTCCATTTTAGTCATGTTGATATGCGTATTTTAAAAGCAACTAGTATGAAATAAAGATTGGTACGGTTACACGTGTAACCTTCTTTTACATGTCCACAGAAATGCTCGTTTTAAAAGTTCTAAACAGTCTTGTGCATTGTAGTTAGAACAGGAAGAATAACCAGAATACTCTTCCTGGCCGTGGTTCACGCTGTTTAGCAGAGGTGTGCTGAGTGTACCTCGGTCTTTCCTGATCTTACTAACGTCAGTACTCCCTCCGAGGGAAGAACTCTTAACTTCTCATTCTGAATGATTCTTGCCCCTTGAAGTCTAAAGGCGTCTATTCAGTAATTGATTAATCAGCAAACTTTGCTTTATTAAGCTTCTGTTATATTCCCAGGCATTGTGCTCCTCAGCATTGGAAATAAATATAAAGCATCAAACAGTCTCTGTTCACAAGGAATTTACATTTTGTTGGAGTCACTAAGTATGTATATAAGCATAAATAACATAAGCATATAGAATACAAATACAAAGTACTTGGGGGTAGGGGAGAAGATCAAAAAGGATTTTATGTAGAAAGTGATTCCTGAGCTCCTATTTGAAAGAAGAGAGGGAATTTCTGAGCATATTCTGAGCAAAAGTTGAAAGTATGTGAGGAGACATGCTAAATCTTGTTTTTGTCTTTGAACGTTCTCTGTGTAGCAATTCAGCATTTACACTGCATATCTATTATCCTTCACTCTCAATACTTGAATGACTGCCCCTCCCACCTTTGTGGTGGAAGCTGGGCCGTCAACTCATCCCGTCCTCCTCTAAGACTTTCAGAATAAAGTTCATTGCACAGAAACAGAAGCAGAAAGCAATAAGATGAGGTATAACTCGAAGATGAGACACTGTGAAAAGACCAGGTTATTATAAACAGTAATTACCAACATTGATGTTCATATTACTTTGTACCAAGTCCAAATTCCTTTATCATACCACCAACTCTGTTAAATAAAAATGGTGTACTGCCTTTCCATTCTGGAATCTTGCCTGCGAAAGTACAGGCATTTAAACAATCATTATTTAAGACTACTTTGGCTTTCAAGGATTGAGTTGATGAGTTACGTTAAATATGTAAACAATTAGTTTTGAATTAATGTCATCAGTATCCCTGTTTGCATATTCATTGTATATTTGAAGTTGTATTGTAAGAAGTGTCCATAATCAGTCGAGTTGCTGGACTAGGAGTCAACAAAGACTTGGGTTCAGATTTTGCCTCAAACACTTGGCTGTGTAACCTGACCCTAAGCAAAGTCACTCAAACCTCTCGGAATTCCTCTGTTTCTGCCTGTATAACAGGCGGACAAAATACCACACAGGTTTATTGGGGAGATGAAATGAGATAATGAGTAATATAATTTGCAGACCTTCAGTGATATATAATTGGGAGCTGACTCAGTCAGATTATGTCCGACTGTAGAAACACTCAGTTTTGTTCCATGTTGTTTGGAATTTAGTCTTGATGTTGGCATCATGAAAAATGTCTGCATGTTGGGAGAGAGCAACCATTGTAGGAACTAGATCAGGTCTGGTCAAATGGCTTCTCAATTGTTTGCTGAAGATTCCTTTTAATAAAGGGCATCTCTGGGAAAATTAAGTATCTAAATAGTTTCTCTCTCTTTTAAAGTCAAAGATTTTCTATATGTTGAGATTAACCAACAACAGTTCCATTAATACCCAGAGGAAGTTCGGTGGTGTAGTGGATAGTCAATGGACTAAAGTTAGGAAGACCCCTTCTCCAATCTGACACCTAGCTGTGTGACTGACTTTGGGCAAGTCATTTTACCTCAGTTTCTTCATCGATAACAGAGTTGTGTGGATTAAATGAGGGAAGATATGTATTGTGTTTTGCAAACCATAAGGTACTATGTAAATGCTAGTGGTTTTTTTAACCAGACAACTTTTAACATTTTTAATAAGATTCTGAGTTTCAAATTTTTTTTCCTCCCTAAATCAGCAGTTTAATATAGGTCATAGATGTGCAGTCAGGAGAAATAGACCCAAAGAAAAGTACTATAAAAAAATAAAATGAAAATAGTATGCTTCAACCCGCATTTAGATTCTTATCAGTTCTTTCTCTGGATGTAGATAACATTTTCCATCATGAGCCTTTTGAAATTATCTTGTATCACTGTACTGCTGAGAAGAACTAAGTCATTCACAGTTGCTTATGGCACAGCATTGCTCATACTGTGTATGATGTTCTCCTGGTTTTCAAGGTTTTTCTGAAGTCTGTCTGCTCATCATCACTTCATAACAACAACATTCATAGCATAATAGTATTCTGTTGCGTTCATATACTGCAGCTTGTTTAGCCGTTCCTCATTTGATGGAAACCCCCTCAATTTCCAGTTCTTTGTCAGCTAGTTGTTATTAATCTTTATAAATTGTCTTCAAATTGTGTAATTCTTCGCAACTTAGTCTCTTTAAAAAACAAAACAAAACAAAACACACCATTCCTAGAAAGGGACAGGACCATACTGTATTTTTAAATTTTTTATGGTTATTATGGCTAGAAATATATTACCTGACTCCTAGCCCATTGAAAACCCATCTTTGTATAGCAGATGAATAGTCTTTCATTTATCCCATATTACGGACACTTTAAAAAAAATAACAAAAATAGGGTAGTAGAGCTTTAATTTTGGATTCATTAGGTAATATTTAATGATATGAGTATCCATCCCCCCCAAAAAAATTCTTGATATGTCTTAGCCTGATGCTGTAATATGACCAGAATGAAGTTCTGGGGGTTGTTCTTCTAGCCCCACATGCCCACTGATAACATGGTCAGGGTTGTTTTTGCTCATGCGGCCACCTGGGGCCAGCAGACCCTTCTTGGTGAGCAGAGTCTCCAGTCACTGGAACAGCCTGATCTATCTGGGAGGCAGAAGCAAGTGAACATTAGGAGAAGGACCAGGCATTCCTCTACAAGTATATCCTTGACAGACGTCCAGTGACTACAGACTCACTACCTTCCGTGGTAGCCCATTCCAGTTTTGGATAGCTCTAATTCTCAGGAAGATTTTTCTTCATATTCCCCTGGAATCTGCCTTCCTTTATCCAAGTCATTTATTTAAAATATTCAACAGAAACAGGAGTGAAGACAGCCCTGTAACATTTTATCTAGATTGACAGTACTCTTAATGCTTTTCATTCAGCTGTCCCTGAAACCTCATTTCATTCAATCTGTATGTCTTTTTCACAAGTATATTCCAGGAAAAGACGGAAACAGTTTTTCTCTTAACTACACTGTGGCCCTAATACACTACCGCATATTGGTTGTATGTAAGGCCATAATTTTCCTCTGGTGTTCCCGTTGCATCCACCACGGCGTTCAGCTTGTCATATTAGGTCAGTTATGATCTAGAAGGTGGCTTTTGGCTACTTACAACCTTACTGAGATTTAATTTATTTTTAAAACAAGTGGGATGGACTAGAACCACTTAGATCTCTCATTTTGAGTTAATAGGTTTTCTGAAACCCAGATAGACTGTTTCCATCACTTGAATTTTCCATTCTAGTAAGCTGATCAAAAATTGATATAACTTCAATCTGTTCTGATTTGCTCTTATTTGGACCTGTGTTAGGTTCCCTTTCAGAATGCTCGCAAAGTCATCCTGTTCTATAATTTTAGGGGGTCTTGGATCAAATTCACTTGCTTGTAGTATGAAAAAATCACCTTTAAAGAGGTTCAACTCTCACTAATTTAATAATCCTTGTCATTTTCCTGATTTTATTTTTTAAAGCATATTAATCCTGGTAATTGCTTCAGCCAATGGAAATCATTCCCATCCTTCAAGGCACAAACTGTAGCCTTCTTTGCCCAGTTTATCTCCCTTGCCTCTGCCTCTGCCCCTGCCCCTGGTCTTTCCCTTCTTATATTTTATGGCTATTGTCATGCAATTGAGACTTTCAGTTCTGAGGGTGTTAGATTGGACATGTGTGGGTACTTTGTGTTTGTTGCATTGAATTCTTAAGTCGTTATCTTTTCTGCCTCATTTTCAGCTGTGTCCCACCAGCCATCCTGTGTGACAAGATTGTAAGAGGGGAAAAAGGTTATTTGGTAAAGCTTGCCAACACTTTTTATATCTGACAGTATATACAATATTCCATGCCCATAGTTCCTTTCCTTCTGAATTAAGGATGGGAGATGCATTTTCTCAACTTCTCAGAGGCTAAGCTTGCTTTTAATTAACAGTAAATTCTACCTTTTTTCTTTCCTTTTTCATTACTCCAGTTATATAGCAGTTTCCTGACTCTTCTTACTTGACATTATACAAGTCTTTTGATGTCTGTCTAAATTCTTTTTCAACGTTTCTTGTGGTACTGTAATATTCCACCGTAACATACACTTTGCATTGCTTTCCAAAATGTAATGGTTCCGAAGTTGTAACAATTCACAGTTCCTTAACCATGCTTGTATTTTCACTCTTCAACTTCCGTTTCTAATGTTATACTGATCATGCAGCAGACGCTCAATAAATACCTGTTGATCTAAAAAATAGTTTGCTATTTAGTAACTTGTGGTGTAGATAAGTACATTTATGTAAGGCAAACCATCAAAATACTTAAGGACCATTGATTTCTTTGCTTTTTCTGAAAGTAGCAGACATTTAAAAGTTTTGAAAAACTTAGGAAATGATATATTGTGTATGTTTGCTTTTGTATAAAATGACTGATTAAAAAAAGAATTGTTGTATAGAACTCTTTACATCACCACTAAGGAAAATGAGCATGTTTCTTGAAGGAAAGCCTAATTTGACTTCAGGTGTTCTTAGAGTGCCTGACTTATTGAGGCAGATTGAAATGCTACTTGTATGGTATGGGATAGAATAAAATTAAATTTTTTCTACAAGTAGATGGGCCACTAGTGTACGTTTTTCCAGTATTCACCTGTTGAATAGCTGTGCTAGAAGTTTCATTTCAGGGCCATTAAGGGCAGTGGACATTCCCATTAATCATTAGTAGCGCCTTTTGGGTAAGGAGAATTGATCCTATTGGTGCTGTGCCCATTCCAAATCATCCTTAAAGCCTGAATGGCAGGTTAAGATAAGGTAGTATGATGATACTGCAGTTTAATACTCTGAGAGCAAAATATCTTTTAACAAAGTTGGTCTCAGCATGGACAGGGAAGGCTGAGGGGTAATTTGATCTTTTAAACATTGGTTGGTTTGTTGGATATAGCTGAAAAGAAATCACCCAATGCTTTAGTAGGCCAAAATCTGAGCTCTGCTTGAATGCCAAGCCACCTGCATCATGGCCCTCTGTGGTCTTTGAATAATGGGCTATTGAGCCCTCTTGAGAAAAGGGTGAGTGCTCAGTTTTAAGGTACTTATCATTAAAATATTGTTATTTAGTCATAACTTTCTTTGACCCCATTTGGGGTTTTCTTAGCAAAAATACAGTAGTGGTTTGCCATTTTCTTCTCTCGTTTTACAGATGAGCTTGAGGCAAACAGGGTAAAGTTGACTTGCCCAGGGTCACACAGCTGGTAAGTGTTTGAGGTTGAATTTAAATTCATGTCTTCCTGACTCTAAACCCAGTGCTCCCTCTACTGTGCTACCTAGCTGCCCTTCATTAGAACATCTTCTTAACTAACGTCACCCCTCCCACTTCTCAGGTAGGTTGAAATGTCTTGGCTACTCTTAGAGAGCAAAATTCAGGATTCTTAATTAGAAATAAATTGTTAACACTTGTATTGGACTGAGAAAGTTTAGCTACCCACTTGAACATGAGGGTGTCATACTATGATAATTACCTATTTTAAGTTCATAATGGAAAGTCAGATTTTAAGTTATTCTACCTGTGCTACTGCATTTGTGTTTAAGACACTGAAAAATATTTTATATTAAAAATATCAAAAACTTTTCTTATATTCACATACTAGTGATTTTTTTTTTAAACCTAAAACACAAGTAGGTTCCACCATTTTCCCTCTACTCTCTTTCCCTTGGTGATCTCCTTTACTTCCATAGGTTCAAATATTTTTTTCATAAGTGAACTCCTAAGTCTATTTCAACATTAACCAAATGTTTACTATAAATTTTCACCTTCATGGACGTCCAAAATGAACGTTAGCATTGCTCCAGAAATAGTCCCTGCAGTTTTTCTTGAGGATGCCACTACAAGACACCCAAGTTGACAGCCTCTGAATCATCCTTAGTTTTTCCCTTTTCCTCTCTGTGCCCCATCGTTTGTCAGGTTTTATTCAATTTGCCTCCACTGTGTGTGTCCTGTCCTGATGAGCAGCCGCTGTGACTCAGAGTTCTTATCGTACCTGGTGTCTTTACTGTTACCTCTATTTAGTTTACTCTCTGAGTCAGCCCCCACATAGATGCCAAATAACTTACCCCTGATTAATTCCCAATGATTGTCTGACCATGTCACCTACTCAGAAAGCTTTAGTTGCTCTCTGTGACCTGTAGGATTAAATACCAACCCCAAAGTTGGTGTATACACACACACACACACACACACACACACACACACACACACACACACACACTTCATCTATAACCTGTCTTTTCAGCCTTTAGGTCCATGTTTTAAGTCTATGCCTTTTAAGTCTATGCCTTTATACAGGTTGATCCTGAGCCTAAAATGTACTCTCTCCTTAATATACCCTGTGCCTCTTACAATCTTTAACATATTTCAAAATCCTGGCACACCTATGGAAAATTATTCATAATTTCTCTCATTCTGTTGCCTTTTCCCATTTATCTTGCATTTATTTATGTACATGTTATCCTGTCTCTGTTGTAAAGGGCTCTAGCCTAGTCTATTGATTTGTCAGAGTCAGCTTACTAAGGAATCAAGCCTTAATCTGAGTTGATCCCACAGGACCACACTTCTTTTACATCTTATGGTATTCCGTATTAAAACCACAACCTCTGACTTAAAGCACCTGAGTGAACTAAAGCTTATTCTGTCCCCCTGCTAGGTGGCCATGAAGCCTTTCCAGAGGTACCTGTCCCTGTAATATTTGAGTCATGTCATCTAACCTTTTCTCTTCCTTACTCCAGATAGACGTGTATGGTTAGTATTTCTGTTCAGTGGACTTGTTCTTCATCACAGTTATTTAAAGGTTCCACATGCTTCCTAATCTCTATCTCTTCCTTGAATATGCAGGTCAAGTACCATCTTCTTCATGAAGTTCTTTCCTGATCCGTCCATTTGTGCCCTTCCTTGTATCTAAGTACTTTCTATGTATTTGTCTTCATTTTATATTTATGGTGTGTGTTTGTATGTAATATACTTATATTCCATTAGAATGTAAGCTCCTTGCATGAAGGAATTGATTCATTCTTTGTATTCCATGACATAGTGAATCAGTGCTGGAATTAGTCTGGAAGACTGATTTTTAACCCTGCCTCAGATCACAGATAGCTACATAACCTATGCTTTAGGTTCCCGTCATATAAAATGGGAATAACAACTTCTTCTTGAAGTTTTTCATTGAAGACCAGTGAGATAATATACACAAAGTACTTAGCAAACCTTAAAGAATTATATAAATGTCAGCTATTGTCACATACTTATAAGCTACACTTAGGTTAGACTGTGTTTGTTTTAGGTTGGGGAGAAAGTGCAGCTTATTAAAAGCAAAAATAATTCTTCCCTTTCTCTTTAGACAAAGTACACACATATCTAAAGTTGCCCCAGCCAACATGATGTTGAGTACATTATAGATAAATTCCAACTGAAAGTAAACATTCTAGAAAATTCAATCCAGCTGCTCTGGTGTTTTATTGTTTAGTCTTGTGTTCTTTTTTGGTGCGTGTGCTTTGGTCAGGCCTTAGGAGTCATTGTATAGAAAACATGACTTTCATGTTACTGGTTGCAAATTGAGGGCAGGGGACTATCTTTTGACTCTTCTGTCTCCAGCACTTAGCACAGTACACCCTTAATTATTATTAATTAATTTATGGGCAACTGTTCCATTCCGGTCTTTTTGAGAGCTGCCCAAGTGAACACTGAGAGATTAAGTGATTTGCCCAGTACTCTCTCTGTCATTCGGGGTGCTAGTATGCATCAGGCATTGGACTGAGCCTTGAGAGTGCAGGGACAAAAATGAAACTTTAAGAATAAGGAGTTTACATCCCACAAGGAGAGATATCGTGTGTTTTCATATACATGTATTTTAAATGAACACTGTTTTGTGGGGAAGGGAGAAGATGGGGGAAATGTAGATGATGGTCATGTAAGTATAGATCAGGGCTTCTTAAACTTTTTCCACTCTCTGACCTCCTTTCACAGCATTTGTTGGAGTTGTGTGGCCTGAAGGCATACACAGTGCAAAACATGCTTTGTGTTCAGAACTAAGGTTGCATTTCGAAATGCAGCTTGGACAAGCACTGCCAGAAACACGTCAGGTTCATTACTTGATTCTGAATTAATTTTTGGTCATTGCGCATTCAGAAACCTTTTACTGTTGCCAAATTTTTCACAAGCCACTGGATAAGGAGCATCAGGAAAGACCTCGTGGAAAAGGGTACTTGAGCTGAGCCGTGAAGAAAACTAGGGATTTTAAAGGGAGTGCAAAGGGAAGATATGGAATGTTTTGTGTGACTTTTGCAAAAACAAACGTACAAAATATACACTATAGAGTGTATGAAGAAGCTTCAAATGTATAAAAAGTAGGTTAGAGCCATGTTTAAAAGACTTTAAATGTCAAAAATAAAGAAGGCAGCCACTGAACTTTGAGTAGGGAAGTAATATGGTCAGACTTGGGTTTAGGTAAAATGACTTTGTCAGCTGTGTAGATGGATTACAGAATAAAGGAATCTGTGGCAGGGAAAGGAGTTAGGAAACTTTTACTGTCATCCAGGTGGAACTTGAACCCATGTCTTTTCCTTTAAATCCTCTCTTAATGTTCCTATCTTCCCAGTCCCTCAGACTTACAACCTAGGTGTATCTCAGCTCCTTATTCTCACTCCTCATTTCAAATCTGTTGCCAAAGATTTTCACCTTTGCAACATCTCAGACATAACCCTTCCTGTTACCACCTCACAATTGTACTATTACAATAGCCTGTTGCTGAATATTCTTGTTTTGTACCTTACCCTTGGCCATATATTAGCCATGTCGCTATCATTCAAGACTTATTTTCAATTCAGTATGTGAACATATAATATATATTCAATTTCAGTCTTACATATTCATTCAGTCTTGAGCAAGATACTCTCTACTCTAGCATTTTTTTTCAGCTGCCCTCTTTTTGTAATGCTCTCCCTCATCTCCATCTGCTGGCTTCCTTTGAGTCATAACTAAAATCCCAGCTTTTACAGGAAACCTTCCTTATGAAGTACCCAATTACTAATAACAATCTTAAGATATATTTTGCATTTTACAAACATTAAAAAGTAAAACAGTTTGTCCTTATTGAGTCCTTTGTAGTTAGTCTGGCATATACCGTATATTTCTCTTGGCTCTTTTCTGTCATATCTTCTATTAAGTTCAGGGTTGTTTTGGGGGTTTTGGGGGGTTTTTTTGGTTGCTTTTGTGGATTTTTTTTTAAACAAAGTCCTGAAAGTCTGACAGTTCATTAAATTTTTCATTCATGATTATACTTAGTTTTGGGTATATTTTCAGCCGGAACCCCAGTTCTTTTGTCATTGCTGCTAGGTCTTCGATGATTCTAATTGTGGTACCACCACATTAAAATTGTTCTTATTTCTCTTAATGTTTTGTCTTTGAACTGGGCATTTGTGGATTTGATTATAATATTTCTGTGGGTTTTCCTCACAGGATCTCTTTAATGTGGTGATTGGTGGATTTCTACTTTCCCCTCTTGTTCTAATGCTTCAGGACAGTTTTCTTTTTGATTATAGCTTTCAGGTACTTAAGTTATTCTCATGTTTTCTTGATCTGTTCTCCAAATCAGTTGGATGTTCCACATTCTCGTCTATTTTCTCATTCTTTATGTTTTGTTTTATTATTATTTTTACTCTCTGGCTTTCCCTTGCCCAATTCTGATTTTCATTTTCTTCTCTAAGAGTCTGGAACTCCTTTTCTAATTGGTTGACTTTCGTTTCATAATCTTGTTTTTCTTGGATTGCTTTTCTTAGTTTTTCCTCAGTCTCTCATTTTTCTTGAAGTTCTGTTAATTCATTTTGGGCAGGTGACCATTTGACATTACTTTTTGGGGTGGAAAAGAATTTCTTTTTGTCTGTATCCTTCTCTGAAGATGAGCCCTTATTTTCTCTATTCCCACGGTAACTCTCCTTTGCTTCTGCGTTTTCTTATTTGTAATAGTTTAGTTTTTGTAAGCGCTTCTACTTCTGGAGTATGGGGGTGTTGTGTTGCCTCTGGTCTCAGATTCTCCTTCAGTTATTCCTTTTGGCCTGGAACCTAAGTCAAGCCCTCCAGCCTGCTCTGCGTGCCCAGAGCTTAGAAGGTCCTGTGCTGAGGCTCCTGCATTCACCTGCTGTGGGCACTGGTTCCTTGACGGGGCTGTGGGGCACTCCCTCCCCCTCCACTGCACATCTCCAGGCGCAGCTGGATCTTCCCGGGCTCCCCACACTGGCTTTGGGGTACAAGCTCCTGACTGGGGCCAAGGCAGCCTCTCAGCGTAGTTAGCCCAAGGTTTGCAACTTGCTGTTTGACTGGAAACGAGACCTAACCTGGAGGTGTTTACTTGTCACAGGGATCAAAACTCATCCTGGAATTTTTCTATAGATCTTCTGCAGTTATCCCCAAGAGGACCCTTGTTTTACCTCTGTCTACCCTCTACACTTACTTTTAGCCCTCTATGTTCTCCCTGAGACACTATTTCATCTCTTTTGTAGAGGAAAACCTTGAGCTTGGAATTTTCTGACCCACTCTGCCATTTTCCCAGAACCCTCCTCTCTTGATTTCTTTAAAGAATAAGTTGCCCTTTCTTCAGTTTTCCTTAATTGGTGGTTTTCATTTTAGCTCTCAAAAAATCGTTTTAGTTAATTATTCTTGAGCCAATAGTCTTTCTGTAATTATAAATTATTTTATATGCTTTAATTGTGTCAGGTGTTTGCTGAGGAGAGAGAAACACACACATACACCATTAGAATGCCAAGTGCCGTTTACAGTTTGGAAGTTGGTGCTTTATACTGCTTGTTTGCCAGTGAGGTTATTAACTTAGGCCCTTTTGTGTCTTATTCAACAAAAGCATCAAGGCTTTGAAGTTGGCAGACCTTATATGCCACCTGCATTTACATCTAGTAGCTCCCACACCATCACAAATCTGTTCTAATCCTCCTTATTCTCTCTGTCTTTTGGGTACCAGCTTATAAAATTCATAATGAAATAAAGGGATACCACTCTTTGGGCTATTGGTTTGACATCCTTCTTCATGCTGATCTTCCCTACATTTACTATTGCATTTCCAGTTAGTACTTTGCATGTATGCTTTAAATAAACTACAGTTCTTTGACTTTTAAAAATGCTTTTTTTTAAAAAAACAACTTTTTAATAGGAAACAAAAGGGAAAGAGTGGCTTTTTGAAGGGGGTTTACTAATCCAATGAAATTGATCTAGCATGCTTCAGACCTTTCATAGAAATTAGTCGTGTGGTAGTTAATGCAAGGCATCTAGCTGAGTTGCATAATATAGACCAGGTTGATCTATTTCTTTAACTTTTGGGGAGGTTGGGTGTAAGAAAGTTATAAAACATTACCGGGTCAGAGTGGAGGCATGAATCCTAAGATCTGGAAGCTACAAAGGGGAGAGTTTATTTTTTAGTAGCTGAGAGATTGACAAATTGGGAGAAAGCATCATTTGAAATGCAAGTGAAAGCTGAGCAGTTTTGTGAGCTGAGTTCATTAAGAAAATTAAGAACTAGTGATAATGG
This sequence comes from Bettongia penicillata ogilbyi, assembly GCA_023548195.1. NCBI lineage: Eukaryota > Metazoa > Chordata > Mammalia > Diprotodontia > Potoroidae > Bettongia > Bettongia penicillata. The sequence goes on from JAJHZJ010000006.1 coordinate 644,164, forward strand.
CATCAGATTTTCTTCAGGGGAAGTTTTAAAAGCTAACAACTAGCTAAAGTTGAAATCAGGTGTTTGAAATATATTTTTATCATTAAAGTCAAAATTAATGCTTAGAAGTTTGAGACAATTTTGAGTAGAGACTCTGAAATTGACTATTCCTTTAGTTTTTAAGTTCAGGGTGTTTTTTGTTTTGTGGTGTAAATGTATTCCCAAAGCTTTAGTCTGCAAGCTTAAAAGTTATGAAATTATATGAAATGAACAAATTATAATTTTTTTCTTTGCCTGCTTCATCGGCTAGTACATTTCAAATGCTGAATTAGTGATAATACTATCATTTCCATAGCAATAGACAGATCTTCTTGCATGAGTTAGTAGTTCTGTACTTATGACATCACAAATGGAAGCTAGTGGGAAGAGAAGGCCTGAGCATCTTCAATAATAGTGGGGAAAATACAGATCTTAAAACTGGCCAAGTACAGGCCTTTTGTGTGTGTAGTATATCCACTCCAGAGCAAAAGCTCTTCTTTGAAAAGGTACTTTGTGCTTTTCTTATGTCTGTGTCTCTATATACTCAAATTGCAAATGATTTATTTTCCCAAAGAATTCTCTCTCAGTAATTGAAAGCATTTTCTGCTTGTATTTGGATCTTGTGGATTGGTTTTGGAACTCTTAATTGGTTTGTTCCATTTTCTACTGAAATAGCATCTGTCTGACGACGATATTATGGCTAGGATTTTATATATATTTTATGATAGGTTTTACGTATGAACTTTCGGTTTATCAACTCTTAAGGTATGAGTGTTTTACTTGTGATACCTAAAAGCTGACTATTAACAAAATCAGGAGACTTGTTTTTAGCTAAGGCTGAGCTAATCAGCCATAACTTGGTCAAAAAAATTAGGTCAAAAAATTTGAGCTAAATAAAGCTTAAGATTGACAAGTGGAAACCAGTTAAATTATTAATTAGCATAGATGTATTTATGTTAAATGTCAAATGTGTAATTCTTTTTGAAAGAACATTGTGTGTATGAAACATTTCTAAATCTCAAAAGTTAATCACATTTTGGTTTTTGTTGTATACATAAAATTTTCTGTGAGTGGGCTCTCTGGTTTATCAAATTGCTGTGAATTATTTTAATCATTAGTTTTCTGGCTAAACCATCACAGCTCATTTGTGGATGGTATTTTCTTAACCAGTTACCTGCCTAATACTTGTTATAGAACCCAGCAATTTAATGTTAACTTCTGGTAGGATACGTGGTTGGATTAGTATACCCACAGATTAATCCCATTAGAACCAGCCAACTTCATCTCAAGAGTAACTGAATAAAAGAGGGTAGTAAAGCTAGTAGCATTATTTTAATATATCATTATCATCACATTCATATGATTCTGAAGCAGTATCATTAATGACCTGTTGTATTATATGTCTGTAACATAAATTTGAGTGTCTGGTGAGTGTATATAAATAACATCTATTAAATAAGACACAAATGCAGTTGCCAACATTAAATTTTTTGTAATAAATATACCAGAATAATGGAAATATCCTAATTGTTATTGTTCAGTAAATTTTCCTATACCATTTACATATTCATTTTTTTCTTTGAAGTTTTTGTTGTACTGTCAATAAATTCTCTTTGATATTAAGTAATAACAGCAAAAAATTTTTTCATATTGTAGTGATACTATATCTTGTAGCAAGATTATTTTTTTCCCCTGGAAAAGTTGTAATTTATACTTGTAGATGCAAATGTTAAATCCTTATCAATTAAGATATGAAGGTTAAGGACAAATTGCTGGCATATAATTATGGTGGTAATATAATTACACATTAGGGGAAGGCAGATGGAGGGCATTATCACTTACGTAGCACGTAGCTGTGTGCCGGGCACCGTGAGCACTTCTTACGAATATCATTTGATCCTCACAACCTTGTGAGCTCGACGATGATCTTTTCCATTTTACGTTGTAGGAAAGTGACACAAACAGAAGTTAAACAGCTTGCCCAGAGCTAAATCTGAAATGACTCCAGGGCCTGGTGCTGTACCCATGGGGGCAGCCAGCAGCTTCCCCATCCCCTTACTCCCCCACCACGCATATGATGGGATGCGCAAATTACTGAACCTCTCAGTGCTCTCAAGCAACTTACATGCATATTACTGCTGTATATATTAATTGCTTTCTCTGGGTAATGAATTTAATGTTTTCATTGTACCTATTATCAAACATGAATTTTTTTTTGGTAATCCTTCCATTTTGAATCTTTATAACCCACTCTTACATTGCATGTATTTCAGTCAAATACATAAAGCTATATTTATGGTGGACACTATGTAACTGGTTTCATTCTGTTACTTGAATCATTTGTATATTTTCTGATGAATTGGACCTTCTCAGCATTTAAATGTTATTTTAAATTTTTTATTGATATCTATATAAATTCTATACTTTGTTTGCAGCCAGGAAACTAATATTGTCCTCTTCCAACTCTTTTGTAGTTTCCTGGGAACACAGTCCATGTTTTCCTCATTAATTCACTGATATTATAAATTGAGGCTTTTAGAACTATGACAGTGATGATCCTCCGATAAAATAGTAAGGATATACCATAATTATTCATCTTGTTACCATAAGTTTTTATATTTTGTTCCTATGTTGTCTGTTTCAGGTTTGAGTATTTTTGGTACTTTCAGGATTTTAGTTTTCATTGTTAAGCTGTATTTTAGAGTTGGCGTATTAGAACAACACTGTAATGTAAGTGATATGTTTTCTGTTAAGCCCATAAACTTTTCTGTACACCTGATATTTTAATGGAGGCAATCCTAAGTAGAACCAGAGAGACCTAAGTGTCTTAGAATTATTTATTTTATAAATGTAAGGTTTTTACTTATTTTGAGTGTTTGGGTGCACATTTAGATCTCATTTCCTGTCACATGCATCAAGTAGTAAGATCAAAGAACCAATCTTAAATTCAAGGTAGTATAATAGATTATTTTTGTTTTGCCTTGCTCAATCACAAACTCTCTATTCCCCCCCACCTGCATATTAAGTGTCTAAAATGTGCCAAAACTGTTCCACGCTCTGTGGTAGGATAGAGAAGACACCCAGTCTCTCTGACTAGAGGAATTATAAAATTTGGTTGGGTTGATTCCATTTACATACTTTAAGTATCAAATGTGACGCAAATAGTAAATGCAAGAGAAATATATAGGAGAGAATCATGGAGTGGGATTGTTCAGAGAATATTTTAGTTGGAGAATATGGGACTTGGATAGTTCTGAAAGAGATCTTTTAACATAATTTAGAATCTGAATTAAACTAGTACATAGAAAGATAGGCTTGAGGAAGAGAATTCTCAAGAGAGGATTAGTTAGCTTTGTACTGCAAGGAATGAATGAGCACTGTGTGATAAACAGGAAACATAAGCCTATAATTTATATATAATGGAGAGTTAGTTGGGGGCACTGAGAGTGCACCAGCCATTATGTAACAGACAGTACTTGAACCCAGATCTTCCTGACTTCAAGATCAAGTCTCTGTCTACCTCACTATACTTCCTCTTTAAGAATATTTGGAGTCTTTAAATACTAGGAAGATTTTCTGATTAAGAAGTTTTGAGAGGAACCATCCGGTTGTTTGACCAAGGTTAAAATCTTCCTAATGATAGCATTTCTATCTGATCCCTTGTTTCTCAGGCATCAAACAATAGGGTGGTTTGGAACAGGAATATTGAGGCAGATCAGCTGTGCTGGAGACTAAAATAATAGTAACCCAGATATCTCATGATAAGGGCCAAGACCGTGGTTATTATAGGAATATGCTGTAAGTAAAAATACTGGACCTGGAGTCAGGCATAGGTTCTAGTGTTCTGGCACCAATTTTCTATATGATAAACCACTCTGGGCATTTAGCATGGTTAAAATTAGACTGTAAGATTTTATGGTAGCCAAGGTTCTAGCTAACTTTAAATTCTATTATTTTTTAATGGTTACATGTGAAGCTACAGATTGTAGATGAAGGGAGACAATGAATAAAAGAGCCAAACTTGATGACAGAAAACTGTCATCCAGATGTGAGAGAGAGGGTAATGGGTTCAGTTTTATATGTGCTAGATTTAAGATGATGGTGGGCGTTTCCACAGCTAGCAAATAGAGACTGACCTGGAAAGGAGAGGTTAATGAAATTAAAGATTCTGTGGATGATAAGAATCAGATCTAGCACCAGAAGAGGCCCAGCACATCTATTCCAGTTCTTTCACTTTTTACAGATGAGAACTGAAGTTAAGGGAGGTTAAGTGAATTACCTAAGGTCAGATAGGTAGTTGTGTCAAAAAGTTGAATTTAAACATCCGTTGAATCCAGTCATTGTTCTTTCCATGGTCTTCTGAAGATATAGTATGAACTGGCACACACACGTACACACACTTACACACGCACGCACACTCACACATACACACAAAAGAGAAACCTATACCAATAAAATTACAGATCTGAAACTTCTAATTAAATCTAAATTTAAGATATGCTTTTTCTCAAATCTATTGTGTATAAAGCCTGACTGCAGTCTGCAAGTGGTAGTACTTTTGAATACATTTACATTTTCTTCTTTCAAAACATTACAGATACCTGTTTGCAAATAAAACTATTTTAAGAGTATAATCTACAAAGACTATTGTCAAAAAGAATTGGAGGCCCAATTATTTTGGTAAAGGTTAAGTCTTTATTACTTTGTATTTATGTGATTCTGTGAGTTGAACAGTGTGATGTGCTAAGGAGAAAGAAAAGGTAGGGAAGAGCCCTTCTACATCATGTGAAACTTACTGAATCAAGGTATGCTGTGAGAAAGGAGCATCGATTTGGAAGTTTCAGAGGTGAAGTACTGACATGGGATGATAAGGTCAAAGCTAACCTACTAGGACTGTTGGGATAAAATTAATATGAGATATTTGTGTAGTGGTTTATAAATGCTAACTGTTCTGTGATTAGATAGGAAGAAGATAACGAGGTAACAAAAAGAGGTGTGCTCCAAAGGTGTCACAGGACGTTGGGGAGAGGATTCCCAAAACCAGGAAGTGGTCATTCTGTCAGGTGCTACCCAGAGCGAGAGGAGAAGCTGAACCCATTGAATTTCTTTTTTTTTAAGGTGGTTATTAACCTTGGAAAGAGCAGTTTGTAAGTGGTAGAGACAAGTTGTATCCTAACGGCTTAAGTGACCTTGGCATGAGGAGTACAGGCAGTGAATATAGGGAGATAGTGTCTGAAGGTCCTGTCCCTGTGGCCATCTTGGCATTCCTTCAGAGACTCCGGCAGACTGAAACTTCCATTCTTGGTTTTACCTGTGCAAATATCTCCCAGCACTAAATACTTAAAACTATATTAATAGCTAAGTGCCATTATTCCTTTCCAGTTAATCAGAAGCTGACTTCTACCCACACAAATCTTACAACGTTTATAGGCCAGAATTGATGTAGTCAGCATGCCCAGTATAAGAACGCTCATGGACACAGATTTCAGTCTGGCTTCCTGCCTATCCATAACTTTCCTAAGGCTATGTTTGATGACTTTCTAATGATCACAGACTAATAATTGTCAGAGGCAACATTTGACCCTCGGTTTTCTCAATTTCCCAAGTTCACTGCTCTATAAAAGCTGCCCTGTTGCCTTTCCTCAAATGCTTAGATACACTTGAGTCTTTCAGAGATTTGTGGTGTTATCAGCTACCCATGTTGGTAGCTAGAGTTTTGTTGGTGAGCCTCTCCCAGTAAGAACGTTTATGCCCACTCTCATAGTCTTTGTGAACCCAACATTAGTACTACACAGCAACGAGGAACCAGAAAGGTCAGTTTTATTGTAAAATATCGAAGAGATTCACTGATCTCTAAATTGGAACTATAGTTCTAAACCATGCAGAGCCAACCTGAAACTGAAAATGACATCTGACTTCTTAGGTCAGCTTTGGCATTGACTCACTAAAAGTAAGTCAATCAACTTCTTGAACCTCAGTTTTCCTGGTATAATGATGTGTTGGGCCTAGATTTTTCCTGAAAGTTTTCTCAAACCTTGGATAATTCTATGGGATTTCTTGTGAGCTTTGCAAGTCACAGGCCCAGATGGAGACTGAACCAGTGAAGTTAAAGAACAAATCATAGAAACAATTCTGTGAAAGAATGGTAATGATGAAACCAACCACCAGAATTTCTGGGATGGAGCTAAATCGGTCCTCAGGTGGAAAAATTAACATTTACTATTAGAGAAAGAGAGAACTAATGAATTAATCATTAATTTTCGAAAATTAAAAGCAAACCCAAGGAGCATACAAAACAGGTATTGTTAAATTAGAATTAGGAACCAAAAAAAAAAACTGTAGAAATGACCAAACCAAAATTTAATTCTTCAAAGACTAAGAGAATTGATAAACTGATTAAGAGAAGGCAGAAAATCCTCTCAACAAAATAGCAAGTGAACAAGGTAAAATCAAAGCTAAAGTAGAAGAAATAAAAAGAAACTATAAGTATCCATAGTAGGTTCTGTTAACAAAACTGAGAACACAAAAGAAACAGAGAAATGCCCTTAGAAAATGCTCAGATGACCAAATAGAGATCTTTACAAAGCTCTCTTAAGATTGTAAAAAAAATAGAAGTCATGGTGAAAGAAATTTTAAAAGAACAATTAAGTAAAATTACTGTACAAGTTCTCAAGAACTCAGTACTTAAGTAAGGGAAAGACAAAGCAAAGGAGAATCAAAATAATTTAAAAATTTAAAACTATCCCATCAAACACATTTTTAAAGAAATTCTTACTGTCTCATTTCTTTTGTCTTAGTCATGGGATCATAGATTTAGAGCTGGAAGGTACCTGAAAGCTATCTGAATTAAACCCCCTCATTTTGTCAGTAAGGAGAGGCAGAAACTAGATAAGTGACCCTGGTAATTGGATGACACAAGTAGCCAGAGACAGTGGGATTTTCAGTGCCGGTCCTCTGATTCCAAATACAGTGCTCTCTAAAAAGTGGAAATAATGAAGTTTTCAGAAATACTGATGACTTGTGTATCAGATCCCTTCTGCTTTAGAGGACCTTAGAAGAAAATTTTGTATTTCAAGAAAGTTATTTTTAGTAGTACTCTTATTAAATATAAGGTATGTTATATGAGTATAATCTCATCATTTGTTATGGGTGCATTGTTACTCAGTTTAAAATAATTGTTGTAGGAAACTATTAAATTAGAAATGAAAAAAGAATCGTTTCAGATACTTTTAAGCATCCTCCTTCTTCAACATATAGAACATTAATTCAAATATATCTCCATTTATATTAAAGGTGTAATAATAATTGTAGCTTGGGAAATGGAACATAAGACAGTCTATAACATGAAATTGGAAAAACTTTGTGTAGTATTAATATTGTGAAAGCAGAACTTTTTTTCTCTTGGTGCTAGAAAGTCACCTAAGAAGCTGGTAAGCCCGTATTTCTAGTGATGCTGTCCGTGGTGCTGAATATCATTTCCCTTTGAATAGTCTTCAAAGTGTATGACAGAGACAGATAATGAATGGATGTAGCTAACTGAAAAAGTCTTGTTTACAATTTATAAGTAATAATGGGACATTGAATTTACAACTGAAATTTTTGTTGGAGAAAGTATTTTGACATTTGTAGAACATTAGTATAGGTACAGATTGATTTGAATTCAAATGAAGTGTAGCCTGAGGAGGTTCACGTTGCCATAGAAGTTTCACTCTTCAATAGTCATCTCATTTTTAAATTCACAAATGAAAATGGCAAATTTCATTTGCATTATTTTGTTTACCTAAGTATTTGTTAACTAATCCACGTTTTAGTGACACTTCATATAATCTGAAAATATATTCTTTGGACATCAAATTAAAGTGACATCTAAATCTCTACTTCCTTTCACCCCAACTCCAATGCAAATAAAAGGTATACAAAGAAAAGCACACATCCCTTTACTTTGTATGATATATAGGTTGCAATTGTGAACTAGATGTCCAGTAAAATTGGACAATGATGCTATGGTACTTACCCTCTTTGGGCATAAGGCATCTGGCAAATGAGAATACAAGTATTTATTCCCTTAGTGTTTTATTTTGTTTTTTTTAGAAAACCCTATAAAACACTATGGCAACTTTTTGGAAGAAGTTGAGCATAGATGGTTCAGGTAGAACCATCTTCAAGTCCTAGTTTTCTGACTAATGACACTGTCATTTACCTATTTGAGAATGTTTCCATAGGCAGAAAGGAATACTATCTTCCTACTCTGCCTCATTGTAAGGGGAGCAGAGAAGAGTGCAAAATGATCTTCCTGCTTTGAAATCTGGCCCCCTTCACTTACTAACAGTGTGACCCTGGGCAAGTCACTTAATCCCGTTTGCTTCACCACTTCATCTGTAAAATGAGCTGGAGAAGGAAATGATAAACCACTCTGGTGTGTCTGCCAAGAAAATCCCAAATGAGGTTATAGAGAGCAGGACGTGACTGAAAAACATGTTAACTGCCTCATTGTATTGTCAGGATCAAATGAGATAAATGTAAAATTATAGATAATCATATTCCATCATTATGTTATAGTATTACTACTATTTGGAGTATTTCTAGGCATGTTCAGTTTGATAGGTTAACTAGCTCTTTGCCCCATTTTCTCATTGATGTTTTATAGTTATTCTGAATCTAAGTTTGTATAATAATTGTGTCTCTGGAAACAACTGCACTCTAGGAAGCTTCCTTTGGGGCCAAGAAAAGCAGTCCTCTCGTTGACTTTATGTTGTGCCTGATCCTGAGCAAGTCACTTAACTGCTCTAGACACATCAGACTAGAGAAGGTGCCAACTTGCCTTTATAAAGGGATGTTTTTTTCCACCGGAAATCTCAGCTACAGTTCTTATCTCTATAGACAAAAAGCCAATTTACTGTAGACATTAGTTTCCTTAATTTACTTTAGATTACTTGCAAACATTGTGCTTTTTACATTTGTAAATATGTGACAAAGTTGAATAAAGCATTCAGAAATGGCCACTGTTAATTCAACAGTAGTTCAAATGTTACTCTTTTATTAGTACATATATAAATTTTGAAACTGTTACCCCAATGTAGAATATATTCCCATTTATCCCCCAAAATAATTTAGTTTACACAAAACCTGAACATGGATATATATTTTCCTTTGAAACTGGTTCTTAAGTTTTTATGTGTCACAGACCCCTTTTGCAATCTAGTGAAGCTTATTGTGCCACTGTTAGTATGATATTTTAAAATGCTGAAAACAGAAGGATTAAATTATGTTGAAATACTGTTAGCATTTTTTTTTGATGTTTCACAGACTCTAGGTTAGAACTCCTATTTTTAGGAATGCATTCTTATTTTAGTGTACTCGGGTGTTTTTGTTACCCACAGACACAACTTTCTGTTGAATAATGTTGATAATCAGTATATATTTGGGGTAAATATAAAAGGTACTCTCATGTTTTCTAAAGTAAAGCTAACATTCATATAATCAGTAGGAAATAATTTTTAAATGTATTTGTTAAGACCATTTGTAATGACATTTTTATTATGAAAATTTATGGTCTCCAATAAAAGTACTTAAATGTGACATCATTACTGAATTGCTTATAAAGTGAAGACTTAAATAGTTAAAATATTGAGTTTCCTTTCCCCCCTCTTAAAAGCTGGAGATACAGATGATCCACCAAGAATTACACAAAACCCCGTCATCAATGGGAATGTAGCGATGGCTGATGGACATAACAACACGGAGGAGGATATGGAAGATGGTGAGTAGATTGCTGAAAGGGAGTTACCATTTACTCTTCTTTAGAGTTCCTTCTAGGAATCTGTACACATTCTAGCCTGAAAAGCATTGGATGTTGTGGTGTGAATTGCAAAGTAGTCTATAGACTCCATGTTGAGTGTGTTTGAGTTGACTTTGTTCTTTTAGTAGTTTGGGAATATTTAAAACCAAAGGTTTATAGCAGCTTAGTTTATATTCACACCTGCAGCTTTCCATCCACTCACAACAGCCCAAATGTGGGCTCAAAATGTGAAGCACAGACTATTACTCTCCTTTTTGAATAGCATGCCAGTTTCTAGATCTCTTAAGCTTGCTTGGTTTTTCCTATGTTTGTAACACATTAGCATAGAGGTGCCTAGTCACTACTTTCCCTGTTAATATAGAAGCTTATAGGTAGAAAATTTTAGATGGTCTCCATTTTTACACACTATGTCCAGATAGAAAGGCCAGGTTTCCTCCCTAGATCGTATATAGTTATACAGCAATAAGGTTTTGAAACAAATTAGTTCAGTAATATCAGGGGCAGAATTTAATGTCAAAACAAATGTAATGAATTCATATCATTTGAATACCACTTTCCTCTTTCACTTTTTCTCCTTTCATAAAAAACAAAACAAAACTTTTGTGAGTTTGGCTAACTGTGACCGGTTAATTTAAAATAAAAAAGGAAAAGACCAAAAAAAAAAACCCCACCAAGCCAAAAAGATACCAGCCAGTAATAATTTTGTGCAGTCCCTGGAATCTTGCAGTGTAATATGAAACCATGTTCTGTCAAAAACAAGTCCATCAATCCTCATGAGGGTTGTGTCCTTCCCAGGGGAATAACGGGGCAGTTGAAAGAAACCATCAGTCACGGGCTGCATCACCAGAAGGACTGCTGTTCAGACCTCCTGCCAAAAGTTCAGCCTTCATGAGAAACTGCAGCAGTAGTTGAGAGTTCTCTCACAGTGCGGTTTATCCCCCTGTCAGCTGACTGAGGCAATATCTGAGGAAGGTAAAAAGGCGTGGTCTAAATCCCGCTGCTTTATTACCTGTGGAGTGCACTTACAACCCTGTGTAGAAAAGGACAATTGTGTGGGTATGGTTTTTTTGTTGGATTTTTGGTGTTTTTCTTTCAATCACCAGAAATGCCAAAAGAGACTTTTTAACAAAAAGCATCCAGGAAGCTGGTCTAATTAACCAGTATTCATTAAGAAGGTATAGGTGCCAGGAGCAAAGAGAGCACTCCACTCTAGTTTGTTATATTTTAGAGTGATTGTATGCTAATAGTTTTATAGAGCTAGAGTTAGGGAGGAAACAACACCAATAGAATACCTTTATTTCTAACTTAGACAATCCAAAGAGCATTTCTAGTGTGTAATGGAATTTTGATAAAGATAAATGAGTTGTTAGAAATTACCCTGCTGTTCTTTAGGAACCAGAGATAAAACAGAGCTGACACTCCTGTTCTGTCCTTGGTTGGCATTGAAGTATTTTGAATCAAAGATCTTTTTGTGTGCTGTTTAAGATGAGTGGTTTTAGGTGTTAGGAATCTTTGAGATGAGGTTGAGTGAGGGGAATTGTAAGATAGTAACTTGATAGCATGACAGCTGTGGAGTTTGGGGTGATCTCTTCCAGTTGTAACATTAAAGGATTCTTTGAAATTTCGAAAAAGTTACTTATAGCTGAGCCCATTTCTTTTATCTTTAGTGTATAAAACATACATTTAAGAAGATTTTTAATAGAGATTATCACTAGAAGGGAGTTGGGGTACAAACTTATGTAGGATTACATATCAGATAAAGAGAAATGTACAGAATTTGTTTCAGATTGAAAAAGGATTGTCTCTATGGACCATTTACCCAGGACTTAGCAATGGTCTTTTTGAACAGGTCATTGTAAGTAGTTCAAACTTGGCTTTATGTTTGGAAGAAATGACACTACAAAATGAGCTTTAAATGTAGCAATGAGAGGAGGTAAAGATTTAGGTAAGGAGGAAAAAGAATGGCTCTGCACCACCCAGTGCAAAGTAAAGAGAAATACTTTATTCATTTATTTTTATCTTCATATTTTACAGTTATCCTCACATCTTTTTAAATCCTTTTTTGTTTAGAAGAGGTTGTAATTAAGTTATACCCATAGCGTACCAAGAATTCTGTTAGTGTGCACACATTGTAGTGTTTGGTGTCAGACCAAAATAATTTTCTTGTTGACTCTGTTTAAAAGAGTTGGAATGGAAAGACTAATCAGATTTTCACAACATTAGTGGAGAAAAAAGTGAGCATTTGTTTTGGAAGCAACAAGAAGGAGATGGTACAGTAGATAACTTTTCTACCTCAGCTTCTTTATCTATAGGATAGCAGTAATAATAGCGTATACTTCCAAGGTTGACTGTGAGGATAAAATGATTTTGTAAACCTTAAGGAACTATGTAAATGTTTAAGTAGTAGGGAGAAAATGGACATGGGCAAGTCAGTAAGCATTTCTTAAGTGCCTACAATGTGGTAGTTACTTTGAGAAGCTCTGGGGATGCAAAGAGACAAAAAACACATCCTACCCACAAGGAGCTCACAGTGTAATGATTAGGGAGGCAGCATGCTAACCACTGTGTACAAATAAGATGTGTGCCAGGTAAATCGGGGAAAGGAACATAGCATTAATAGGAATCAGGAAAAGCTTTTAGCAGAAGGTAGGGTGCTTTTTTATCTGAGATGTGAATGAAAGATTCCAGGATGGAATAGGGGCAAGCAGCGTCCTGTTTTATCCTGTAGGTAATAGTGGTACCATTTTGAGTTTAATAGGAGGATGACAGGATGACCTGTCCTTCAGGAAGATCACTTTGATAGCTGAATGGAGGCTAGATTTGGAGTGGAAAAGAGACTTGGCAACCAGACGATTGTTGGAATAGTCCAAGCATGAGATAGGTTGCATTCTTGATGAATTATTGTAATCTTCAAATGAGTGTGCAGATAAAATTACATGCTTTACAATTTTTAAAACTTCATTGTCAATAACATATCCATCTGGTTCCTGTAGGTGAAGATGATTTGCAAAAATGGTATAAATCTGGAATGTCCTTCCCAGTTATTTTGGATTTATATTGGGTATATGTGTTGTAGATCATAATGTGTTAAAAATGCTTATTGGATTGCATATGGTATGATAAAAAAGATCGCATTATTTGACGCAGGAAAACAGTCCTTTCATTGGGCAGTTAGAAAGGAAAAGGAAAGGTGGACTGTTTACATGCTAGAAGTAAATATAGGTATAAATGTGTACTTTTAGGCAAAAACATCAATGAGGGCCTCTGAAATTTAAGTAAGATGTTTAGCCTTTTATAAACTAAAGAGTTAATATTTTGGCCAAAGTAGATGCTTTTTTTTTCTTGAAACTTGAGTATGTTTGGTAAGTGTTATTCTTAGAGCCACAAAGGCTTCTGTCTATGCAAAAGCAGTTGAAAAAGAAGACTCACTCTCAGGGTGTTTATAAACAACCTTAGGACCCAGGTGCTACAAAATGAGATGGTCTTCTTGTTCTTGGACTGATTCTTCATCCCTGAGGCTGTGGATGTGAGCACGCTTGATGTAGTGTTGGGACACTCTTCTTCCTCTTTCCCTTATTAAAATACTGTGTAGACACTACACACAACTGCTAAGACTGTGGAGCTCACTGTCAGGTGTAGGATGTGTGTTGGATTATAGATACTCTGGGGTTTTTGATTTAAAATTGATCAAGGGGCTAGCCTTGAGCAGACAGTTGTACTATTTTACTAAGGCTGTTGTGGGAATCAAGTGAGATAGTGTTTAACATGCATTTTTTAAAAGTGGTGTATATGTGGGACACCAAATAAAATTTAGCAATAAATGTAAAGTCCTATACTTGCGCTTCATAATTATTAGACAGGTGGCACAATTAGATGAAAAAGATGAAAGGTTTTTCCAAACTTGGAGGTCAGTGAGTTGACAATATTCAATTATAGACTGAATAGTTTCTAGGAATAAGGTGAAAATAACCCACTCTCCAGTATTCTTTTCTGGTCAGAACTTAATTGTATTGTGTTTAGTTATGGTCATGCTGCATTTAGGATAGTTTGGGGGAGAGTATCCAGATGGGGCAGCTAGTACAGTTAAGATCAGATGCCATATGAAGATCATTTTGAAGGAATTAAGAGGGTAGAACAAGAAGTTGCAAGGAGGAAAATTAAGGTTTGATTACATTAAGAAAAAAACAGCTATCCACCTTAGGAGATGCAATGAGATCCCTTGAGGTCTCAAGACAAATAAATCCTCTTTCAGATATATCATTGAAAAGATTTTTTTAACCCAGACTCATTTTGGATCTAAGGGTGCTATGTAAGGGCAAAAAATAGACTAATGTCCCCATTTGTTTACCTTTTTTAATTTCCCCACTTCACTGGGTTCTGTTTAATTTGCTTAAGGTCCTATTTTGTGTGTGTGCCTGAAACATGTTTATTTAGTTAAAATAAAGTTAAAAGGCTCTTTTTAATATATACACACACATGCACACAAAATAAAATTAATTTTTAGTTCTATTAAGATCTCATTTTAGAGGTGCTGCCTTTATTTTGCAATGTGCTGTGGTCACTATGACTTTTTATTTAAATTGAAAACCACTGGAATTAATCCTTCAGTAAAGACGATTGAAATCATATGGGAATGTAGGTAGTAATCCAACATTTTTAGCTTTTCCATATTTCATCTATGTAGACTGCTGAAGGAGTAATTGGGGCAGCAGATTCTACTACAAATCTTAATCTTCACCATTTCATTTTTAAATTGTGTCATAGGTCTGTAATCATAAATATTTTTGAGTGACAAAAATGTATTTTATCCACTGGAGTCTTATTTCTGGCAAGTTATGTCCAGGAGAACTTCTCCCAAAGGAACGTGAGATGCACAGATTTATTTAGAGAATTTACTCCAAATGTTGGGCACTATTTGTGCCTGACCTGTGGTAGAGCATTCTGAGCTGTGGTCAACCAGTTGGTCACATTGTAACTCGACTCTAACATAATGATGTCGTATTGGTCGTCTTAGAGATGGAAGGACAACAACCAGCCAAGCAAGGAACATTTGGGTGTGAAAAGACATCAGTAGAGCTTTAAGCAATCGTACAGTTTGTGTGGCACCATCAAAGTGCTGTATCGTAGGCTGAGTTGTGAAAATAAGTTCTAGACTTGAATCTGCTGTTTGCAATAGGTATTAAATGCACCTTTCCATAGCTTATAATTTTTTAAAATACACTATTTAAAAACCAGACTCAATCAGTACTTAATCAGTAAGATAAATAATGATAATTTGGGGATATTGCTAATATTTCCTATTGAAAATCATAGCCATGCCTAGAAAACAAGTTCATTATTCAGCCTTATTTATAGAGCACCTAGTATGTACAAAGCAATAGCAATATATCATTATTTCTGTTGTGAACTTAAATTTGAATGCTGCTCTTTTCCAAAGGGGTACTTTGAATTTCAATTTTAAGTTATAAGAGCTGGGTATAATGTTTAAGAGCAAATAGGAGAATGTTGCTTAGCTCCGATTAGCATTTGTATCTGTGATTAATTTACCATTATATCAGTTTTGCACAGTCCTATGAGTAGTATTCTGTCATCATGTATGGTGACAGTGCTTTGTGGCTGATTCTACAAAGCATTCTATAACGTATCAACGTGAATAGTTCTCACCCTTATAGCAGGTTGTTTATCTCTAAAAAACAATAGGTGTGCTAAGTAAGACTTGTTCCAACTTAATAGTTGCGCTTTTTTGGAAATCGTTTGTATCTGTCCAGGGAAAAATTCTGAAATACCTTTCCTTCTCAACTTTTTTTGAATAACTTTTGAGGGGAAAGAAATATTATTACAAAATTAGGTGTCCTTTTAGTGGTTGTTTATTTATGGCAAAGAATGCTCACTACCCTTTGTGAGAACTGATGGACATGTTTTCTCAAGGTCAAATTCAAGTGCTAGCAAACTTTAAGCTTCTATAGCTTTAAAAATAGCCAATTACTGGGAAATCATTTAAGCTCCCAGTTGATTTCCCTATGGTCCACCCTAAGCACTTCTTCTAACAGTTCATAAGTTGCTATATTGTATCATTGCCTGACCCTGGGCTACTAGACAGAGAACTAAAATGTTTCAATCTAGGTGCTTCTCTGCCTGTGCTGTTTCATAGGTCTCGTGTTGCATTTCAGAGATTTTAGTTGCTGTACCTGAGGAAAGTAATACCTTCTAATTTTAAAGTGGGTTGAGTGAGATTTTTACAGAGTTTATTTTTTATTGCATCTCTTGTCTTGACCATCAAAGTTGATTTGAAGCTAAACAGACACAGATCCATTGTTTAGCCTACCGTACTCAATAGTGATTTTATTAAGATATTTGTCCAAATTATTATCCAAATATTTCAGCACCAACTGGAATAATAATAATAAGTGTTTGCCAGTAGGTGCTACAATATAGTAGGCTATTTTCTAGTCCTGTGCACACAAATTAGAATATCCCTAAGGAAAAAATTAATTGAGAAAATATTTTACCTATGCAAAAGTGCAAGAAAACTATGTATTTTACTTTTTTTGGTGATTGCCTAAATTAAAAATTAACTCATGATGCAAATAATGGATGCTAACTTGAAATCAAAATCAGAAACCCTTTGTCCCATGTATGAAGCATTGCCTTTAACTCTTAATGAGAAAATACTTGAATATGTTTGAGGTAACAGTGTTAGAATTTTAAAAATTCAACCCTTAAGGCCAAGGCTTTTCATTAAGGGAGCACTAAAAGACATTCCCCAAGAAATCCTACATTTCTACCATCTTCTAACAGTCTAATGCAAAGGAAATAAAAGACTTGACTTTAGATAAATTTTTAAAAATGAATTATCCTAGCCACAAGAGAAAATCAGAGGGCACTTTTAGATTTTATGATACAACAAATTTTTTATTTAGAAAGATGAATTTTATATATTCAGAATTAGACAAAAAAAACAACCCTTTATGTTTTTTTCCAGAATAATTCTGGCAATGTTGTATATGTACCTTCATCTAGCAACCTAGTTGGGAATTTTCAAGTTTAGTACTTCCTAACCAAATGTGAAAGAAGTGCAATCCTGAATGCCAAAAACATGTGTGTACACACACACACACACACACACACACACACACACACACACAAAACTAGTACTTTTAACTCTCAAAGTCAGTTTTTTCTTTCCTTCATGTACAGTAATGTCAGTTGCTTGGCTGTGTGTTGCTCTTTGAAGGTCTTCCATTATTAGGAGCATGGAGCTGGTTATTTAAAAAAAAAAAACAACCCCAAAACTTGTACTTCTTTACCTAAAGGTGATTAATCTTTTTAACTAGCTAGAAGACAAGCACTCATTCTATATTACCTTTTTTGCATCCCCTTACAAACCAGAAAACAGTTGATGTGTCCATCTTAGCTTTTCTTCCAGCTCCATGGGCCTTTACGTAAGGGTCCCATTTTCAAAATCTTTAATTTTGCTTTTAGAAATACTTTCAATTATAATTTTCAAAATTACCTTTTTTTCTTGTTTCACCTCTGGCTCCTCTGGACTGCCAGTGAATTAAGAAACAGTAGAAATTTAGTATTTTTTCCCATTCCGCTGAATAGATAATTCCCAACCATTTGGGTGATTGAATTCAATAAGGAGCCATTAATTCTTAAAGTTGGTTACTCACTGGAAAACATACAGATATTTTCTGTCATCCCTTCAATTTCCACTCTCATTTGTTTCCATTTTCAAGTTTCATGAATGCACATTTTCTAATCTGTTAGAGTACACATTTACTAATCTGTTTTATAGTTATTGGGACTTGATAGATGCTCACGATCATGGTGCTTCATGTTAATCATTAAAGGATTGGCCAATGGATTTCCAACAATTAGGATGGTTTTGTATTTCTGGCATTTTATTGTCTGGAATTACATCTGTATAGCTGAGGAATATTTTCAGCTTTTAATATTCATATTTGCTCTGATTTCCTGGTCATTTTTCTTGCAGATACCAGCTGGCGTTCAGAAGCAACCTTTCAGTTTACAGTTGAACGTTTCAGCAGGCTGAGTGAATCAGTCCTTAGTCCTCCATGTTTTGTACGGAATCTTCCGTGGAAGATCATGGTGATGCCACGATTTTATCCGGACAGACCACACCAAAAAAGTGTAGGATTCTTTCTCCAATGCAATGCTGAATCTGACTCCACGTAAGATACTTCGTATGATGACAATATAAGCCCACACATAGCAATGTTAAATTTTCACTAAACAAATTTGATACATTTAATAATGGACTTTTTTTCCCCCTTTGGAAAATGTTAATTTCTTTTAACTCCTGCCAGTTATTATATTTTTGTATTCTTATGAAGTTGAACCCTAATTATATTGTATTCTCAGTTCATAACCCAATAAAATGCCACTCATAGAGACAGTTGCTATAGTCATACTATTTCTAGCCCCTGCTAGCCCAGGAAGTTAAGGGTCATTCTGTCGTAGGTCTATAGTTAGGTTGCTAGATATCATTAGCATTATCATATTCACTTTATCTTTCGAGAGGAAACAACTTCATGATTTGATGATTGCTGACTTGTCTTTTATGCTGGTTTTTTTAAAAAAAATAAAAATATCTATATTTTTAAGTAATGTAGATCCAAAGAAAAGTTGAAAGGTACTTTGGAAATCATCTTGATGAAATTTCTTGTTTATGAGCAAGAAAAATCCAGAGAGATTAAACAGCTTGCCTTAAGGTCATCCAACTAATTAAGTGATGGACCTGGGGCTAGAACTTATTTTTTCTCATTGCCAAACCTGGGCCTTTTATAGCACATACTACAGGGTCTGTGTGGCCTTTGATGTTTGCGTGTCTTCCCTGTTCCCTGTTGTGTTGAAACTAAAATCTGTGGTTCACATATTGTGAACTTATAAACTAGCATATCTAAAAAGTTATATGATTCCTTACAGAAGGTCATAGGACTTAGAGCAAAAAGGGGTCTTAGAGATCTTCTAGTCCAGGAGTGGGAAACCTGTATCCTGACATGTGACCCTCTAGATTTTCAAATGGGGCCCCAAAACTTCACAGAACAAATCCCCTTAATAAAAAGGATTTGTTTTGTAAAACTTGGCATCAGAAAGCCACTCCCAAAGGACCTAGATGGCCGCATATGGCAGGTTTCTCACCTCTGTATAGCATAACCCCTTTCATTTCATAGATGAGGAAATTCATTAGAGTAGTAAAAGCACTGCTTCAAAACTCCTATGCTGGGAATAAGTCAGCTTTTCTCCTCATTCTTTTGCCCCATAACCTGGTATGCTTAAATTAAGGAATGTTTAAAATGTGCCTTGTTTATGGGAAGAACATATGTTAATGTTCTACGTTCACTGATCAGAAGAATCATCGCAGTAGAGCACACATAGTAAAAGAAAATTCCACAAATTTCTGTGGCCAGTGCCACTGTTAATAACGTTCATAAGGATCGCTTTTTAAATGTATTGAGAAAGAGCTTGCTTAGGACTATTCTTTCTTACTTAACCTTCATAATCCATGCTAGATTGGGGATAAACACTGGTCTTCTTCACATGCTCATGAATCAAGGTGCATCATAGCGTGTTATGGAAAGAACATTCAATCTAGATTTCAGAGTACTTAGGTTTATCTCTCATCTCTGCTGTTTGCTTTCTACTAGTGTGACTGGGGCAAGTCCTTTCATCTCTCCCAGGCTTAGTCTTCTCATCTATAAAATAAGGAAGTTGGACTAAGTATTCTCAGATTCTTTTTAGCTCTAGATTAGATAATTCCCAGGATAGAAAACTAGTTTATTTTCAGCACAATTTGAACAAAGTATTCAAAAGAGAAGGCCAAAGTTCAAAATAATTCAGTGCCAAAAATTTATAGCCCAACATGCAACTATTGGTTAAAAAAAACCAAAAAAAAAAAAAACAAGAAATTATGGCACACTTGCCAGTAAAAATTTTTTCACAACTACTAAAAAAATTAACGTTGGAGTTTTTGGTTCTTACTGCAATTCTTGTAGTTGAATTCAAAATTCTATTTTCAAATAGACAAGGAGAGATCCCATTAAATGATACTTTTCTAAACATCAGTACAAAATTCTATTTTCGAATTCTGTCACATCACCTGAGTGAGCATGGATTGGTCAGTCGTCATTTAGTAGTCATAAAGGTTTCCACTATTCTCTTTTCTTTGCAAACCTGAAGCATGTAATCTACATGTTCATTGTAATTTTTGATCCTGTTCACCCCTGTTCCTCCTCATTCCTTTTTATTACTCAATAAACAAGGGAAAATTCAAGAGTAAAGTTTGCTGATTTCAGCCCTTTGATATTTAGCTACACAGACACCTAAAATCAGTATCTTTATTAGAATATTTTGGTCATTGCCATTTGAAAACATTATTTCCTTCCTCATGTTTAAAGAACAACTCATTTTTGGAGAGTCAAAATGATGTAAAAGAGCTCCCCATCGGATTCAAGTTTCCCTTCTGACGTATTGTGGTTTTGTGACCTCAGTGCCCCAAGCAACTTTCTAAGTTTGCAAAATAGTTGCTGATCTGCATTGGTTTGAGGATTTTCTCATGAGGAACTCCTACACCAATGAAATCACATGTCCAGTTTTTAAAAAAAGCTACAACAGGCATAGCAGATACTGTTCTTTTATGAAAAAATATTTAATATTTTGTAAATTCAGATTCATAACACTTAAATTGTAACTTTTTTGGTACAACCAGTTTCTCACTAAAGAAAATTTAAAGAATAAAACAAAGCTTTTGCTGCCTTTTAACCAGTTTTTAAAATTGATTAATTTGTTTGTTAAATATACTAAGTAAGGTCTTAAGGCACTTTGTTGGTGTCTTATATATTAGTTTATCAACTGAGCCTTTCATATATTCATATACTTTTTAAAAACAGGTCATGGTCTTGTCATGCACAAGCTGTGCTGAAGATAATAAATTACAAAGATGATGAAAAATCATTCAGCCGCCGCATCAGTCACTTATTCTTTCATAAAGAAAATGATTGGGGATTTTCCAATTTCATGGCATGGAGTGTAAGTTAACAATGTGCTTAGCATGTATTACAAGTTGGATTTTATATTGCTTATTTCACTAAATGCTGTATGATTCTTGTTCATAAAAGTACTCTGGATTTCAGCGTCAGTACTAAGTATGTGGGCAAAAATGCTTACTGATATTGCATGTTGTGCCCAGTTGTACTGTAGGGAAAGACAAAACAGCAGCTAATATCCACAACAGGGGAAAAAGAAACAGCTGAAATTATGAATCATTCATAATCATTAGCACTTGCAGTTTATAGTACTATAGATACTTGAACCTTTTGTATCATTATCACTGTTTCTAAACTAAACATTTTAAGGAACTAAGTTAGACTGTTGGCAGTGTGTATATATTCCTGGATTAATTCTTTCAAAGTCTAATGGGTCTTTTATGCACAAAAAGGAAAACCAAAAGCAGGATTGCTGTGAAGCTTCACAAAGATGTGATGGGGTGGATGGGGGTGCTACTTACTGTTCAAACAGGTATTAAACAGTGCTTACTTAACAAGAATCTTACATATCAGTAGTATTACTGTTGTCTTTTTGGAAAGAATTTATATGCTTCATATCTCCTATCCTTGCCATAAATAAATTTTAACAATAGAATTGAGTAAATATGAGCTGGTTGTGTCTTTTACAGATTCAACAGTCTTTTTTCTATTTTGTAGGAAGTTACTGATCCTGAAAAAGGATTTATAGAAGATGACAAGGTTACTTTTGAAGTCTATGTGCAGGCAGATGCTCCTCATGGAGTTGCGTAAGTTTTTCTTTTTAGTTTTATCTTCAAGAAAATATCCTTTAGTCAGCGTCATCAGCACGTTGAGCAGGAGCCATGTTTCTAATGCTCTTTACTACCCTAGTTGTAGGGGTTGTTGATTTCTTTGGTATGTGGGTAGCCTTTGACTCAGATCACCATCCTTTTGTGACTCAGCAGAACATCTTTTTACATTAGAGTGACTGAAAAGTTAGTCTCTATAACATTAATTTGGTATTAAGGCTCTCCTCCAGATTTAGCTAGCCCATTGCTTGTATGACAGTTATAGTCCATTGAAAAGTCTATACTTGATGACTTTTTATTTTGGTATTGGTCCTATATTGTATTTTCTGTGTATGCCTAACCTTCAGGAATTCTACCTTAGGGTTCCACACCACATTTTAGCTTCAAAGGAAGATAGCCATTTATTTACTGATTTGAGAATCATATGTATTGATTGATTCATGTTGATCTCAATATAAATCATATTGAGAATCTTATGTAAATAAATAGGCTCCCATATACGATAAGAGTTATACAGAATGAGAAAGCATGAGTGAATTGCAATTTGTACTCGTAAGTATTTTTAACTTAAACACAGATCTACCAAAATATAAGTAAATCTTATATAGCATATCATATCCTTAAAGGCAAAGCATAGATAAGTCCTTCCTCTGTCCATCTTTTCCTCTTTCATATGTACAAGCCCATACCAGCAAACATACCCCCAAAGGCTTTCTTCCAGTGGCGTGTATCTCACACGTATGTTAAGATCATAGAAAATCCCCCAGTAGATATGGCAGCAATAAGTTTTTCAGTGCTCTTGTAATTATCAATATCGAATGAAATTTACAACAGGTATATATGCTTGGCTGTAGGTATACTATCCAGCATCAAAATGGAACAGGGATGTCCTTTTGATGATGAGATTCTCGTAATCCTTTTTATTTATGGATGACATTGTGGTGAGGCTGTCGAGTCCCAGAATATTTCCTCAATAAGATAATAAATCACTCAAAGGAAAATTGACATGAATGAAGAATGTCTCCATCTGTACTTTGACTATGGCATGCAGTGGATGGACAGTCCATTAATACATTTATCTTGGGAAGACACTGCCCATAATTAGATAGGAGAAAGATAGGCTGGATTTCATCTGGGAAATTGCCTAGTTCTTTAAAAGAATCAGAAGTAGTTTGTGGCCCAAAAGACAAAGCAAGATTCATGTTAAGTAAATTGTGGAATGTTACCAACAGTGACATACATAAAGGAAGTAGTACAGAAGGTTTTCAGGAAATGTTTGATTGGGTTGTCCATCTGGCAGAGCAGATAGACGAATTACTATGCTGAGACTGTTAAAATATCATTGTTAATTGGCCTAGTTGGACATCAGTGTGTTCAGTAAATCCTCCATGGAAGATATATGGGAGATCTTGCATGATAATAGGGAAGATTTATATAGGGCTCTAAAGTTTGCGTAGTTGTTTTACAAGTGCTTTAATTTGGTCGCCAAGATCCTTATTGCCCTGTCAAGTAGGCTTAGTTGAGAAAAGTAAAACTAGCAATGGGTATGATACTTTCCCATGGTCACACAGCTATTAAATATTAAAGGTGAGATTAAATTCAAGGCTCAGTAGACTCCAAGCTTAGCATCATTTCCACAGCATTATGCCTCCTCTTTGTAGGACATCACTGCTACAGAATATGGAGATGTGAATCTGTCCTATGAATTACAGATTGCCCATATTTGTGAGATCATGAATCAAATTTAGCATGTTACCTACCACTTTTGGTAGTTATTTGGAAAGCCATTATTAGTTGAGTATTAGGAGCAGAGCTTTTCTCTGAGCTCCGTCTTTTCACATTCAAGCTCAGTAATCACCAAGGAAGGCTTATGCAGATAACTGGTTTTTATACAGTGAAAAACTAACAGCAAAAATTTAAATTAAAAACGAACCCTGACCAGGCAGCGTTTAAATATTTTCTCTCACCCTTATATGATTTAATTGCCCCGCAAATGAAAACTGTTTGGTTAACCCAAAATGATAGTGTGGGAAACAATAATCACCTGCTGCTTTGAAAATCTTCGGTCCCTCACGCACACACCTGCTCTGTAGCCCTTTCAGGCATGCAGAGACACCCTGTTTCCCCGCATTCACAGGCCAAGGGTGCTCGTAACCGTCCCAGGAGAGCTTTGTAAAACAGTTTTTAACTGAAGTCTGTGAACTTTGTTTTTAAATGTTTGGATAACTTTCAATACAGTTGCTTTCCTTTTTCATATTACATATTTTGTATTATCATCTTGAGAAGGAAGTTCTTTGGTTCACCAAGCTGCCAAAGGGATTCATGATAAAAAAGTTCAAGAATCCTTTCTTTAAAATAAACACTCCCTGTTTGGTTTCTCTGCCTCATAATAATGCAAAGTACTGCATTATTAACATTTTAATACCCCATCATGTTTGCGTCATCTTAATGGAAAAAGGAAATTAAATAAGAATCTTTAGTTCTGGCTGTCAAGTAAAAATTACTCTTTATTTCCTCAAAGTCATCTTTGGTTGACTTTTAAAGGAAAAAAAATAAGTTTAGTGATGCATTTTATTTTTAAACCAATCATTCTTTTGATTGACCTTCCATACCTGTCCTCTGTTATGGATTCTGTTCCTTTGTGACAGGGAGCTGTCAGCTTTGATTCTGTATTCAAAACAATCTTCTTCATTTTTAGCACTCAGTTCTCTTTTTAATTTCATCTCTTCAGTATTAGAGAATGTGGTATCTGTAGATTGTACATCCACCCCCTACCAATACAGATCAGCAACTGTAAAACTTTATCTAGGGGAGGTTTTGGTTAGACTGTTTTTCCAGTATTGTATGTGTTAGAGGCAGGACTTAAGTAAGATATTCATGATGACGAAGCCAGATCTCCGCTACACTTTGCTGTTGGATTTGTTACAATAGGATTTTGTTTTAATTATGAAGTGCCAAAGCCAGCCAGTAAACCTTTGTCCTTGATTTCATTAATGCAGTGCTCTGTTATAAATTTCATGGCTAATAATTACCTGGGCTTCTATCATGTTAACATGGATAAATCAATCTTCTTATCATCACCCTATGTAGTAGGTAGCTTTTGTGAGTTTTGTGACAGTTGTCCAGACACAGGTGTCTACATACGTAGCTTGTACAGTTTACCCTTAACTTTAAACTGTTTTTAGGTGGGATTCCAAGAAGCACACAGGATACGTTGGCTTAAAGAACCAGGGAGCAACTTGTTACATGAACAGTTTGTTACAAACTTTATTTTTCACAAATCAACTACGCAAGGTAAAAGTGCACCCTATTTCTCCTTCTCTTTTCTTTTTTCTTGTTCCTTTTCACTTAGAAGAATACTCAGGAAAATCCTATTTAGTCAACTAATTTTTTTACACTATTAACATAAAATTGGTTTTCATTCACTCATTGTTCTTATTAATCGCACAGATGCTTAACATGTAGCTAATTGGTCTCTCAGATTTCTATTTTAGAAATAAACTATGTTCATCAACCTTTTATATTTCACATTAATGTGTTTAAACATTTAAAAGTTTAAGTTGGAGGAAAAGGTTCTCCTATCTTAATGTCAAGTGTATTAATAAGCACACAAGTAAACTCTTTTTAGCGGTGTTTATCATTACTGAATGCATTTTGCTATGCAGCCTTATCTATTAATAGTTGGCGTAGATTTCAACATGTTGTGGATTCAAATGTTCTCATGTTGATATATGGTCGTTTATCTACTAATTACCTTATAATAGTAGGAGCCGACCAAGTTTGCTTTGTTGTGATCTGAAAGTGAATTAGGTTATATCATTTTAAGATGTGAAATTTGCTTTTATCAAGGGTGAGCCTTAGGGTTTTATCTTTTAAAACTTAGGTTAACCCATATAACTTTTTTGAGAAGCCTCAGTTACAGGTAAATGAAGAAAATATATTTGTATTTAAGACAGAAAATTTCTCATGGCAAGAACAAGTGCAAAAATGATGTATTTTATAATTTTCAATAAATGATTCTTTTTAGGCTGTATACATGATGCCAACAGAAGGTGATGACTCATCCAAAAGTGTTCCTTTAGCATTGCAAAGAGTTTTCTATGAACTACAACATAGTGACAAACCAGTAGGAACAAAAAAGCTCACGAAGTCATTTGGGTAAGTATGAAGAAATCTAATTCTTG